>CM031963.1:29156204-29756204 GCA_018749465.1 Paracanthobrama guichenoti
GCCCAGTTAATTTCACCTACATGTCTGTTCCAGTAAAAATAGCATTTTTTCTGGAACAAAGCACAATACTCCTATATTTTTGACTTGGTGGTAAGGCATAATTTACCAACATACGTATCCAATACATTGAGATATGGCACAGTTGGAGAGAGCTTATTATTAAAGCCTTTCATAAACATAACAACCTAGCATAAGCATATTCTCTTGCTGAGAATAATATAATGTGACAAAAACTCCTCATATTTGAAAGGAATTCCTTGGTCATTAAATAACTGACTCACCAAAATAATATAATTTTTACCCAATTATCAAAATAAATCGATTTATTCTTGTAAAGCAAATCTCTGTTGTGCCAAATTATATAACGTTGTGGGGAAAAATTGTGTTTGTAAATTAAAGACACTGACACTGAGATAATTTGGAAGGAATTTTGTCAGGATTATAATTACATAAGAGCAAAAATTTAGACTACCTAATTTAGAAAAACTAAATTTGGTATGAAGTTCCACAGAGAGGTGGGATTTTTAAGTGTTCACTCTAAAAAATGCTGGGTTAAAAACGACCCAAGTTGGGTTGAAAATGGACTAACCCAGCAATTGTGTTGTTTTAACCCAGCGGTTTACTGTTTGCTTAAAACAACCCATTTACTGGGTTAAAACAACCCAACCGGTGGGTTAAAACAAGACAATTGCTGGGTTAGTCCATTTTCAACCCAACTTGGGTTGTTTTTAACCCAGCATTTTTTAGAGTGTTGTTTAATCCAATTTATTTTAAATGTATAATTGAGGGTGGAGAAGCTAATGAAATCAAGACCACCTTTTTCATAAGAATTCATAACTACGGATTTTCTAATATAGTGTTTCTTATTTTTCCATAAGAAAGTAAATAAACATTGGTCAACTGCCTTAGAAGTCTGAGCATCAACATAAAGAGATGTAGCAGAATCAGCTAGACGTGAAAGACCCTCTGCTTTAGAAAGTAAAGTTCTACCCTTGAGAGACAAATCTCTGTGTTTTTCTCTGTTCTTTTTGGTCTTTTCCATAATCTGAGAAAAGTTATCAACACATCTATTCTTCATATCCTTAGAAATGACTATACCAACGCTATCTCACAAGCAATTTGTACATATTTTATGAGGTGACTAATTTGCACAAATTTGTACGACCTCACTCGTAAGAATGTGTACGTTTTGTCTAAACCCCAGTGACGTGTAGGTTTAGGCGAATTCATACGAATTTGTCAACTCATCAAATATGTACGATTTAGCAAAAACGCACATATTCGTATGAGTGAGGTCGTACAAATTTGTATAAATTAACCACCTTGTAAAATATGTATGAATTGCCGTGAGATACTGACTTTATCTTTCACTGAGATGCTGTCTATGTTTGACAAACAACAATTTTTAATTGAAAATATTTAGGCGTAAACCTGATGTCGAGAGAATAATCTAATACTATTAATAGCTAGAGAAACCTGAGCAGAGTTACATGAAAACAGTGTAGTGTCATCTGCGAGCTGACTCAGTGTGATCTCTCTTCCTGCAATACTAATGCCCTGTATAACGCTTGCTCTAAGATAAACAGAAAGTAGTTGACCAGCTAATAAAAATAAATATGGTGAGATGTAATTCCATGTAGCAAGTTAAATCTGGTAGATGAGCCTGTCTTCAATTTGACAGAACAATTCACATTTGCATAAAGTGTTTGAACAGCTTTGATAAAGAAAGGACCAAAACCAAACTTTTCTAAGGAAAGAAAAAGAAACTTATGTTCAACAGAATCAAACGCTTTATAAAAGTCAAAAAACAAAATAAAACTTTCATCTTCAATTAAATCAGAGTAATCAATAAGATCCAACATTAATCTAATATTATATGAGATATGGCTCCCCGATAAGAAACCAGACTGGGATTCATCTATACTTTTTTTAAGACGCATAGCAAATATTAAGGCTAAAATGTTGTAGTCATTATTAAGAAGACATATTGGACGCCAACTATCAAGACAAAGAACATATTTTTTGGTTTGGGGAGTGTAGGGGGGAGAAAGCCTTTCAAAATACTTTCCCTGAATACTTTTGCAAATAATGTGTAAAACTCGGAAGACAAGCTCATCCACTCCTGGAGATTTAAGTTTAAGACATTTAATAGCTTCAGTGACTTCCTCCAAACCAAGCGGTAGATCACACGGTTCTTTCTACCCCATTCATTTGACAAAAACTAGGTAATGAATTGAAGAAACCCGTAGCTGCTTCATAATCAAAAATCAGCACCAAATTTCTTTTGGACTGTCAGATATAAGTCCATTCATCTTTAATTTATGAATTGTATTATGTCTGGAATTGTATTATGTCTGGAATCGGATCATGCCGCCATTTTCCTCACTCCCGAATACAAACAAAAGCTCCTCCAGGAACCCCCGGTGAGGCGGGAAGTTAAGCGTTGGTCACCCCACTCAGAGACCGCGCTACAGGCAGCTCTGGGCGATGTGGATTGGGACATGTTCCGAAATGCGAGTTCAGCTGACGTAAGCGAGTTCACAGGACGTGGCGCTTTGCTTCATCAACACGCTTACAGAGCAAGCCACGCAAAACAATAACAATAACGTCCTTCTCAAATCAGAAACCGTGGTGGACAATTCAATCCAACACAGCGGCAGTGAACGCGCCTGGTGACGCACTGCTGCTTACAACGCCGGTCTCCTTTCAGGGAATATGAATGAATACAAATCATCCTGTTATGCTCTGCGGCATGCAGTTAAAGCCGCAAAACTCCGTTATAAAGACCGAGTGGAGTCTCATTTCCAACTCAACGACTCGCGGCGCGTATGTGGCAAGGTCTGAGGTCCATCTGCTCCTTTGGATCTAAATCCTCTGCAGAGGCAAGCGTTGATCCGTTGCTCGTGAACGAGTTAAACTCTTTCTACGCCGCTTTGACTGTAACGCAAGTAACGCGACTCCGCCAAGTGGCGCGTTAGAGGAAATTACTCAGAGCAGCAACAACCACGTGATCTCTGTCTCGGAGGATGAAGTTCGGAGAGCACTCAAGCGTGTGGGCGTTAGGAAAGCTGCCGGGCGGATGGTATTTCAGGTCGTGTTCTGCGGTCCTGTGCTGATCAGCTCACCGGGTTGTTTACATCTATCTTTAATGAGTCCTCGCTACATCTGTGGTCCCCACCTCCTTCAAAAATCCACCATCATCCCTGTCCCTAAGAACAGTAAACCCTCTTGCCTAAATGACTATCGTCCAGTGGCTCTCACGTCTATAGTCATGAAGGTCTTTGAGAGACTCATTAAAAACACCATTTGCGCCTTCATTCCTGACACTTTGGACCCTCTTCAGTTTGCCTATCGTCCCAATAGATCGACTGAAGATGCCATCTCTCATGTCCTCCACTCCTCCTCACTCACATCGACAGCAAAAGTGGGAACTACGTAAGACTGCTATTTATTGACTATAGCTCAGCCTTTAACACCATAGTTCCCACCAAGCTAACCTCCAAACTCCTGGATCTCGGCCTGAATCCTTCTCTCTCTGCCACTGGATTGAGGACTTCCTCACTGGCAGGCCTCAGGTGGTGAGAATAGGCCAGTCCACCTCCACCTCCATCACCCTGAGTGTGGGAGCTCCACAGGGCTGTGTCCTGGAGCCCCTGCTCTACTCTCTACACGCATGACTGTTTGTCCACACACAGCTCCACCTCTATCATCAAATTTGCTGATGATACTGTTGTCCTGGGGCTCATTTCCAACAACAATGAGAGACGGCATACTTGGACGAGGTGGAGCATCTAACATCATGGTGCCAGGACAACTGTCTCTCTCTGAATGTTGGCAAGACCAAAGAAATGATTGTGGACTTCAGGAAGAGACAGCAACGGACATACTCCCCCTCATGATCAGCGGTCACCAGTAGAGAGAGTGAGCAGCTTCAAGTACCTGGGAGTAAACATCTCCGAGGACCTGACCTGGACTGCTCACATTCAGACACAGGTGAAAAAAGCCAGGCAAAGACTGTACCACCTGCGCCAGCTGAGGAAATTCAGGGTTTCACCAGCTATCCTGAAAACTTTCTATTTAGGGGCGATAGAAAGTGTTTTAACTCAGTGCATCACAGCGTGGTATGGGAACAGCACCAGTCATGACTGCAAAGCCCTGCAAAGAGTCGTGCGCTTATCCGAGCGTATCTCAGGGTCAGCTCTCCCGTCTCTGCAGGACGTCTACACCAAACGCTGCGAAGGTAGACCAGGACCACATCCCTAAATGCATTGAAGCAACTGCCATGTGATTGGTTGATTAGATAATTGCATTAATAAGAAATTGAACAGGTGTTCCTAATAATCCTTTAGGTGAGTGTATATAGCTTTATGACCAGTAAGAGGGGTCACTAAAATATCAACAGATGAATTGTTAATAAATTGTTTGGAAACTAACCAAAAATCAATACAAGATTGATAGGAGCATGCTTTGTTTTGCCATGTATATGATATTTTAGAAGGACATTTTCCCCTCCATATATCCACCAATTCAAAGCATAAATTCTTTTAAGTCATTTCTTGAGGTGGAAAGGCGAGGAGGCCATCTATCAAGAGTGTTGTCAAGAACAGTATTAAAATCGCCTACCATAACTATTAAAGAATCAAGATAATTACCTAGCCTAAACAGTAACCGTTCTGTAAAGTAAGCTTTCGTTATCAAATTTGAAATTACAAACCCGATTCCAAAAAAGTTGGGACACTGTACAGATTGTGAATAAAAAAGGAATACAATAATTTACAAATCTTATAAACTTATATTTTATTCACAATAGAATATAGATAACATATCAAATGTTGAAAGTGAGACATTTTGAAATGTCATGCCAAATATTGGCTCATTTTGGATTTCATGAGAGCTACACATTCCAAAAAAGTTGGGACAGGTAGCAATAAGAGGCCGGAAAAGTCAAATGTACATATAAGGAACAGCTGGAGGACCAATTTGCAACTTATTAGGTCAATTGGCAACATGATTGGGTATAAAAAGAGCCTCTCAGAGTGGCAGTGTCTCTCAGAAGTCAAGATGGGCAGAGGATCACCAATTCCCCAATGCTGCGGCCAAAAATACTGGAGCAATATCAGAAAGGAGTTTCTCAGAGAAAAACTGCAAAGAGTTTGAAGTTATCATCATCTACAGTGCATAATATCATCCAAAGATTCAGAGAATCTGGAACAATCTCTGTGCGTATGGGTTAAGGCCGGAAAACCATACTGGATGCCCGTGATCTTCGGCCCTTAGACGGCACTGCATCACATACAGGAATGCTACTGTAATGGAAATCACAACATGGGCTCAGGAATACTTCCAGAAAACATTGTCGGTGAACACAATCCACCGTGCCATTCGCCATTGCCGGCTAAAACTCTATAGGTCAAAAAAGAAGCCATATCTAAACATGATCCAGAAGCGCAGGCGTTTTCTCTGGGCCAAGGCTCATTTAAAATGGACTGTGGCAAAGTGGAAAACTGTTCTGTGGTCAGACCAATCAAAATTTGAAGTTCTTTTTGGAAAACTGGGACGCCATGTCATCTGGACTAAAGAGGACAAGGACAACCCAAGTTGTTCTCAGCGCTCAGTTCAGAAGCCTGCATCTCTGATGGGATGGGGTTCATGAGTGCGTGTGGCATGGGCAGCTTACACATCTGGAAAGGCACCATCAATGCTGAAAGGGATATCCAAGTTCTAGAACAACATATGCTCCCATCCAGACGTCGTCTCTTTCAGGGAAGACCTTGCATTTTCCAACATGACAATGCCAGACCACATACTGCATCAATTACAACATCATGGCTGTGTAGAAGAAGGATCCGGGGACTGAAATGGCCAGCCTGCAGTCCAGATCTTTCACCCTGAAGATAAAAATTTCATTGTTTAATGTTATTTTTTATTATTATTATTTTTTATTATTTTCATAATTATTTGTATAATGTATTTTGTAAAGTCAGGCTGTGTCTGTACATGTGTCCCAAGGTGAGACATGGGATGAGATAATTTTGTCCATACAAGAATGTGTGTACATGCAAGAATGTGCATACATGTATCAATGATGCATACATAGCTTATATTTTTAGCTGATGTATTCGTTCTATGATGTATTGTCAACTGATGTACAGTATTCCAATATGGGAAGCACACGTGAAAGCATGAAGTATACGCTCTATTTTAAACATAGAACGCATGTTTCTCTACCTTCTAAAGAAATCTCTTCCTAGTGAGTTCCTCTATATAACATCCAAATCGAGTGTACTGCTCAGATCAGAGGAGGATCAGAGGAGGATCAGAGGGGTGAGGAGGAGACAACAGCGGAGAAGGAGACGACGACAACGATGTAGAGGGAGAGAGACAGAGGGAGGATGGAGAAGGGAGAGGGTAGAGGGAATGGAGGAATGGAGAAATATACAGCTGGCATGAAATGATAACTTTTCAATGTCTCTACTATGTCTGACATACAAAAATAATAAATAAGAGATCTCTTGGCAAATGACTGGTATCCGGTCCTGTGATTCAATCATAACGGGGACAAAGCTGTATTTTCAGATCTTTCACCCATAGAAAACATTTGACGCATCATAAAGAGGAAGATGCCACAAAGAAGACCTAAGACAGTTGAGCAACTAGAAGCCTGTATTAGACAAGAATGGGACAACATTCCTATTCCTAAACTTGAGCAACTTGTCTCCTCAGTCCCCAGACGTTTGCAGACTGTTAGAAAAAGAAGAGGGGATGCCACACAGTGGGAAACATGGCCTTGTCCCAACTTTTTTGAGATGTGTTGATGCCATGAAATTTAAAATCAACTTATTGTTCCCTTAAAATGATACATTTTCTCAGTTTAAACATTTGATATGTCATCTATGTTGTGTTCTGAATAAAATATTGAAATTTGAAACTTCCACATCATTGCATTCTGTTTTTATTCACAATTTGTACAGTGTCTCAACTTTTTTGGAATTGGGTTTGTATATCCATAAAAGTTAAGCAAAATAATCTTGGAACACTGAGTTAAACTCGACCACTGAGAGAAGGTAATGTCCCGTAGGACCTTTGAAAGGTATAAACACCAGCTGAATGTTTTGAACCATGTGAAGCCCAAATATTATTGCCCCATTGTGAACGCCAAAAGTTTACATCCTGAATGGTAGAATCTGATTCCTGGAAAAAATCTGTTTTAAAGTTTTTAGTGAACAAAAATAATGCCCTTACGTTTAATATTGCATCTTAACCCCTAGCATTTAAGGAAACAAAAGATTCAAGATTCAAGATTCAAGAGTTCAAGATTCAAGAGTTTTATTTGTCACATACACAGTTATATACAGAATATACAACCGGCAGTGAAATGTAAACAGGTCCGCTCCATGGACAGTGCAAATTCACAGTTAAAAACACAAGGAAGAAATTATAATAGAAATAGGATATAAAAAAGTACTATCTATATATATATATATATATATATATATATATATATATATATATATATATATATATATATATATATATATATATATATATGTCTATATCTGTAGAATTATAAATAATCAAGTCAAAGGAAAAAAAAAGGTAACAAATAAGGATAAAGTGGAATAAAATAATTGAAGTAGACTTTGCAGTGAGTAAACTGTAGACTTATAAATATGTGGTTAACAAATGTATAAGAGTATAATGTGCAAACAGGTTTATGACAGGTTGTTACACAGTAACAACGAGAACAGAAAGTGCAGTGCAATGTCAGTGTATCGATGTTTATCCTGGCGTGAAGTCACGTGATGTTAAGTTCAGGAGTCTGATGGCCTGGGGAAGAAGCTCCTCCTGAGTCTCTCAGTTTTGGCCATCAGGCTTGAAGCGCTTACCAGATGGTAGCAGCGTGAAATGAGGGTTTGCAGGGTGATTAGAGTCCTTGATGATCTTGGTAGCTCTACCTTTGCAGCGTTTGGTGTAGACGTCCTGCAGAGGCGGGAGAGCTGACCCTGAGATACGCCGGATAAGCGCCACGACTCTTTGCAGGGCTTTGCGGTCATGACTGGTGCTGTTCCCATACCACGCTGTGATGCACTGAGTTAAAACACTTTCTATCGCCCCTAAATAGAAAGTTTTCAGGATAGCTGGTGAAACCCTGAATTTCCTCAGCTGGCGCAGGTGGTACAGTCTTTGCCTGGCTTTTTCACCTGTGTCTGAATGTGAGCAGTCCAGGTCAGGTCCTCGGAGATGTTTACTCCCAGGTACTTGAAGCTGCTCACTCTCTCTACTGGTGACCCGCTGATCATGAGGGGGTATGTCCGTTGCTGTCTCTTCCTGAAGTCCACAATCATTTCTTTGGTCTTGCCAACATTCAGAGAGAGACAGTTGTCCTGGCACCATGATGTTAGATGCTCCACCTCGTCCAAGTATGCCGCCTCATTGTTGTTGGAAATGAGGCCCAGGACAACAGTATCATCAGCAAATTTGATGATAGAGGTGGAGCTGTGTGTGGACAAACAGTCATGCGTGTAGAGAGAGTAGAGCAGGGGCTCAGGACACAGCCCTGTGGAGCTCCCACACTCAGGGTGATGGAGGTGGAGGTGGACTGGCCTATTCTCACCACCTGAGGCCTGCCAGTGAGGAAGTCCTCAATCCAGTGGCAGAGAGAAGGATTCAGGCCGAGATCCAGGAGTTTGGAGGTTAGCTTGGTGGGAACTATGGTGTTAAAGGCTGAGCTATAGTCAATAAATAGCAGTCTTACGTAGTTCCCACTTTTGCTGTCGATGTGAGTGAGGAGGAGTGGAGGACATGAGAGATGGCATCTTCAGTCGATCTATTGGGAAGATAGGCAAACTGAAGAGGGTCCAAAGTGTCAGGAATGAAGGCGCAAATGGTGTTTTTAATGAGTCTCTCAAAGACCTTCATGACTATAGATGTGAGAGCCACTGGACGATAGTCATTTAGGCAAGAGGGTTTACTGTTCTTAGGGACAGGGATGATGGTGGATTTTTGAAGGAGGTGGGGACCACAGATGTAGCGAGGACTCATTAAAGATAGATGTAAACAACCCGGTGAGCTGATCAGCACAGGACCGCAGAGAAACACGACCTGAAATACCATCCGGCCCGGCAGCTTTCCTAACGTCCACACGCTTGAGTGCTCTCCGAACTTCATCCTCCGAGACAGAGATCACGTGATTGTTGCTGCTCTGAGTAATTTCCTCTAACGCGCCACTTGGCGGAGTCGCGTTACGCGATTTACAGTCAAAGCGAGCATAGAAAGAGTTTAACTCGCTTCACGCAGCAACGGATCAACGCTTGTCTCTGCAGAGGATTTAGATCCAAAGGAGCAGATGGACCTCAGACCTTGCCACATGCGCGCGAGTCGTTGAGTTGGAAATGAGACTCCACTCGGTCTTTATAACGGAGTTTTGCGGCTTTAACTGCTCGTCTGAGAGCATAGCAGGACGATCTGTATTCATTCATATTCCCTGAATGGAGACCGGCGTTGTAAGCAGCAGTGCGTATGCGTTCACTGCCGCGCGGATTGAATTGTCCACCCACGGTTTCTGATTTGAGAAGGACGTTATTGTTATTGTTTGCGTGGCTTGCTCTGTAAGCGTGTTGATGAAGCAAAGCCCCACGTCTGTGAACTCGCTTCGCCAGCTGAACTCGCCGGAACATGTCCCAATCCACATCGCCCAGAGCTGCCTGTAGCGCGGTCTCTGAGTGGGGTGACCAACGCTTAACTTCCACGCCTCACCGGGGTTCCTGGAGGAGCTTTTGTTTGTATTCGGGAGTGAGGAAAATGGCGGCATGATCCGATTTGCCAAACGCTGGAAGTGACTGCGCTTTATAGGCGTTCTTAACGGAGAGTAGCAGTGATCCAGTGTGTTTGCTCCTCGTGTGGGGCAGGAGGCGTGCTGATGAAAGTTTGGCAGGACTTTCTTTAGGTTTGCTTTGTTAAAATCGCCCGCGACAATGAATGCCAAGTCGGGATGTTGGTTTATGACGCCGCTGGCAACATCATGAAGGCCAGATAAAGCCAGCGCTGTGTCTGCCTGCGGTGGAATGTAAATGGCGGTCGCGACAACCGCAGAAAAACTCCCTCGGCAGATAGAATGGGCGGCAAATGATTGTTAAATGTTCCAGATGAGGCGAGCAGGACCGCGAGAGAATGGTGATGTTCCTGGGATCGCACCATTTCTTGTTGATCATGAAACACACTCCACCGCCTTTGGATTTACCGGCCTCGGCTGTTCTGTCCATCCGAAAAACAGAGAAGTTCTCCGACGGCGTCACAGCTGTGTCCGGGACCGCGGGCGTGAGCCATGTTTCGGACAAACAGTAGATATTACAGTCTCTCATGTCCCGTTGAAAACTTATCCTGGCTCTAAGATCGTCCATCTTATTATCCAAGGATTGAACATTTGCTAGAAGAATGCTCGGGAGAGGAGGTCTGAATGCCCTTTTCCTCAGTCTGTTACGGATACCAGCACGTTTCCCACGGTGTTTCTTTGTTCTACGCCGCTGGCTCTGTCCATTGTTCAACTCGGCGTTGCGAAGAATCTCAGATGGCCACAGAGGATCGGCGAAAGTGTCCTGAAACAGTCCAGTGTAGAGGTAACCAATGTCCAAAAGAGTTTTGCTGTCGTAGTAGATCAATGCAGATGATAAGTTTGTAAAACTGAGAGTAAAAGAAAGTAAAATAGTAAATAAAAGCACAGTCTTCGCGGAGCGACCTGAACGGCGACCAAACACAGCGGCGCCATTTCCGGTAACCGATAATGACATGTCAACAACCAACCTTGAACAAATCAAATCACCTGTATTTATATAGCGCTTTTAACAAGTCCAATTGTTTCAAAGCAGCTTCACATTGTTAACAGGAAAATAATGCAACAGAATTTGTACAGCCGTTCTGGTGAAACAGTGATGTTATCCAGCTAATTTCAAGTATCATATAGTGTCAATGCGGGCAGATCGGTAATATAGATGAAATTTAGGTGTCCCCAACTGACCAAGCCAAAAGCCAGAGGCAACGGTGGCAAGGACCAAAACTCCTTCAGGGTCAGAATGGAGAAAAAACCCTTGGGAAAAACCAGGCTCAGTCGGGGTGCCAGTTCTCCTCTGGCCGACGAACAAACAGTGTATGAACAAGAGCTGTTTCAGTCAGCTGAACAATAGCCTATACTACTTTGCCAATAAACAAAATATACTGTGAAAAAGTAAATGATATACATAATACAGAAAGACCTGAGAATCAATGTTTACACAGAGTAGATTCACAACAAACAGTTATGGCTTCATACCATTGCACCGTTCAAATTAGTCAGACATCGCTGCGGACGGGGGATACACCTCCCTCCCTTCAATAAAACCTCAGCCACCCACAAAGTGCGCTTTCTTACCCGCCTTTTATGCGGTATCAATCAAGGGCCATCTCTTTTCTCGATCAGTCTTACACAGGTCTTCGGTGAATCAAAGCTTATTTTCTTGCAGAAAGGAAGATTTTTTTTGGCTGCTTTCCAAACTGTGTCGCGAAGTGCACGAGAGATGAACCTTATGATGATCACTCTGGAATCCTTCTGCTCCTTCCTCTTGGGAACCAGGCGATGTACTGCTTCTATGCCATCCACAAGCCTAGATTTCTCCTCCGGTAACAAAGCTTGACAGATCTTTGAGACTTCCCTCCGGACGTCCTCTGCCTTGGTCTCGCGAACTCCATATAATTTGAGGTTCCATCATCTAGAGTATGCTTCCAAATCGTACACACGCTTATCAATCTGATCGACCAAAGTAGTACACTTCTGAACCTTTCTGTACACGTTTTCTTTAAGCATAACAACTTCAGCGCAGCTTGATTCAATTTTCTTCTCCAGTTCGTCCAATCTAGCACCCAACTTTTTTTCAATTCCTGCGGCCCGATCGTTAATGAGCTGGGAGAGTGTGGTGAGGATATTGTCACTATCCATTGTGATTTCCTTTCTTCTTTCTCTTTTTGGAGCAGGAGATTCCCTAGGAGTAACTGGCAATTGTGGGAAGTCTTCGTCATTAACAGCAATCAACTGTTTGACATAATCATGACAGGCGTCCATCAAGACATTGGTAGCAGCAATGGAGTTAGCATCTGTGTTCGACCCTTTTCTTTTTTGCTTTGAAGACATGTTTCCACCACAAGTCAACCAAATATCATATAAACAACTAACTTGAGATGAACGACAGAAAACGTTGTCTTTTCTAGCGAAATACTACTTTTTCATGGCCAAAATAAAAGTTGGCAAAGCAGAGCTTCATTTAAGGGTCACACCTGGCTTCTTCGCGGTCAAAAGTGACTGAAGCCTTATGTAATTTAAGAAGACCAATGTAATGTATTTTAGTTCAATAATATTTTTTGATTATTATTTAGAATTTTGAGGGCATTTTATGATACTCTGCAATATTTATAAAAATTTTATTAGCTATTTTTCCCCATTGAAAATAATAATAATAATAAAAAAATAAAAAAATATAAAATAATTATTTTTCAATTAAAATTCCATGTTGAAATAGAGACGAGGCATTCAAAATCCAGTTTTTTGAAGGTAGATTAGTGCCCTCTGGTGAGAGTAAAAAAAGAAAAACCTTCCTGATCTGCCCTTCAAAGACGTGTGATTCTCTCTCTGCTCCCGCTGTGCTCTAGCGCTGTTTTGTTTTGTCTAGTGTTAGTCTTCCTCTTTCTCTCTGACTGCTGCTTTGCTGGACTCCTGAAAATACTGAAATGGAATTGATTAACTGGTCAATCAGCGATCGACAAGATTTTCTCACTAAGGAAGGGTGCCCGAGAACCCACCTGCCCGGACGGGACCTTTACGTGAGGGACGCATGGAACAACTGGCAAGTCCTGTGCCTGGAGGCTCTGTCCGTGGAGGATGCGGAAGATTTATACATGATTGGATTATTGATGGCGGGGTTCCTATTCTTTGGCTTTGGGATTGCCCTGACCTATCGGAAGATTGGTAAGACAGCTGCAAGCAAATTCACCCAGCCGCTGTCTGTGGAAATTAAAGAATGCTTCGGGCTGTGTGTGACCGCTTGAAGGAATTAGATCAGAGAGTGATACGAATTGAGAACTGAACCGTATAACGCAGTCCGACTGCGGATACGCAGGGTAGAGTGGGCTCCATCGGGGTCAGATCGGTGAACTTTTATGTAACTGGTCTGGCCATGAGGCTGGACGTTGTTAGGGAAACTGCAGACCGGATGAGGACCAGATCTGATTGATTGATTATGATCTTACAAGATTTGGATTAAAAAATAATAAATTGTATTTGCCTGACCTAATCCCCACTTGGTCCCTTTCTCTCGGTTGGGAGTCCAGCAGGGCAGCCGGGCAGCTGTCTTATCTCCCTTCAAGGACAAACCATAGAATTGAACTATTCTGAAGTTATGGCTAACATTCTCACAGTCACTCGCACCATACACAATACCTAACCTGATCACTACTACCGTCTGCCTGTTATCTATCTCCTCCCCCAGTCCATACAAAAATCCCATCACGTGACCACGTGTACTGTGTCATGTTTATGTTTATGTTTATGTTTTGTTGTGTTTTGCTATGTAATGCTTGCTAAACTGCATTCTTGTATTTCTGGAGAGCGTGTTTCGACTAATCGGCTGCGGCCGGAGGCTTGCTCCAAACTCATTTCGTTACACTGTACTTGTACATGTGTAATGACAAATAAAATATTCAATTCAATTAAATTCAATTCAATGTAATGCCCTGTTATGACCACTAGATTCCTATATAACTCTATATAAAGTGGCTTATACATGCTCTAGTGTTTTTAGACATAAATACTTATTTTTATTAAATTGTGATTGGTTGGTTGTGTTTATTTTACACTCTTGATATTTTAGAGTGTCACCCCTACATTGCTGTGCACTTTTTTTCTGGATCATGGCTGATTTGTGGTTTGTATCGCCAAAAGATTCCCTGAGTTTTTATATTTTTGCGTATTTCCCATTAATTTCCTATGTCGGTCATTTTTGACCGTGAAGAAGACAAGTGTGACAATTTTTTTTCTGTTTTAAGTGTTGCACGTATTCTCTCTGCACCATCTTGTGCGACCCCCTACTTTTGCAGAGTATCGTGCATGGCGCGGCTTTATAAACGCGGCAAAAGTTAAATTAACCTTTAAAAAGTGCATCTCTAGACCTGCACTGACTTGCGTGTTCTTATTTCAGTGCTGTTATTCAAGCAGATGGTTTACCTCATATATATTCAGTTCATCAGCAAGCCAAAGAGGGCTTCATCTGAACAATGCATTTAAACATGTACATTGTGTTCTAGCTCCTCTAGTCTGTCCATGCAATAAATGCACGTTCTTAAATGAGCGAGTATTTTTTTATAACTAATTTCAACTCGGTATGAATCAAAAATCAGAGCTGTATATTAATATTTACAAGATACATATTCACACCTTATAGCACGCAAATAATTCTAGTTAATAATATAAGAAAAATAAGACACCCACCCACGCAAAAAAAAAAAAAAGAAGAAAAAAGCCCACCCAGGATATCTGCCAGCCACATATCTATAGGTGCCTAGAACCGGGCCTAGTGTGTCCATCAACAAATGTGTCTATTTCTAATTTATTGCGGTGCTCATGACGGTGCTCATTTCATAACAGTGCATATGTGAATGACTGATGTAAAATTAAAGTTTTGTAAAACAAATCTTGCTCTATCCTTTATCTTTACTCAAAGTAGTAAGAACGACAGACAATCTGCATTAATAGACTCAGTTTTAGGTAATAGTGGCCCACAGCTGATTAGCAGAACTATTTCAGTAAGACAGTAATAACGTGAGTTAGCCGGTTAGCTAGAAATCTACACAATATAAAACACAAAACTATGTATTTTGAACACCCGGTAGAAAATATTTACATCAATAAGTATTCATACTGACAGGTTGTGATTCCGAGGAGCTGGTCCATGGGTACTGACCCATCTTTCAAGAGCAAGTGTTTTGCGAATCCCATGTTGAACTCAATTGTTGAACTAAAATTATGTGTTTGAGGGCATGTAAATTTGTTTGCTGGATAACGTACAACATAGGCGGATATTATGCAAAGTCTTGTCTTTTCAAGTGATGTAGAACCGTAACGCAGTGGGATTTGAATTACAGACGACTCGTTTATGCGGTTCAGAGTCAATTCTGTCTTTTGGGGGACAATAACTTTATTTATCGTGCACTTTCGACTTTACAACTTTGCAGAACGTTTACTTTCACAGACAGTTTTATTACACAATGCAGGAAAGGGAATATTCAGAAAACCATAATAGGGCACTTTAACAGAAGTTCTGAAGTGCAAAACTTTAATCACGTGAGCCAATTCACTGCACATAATGACACGTGATAGATGTTTTTAAAAATACAAACCATTATTTTAATTTATTTCAGCATATGAAAATGTCCAAAGAAAATGCCAACACAGGGATCCATTGGAGGACCTTGATTTCACAGACGATATCAGCCTACTGTCACACAGGCAACAAGACGCACAGCAGAAGCTCAACCATCTCTCGGAGGAAGCAGAGAAAGTTGGCCTCAAAATAAGCCAAGAAAACAGAAACCATGAGGATTAACAGCAAACAACAGGACCAAATCCAACTACATGGTATGAACTTCAGCGATGTTAGCAAGTTCACCTACCTGATGAACAATTAGTTAATGCATTCATGACCTCAAGGCTAGATTACTGTAATGCTCTACTGGGTGGTTGCCCTGCTCGCTTAATAAACAAACTCCAGCTGGCCCAAAACGCAGCAGCTCGAGCTTTTATTAGAACCAGGAAGTATGACCATATTAGCCCGGTTCTGTCAACACTGCATTAAAGTCAAAGTCAAAAGTCAGCTTTTATTGTCAATTCTGCCATACGTACAGTACATACATACAGAGAATTGAAATTCTATGACTCTCAGACCCTAGGTGCCTAACAACAACAAAACAATAACAATAACAACAAAAGTTTAACAGTAACAACAACAGAGGAAAGATTAAAAAAAGATGGATAAAGTGAATTATAGAGGTAAAGTGGCGATGGCAAATAGTGCAAACAATGGTAATAATAGTGCAATTTCAGATTTAAGTCAGTGCAGGTATAAAATAAAATTATAAGAGTGTGTGCAAAAAAAAAGAGTCTGTAAGAGTGGAGACCAATTCCTCAGAGAGACAATATATGAGGTAGATGAAGGGAGGGGAACGGGGGAGTGATTCCCAGATCAGATGCGTGGGGCAGAAGAGGGGAGGGTCGGCAGAGTCGGGAGGGAGTTCAATGCCCTGACAGCTTGGGAATGAAGCTGTCCTTCAGTCTGCTGGTCCTTGCTTGGAGACTGCGAAGCCTCCTCCTGATGGCAGCAGACTGAAGAGGCTGTGCGATGGGTGTGTGGGTCTCTCGCAATGATGAGGGCTTTGCGGGAGAGGCGGGAGTTATAAATGTCCTGGAGGGGGGAGAGAGACACCAACGATCTTCTCAGCTGCTCTCACTATGCGCTGAAGTGCTTTACGGCAGGATGCGTTGCAGGCGCCGTACCACACAGTGATGCAGCTGGTCAGAATGCTCTCGATGGTGCCTCTGTAGAAGGTGCGCATGATGGGGGCTGGGGCTCGGCTCTTCTCAGCTTGCGGAGAAAGTAGAGTCGCTGCTGTGCTTTCTTGGTCAGTGCTGTGGAGTTGGCGGTCCAGGAGAGGTCCTCTGTGATATGCACACCCAGGAATTTGGTGCTCCTCACCCTTTCCACGGTCACACCGTTGATGGTCAGAGGAGCGTGCTGGGTGTGCATTCTCCTGAAGTCAGCAACAATCTCCTTCGCCTTCTCCACGCTCAGAGAGAGATTGTTGTCGCCACACCACCTGGCCAGGCGGCTCACCTCGCTCCTGAAGTTCGCCTCATCATCGTTGCTAATGAGACCAACTACGGTCGTGTCGTCCGCAAACTTGATGAAGAGATTGCTGTTGTGTATGGGTGTGCAGTCATGTGTCAGCAGAGTGAAAAGGAGGGCTCAACACACATCCCTGAGGGGCTCCAGTGTTCATGATGATGGAGTTGGATGAGTTACTGCCGACCCGAACTGCCTGAGGTCTTCCCGTCAGGAAGTCCAGCAACCAGTTGCACATCGATGTGCTGAGTCCCAGCTGTGACAGTTTTTGAGTGAGCTGTAGAGGGATGATTGAATGCTGAACTAAAGTCTATGAACAGCATTCTGACATAAGTGTCTTTATTTTCCAGGTGAGTGAGTGCTGAATGGACGGTGGTGGCAATGGCGTCATCGGTCGAGCGTTTTGACCGATATGCAAATTGGTAGGGGTCCAGGGAGGGGGGGAGGACAGACTTAATGTGGTGCATGACTAGCCGCTCAAAGCACTTCATAAGGATGGGGGTAAGTGCGACTGGACGGTAGTCGTTGAAGCAGGATGGAGATGATTTCTTAGGGACTGGAATGATGGTGGTTGCTTTGAAGCATGTGGGGACGACAGCTTGACTCAGTGAGATGTTGAAGATGTCTGTGAAGACATCAGTGAGTTCTCCCATAATAACTCCCTATTATCCTATTACATCGTATACATTTTTAAATCTTGCTTATTACTTACAAAGCACTAAATGGTTTAGCTCCCCAGTACTTGAGCGAACTCTTAACGCATTATACTCCATCACATCTATTGCGGTCTCAAAACTCTGGCCAGTTGATAATACCTAGAATATCAAAATCAACTGCAGGTGATCTATCCTTTTCCTGTTTAGCGCCTAAACTCTGGAACAGTCTTCCTAGCATTGTTCGGGAAGCAGATACACTCTGTCAGTTTAAATCTAGACTAAAAACGCATCTCTTTACTATGACATACACATTGAACATTATCAATTTCTATTATTCAAATCAGTAAATGGTTGTTAGGCTGCATTAACTAGGTCAGCCAGAACCGGGAACACTTCCCATAACACCTGATGTACTTGTTACATCATAAGAAGATTGGCGTCTATGCTAATGTTAGTCTCTCTGTTTATCCCAAGGTTAACAATTGTCAGCCAGATCCAGATCAGATGGCGGACCTGTGCCTAGACATGACCCACGCCATGTGAACTAGACTCTCCCCTCTGTACAGATAAAAACACATATGCACACATACGTATTCAAACACGCTTGCCTATATAGGCTGAACATGTAGTGCTTGCATACATTCCGTCACTATTTTCAACGGATTCGCCTTTTTAGGGGTTTGCGCGGGGATGATGATGGTAGTTTCAAAACTACTTCAAACCTATTTCATGGTTTGTGTTCTCGGGCCATCAGAAGCTGTTGCTGTGCAGATGGGGTCCGGAACACATTGTGGGTTTGAAGAAGGTGTTGTTTAAATGGCACCAAATGAAATAACTAATTATTAAATATTAATCAAAAACTTTTCCTCAAAAACTAAATTCATTTCCTATTATCACTGTAAAGCTGCTTTGAAGCAATTTGTGTAAAAAGCACTATATAAATAAAGGTGACTTGACTTGACCTGGGCAGCATGATCAGCAAGGACGGAGGAGCAGATGAGGACATCAGGAGCCACATCAGCAAAGCCAGACATGCTTTCAACACTCTACGCCCCATCCGGAACTCGACAACGCTCTCCAAGCAGACCAAAGTCCGGATCTTCAGTACCGATGTGAAAGCAGTCTTGTTGTATGGATCTGAAACCTGAAGACTGACAAAGACAGCCACCAACAAACTACAGACCTTTTTGATGCCTCTGCTACATCCTACACATCAGATGGCCAGAAAAGATCTCAAACTCCAGCTTGTGGGAGAAAAAAAAGCAGTGTCTATTGGCCAAGAAATATGCAAGAGGAAATGGGGCTGGATAGGCTACACCCTCCTCAAGAGCCCTGAAAATGTCACCAAACAGGCACTGAAGTGGAACCCACAAGGAATGGGGAAAAGTGGGCAGGCCAAGATAGATGTGGAGACGGTGCACTAAAGCTGAGATGAAGGTAGCCGGATGGTCATGGGCAGGGCCTGAAATTAACACCCGACCACGTGCCAAATGCGGGTGAATTTTGCAATTGGCGGGTAACACTGTCAATCTACCTGCCACATTGCTCCCTTGAGGAGTTTGCTGAATAAGAAGAAAGAACTCCTTATTAAAGCAAGTTTTCTCTGTTACCTTTGTTTTTTGATTAACATTACTGACAGACAGCATTAGTGGCTGCTGTGACTTTAAGATCTGCCACTGCTGAACATGACACGAATGTGACGCGCATCTAATTTTCTCACAACTCTTTAAGTTGATTTAAGGCGTTATTTAACTCATTTAAGATTGCTCTTATGAGAATACTCGATGGACATTTTGCCATAATTCTGTATGTTATTGTTTGTTCAAGCATGAAAGAGAATTCTGTCATGCTGCCTGTGCACACGATACTGGTGTGCGTCATGTGTGTGTCAGGAAATTCACAGACAGCTCATTCTCTTTTGTCTTGTTGCGCTTGAATGGTTTAAAAGCATTTGCATGAATAAGAGTGTGATCATATAATGTAACGCTAGCCCCAAAGATGACAGAAAAAATTATGAATGCAGCTCGAAACGGATTTGTAAAAATCTAATTTCATGTGATTTATTTTTTTTTGCCGTTCACACTTGCTAAATCTGACCGGATAAAATGGATGCCAATCGGATATGTAAAAATCAGATTTGGACTGACAGTCTGAACAAGGCTTTTTTCATCAGTGTGTTCCATGAACATAGGGATGGGGAGGAAACAATGGGAGGAGGCTAGAACAGGTAGATGGTTTTATTACATTCAAAGAACCTAAGGCTTAGTTAGAATAACATGAAGAAATAGATGCGAAGAAACAAGTATGGGGGGGGGGCCAATTATTATATATATATATATTTTATTTTATTTTTTTTGCGTGGGGGGTATTAGTATTAGTCTTATTGGTTTATTTAAAGTAATTAAATTATTAAAGAATTAAAAGGGATTTAAGAAAAATAAATAAATAATAAGAAAGTTCCAGTTCTATAATATACAACCATTTTAAAAGTAATCCGGAAGGCCTTTATCAATCTTCTGTTGAGGCGGCGTTTCAGCATACGATGACGTCAAGGGTCAACATATTCTGAGATCAGGCGTTCCCTTTCAAAAACTACACTCAATGCTGCATAAGCTTATGCATATGGGAAGTGTCTTATCTAGACCGGCTGTGAACAGTGTGTTTAAACACGTCAATGAAATTGACATGGAGGTATTATTGCCTCGGTTGGTGACGTCATCAGCACACCTGCTACACAAGGCTATAAATAGATGAGCTCCAGTTGTAGCTATCAGGTCTTTTTATTTTCAGACCGATACTGTGTGGTGTGCAAACAACCTCTCTCTCTCTAAACTTTTCAGACTTGACTTGAGATCTTTGTTAGGAGTTAGTTTTCAACTGGCAGTGCACAGATTTATCTCTTTCTTATCTCTGTTAAAAAACATCAGTGAAAAGAGTTAAAATAAATCTATCAGTTGAAAATGAGTCAGCAGGGTAAACGCTGTGTCTCTCCATGTTCTCTTCCAAATGACAGAACTATCCACACACGTTTACTGCTGTGTGTGTTTAGGGAAGAGCATGCGGTCGCTGCATTGAGTCAGACGAGTGCGAGCATTGCGAGCCTTTACAGTTAAACCGCTTTGTGCTCGTCTTGGCTACTTTCAGTCTGCACCCGTGTTGCGGGGCTCCCAAATGGGTTTGGCTGACGAGCAAGAGACAGGTCCGTCCCTTTCGCTTGCTCGCTCACCAAATCAACGTTTCCTTTTGTGTGATCCCAAAGCCCGCTCCGGTGTTTCTTCGGCTCGCGCGGGGAATGATGATGAATCTTTGGGTCTGCGGATTTAGAGAGGCCGGCCTGCGATCGTTCCTCACATGATAGTAAATCCCTGGCGAGGAATTTATTGAGGTGGTTGTTCGTGGGGTGGCCATCAGATATAGAGAAGTGGAAGAAACATGTGGAAGTATTCACTCAGTTTCTTCCTCGATGCACTCAAGTGGAGGGGCTGTCAGCCACACAGCCTCTCTTCGGTCCTTCAAGATTTAGGGAGGTGAAAAAGCAGAGTATGGCGAGTTGCACTTTCCATAGAACATAGAACATCTAACATCCCTTCAACAGGAATTGGCACAGAGTCTGGCAGCATGGAAACTTCTGCCAGGCGTTTCTGCATGGGTGTTAAGCACAGTAAAACAAGTAAACTAATTTAATTGTCATCCTCCGTGTTTTAACAGCGTGGTCTCCACTTCCGTGAAGCCGGAGTTGGCGCTCGTACTGTCACAAGAGCTACAAACTATACTCAACAAAGAGGCCATAGAACATGTTCCTCTTCTGGAGAGAAAGTTGGGCTATTACAGCAGTTACTTCCTGATTCCTAAGAAGGGTGGGGGGTTGTGTCCAATCTTAGATCTTCAAGGCTTAAACTGCACTGTTAAAGCACTCAAGTTCAAGGTGTTAAACGTAAAGATGGTCATTGCTAATATTAGCACAATCATAATTGCTAATTGCTAATATTAGCACAATCGTGTGAAATGGCGCTTCAACACAGAGACCGTGTGTTAGCCCATCTAGTTTATCTAGGGTTGAGACTCAACACCAAGAAAAGTGTTCTTTCTTCTGTCCAGAGAACGACTTATCTAGGGTTTATTTGGTTTTCGGTCACGAGGTGGGCACAACTGTTTCCTGCTCGAACAGAGACCATTTAGCATACCCTGAGTAAAGTCAGGCTAATCCAAGATCTCACTGATTGTCAGCACCAAAGAGTGTTAGGTCTCATGGCATCAGCATCCACGGGTTTCCCTTTGGGGTTGTTGCATGGACTGTTTCAGTTGTGGCTCAAAGCCAGAGGATTCAATCCTCAAGGCAAATAACAGTGGCACGCCATGTGGCTTCGTACACTAACTATGTGGTTCAGACCCCGGTTTCTTGCTTTGGGTCCCACTCTAGGTGTGCCTTGTTGTCGCAAATTGCTAACGATGGACGCTTCCCAGACGGGCTGGGGTGCAGCCTTAAGTGGTTGTCCAGCCCAAGGGGAATGGGAGGGTAATCAGCTCGATTGGCACACCAACTGCCTCGAGTTGATGGCCGTATTTCTGGCCCTGAAATACTTTCTCCCCCAATTGATGGGCTGTCATGTCCTAGTGCGAGTGGACAATACAGCTACAGTCTCATATATAAGGATCTGGATGCGATGGCTCATACATGGCCCAAAATGTGCCTGTACGCCTTCCCTCCAGTCACTCTGCTCCCGGGAGTTCTAGCCAGGGTTCGCCAACAAGGTTCCAGCCTCTTATTGATAGCGCCTCTTTGGTCGAACAGAATATGGTTCTCGGAGATAGTATCTCTCCTCAACGGCTCGCCATGGGCGATTCCAGCGAGGGAGGACCTTCTGTCTCAGGCCCGACCCGTGGAACCTTCATGTTTGGCCCCTTATGGGCATCAACTGAGGGACACTGGGCTTTCGCCTGCAGTTACTGAGACCATCCTAAGTGCTAGGGCTTCCTCCACTCGGAAAGTTTATGCCAATAAATGGGGTGTCTTTGAAAGATGGTGTACGACACATAATGTAGATCCAGTTAACTGCCAGGTTGCTTCAGTTCTGACTTTCTGCAAGAATAGTTGTCAACAGGCACTTGCCCCTCCACTCTCAGGGTTTATGTGGCTGTTCTTTTTCGGCCCTGGTGGATGGGGTGCCAATTGGGAGGCGTCCTCTGCTTGCTCGCTTTGTTCGTAGGGCCAGGTGGTTGAGACCCAGGCATTGAAGTGGAACCTCTTCGTCACCTGGTGTTCTTCTTGCCAAGAAGACCCCTGGAAATGCCTGATCAGATCAGTTCTCCAAGACGGGTTGGAACAAAGGCTGTCTCCTTCCACCCTGAAGGTTTACGTGGCCGCTATACCTGCCCACCACGACCTTGTGGAGAACAGAAAGGTCAGCATGACCTGGTCATCAGGTTCCTCGCACTCCCCACGTACCCTCTTGGGACCTTGCAGTAGTTTTAGATGCTCTGCAGAGGGCTCCCTTCGAGCCATTGCGGTCAGTTGATCTTAAGTTCCTGTCAATGAAGACAGCGCTCCTGATCGCTTTGCCCTCCATCAAGAGGGTAGGGGAACTGCAGGCATTTTTGGTTGACGAAGTGTGCCTGGAATTCGGGCCGACCAACTCTCACGTGATCCTGAGACCCCGGCCTGGATATGTGTCCAAGGTTCCCACCACACCGTTCAGAGACCAGGTGGTGAACCTGCAAGCGCTGCCTTTGGAGGGGGCACACCCAGCCTCGGCACTGCTCCGTCCAGTACATGCTCTCCGTGCTTACGTAGACAGAACACAGTGTTTCAGGACCTCAGACCAGCTCTTTGTCTGTTATGGTGGGAAGCTGAGGGCAAGGGCTCTCTCTCAAAGCAAAGGTTGTCTCACTGCATAGTGGACACCATTGTTTTGGCTTACCAGACGCAGGGGCCTCCATGACCCCTTGGGGTCAGGGCACACTCTACTCGGAGTGTGGCCTCCTCTTGGGCTTTAGCGCATGGCACTTCACTGACAGACATCTGCAGAGCTGCAGGCTGGGCGACACCTAACACATTCGCCAGATTCTACAATCTCCGAGTGGAGACAGTATCCGACTATGTACTCATCTCTACTAGCAGGCGGTAATGGATTAGGCTCAGGTGTCTTCACTTGCTCGCCATTCCACTCCATGGACTGGATACGTGCGTTATTTTCCTTAGGTGAGCTTTCCAGAAGCCCTGAGCTCCTCCAGCACTGTCGACACCGACACCAGTAAGTCTGCCCACTTGCTCAGACCCTCGTGTCAGGCCAGGTGCCTCTGTGTGCATGGTTCCCCCTCTGGGCGACCCCCACAGGTGTATTTCCACCGTAAGCCTCCTTGACCAGGTGTCTTCCCTTAAAAATCCACCTTCGGCTGGTTCCCCAGAGATCTCCATATGCAGCCCTTAGTGGTCATATGTGTTTTCCTCCCAACTGGTAGGCATCGTGGTGCATGTTCTACCTGGAATATGCTTCCCAGTGTACCTTGGTATTCCTGTGATAAGTGGGAATCCTTCGTCCGTACTAGTCTTACGGCAGGGAGCTCACACTTACACAGGGCACTGAAAGACAGCCGAGTGGCGTGATTACATTGGGACCCCCATTCGCCAGTCACTGACATTACTTGGAGTGACTGAACGAAAGGGGACGTCTCAGTTACATATGTAACCCTCGTTCCCTGAGGAGGGAATGGAGACGTAACGTCCCTCTGCCACTTCTGCTTTACTGCTGGAACGGCCGGGAGTTCAGTCTTGGCTCCTCAGCAGGTATCATAATGCGATGTTGCCAGTGTACTTCCTTATATACCCACGCTGTGGGGCAGAGTTACGCTATGCAAATTCACCTATAGGATTAAGGGCTCACTCCACCAGGGGAGTCGCCTCTTCTACTGCGTTAGCAAGGGGTGCTACCTTACTTAGTGTTTGTGATGCGGCAGGTTGGTCCTCTCCGCACACATACATAAGATTTTATAGCTTGGATGCTCATGCCACTCCGGGCTCTCATGTCCTTGAGTCGACATAACAAGGTAATGTCTGAGGCCTCTAGTGTCCTTGTGCACATCTACACAACCGTACGGGGTCCTGACACCATCAAGCACGGTGGCATGGGTATTTTCGTTCCCATATGCATAAGCTTATGCAGCATTGAGTGTAGCTTTTGAAAGGGAACACTTGGGGTTACTTGGCTGTAACCCTGTTCCCTGATAAAGCGGAACGAGATGCTGCATTGCTAGGCCGTGCTGATGATGCTCCAGGACTGGTCTTCAAACAAAAGAGATCTGATGGCTACAGCTGGAGCTCATCTATTTATAGCCTTCTGTAGCAGGTGCGCTGATGACGTCACCGACCGAGGCTATAATACCTCCAGGTCAATTTCACTTTTTACAGCCGGTCTTGATAAGACACTTCCCATAAGCATAAGCTTATGCAGCATTGAGTGTAGCTTTATCAGGGAACAGGGTTACAGTCAAGTAACCCCAAGGGCCTGGTGTCAATAAAAGCTTTTCTTTGACTAACAAGGGAGTTTTCAGCTCCGAAACTTACAGGACATCACAATGAACTTTTATATATCAAAGGCTCAAGGGAAAGTTGATTTCTCAATTCATTACCTCTTTAATCTATTCTGTTCTTGTTGTGAAAAAGAATGACTAATTTTTAGTGATGGACATGCCCCTTTTTATTCAGTCAGTCAACATTTTGCAGAGAAGATGCCTGATTCATTTATTTTGTTCATGAACAAGTGCAATTGGGTCACATTATAGTCAAGGTAGTAGCCTTGCTACACATAACTCTATGCACCATAGAGGTTTTCACCTCAAATGATATCAAAACAAATTTTATTTCCATATATTTAAGATTATGTTTTGTGCATACTATCTTTGCATTGCACCCGCTTTCCCTCCTTGTTAAGACTGACTCTCATACTAAATGGATGAATGACTTGCCCTTTCTCCTTCAGTTTTCAGTCTTAAGTTCCTTGGCATGACTAATATTTTGACATCCATAGTGCCAAAGCATTTGCAATGTTGCAAAAGTTGATCGTCATCATAACTTTGAGAATGTCATGACTGATTTAGCAAAGCTGGTTATGTCATTAAGTAGGTCCAACCCAATGAAACGGGCCTTCACAGCCCTCACTTAAAGACGATTGGCTCATACCAGCTTGTCTCACACTTTTGCATCAGTGGGGAAAATAACTGTTGCCATGAAAATCGTCCTTGGCTGTTTTACAAAATGTGGAATTTGCGTGACTGTACAAAGCATGTAATAAGAGCCACGTGCTATTCAATTTGTTATTGGATTCCTGTTGCTAAGCATTAAGCCAACATTCGAACAACACATTGTTTAGAGCGATGGGTTAAACACATAAAAAGCCCTTCAGAATTCATGTAGCCAAGATTCATGAATGTTAGACACTACAAACAAGGCTATGGCAATGAGGTTTTATTGTTTTTGAGATTAAAACATAAAATCAATACTTATACCCTGCCACAATGAATTCATTTACTATGAATTACTCTGTATGGTTATACATTTAGGTATTTCACGAGGACAGGATAGGTAGTGCCTATGTGCTTCTGGTTGTAGTGGTGACAGACAATCTCCACCTCGTAGACATTAAAGGAGACTTTCACTCGCTCATTTGGGGACGTGAGAAAACACAGTGTGTACAGGGCAAACTCAAACTCCGGGCTCACACCAATAAAGATGCTTCCTTTGGGTTTAATTCCATTCTTCCAACTGAACTGGAGCGCCAACATGTGTTTGTTCTCATCCGGCTGGGAATGAGACAGAAGGTAACATATGAAAATTAGAAGAAATTATGAATATGTATTAAAAAGAGATTAATGAAATTAGACAGACAGATAGATAGAGTAACTGATTAATTGGTTACAAGTTTTCTGCAAAAGATTTCAGAAAGTTATAAGTTGACTGAAGAAAGACATGAACTTCTTGGATGAGATGGGGGTGAGTAAATTATCAGGAAAAGTGAACT
Organism: Paracanthobrama guichenoti; assembly: GCA_018749465.1. NCBI lineage: Eukaryota > Metazoa > Chordata > Actinopteri > Cypriniformes > Gobionidae > Paracanthobrama > Paracanthobrama guichenoti. Next base: position 29,182,791 of record CM031963.1, read on the forward strand.
AATCCTTTAACAGTGGTGTGTGAATGTAGACGCTTTAATAACAAATAATTTATCGGGAGCGTTTATGCTGGGATGTGTGGATTATACATAACTTGAAACTACTTCATGGAAATCTATTTAAATATGTTTTAAAGGGGAAGCACAGCCCTTAGCCTTAACCTGGAGTTGGTTCACCTTCCGCCTATGTGTGACATGCAAAACATTTTCTGTGTTGCCATTTTGGATTCGGCAATGATTATACATCCGCCCAAATGGCAACTTAATCACTCACAGTCTTCCTCCCGAGTCCAGACTTTCATGATATAAGGCCGCTTTGATCAGGAGTTCTCCACTGTCCTGCAGAGTTTAGCTCCAATCAAACTCACCTGCCTAGAACTTTCTAGTAATCCTGAAGACCTTGATTAACATTAGATATGGTTGATTAGGGTTGGAACAAAACTCTCGGGAAAGTGGATCTCGAGGATTCTCAGATTCGAGAACTTTTAGAAACCATTGATTATTACTGTATGGACTTTGCAACTTCTTTTTTGTTATGCAAAGGAAAGAAAATCAAATGACTTTGGAATGACATGGAGGTGAGTAAACAATGGCGGAATTTTCTTTATTTTGGGTATTCCTTTAAAACCAAGTTATTACAACAATTATTTGTTAATTTATTTAAAAATTATACTATCAATTTTATCATCTATCTGTTTTTACTAGAAAAGAATAAAGTAAATGAATCTACGTGGTATTTGTATGTTCTGGTGATATCACAAACATACCTTTGGTGAGTTGACACTGTATCCTTTGTAATCAATGTGTCCTAGTTTCTCTTGTAAGTACAACTGAATCCAGTTATGAAAACCAATGACGGTATGGCCTCCTCTGGTCTCTCCTACAAACACATGCTCAAAACCAGAAGAGTCCGGTCTTGTGTGGGGAGAGAAACAATCAATACCCAACTTTATTTTACATAAATGTAATAAAAAATATGTTTACACAATATTATCATCAAGCTGGGGACGTATTTTGGAAGTTATCTATCTGTGTGAACAGGAGCAGATTTTTTTTTAATCTGACTTTTTTTTTTTTTATCCATCAGTTGTTGATTGGATGGAGGCAGATCTGAATGCAAGCTTGCAGTCGATTTGTTAAAAGGTAGTAAAAAGTCCAGTATAAGTCACTAGAGGGAAGTCTTTTGTTTCACCTGGGGCCAGTTGTTCAGAACATTTCTGGATTTGGAAAATCCCATTAAAGATTGAAATTTTATTGTTATTTTTTAGCATTATTATTTTTTTTAATTATTTTCATAATTATTTGTATAATGTATTTTGTAAAATCAGGGTGTGTCTGTACATATGTCCCAAGGAGAGACATGGGGTGAGCTATATTTGGTACAGGAATGGCTCCTGAAGCTCCTGACTTTTTGATTAAAACTAATGTTTCTTTTTAACTTATTCTTAAAGGGATACTCCACCCAAGAATGAAAATCCTTTCATCATGCACATCATGCCATCCCAGATGTATATGACTTTCTTCTTCTATGGAACACAAAGATTTGTATATCCATTTCATATAGTGCAAGTGGATGGAAGCTTCGAAGTTTATGCTTCAAAAACGAACATGTTGGCAACGCATACAACCAACAATCAATATCTTTTTAAGCAGAATGATAGATGTGTGTGAGAAAAATACTAATATACAAACCATCACTTCCGGCCAGCAATCATACGCACGTTTCAGCATGTTGTGAAGGGTGATGCAAGCCCGGTGTGAAGCTCAGGCGAGGTGTCATGGTCCTCTGTGCTTCTGCATTACCTCTCACACGAGCTTCACAATGTGCTTACATCACGCTTCACAACCTGCTGCCGTAGAGCATCACGGTGCTCTCATGTGTGACAGCTGGCCAGTGATGGTTTATAAAGTTTAAAATAACATTGTTTTTCTCTCTCGCACACACCTATCATCCACTGGGGTTATATGGTTGTTCTTTTTGCATGGTTTTTGAAGCATCAACTTTGGGCACCCATTCACATGCATTATACGGATTCTAAAGAGATGGATTATTTTTTCTAAAAATCTTAATTTCTGTTCTACTCAAGAAAGACATATACATCTGGGACAGCATTAGTAAGTAAATAATGGTTCGTAAATCCACCCATCCATCCATTATCTTCCGCTTATCCACAACAGTCTAAGCAGAGACGCCAATACTTCCCGCTCCCCAGCCACTTCATCCAGCTCTTCCGGGGGAACCCCGAGGCGTTCCCAGGCCAGCCGGGAGACATAATCCCTCCAGCATGTCCTAGGTCTTCCCCGGGGGCCTCTTGGTTCGTAAATTTGTTTGGGTGGAGTATCCCTGTAAGACAAAACTTAAAAATCATCGTAAACAACATCTTAAAGTTAACATATCCTCCAATTTGTGTAAAGGTAAAATGTTTAATTAATGTATTGGGTTGTTTAAAATATTAAGTATCATAGATCATGTAAACAATAAGCCATCATGATTATGCACAGGGACATCTTTTCCTAGCTTTCATACTAACTTTAATAAGAGAGAAGCAGGAAGAGTAGTCTGTAATATAGATTATAGCTAATATTTGTGTTATTACTTGAATTTAGTTTTGCCTCATCATGGATGAGACCATTTAAGATTTTCCACGTGTTAAGTTTGAGTAATATAACAAAAGGAGATTTTTTTTCTTCTAATGGTATAATATGATTTGCATGATTTCTCATTTCTCACAGATAACCTTGACCAAGAATTGTAAGCTTATTAGTCTAAAAAGACACTGAAGGCTTTTTGCTGAATCTGAAATTCATTTGACACTCTACAAAATCAAGTATACTAGGGACGAGAAATACTTTATTTTAAATAATTGCACATTGAAAAATTCTCTAATTAAATTCTCATGTTGTTCTAAACCTGTATGTCTTTATTTCATATGTGAAAATAAAATTAGACTTCTATTGTATACAGGGAAAACATCTTATATTAATAAATCTTATATTTTACAGAAAAAGAAAGTCATACATGTTTGAAATGACATGAGTAAATGATGACAGAATAGGCATTTTGGGGTGAAAAATCCCTTTGACCAATTTAACTTTCTCAAGAAGAAGTTTGTGAATCTGGCCCCAGATAATCTCCTGATTTGTCCTGAAATCCTCTATACTTACTTACTGGATCCTCTCCTGGCATACAGCTCAAACCAAATGTGATAGAGCTGCTGCTTGAAGGCTGTGGTATCCTCTGGAGAGAGATGCTTCTCCACTAGATATTTGTGGGCAATCTAATGTTAGCAAATATACAATAGTTGCAAATTACTATTCAGTACACCATTTTATGGAAATTGTAAGGTATAATAAATTCCTAATTTCTAATTTTAGATTTACCCCTGTGCATGGTCCTTAACAAGACATAAAACAAACATCTCAATCTGTTATTTTGAGAAACAGAATTATTCCTCGTCACAAGTAATGAATAACTTCAGTGACCCATTTATTACCTTCATAGTGGGCGTCTTTATGACTGAATCCAGGAACTTGTGGTTTTCCAGCTCTTCCTCTGGTGTGACAATCTCTGGTTCGCCAGTGTCACTTTCATAGTTGTCCAGAAGTGAGATGAAAGCTAAAATGACACAATATCATTATAAAGACAAGATGTTTCCGCTTCATCTCTTAATTGGTACCCATACTTATTTCCAATCTTGTCATGACAAGTAGAATGTCCTTATTCCATCACACATGATGATAGGGAGGTTTTGATGTTTTACACTACATCACGTTCTTCTGTGTGGATAAATCTGATGGTTTGAGATACAGGCCTACCCGTGTTTGACTGTGTTTGCTGTATATATTTTTCACAATTTCAATGGTTCACTGCTAGGAGCAAATCTTATTTAACCCATTACCCAGTATCTGTATTAGGGCTGGGCAACTCTAAGCCTCAAAATCCACTTTCCTACAGAGTTCAGCTCCTACTATGATCAAACTCACCTGCCTCTAGCTTTCTAGTAATCCTGAAGACCTTGATTAGCTTGTTCAGGCGGGTTTGATTAGGGATCTGCGGGATAGAGCTTCTCAAGGGCTGAATCCGAAATCGCCCCCTAAACCCTCATTCACTGTTCCCTACGTTAGTCCACTAATACAGTTCACTTGAAGGAGTGAATGAAAACGAGTGCGTGAAGTCGGACAGCCGCTGTGTGTACATCAGCTGTACACTCGTTATTGCGGTGCATTATGGGATAGAATGAGTGCACTCAATAACGTCCACTATGGTTTCGGACAGCACCACAAATGGCTGTAGACGTTTTTAATTACACATTTGCATAATAATAAACGTAAGAGTAGTAGTTAATTGCCATTTATTGACCTGATTATAAAACACTCACAACAAGCCCTAAAATGTATAAAATAAGACATTATACAGACACGTAAATGTTTAATTACCAGGGGCCTCGTTTATAACCATTGTGTACGCACAAAACAGGCCCTGAAAGAGGCGTGCGCCACTTCCAACGTGTAAGTTGTGATTTATAAAAACAAACTTGATGCAAGAATTTGCGCATCTTCACGCAAACTCTGACCCAAGCGTACAAACTCTTACTAGAGTGAGAAAAGTAATGATGTAAGAACAATTGTAACTGTTTTCATTTTGATGTACACATTTACATTAATGTTCCAGTTTCATTAATGGTGAAATGCACTGAAATTACATAGTCATTACTCAAAAATTATATGAATTTAGATGTAGATGTGGTACTTTTGATAATTTTTCCTGTGATGCACTGTTTTAATGACAGCAAGGATTAAATACACTCACCTAAAGGATTATTAGGAACACCATACTAATACTGTGTTTGACCCCTTTTTGCCTTCAGAACTGCCTTAATTCTACGTGGCATTGATTCAACAAGGTGCTGAAAGCATTCTTTAGAAATGTTGGCCCATATTGATAGGATAGCATCTTGCAGTTGATGGAGATATCCAGTGGTAACAAGGCATGATGGATCCATGTTCTCATTCTGTTTACGCCAAATTCTGACTCTACCATCTGAATGTCTCAACAGAAATCGAGACTCATCAGACCAGGCAACATTTTTCCAGTCTTCAACTGTCCAATTTTGGTGAGCTCCTGCAAATTGTAGCCTCTTTTTCCTATTTGTAGTGGAGATGAGTGGTACCCGGTGGGGTCTTCTGCTGTTGTAGCCCATCCGCCTCAAGGTTGTGCGTGTTGTGGCTTCACAAATGCTTTGCTGCATACCTCGGTTGTAACGAGTGGTTATTTCAGTCAAAGTTGCTCTTCTATCAGCTTGAATCAGTCGGCCCATTCTCCTCTGACCTCTAGCATCAACAAGGCATTTTCGCCCACAGGACTGCCGCATACTGGATGTTTTTCCCTTTTCACACCATTCTTTGTAAACCCTAGAAATGGTTGTGCGTGAAAATCCCAGTAACTGAGCAGATCGTGAAATACTCAGACTGGCCCGTCTGGCACCAACAACCATGCCACGCTCAAAATTGCTTAAATCACCTTTCTTTCCCATTCTGACATTCAGTTTGGAGTTCAGGAGATTGTCTTGACCAGGACCACACCCCTAAATGCATTGAAGCAACTGCCATGTGATTGGTTGATAAGATAACTGCATTAATGAGAAATTGAACAGGTGTTCCTAATAATCCTTTAGGTGAGTATGTAGGCTAATTCCAATAATTCCTCTTTACACTAAACTGCAGCTCTCATGTTATGACAATGTCATGTTTTAGCGAGAACGATGATCAGTGATGCACACTTCGATATTACAGACACTGCAGGATTCGGTGGTGGAGCGGTCCATTATCCGGTTTGAATCGGTCCAAATGATAATAGCTTACTGTACAACCGCAGCTGCACGGACACAGAGTGTAAAGACATCCTCACAAAACTATGAAAAATACCACTGTATCTGAAGGATACAATTTGAAGACAAAGTTAAGATTTGCACGTTTCCTTTTTAAAATACTTTGTCAGTGATGCACTGAGTCAGATGATTTAATGTGCACTGAAATAAATAAGTAGGCCTGTTTCCATTTAGTAAAACTATGTAAGCTCCATATATGGTGATTTCAGGGAGGAGACAGGATGGGGACACTCTTTTATGCAGGCTTTGGCGTACACGTGGTTTTATAAATCAAATTTTTTTTGTGCGTACGCAAAATCTAGCTTTTGTGCGTACGTACACTTTTAGGATGAAATCCATGGAAAGTTTTATAAATGAGGCCCCAGTAGCGCGTGGTGTTTCAAGTGCTTCGAAACATTTCTTCAAAGCAGTTCGGCTGAGTTGAAAAGCTACGTTTCTACAATCTTCTTTCATATTGTTTGAGTGGTTCTTCAATTGCACAAAGTAAAATTTCTTCAAGGGGTCATATTATGACCCTTTTTACAAGATGTAAAATAAGTCTCTGATGTCCCCAGAGTGTGTATGTGAATTTTTAGCTCAAAATACTCATAGATCATTTTTATAGCATGTTAAAATTGTAACTTTTTGAGGGTGAGGAAAAAGGTTTTGAGTGTGTCCCTTTAAATGCAAATCAGCTGCTGCTCCCCGCCCCCTTTCTAGAAGAGGGCGGAGCTTCAAGAGCTCATGCTCCAGTGTTCTCTCACGCACTGAAAATGTCAAAAACTGCTCAGCCTTTTATGTCTGGGGGATGCAGGGTTTATGTAAATTTTAGGGTTAGTGATGTCACCAAACCGTGAAGAAGCTTGTTGTAGCCCCTACCAGCCGTTTTTGTAATCCTTAAAAAGCTATTTCTGTAAAAGTAAATATCTCCCTTTGCTTTGAACTTTGAGCATCATAACTTTGCAGATGTTGTTTATGCTCAAACAGCAACATTACACGCTAACTAAAGTTACAAAATCGAAATCATATAAGGACCCCTGTAAATCTCTCAAGGACACCCTGGACACGCCCACATCTATTTACCAGAGTTCTCATTAAAAATGAATAGGTATTAATAGGTAAATTAATAGTTTGTTTTGTTGCCTAAACTTGCTGCATTTGTGTGGATGGAGCAAGAACACAATTTTTAAACCTATAATTTCTAAGTACGGGTTTTGTTTTCTCAAGAGTTTAAATGTAAAGTCTTCCACAGTGTATCCTTTTGTTCTTTTTAATTCTCAATACGAATACATCATATGAAACTAATCTGACTTCTCCACCACGGACAATTCAGACAACCTTCAGTTTGCCAATATATTATATAATACAATATTACAGTACCAATACAACACTACAGTACCTTGGGTAATTCCTGTCCTGAATATAATACAATTTAATCCAATATGTCAAGGTAATTCCCCTCCTAAAGTATTGTGATGGCGTCCTGTCAAGAAGCTACTGTCACTACCTCACCGGGGCCCGTATTCTTAAAGCTTCTATGTATCCTCTCAGAAAGCTCCTAATTTACCTCAAAAACCTTTACGTAGGAGTCTTAGCTTAAAGCGGTGGTAAAACACAATTTCACTTTTCTGACTTTAGCTAGTGTGTGATGTCGTTGTTTGAGCATAAACAACATCTGCAAAGTTACAGCGCTCACAGTTTAAAGCAAAGGGAGAGATTTGCTTTTAAAGAAATCAGTTCCCTTTCAGTCGGTCACGTTCGACGTACGTCGGAACTGACCGACGAATAGGGATCTGTTTTCAGAGACCAATCTGCTTCGAGTGTTTCTAAACGAGCCAATATCGATTGGCATGCGGTCCACGCTCCGCCACTGTGCGGGTATAAATCGGAAGTGGAATACCGCATCCTCGCTTACTTCGGGCCGAACCCTGTTGTTGGTCTAACGCTGGGTATCTTGCGAAGAGTGTTCTTTCAAAAAGACGAGTCGGGAAGGATCGCTCTACTTCCGGTGCGGTGTGTGGCGCGATTCAGCGGGTGGTCGCTTGAGGATCAGCTGTTCTCAGCCTGCCTGGGCGTCCTCTGAGTGCTCACAGCAGGCTTGCACCTTTGAACTGCTGTGAGCAGCGGCCATCTCCCCTGTGTGCTTCAGCACTATTAGAGCTTTCTTTCCCCTCTAAAAGAACAAAACACGGTTTGACCCTGCATCTCCAAGATGTCATTCAAACCGTGTGTTTCTGGATGCAGTCGCTTCCTGTCCCCAGTTGACGGTCACGATCGTTGCCTCACGTGTTTGGGCGTTCAGCACGCTGAGGCAGCTTTTGTGAATGACTCGTGTTCCCACTGCGGGAACATGACCATCGCAGTCCTACGGTCTAGGCTCGATTACCTCAAAAGGGGTGGAGTCCCATTGCGCATCCCCCGATCTAGTGGTCCTCCCGCTGCAAAGCAGAGGGCTGCTACTTTGGCTGATGCCTTTGGTGGAGACCTGAGGGTAACTGTGAGGGCACCCCCGACGGGACACCAAGCCCCTCGGGACCCTCCCCCCTCCGCTGCGCCGGTGGAGCTTCCAAAGGAGCGTCCTGGTCCCTCCCATGGGGGACCAGCCGTTACCTTTGGAGCTCCGGCTGAGGACATGATGTCGATTGCTGCATCGGGGGACGAGCTAATGGACTCTGGAGATGAAGACTTGGCTGCGTTGCCCCCTTCGGGTGTGGTAGCATTGCCCGAGCCTGATCCAGAGCTCACGGCTATGCTTTCCTGGGCTGCCGCGAGGGTCGGGCTCGAGTGGAACCCTCCACCGTGTCCCGAGCCCTCGCGGCTGGATGATTGGTTTCTCGGAGCGGCCGTGCTGGTTCTCAGCGCCCGGCCCCGGTTCCATTCTTCCCGGAGGTGCATCAGGAACTCACGAGGTCGTGGCTGGCGCCCCCCTTCAGCGCCAGACATCGATCGACTGGTTCCTCCGTCCTCACTACCCTCGATGGCGGCGCGGCTAAGGGCTACGTGGGGATCCCCCCAGTCGAACGGTCGGTTGCGATGCAACTGTGTCCCAAGACCGTCACCGACTGGCGGGGTAACCCACATCTCCCCTCCCGGGCGTGTAAGTTCTCGCGTCGCTGCTGGGCAAGGCTTACACAGCCTGCGGAGAGGCCGCGTCGGCTTTGCATGCCATGGCGCTCCTGCAGGTTTACCAAGCCAAGGCGCTCAAGGAACTGCACGAGGGTAGTTCTGACCCAGGCGTTATGCAGGAACTGTGCACGGCGACGGACCTCGCCCTCAGGGCGACGAAAGTCACCGCACGCTCCCTGGGTCGGGCGATGTCCACCTTAGTGGTCCAGGAACGCCACCTGTGGCTGAACCTGGCAGACATGCGTGATACTGACAAGGTGCGGTTCCTCAACGCCCCTGTCTGCCAGGCCGGCCTCTTCGGCGACGCCATCGAGAACTTCGCCCAGCAGTTCTCGATGGCCCAGAAGCAGACAGAGGCGATCAAAAATATCCTGCCCCGACGACCTGCTGCTGCCTCCACCCAGTCGTCGGCTGCAGCGCCTCGGCCTGCTCGTCGCCGAGGGCGTCCCCCTGCGTCCGCCTCCGCCCCTGCTAAGCCCAAGCAGCAGCCTCCACCCGGGCAGCAGGGCGCCGGACGAAAGGGGGGCGCCCAACCCGCTCAGGGCTCGGCTAAGCCTGCCGGCAAGCGTAGGGGCAAGCGGCCCTGAGACGGGCAGCCCAGGGACGAGAGGACTGCTGCTCGACGGGAGGTGGTGTCCGCACCTCCCCCACCCCGGGAGGAGGACCGGGGGGTCTACACACACACACAACACCCCTGCCGCTGGCTCTTCGGAGACTAGCGGTACCCACATACTCACTAAGAGAGCAGTTTCCTCCCTCCCTGGGCTCCAGGAGGCCCAGGCGGGCAGTGTGCGACGCCCCCGGGCCTTGCCACTCCTCGCCTCCCCTCCTTTCGCCAGTGGGCAGCAGTGTGGGCACCGAGGACGCCTCAGGCCTTTTCACCCACACTCTGTCCAACCCAGGAATGCTCAGTCGATTTTCCGGGCCGCCTCCGGGCCTCCCGGTCGAACTTGAGTACTCCTCCTCCTGCCTTCCCCAGGCAGGGGCAGCAGAGGTGGCACCGAGGGCGCAACCAAGCCTTCTCACCCACTCTCTGCCCCACCTGGGAGGCTCAGACAACACCCGGGCCGCCTTCGGGCCTCCCAAGTCGGGTCTGAGTCTCCCACCTCGCTGCCCCACCCCGGGTACGTCTGTGGTGCCGATGGTCCCGCTTGTCCGGTTCCTGGGGGCCTGGCTAGAGCTCCCCAGGCCGTCTCGCTGGCTCATCCGTACCATCAGACTCGGCTATGCGATTCAATTTGCTCGCCGGCCTCCCAAGTTCAAGGGCATCCTCTTCACCTCTGTGCGGAGCTGCGATGCCCATGTCTTGCGGTTAGAGATCGAAGCCCTACTGGCGAAGGGCGCGATCGAGCCGGTTCCTCCAGCCGATATGAAGTCAGGGTTCTACAGCCCTTACTTCATTGTACCCAAGAAAGGGGGTGGGTTGAGACCAATCTTGGACCTGCGTGTCCTGAATCGGGCCCTGCACAAGCTCCCGTTCAGAATGTTGACGCAGAAACGCATTTTCGAATGCATCCGTCCCCAAGATTGGTTTGCAGCGATCGACCTGAAGGACGCGTACTTTCATGTCTCCATTCTCCCGAGACACAGACCGCTCCTACGCTTTGCGTTCGAGGAGAGGGCATATCAGTACAAAGTCCTGCCCTTCGGGCTGTCCCTGTCACCCCGTGTCTTCACGAAAGTCACGGAGGCAGCCATTGTTCCGTTCGGATTCTCAACTACCTCGACGACTGGCTCATACTCGCCCAGTCCAGAGAGCAGTTGTGTGAACACAGGGACCTGGTGCTCCGTCACCTCAGCCTGTTGGGCCTTCGGGTCAACCGAGAGAAGAGCAAACTCTGTCCCACACAGAGGATCTCTTATCTTGGTATGGAGCTGGATTCGGTCAATCGAACTGCGCGCCTCACAGAGGAGCGAGTTCGATCAGTGCTGAACTGCTTGAATACGTTCAAAGGCAGGACAGCGATCCCACTGAAGTTCTTTCAGAGGCTCCTGGGGCATATGGCATCTGCAGCCGCGGTAACGCCGCTCGGATTGCTACATATGAGACCGTTTCAGCACTGGCTTCACGGCCGAGTCCCGAGATGGGCGTGGCAGAGCGGCAAGTACCGGTCTCAGTTACCCCTTACTGCCGCCAAACCTTCAGCCCGTGGGCGGACCCTTCATTTCTACGGGCGGGAGTGCCCCTAGAACAGGTGTCCAGGCATGCTGTGGTCTTCACGGATGCCTCATCCACCGGCTGGGGGGCCACGTACAACGGGCATGCAGTTTCGGTCTGTGGACGGGCCCCAACTGCATTGGCATATCAATTGCCTAGAGCTACTGGCAGTACGTCTTGCTCTGGGCCGCCTAAAAAGCCGCTACAGGGCAAGCACGCACTGTCCGCATGGACAGCACTGCGCGCCGCTGCGCACATCAACCGTCAGGGTGGTCTACGCTCCGTTGCATGCTCCGGCTCGCCCGCCATCTCCTCCTTTGAGTCAGAAGCATCTGAGGTCGCCGCGCGCCATTCACATCCCAGGTGCGCTCAACCGGACAGCCGACGAGCTCTCACGGCAGCCGACACCTCCAGGGAGTGGCGACTCCATCCCCAGGTGGTCCAGCTGATATGGGGCCTCTTCGGAGCCGCACAGGTAGACTTGTTTGCCTCTCCAGAGTCGACCCATTGCCAGCTGTATTACTCCCTGACCGGGGGCACCCTCGGCACGGATGCACTGGCACACAGCTGGCCCCGGGGCCTACGCAAGTATGCGTTCCCCCCAGTGAGCCTTCTCGCACAGACACTGTGCAAAGTCAGGGAGGACGAGGAGCAGGTCTTGCTAGTTGCGCCCTACTGGCCCAACCGGACCTGGTTCTCCGAACGAACTCTCCTCGCGACAGCACCTCCCTGGCCCATTCCTCTGAGGAAGGACCTACTTTCTCAGGGATGGGGCGCACTATGGCACCCGCGTCCAGACCTCTGGAAACTCCATGTCTGGTCCCTGGACGGGACGCGGAGGTTCTAGGTGGTCTACCACAGGCAGTGGTGGACACCATCACTTCCGCTAGAGCCCCCTCTACGAGGCGCCTCTATGCATTGAAGTGGAACCTGTTTGTTGAGTGGTGTTCTTCTCGCCGCGAAGACCTCCGAAGGTGTTTGGTTAGCGCCGTGCTTTCCTTCCTGCAAGATGGGTTTGAGCGAAGGCTGTCTCCCTCCACCCTTAAAGTGTATGTCGCGGCAATAGCGGCATATCACGATGCAGTTGATGGTAAGTCCTTAGGGAAGCACGACCTGTCGTCCAGGTTCCTCAGGGTGCGAGGAGGCTGAATCCTCCTTGTCCAAACCCGGTACCCTCTTGGGACTTAGCTCTGGTGCTGAGAGCACTCCAGAGCCCTCCCTTCGAGCCTCTGCAGTCCATTGAGCTGAATATCCTGTCCATGAAGACAGTACTCTTGGTTGCATTGGCCTCCATCAAGAGGGTAGGGGACCTGCACGCACTTTCGGTCAACGAATCGTGCCTAGAATTCGGTAACTCAGACCAGGTAACTCTCACGTTGTCCTGAGACCCTGGCCCGGATACGTGCCCAAGGTTCCCACCACTCCTTTCCGGGACCAGGTGGTGAACCTGCAAGCGCTGCCTTCGGAGGAGGCAGACCCAGCCCTGGCTTTACTCTGTCCCGTCCGCGCTCTCCGTGCCTACGTGGACCAAACTCGAAGCCTTAGGACCTCAGAACAGCTCTTCATCTGTTACGGAGGCCAGCAGAAGGGAAAGGCTGTCTCCAAGCAGAGGTTAGCCCACTGGATAGTGGATGCTATTGTCTTGGCGTACCAGTCCCAAGACGTGCCCTGCCCGTTCGGGTTGCGAGCGCACTCAACTAGGAGTGTAGCCTCCTCCTGGGCGCTGGCTCAGGGCGCCTCGCTAACAGATATATGTAGAGCTGCGGGCTGGGCGACACCTAACACGTTCGCTAGATTCTATAGCCTCCGTGTAGAGCCGGTATCTTCCCGTGTACTCGCCCCCAGTGGCCAGTAGCGCGAAGTGCCCGTTCTAGTGTCGGCTTGCGACGCCATTCCCGCCCCCTGGGCCGGATGCATGCACTATTTATCTCCAGTTGTGTTCCCCAGAAAATGGCGAACCCTGTCGAGCTCCTCCGTCACCCCTTCGGTGTCAGACGTTGCGGCCGTCTGGCGCCAGGCCTGCACCCGTATGCTTGTGGAACGTGTGTGTAGGCTGGGTTCCATATGTAGCGGTTCCCTACGGCAACCCCATATGTGTATTCTCCACGGTACCAGCTACCCTACTCGGCTAGCCCCGTGTCTTTCCCTTGACAGAGCTCCTCTGTCGCCTCTCTGCGGTGTTCTTCCCCCCTGGGATCAGGCTGGATCCACCCCAGAGACTGCCATATGTTGTACTACCCTGATAGGCTAGTCCTTATGCGTAATTTGCCACCTCTCCCTCCGTTGAGGCACGTGGCCCCCGCAGCGTTCCGTTCCCAAACGGGCACGCTTTCCCAGCGTTATCCAATAGTCACTCTGAGTGGGTCTTGCAGGAACAGTGACTGTCCTTCCCTGCCTGGAGCCCTGACTTCCTCTCCAATGAAGGAGCGGTCCAGTGAGCTCAAGCAGGGCGCTGGAAGGGCCAGCATCCTGGCGTTTTGGTAGGGATCCCAATTGTCGGTCAGTTCCGACGTCACGCCGAACGTGACCGACTGAAAGGGAACGCCTCGTTACGTATGTAACCCTCGCTCCCTGAAGGAGGGAACGGAGACGTCGTCCCGTCCGCCAGGTGCTGTGCTTCAGCTGAAGGCCGAGCCACTTGTTTCGCTCCTCAGTTGAAAAGCGAGGATGCGGTATTCCACTTCCGTATTTATACCCGCTTTGCGGGCGGAGCGTGGACCGCATGCCAATCGATATTGGCTCGTTTAGAAACACTCGAAGCAGATTGGTCTCTGAAAACAGATCCCAATTCGTCGGTCAGTTCCGACGTACGTCTCCGTTCCCTCCTTCAGGGAACGAGGGTTACATACGTAACCGAGACGTTTCTAAGGACTACAGCAAACGGCCGGTAGGGACTACAGACATTCCTCCAGGGTTGCTGACATCACCAACCCCAATATTTGCATAAACCCCTCCTCCGAGAATATTAAATAAGGGGGGCGGGGCCATGTTTTATTGCTGTGGAGAAGAGTTGTTGTGGTGTAGTTAGCAGGCTGGAGTGTTGCTGCCGCAGTGCCGACGAAACGCTGTTATTCTCATCTGGACTGCAGGTCCACTTTGTTCAGCCTTCCTAGGGACGGGGGAGTTAGGGATCAATGGTTAATTTATTTTTCCCTCATAATTATTACCCAAATCTCGCTCTCTGTGCTGCACATTTTACAGAGGAAAGCTTCCACAATCTTCGGATTCGCACAACGGCTTGTCCTGAAAGATGGAGCAGTTCCAGCTTTAAAAACAGAAGCTGTTCACGGGCTTTCATACTTAACGTTATCCGACAAACACCTAACGTTACAAACTTTTTAAAAATCCCAACAGCGAACTTGGAATTAGTGTAAGTTATTCTTTGATTAGAGCTTTTATGTATCATTTATCTACAGGCATGCTAAACATGGATCTGTGTTTGATTGGGCTACTAGAGTAAAGTCAATGTTTAGCGCTCGTTTTGGGTCAATAGTTCTTGTGACAGATATTTGCCTATAATCGCTAGAATCAACATTGTTTCTAATACTACCAAAGCACAGACTACCGGTAAAGGTAAGGGGCGGGACGTTTCCGAAAAACGTGCACTAGGCGGTTAGCGAATCACAGCACACTGGGCCAGCTGACCGATCTGAGCCCATTGCGTATTTCTGAGGGACCGGCTTCATAGAACCCGGAAACCATCAGACCGTTTTTACAAGGAGGAACAGAGCAGTGTAGAATAAAGGTCAAATATATGACAAATAATGCAATTTTTTTAAAACAAAGCATGAACACGTGTTACAGTGCACCCCACAAACACAATCAAGCCTTCGAAAGAATGTGTTTTACCACCCCTTTAAGAGTGATTCAGCACCGATCTGAGAGCAACTCTGAGTGAGGATAATACAAACACTTTTATCTTAGTGAGGAGGTTGCATAAGGGTGTGAAAGACCAATCACTGCTACATAGTTTGCATTTTTCCAGTTGCCAAACATGTTAATGTAGTGTTTACTTCCATTTCTGGTGTTATGGCATTTCTGCGCTGTGTCGGAGATGTTAGCGTGTCTCTAATAAGATCGGTCACAAACATGATCCCTGTCCGATCTAATGTGTAGTGTCTGATTGATTCACTCACTCATGCATTGTGTGAATGCATTCTTCTCTCTCTTTGCGTTTCGTTCTCCTCTTAGGAGTCCTCGTCTGTGCTCCCAATAATTTTGGACTTTAAAACCTCTTTTAAGGGTTAAGATGCTTTCTGCATTATTTTCTTCTTTACTAGGAAATTTTATTTATTTATTTTTTTTAAAGAGGAAATGCCTCCTTTTTTAAGAATTTTCTTAGAATTTTGTCACTAGGGGCTACTCTTTGCATTAAGATGAATATGGCCCAGGGCCCGTATTTATCAAGCTCTCAAAGTGCCATTTTATTCTTAAGTGCTGAAAATTCATGAAATTTACTCTTACTTTCAAACTTAAGTATGAAAGCAAGTTATCAAATTTCTTAAAGCTAAGAATCACTCTTACTCTCCCGGTTATTTAAGACAGCTCGAGAGGTCTCTCAAGTGGTCAGGAGTCGCCAGTAGGGGCTTGTGATGAATCTTTCAGGAAAGGAAGAATGGTTTTGAAATGTTTGACAACGAGCAGTTATTCAAACGGTATCGTTTGGACAGAGCAGGCATCATCTTTAATTTTCTGCGCTGGTTAATGTTGGGCTGAACTTGCCTTTTATAAAAAAAAAATTTGCTGTTCGACTAATTCAGCAAGCAGTAGTGATCGCTTCTTCCTCCTGCCAATTCGGTTTTCTTTTGGAATCCATGGTGGCTGATTATATGGTAAAATCTAGGCTATGTATAGGCAGGTCCAGTTAACAGCACACCAGTTTAACATTTGTAATTTGTAGGACATGGTGGAAAACGTGTTTATCTTTCATTTCCAATGTGTATATCATAATGTATTCTCTTGAAAATTCTTTATGGTGTGTTTTGAATGTAAACATTCAATGTGAATTTATCTGAGAATTCTTAAATAAATCTATTCAGTGATTGGTCCATGCCTATGTCGTCACCCGAAATCCCGTTTGTGGCACAGCAAAGTGCCGTGAATCATCTCTAAAACTGACGCTTAAGATTTAGTCCTACACTTCCCTTAAAATATGATTGAGATGCTTGATAAGTATTTTCTGTAGCTCAAACAATAAGAGCGTGGCACTAGCAACGCCAAGGTCATGGGTTCGATTCCCTGGGAAAGCAAGAACTGACAAAAATGTAAAAATGTGTACCTTGAATGCAATGTAAGTTGCTTTGGATAAAAGGGTCTGCCAAATGCATAAATGTAAATGATAACTAACTTTTAAGCGCAGCTTTGAGCCAAGAATTTTTGTACTCTTAAGTCAGTGTTCTTGTGAGTAATTCTCAGAGGCTTGATAAATACGGGCCCAGGTCTTTAGCATCTATACCAGGGGTTCCTCAAATCTTGCCCAGGTGGGCCAATGCCCTGCAGAGTTTAGCTCCAGACCTGATCAAACACACCTGAGCAAGCTAATCAAGGTATAAGTGAATAAAAGGAATACGTTTATTCATGGCCGGGAGCTCACTGGTCACAACAACCAAGAAGAGTAGGGTCCCTACTCCCTGAACAGAAAGATACATGTACTGTACTATATCTTACAGTAAAAATCAATGTTACTCAACAAGTCTTCTTCACTGTGATCGGTTATAGTGACCTGGTGATTGGTTTCTAAGTAAGTTCTACTGTATGAAGCACTTTTTGGGTAATTTAGATTCTTTGATCACGTGACGTAAATAGATATACATGGTCTTTGATCCGAGCGGTCTGCACATGTAGAAATACTTCTTTGATCCCTTCTGAGGCCATTACATAAAACATTTCTGTCACACTTTAAATGAACAAAATTATTATATTAGCTGATTTCCTACCCAAGAAAGTCTCCTTTTTGAAAATGTTTTCGTCAACAAAAGTGAACAAAGGCAACCCTGCTCCATCATTGCAATCGTCAAAACCTGTCAGATCACCCGCTTTGCCCTGTGAGATAAAGAAAAGTTTGCATGAAAAGCATGGCTGGCATAACTTTAAACAGGCAGTTAATCACTGGGTAAACATACATTATTATTATTATTATTATTGTTATTACATATGAAGATGGGAATGTTTCAATAGCTGCTTAGTGTATAAACTCCAGAATAGAGACTTAACCAGAATATTGACCTTAATCAGAAAAAATGATAACACAGTTTAATAAACATTAATTATTAATGCAATCAATTAGTTGTTATTAAGTCATATACTATATCATTAGCAATCCTAAGCATTCAAGTTAACATTTTGCACCCCTGTCCAAAAGTGTCACTGTGAATGGTTTTCTAAACACAGCACTAAAGCACAATGCTCATCTGAGTTTGTGTGTGTTAAATAGGAGCATGGGCTCTCTCTGACCTTATGACCTTAAGTCAACAAACAGAAAATAGAAAATGCACGTCACGTTATTAGTGTAAATTGTAAAGGATGCAACAGAAAGCAGATGTTGAATATTGTTCAGAATTATAATGTATATTTCTAGTGAACTTGTAAACTTCAAACAGGAAAGATTTCAGAATTACCTGTAGAGATATGCGATAATCTATCCCAGGTCTCAGCCGGTTGACGTCATTGTCCCAGAGCTCCTGAATCATAGCTGAAAGTTCTCGATCACCTTCAATCATTCTTTTTCTTTTCTAATTCCTAAGGATTCACTACAGGTGTTAAAATATGCCTATACATCATGTGAAATTAATTGCTTTATTCAAAATACGGTGACATAAACAAAAAGAAGCAGATTTTGATGTAAAATAACCTTACAATTTGGTAAGTGACCTATTATTTAAGTGAAAATTAATTTGTAATAGTTGCGTTATTTTTTCAGAGTGCAATTATTATTATTATGGCATGTAAAAGACTAATACATTTCAGGGCTTGGCATTAAGCCTGTTCATGTCCTTCGGACAAGTAAATCTGAGTGAAACTTGTAAATATAATTTATTCTGAAGCAATATTCTCACCAGTGTTCAGTCAGTTTTGACATATTTAAATCTGCATACTTGTGATATTTTTACCTTTTATAAAGGGTTTTTCCATAATCGTATTAAATATGGGCTTTGCTTCAGCTTTCATTTTATATTCTTAAAGTTGATCAATAAATTCAATTAGAATAAGACACTATAGGGCTGTTACCAATCAAATTAAATCATTTACACTGAAAAATTACAACTGCATTAAATAATGTTATAAGATTGTTTTAAATATTTTTGAATATACAATTAAGAAATGTTTAAACATGAAACTAAACCACTAGTAGATGGCGGCAGGTGACCGTCTTAATTGAGTCATTCATTCAAACGTCTGATTCATTCAAGAATGAGGCAGGCTGAATCCGAAATCTCCCCCTAAATCCTCAGTCACTATTCCCTACATTACGGTTCCTGTCCACTATGGTTTCAGACAGCACTACAAATGGCTGTCCCCTCAAATAGTGCCCTATTTAAGGGTATAGGGGGCGATTTCGGATTCAGCCGCAGTCCTTTGCGAATAGGTCACTGAATCTTTGATTCAACCGATTCATTCAAAACGCTGAATCATTCGGTAACACACTGTTGCTATGAGATGCGTTATGGTTCTGCTGTGATCTTTGTTTGGGAATATTTTCACTGCTGAAATGGAACAAAACTATTGCATCTAAAATGACTTAATGTTAATTAATTGTTTATGGAACTGTCATATGAAATCAGTGTTATTTTCAGTCGTGATGGTAGCTATTCAGGAAAACAGCACTCTTTGTTATGTGACGTTGTTTAACTGTATCATATGTTGTTATAAATATAAAACCTTCACTTTTTGAATGTTTACACAGTTTCTCTGTGTGAGCGGCGCTCATTTGTTGTGATTTCTCCTCGAGAGGCTGTGTGAGCGTCGACAGCACAACCTTATTACCGTCAGTTCATTATACGTTATATTATCCACTATCGACCACCACTTACACTAAATGAATGCAGAATCATTCTTGCATTTTGGTGATTCCCTAGTTACTGATGTTTTAATCAGGTTACTTGTCCGGCTGGGCAAGTAAAATTCTCTTTCACTTGCCCCTTCAAAAAAATCCACTTGTCCCGGACAAGCGTTAATGTCGAGCCCTGCATTTCTAAACACTACATTCTGAACTGATACCTGAAAACAGTTCAATACATGTACAATACACAATATATGCATACACTGACCTGGTTCTGCTCAGCGATGTGGGTTAGTGGTAGATTTGGATTGTCTTCTCAATAACAGTGATGCAGGTATGCCACAACAGCTTAGAGCAATGGTGTTAGTGCACATGGACTGGTTGGGTAAGATGCAGCAACCTTCCCACACCATGACAGAGGGCCTATTCTAAAGGGTTAGCCAGTGTCAGCAACTCTAGCCAAAGGGATTAGAGCAGGTTGTGGTGCTTTTGAATGTGCCTCTACAGTGAGGGCAAGTGCTTTGTATTTGTTTTCGTGAGGTATTGACTCTTTACCTGACACTGTGTACCTTCTTCTAAAGCCCGACCCAATCCCCAAAGCACTCTAGCCAGACTAGGCAGACTTCCCTTTTTTTCATATGAAAGTTACTCTCCAGTATATGATCACTGAATGTCTTACAGGGTTAATATTTAGATTTTGGTATCACATACTGTTTTAACTTTCCACAGTTAGTTTCACTTTTATTTTTAATTCATTATTTCCCCTCTATTTTATTTCTACAGTTTATTTCTGCAGCGATGAAAGGGCCCTCACACCCGTGCCACTGCCACCCGGTGGCTTTAGGAAAACAGAGCACGGTGGGCAATATGCATTTAAGTATATAAAAATAGGAGGACTACGTCAGTCATTTGTATTTGCCACACTTCCAGATCGGATATTGTATGCCTGAGTTACAACAACTTCCTGTTTCGTGGTGTTAATCGCATACATTAGCACTTAACCAAGTGTTGCATGATTTAACATGTTTCTAGGATGTTTGGTAGTTCGTGGCATATTTACATGTGTTTCAGGGAGTGAATTACACTAGCTGCATTTCCATTACCCTTCAAATTGCGCAAATTGAAAATACAGCCAATGGAAACGCGTCAATTTCGCAAAAACTCCCATATATCGCAAAAAAAGTTTTTACACTCGCATAAAGTGTTTTTTTTAGGCAATTCGAAAGGAAATTTCAGCAAAAATGCTTTTTTTTTTTTTTTTTTTCGCATTTACAGGTCACCTGTCGTATGTAAAAATGGATCATTCTTTACAGATGGCGCGGTATGTTTAGACAGAAGACGAGACAGAGTTCTTTATTAAACTCATAATAGACAATAGAATTACAGGAATACTGGATTCTAAACAAAGAAATATGCCACAATTTATCAAGACCTTGAAGCAGATATGAGGGACAAACACACACACACACCTTATACGTGGCCGCTTGGATAACACGCCTACGTCTCCTTCCATTAAAAATAATGGCTAGTGCGGTGGCTGGGATACACAGAATCCTACCAACATACGTGGCATAATTTTTGGAATATCGCAAGAGGAAAGTTTTAGTCGCATAACATCGGTTAATGGAAATGCCGTCATTTCGCAATAGTTTTTTTAACAACATTTAGAAAATATTGCAAAAGTTTTGCGCAAATCTGTAATGGAAACGCGGCAAGTGTAAAGCATGTAATTTCCTGTTGCCCGCAGGTGGCGCTATGACTAACTAATATTGACATGTAGATGTCTTCAGGCCAGGACTCTTATCAAACATGTGAAGTTTGGGGCAGATTGGACATTGTATGCGTGACTTACAACAGCTTCCTGTTTCATGGCGAAACATCAAACTTTGTCAGGCCGCCACGGACATGCCCTTCAGTGAAAACTCAAGATGTTCACAATTTAACTTCACCAAGGCCTTAGATTAGACTGTGCAAATATGATGTTGATCTGATTAAATCTCTAGGAGGAGTTTGTTGAAGTACAACAACTGGAAATGGCAAAAAAAAAAAAAAAAAAAAAATTAAAATAGATTTTCAGATTTTGCTCCCAGGGACTTTTTTGTAGGTATTGGGCTGTTACATGTGTGTACTGAATTTCATACTTGTACGTGAAACGTAGCACGAATGGTGCTTAATTGAAATTTTGTAGGTGCCGCTATCAAACCATTTTGCCACACCTAATTCTGAAACCCATATCAAACAATATCAGTTTTCGAGCATGTTTAGACCCTCGAAAATACGATTCATTTCAGAGAAGAAGAATAATAGACTGCGCAATTCTAACAGGGTCCTCACACCATCAGTGCTCGGGCCCTAATTATTAGGAGAACAGTGGACAACAGGATCAGGAAACTGCTTGAGCATACAAAATCAAAATCTTGAAGAAAAGGTTCTCAAGTCAAGTCACCTTTATTTATACAGCACCTTATAAAATACAGTTTTAAAGCAACTTTACAGTGATAGGAAAATGATTTAATGATACAAGCAGAGTTCATTTTTCGTCTGTACAGCAGCTCTAAAAGAAAATGGTTTCATTGTTCAGCTGAAGTCAGTTCAGTGTTGATTAATTTCCGTTGTAAAGATCATCAAATATAAAATTAGTTAATTTAATTTATAAAGCAGTTCTGCAGAAAACAGTAATGTCATCGTCAGCTCAGTGCAGTCAAATCAATAATATTGCTTAGTATTAAGTGTCCCCAACTAAGCAAACCAGAGGTGACAGTGGCAAGAACCTTCAAAAACCTTGGGAGAAAACCGGTTCAGTCGCTTAGTTCTCCTCTGGCCAACAAACTAACACAGTGTGATTATGATTCAGGCTTCATCACAAGTCAGAAATCAGATTGTGGATCAGTAGCATTCAAATATTTCTTCCAGTTCCTTTTGCTTGAAGATCAGATTGATCACGCCAGTATGGAGCAGAAGCTGGTCATAGGGTCTGTGCAGTGGATCTGTCTGGTTCTTTTGGTCTTTGCTGAGGATCTGTGCCGATGGCTATCAGAGCTTAGTACACTGTGATATGAACCTATTGAGTACTCTTGCCCTGAGAGCAGCACATAGTACACTAAAAATAACACAGTGATATGAACCTACTGAGTACTCCTGCCCTGAGAGCAGCGCATAATACACTACAAATAAAATAAAAAAAGTGATATGAACCTATTGAGTACTCCTGCCATGAGAGCAGTGTATAGTAAAAAAAAAAAAAAACTAACACAAAAATAGTCATATGAACCTATTGAGTACTCCTGCCCTGAGAGCAACCCATAGTACACTAAAACCAACACAGTGATATTAACCTATTGAGTACTCCTGCCCTGAGAGCAGCCCATAGTACACTAAAAACAACACAGTGATATGAACTGAGGTCTTAGCGAGGTCTGCGACAGGCTGCGAGAGTTGGGAGACAAGTGCGGCATAAGTGGGTCAGGTGCAAATGATGAACACCTGTGTCTTGTTTCAGTAATGGGTGTGGAGAGACCACATAAAGCCACCTGGGAGAGGAGAGAGAGACTGACTGGAGACTTTTGGCCCATGTATGTGAAAGCTCTGGTGAGCACTTGAGTAAATCTTTGAGAAGGACTGAGCTGTTGAAAGCGCCAGCGGGTATATGTTTTGTTGGATCTATTGAGAGTAAATAAAGTTGTCCACAAGTCTCAGTAAAGCCAAAGAAGCAGAAGCAGAAGCGGCCGCCATGCAGTCTCTGATGTCATCTCATCCCTTGCGGTACTCCACCAGGAACAACATCAAGTCCTGCTCGATATGCGAAGCGACCAGGAGCGCCGCTTCCAGATGATCATACAGGCTCAGCAGGAGGATCACGAGAGGTTCTGGAGCTGGATGGACCGGGAAGTTCAGCCACAGGATGACCCGAGGTCTTCCTAGACCTCTTTGAGAAGACGGCCGAGGCAGGTGGGTGGTCATGGGAGTAATGGCCAGTGCGTCTGATACCACTGCTGTCAGGGGAGGTGCAAGTAGCTGCCCAACAGCTGTCTGTCCAGAACCTCCTGGTGTTCAATGACCTGAAAAAGGCCATTTTACAGCGGGTCGGCTGAAGCCCAGAGCAACATTGCCAGCGATTTCGATCGCTGGAGCTGGGCGAAAGTGGCCGGCCCTTTATGTTGGCCCAAAAGCTCCAGGACTCCTTCCGCAAATGCCTACTGTCTGTGGGATGTGACGTCGAGCAGATCATCGACTAGTTGGCGCTGGAGCAATTCATCACTCGTCTGCCCAAGCAGATGTCCGAGTAGGTCCAGTGCCACGACCCGACGTCGCTAGACTCAGCCATTCAATTGGTGGAGGACCAGATGGTGGTGTGCCCAGGGGTCTGGGCTGGTGGCTCGTGAACTCCGCCCAGGGGGACGGGGTTGACCACTTCCGGGACCAATGCCTCTCCCTCTTCCCTACTCTCTCCATGCCCATCGCTTGATCCACTTACTACCACTGGGGTGGCGGGTAGGTCTGGGCCGGCCTGTTGGCGTTGCGGGGACCTGGGGCATTTCATTGTAAGGTGTCCGATGATGGAGGTTGGAACAATGATCCGGGTCCTGGATGTCCCGCAGGCTGCCCCCAATCAGGCTGGCTGGTACCAAATACCTATGAGTATTACGGGGGGTACCTATCCGGCTTTGGTGGATTCAGGATGTAACCAAACCTCGATCCACCAAAGCTTGATTCAGCCCGAGGCATTGGATGTGAGCCGCATGGTTCAGGTACAGTGTGTGCACAGGGATGTGGTGAAATATCCTTTAGTGTCCGCTGTTATCCAATTTAGGGGACAAAAACATAATGTAGAGGTAGCAGTTAACCTGCACCTCCGACATCCGCTGATT
Source organism: Paracanthobrama guichenoti (assembly GCA_018749465.1). Lineage (NCBI taxonomy): Eukaryota > Metazoa > Chordata > Actinopteri > Cypriniformes > Gobionidae > Paracanthobrama > Paracanthobrama guichenoti. The sequence continues at coordinate 29,206,806 of CM031963.1, forward strand.
TTGGGAATCAATTGGCCTGCTTTTAGTGAATTATTGGGGTATTTATGTGCGGATGTCTCTTGTGGAAAGAAAAAGCAGGAGAAGGGGGTGGCTATGCAGGTGGGAGAGGCTGAACTGGGACCACTGAGAGCTGAACCAGGGGAACAGAGTGCAATTGAGAGGCTGATCCTATCAGAGCACGATGATTTTCCCCTGGAGCAGTCTCAGGTTGAGTCATTAAAACATGCATCAAAATCGTGCATAGTACGCTAAAAATAACACAGTGATATGAACTTATTGAATTCTCCTGCCCTGAGAGCAGCACATAGTACACTAAAAATAACAGAGATATGAACCTATTGAGTACTCTCATTAACCTATTTAACACTTATTAACCTATTGAGCACTCCTGCCCTGAGAGCAGAGCATAGTACACTAAAAATAACACTGTGATATGAACCTATTGAGTACTCTTGGCCCTTGTGTTCATGCCATGTGCTGTTGTTCCCTTTCAGTCGGTCACTACTATGTCACGTCACATACTACGTCCTTTGGGTGAGTTGGGATCACGCAAGGGAGACCAATCCTCTTCGAGTTTAACTAAACGAGCCAATGAACACTGGCATGCAGTCTTTGCATCCCGTGCTCCACCCGCACAGTGCGGGTATAAATATGGAAGTGGGTGCCCGCATCAGATTGCATTTCACTTCGGAGCCAAACAGTTCATGTCTGTTCAGCTCTATTGTTCTCAGACATGTTTCATTACGAGTCATCTGCCTTTTGGAAGAGCACTGCTTCTCTTTGTGTTGGTCGCATATGGTCTGCTTTTACAGCTGGTTGTGCGCTGTTGAGAGCGCTCAAGATCTATCTTCACAGCTGGCAAGAGGACGCCTTCTATGAGTGTGAGAGCACATGGCAGGCTTGCACTGTCCTTGTCTGTGTGCTGTGGTCATCTCCCCTGCATGCTTTAGCACATAAAAGAAAGCAGATTCTCTAAAAGAGCAACATGAGTGTGAGCTTGCGTCTATTTCAAAATTACATTACGCCCATTTGTTTCTGGATTCAGTCGTTTCCTGTCCTCATTTAATGGTCACAGTCACTGTTCTCACGTGCCTGGGCATAACCATACTGAGACTGTTCATGGGTGGTCCATGTTCTTTCAGGAGAACGTGAGCACATTGGCATGTTGTTCATCTTGCCTTTCTCATAAGGGCTGAGCCGTTCAGCGTGTCATGTACCCGTTACCCGTCTCAGTCACTGAGCGGTCTGTGAAAAGACCTTTTGGTGAAGGACGTGATCAAGCCGGTCCCTCTAGTCGATATGAGGTCAGGGTTCTACAGCTCCTACTTCATTATACCCAAGAAAGACCAATCTTGGACCTGCAAGTCTTGAACCGCACTGCACTGCGACTGTTACGCAGTTGCGCTCCTGTTGCATGTCGCAACTCGCCCGCCATCTCCTCCTATGGAGTCAGAAGCATCTGAGGTCGCTTTGTGCCATTCACATTCCTGGCATGCTCAATCGTGCAGCCGACGAGCCTCTCACGACAGCCTGCGCTTCCTGGAGAGTGGCGACTCCATCGCCAGGTGGTCCAGCTGATATGGAACCTCTTCGGAGCCGCACAGGTAGACCTGTTTGCCTCTCCAGACTTGACCCAATTGCCAGGTGTTCTATTCTCTGACGGACGGAACCCTCAGCACAGATGTACTGGCACACAGCTGTCCCCGGGACCTACGTAAGTATGCGTTTCCCCCAGTGAGACTTCTTGCACAGTCAGGGAGTCTGTGCAAAGTCAGGGAGGACAAGGAACAGGTCCTTTTAGTTGCGCTGGACTTACCCAACTGGACCTGGTTTCCAGAACTTGCGACAGCACCTCCCTGGCCCATTCCTCTGAGGAAGGATCTACTTTCTCAGATACAGGGCACCCTCTGGAAACTCCGTCTGGTCCCTGGACAGAATGTGGAGGTTCTAGGTGACCTACCCCAGTTGGTGGTAGACACCATCACTTCCGCTAGAGCCCCCTCTACGAGGCGCCTCTATGCTCAATTATGTGCCTTTGACCTTCATTATGTATATTTTGATTTTGTCGTGCACTGTTGTAAATTAAACTACAAACAAACAAACAAAAAAAAGACAATGTTTTAATCTCCTTACATTTTGTTTCCCTCAATCACATTCACCTTGATAGGCCCATTAGGGGAGGGCCTTTGTCTCCTCAGGTGTGAAACACATCAATATTCATGACCATTTTCACTCCCTCACATACAGCCTTTCTAACACAAAAAGTCTCACAAAAGTTAAATCACTATATTGTTTTATGTGAACTAGTGGAAAGGATGATTTTTTACAAATGATTTATTTTTGGCATTTTTGCCTTTATGACAGGATAGTTTGTTGACAGGAAGCAATGTTTGAGAGAGAGAGGGGGACGGGATCAGGAAAGGTCCACAAGCCGGGACTTAAACTTGGGACGCCCGAAGTGCAACTGTGCTATATGTCAGCGTGTTACCCACAAGGCTATCGGCACTGACGATTTTCACATCATTTTAAAATGAAAACTCTGTTCTACAAGCTACAGTACTCAAATGTCATGTGACAAATGTTCAGTATGTTTTATAACCTTATTTCAGTGACTTTTTTTCACTAACCATGCATAAATGTCATTTTCTCATGAATAGGCTACAAAATTTTACATACATTCTGCTTGCATATTTTTCTTTAGCCATTATTATGATTATAAGCAACTGAAAAAATCACAAATGTCAAGGCGTCAAAACTTCTCCAGGACCCAGAATCTAAGGTTGTTCACTCTGAACGCTTAAAGCCTTAGTGGTCCAGGTGGAAAGAACCAGCACTAACCTCCAAAGGTGCTGGTCAAGATGAAGACAAAAGTGTTCAGGAGTTGAGACCACTATGCACAGCTTTGTCAGGGCCACTGGTTGGTGAGAATAGGGCCCCTGTACTTTCTTCTGTTCACATTTGCAGGTTCCTCATTCACTTCAATTGGTTGAACAGGTCTCATCAGTAGTTGGGGAGCACGAGTCTGAGGGTGTTAACTCATTCAGGACATATTATTAAAAGGCCTTTGGTTTTTGTGTTGAGGATTGGTATAGATGGCAATTTTGTCATTGGTTTCAAGGTTTTACAAGGTAAGAACATGCACTTTCACAATGTGTATTTTGTTCTTTCCTGCACAAAATCTGTGATTGTTTTATGTTATGATGTGTTAGAGGGGAAAAAACAACAACAAAACAAAACATAAAATAAATAAATAAACACAAGAGGTGATGAAAACATGTTTATTTTGTACAATGGTTACAAATTGTTTGCTATCGCCTGTTATGGTATGTTCTATCTCTTATATGTCCTGTTAACTCTTAAATGTGAGATTTATTTTTGTGTGATTATTTTGTGTTTATGTAAATTGGGAAATCTGGTAACTGTTCATGGGTGTACTTCTGGGTGAAGCAAACTGTACCGCATGGTGTTCCTAACCGCATGAGCGCTGACAAATAAAAGTCAGTAAAGCTTCATATCTCTGTGTATGCCTGCATTATTATCTCAAACCCATCTACGAGACACTGTAGCTTCCACAGCCCCTCTTACACAAACACATCCATGTCATTCTACAGTATAATAATAAACAGTGCATTCCTTATGGCTAGATGATATTTCTGGGAAAAATATTAGGAGCAAAGTGATTAGGTTTCTGATATGAGTGTCGATGGCACACAAACAGCAAACCGATTCTGTAAAGGGCTGATAATGTTCATATTTCTCATAAGAGGATTTTCAAGATACTCATATGACACCTAATTTTAATATGAGTATAAACTAATTCAAGATTAAACATGCCCACATGTATGATGCAAAACTACCTAGATGCATACATATCCACAAAATACAAAACCATGCTGGTTTGTTCAGCTGGATTGGAAATCAAACTGTATACATTTCCGTAACTGTAAATGATGTATTACTGTATTAAGCCAAAAATGTTTGCTTATCTGTCATTTTTGCTACCAAACAGTTGCACCTGTTCAGTTAGTTGGAAGAAAAACTAAATATACATTTTTAATGCAGCAGTGAAAAATACAGTTTTCTAAACATCTGATTATACCCCAGCACTTTGACAGATTCTGAGATTTATGTCCACAGTGTTTTTAATTGCATTTGTTTTAGTGTATATATACACATCTATCTATCTATCTATCTATCTATCTATCTATCTATCTATCTATCTATCTATCTATCTATCTATCTATCTATCTATCTATCTATCTATCTATCTATCTATCTATCTATCTATCTATCTATCTATCTATCTATCTATCTATCTATCTATCTATCTATCTATCTATCTTATTTGTACTTGCAGCGTATTTATCAAAGAAAGTACTGGGTAATATAAGGTACACTATATTGGCAAAAGTATTGGGACACTCCTCCAAATCACTGAATTCAGGTGTTCAATCCCTTCATGGCCACAGGTGTATAAATCAAGCACTAGGCATGCAGACGCTTCTACAAACATTTGTGATAGAATGGGTCGCTCTCAGGAGCTCAGTGAACTCAAGCGTGGTACCGTGATAGGTTGCCACCTGTGCAATAAGTCCATTCGTGAAATTTCCTCACTACTAAATATTCTACGGTCAACTGTTAGTGGTATTATAACAAAGTGAAAGCAATTGGGAACAACAGTTACAGACCACAGCTACAAACTTCTGTAGCCCTCAGATTATCTCAAGAACAGTGTGTAGAGAGCTTCATGGAATGGGTTTCCATGGCCGAGCAGCTCATCCAAGCCTTACATCACCAAGTGCAATGCAAAGCGTGGGATGCAGTGGTGTAAAGCACACCGCCACTGGACTCTAGAGCATTGGAGACGTGTTCTCTGGAGTGACTAATCATGCTTCTCTGTCTGGTAATTCGATGGACGAGTCTGGGTTTGGTGGTTACCAGGAGAACGGTACTTGCCTGACTGCATTGTTCCAAGTGTAAAGTTTGGTGGAGGGGGAATTATGGGGTGGGGTTGTTTTTCAGGGGTTGGGCATGGCCCCTTAGTTCCAGTGAAAGGAACTCTTAATGCTTCAGCATACTAAGACATTTTGGATAATTTCATGCTCCCAGCTTTGTGGGAACGATTTGGGGATGGCTCCTTCCTGTCCCAACATGACTGCGCACCAGTGTACAAAGCGTCGGTCCATAAAGACATGGATGAGCGAGTTTGGTCTGGAGGAACTGACCTCAACCCGATAGAACACCTTTGGGATGAATTAGAGCGCAGACTGCGAGCCAGGCCTTCTCGTCCAACATCAGTGCCTGACCTCACAAATGCGCTTCTAGAAGAATGGTCAAAAATTCCCATAAACACACTCCTAAACCTTGTGGAAAGCCTTCCCAGAAGAGTTGAAGCTGTTATAGCTGGAAAGGGTGGCCCAACTCCATATTAAACCCTACGGATTAAGAATGGGATGTCATTAAAGTTCATGTGCATGTGAAGGCAGGCGTCCCAAAACTTTTGGCAATATAGTGTAACTACATGGATTAAAGTTAGGTTTAGGGGTAGGTTCGGGGTTAGCACCTTAGGTTACACTTTATTTTAAGGTGTCATTGTCACAGTGCAATTCTATATTTAAGTACTGAGTAATATTAATTAACAACATGTACTTACTATAGGGTTGAGGATTTGACTGAGGGTTAGGTGCATGTAATTATGCATCATTTACTGTTATTACCATGGTAAGTACATGCAACATATGTAACAAGGACACTGTAAAATAAAGAGTTACCATAAAGGGATACCTATATTTTTCATCATAATGCTTGAGCAGCGGTGCCCAACACAAAACATATTTACTGCATGTACTCAGAAGCATAATTATCAACCTGGGTGAGATTTCTGAAGTTAATGGTTTATTAAAATAGAAAGTGGGTTGTGCTTGCATATGTTACATTTTATTAATGATGTTGTGATTTATTTGTTTCCCATGTATGCATGTTAATGTTATAAAGATACTATTTAATACATGCATGCATGTCATTTGCTAACTGCAAATAAATAACACACACAATAACGTAGCAATCTACAGATTATCTACTAAATTCATTGAAATAAGTGTTTTTTGTTAACTGAAATGTCATCCTACGTTTAAGCCCAATTTATTCATTTACAACATAAAAGAATACATGAACAAAAAATTAAAAAGCATTTTTTTGACAACATTCTGTTACATGGTTTGGAAAACCTAAGACAGTGCTAGTGAAGGAAAACTTTAGTTTTATACCATCTTAGTTCTATAGTTAATAAAATAATAATAATGATAATTAAAATATATATATAATAATAATGGGGAAATATGACTATAGTAGCCTACAGAATACTAACCCCATCAACTGAAAGATGAGTTGGACTAACTTCTGGTTGATATTTATTTAGTGGGTATATACCACACCTATCCAAGGATGGACAGGAGGCTCATACTGAAACCCAAAAGGATGCAAAAATTGAAAACAGTACTTTTACATGTAACAATATCATTGTGCATTTATAAATGACAGACATCTAGAAGTGGCCATAAATGATGTAAAATGTAGCTGGATTGTTCAAGTTAAGCTTTCCTGACCCTTTTTTGCCTTTTATCAGTTGATGATAATAAAAGACATTTGCTAATTTTGGCCTAAAAGGTGCATGCATTATACAGTATTGAATATTTACAACATTTGTACAGGTGACCAAACGTGTTACCAGCCGCGACCACACATGAAAAACTCTTTTCAAACACTTACATTTTTTACATTTGATCTTTAGAATGCACAAATAATAAAATGCTATGACACATTTGTTAATATTTGATTGATTGCTTTTACCTCATATAGGCCTGACAGCCATGCATTTGGATAAAGTTTCTCAAAATCTCTTTAGTGCTTGCTCTTTAGGGGCCTAAAAGAACATGTAGGCATGCAGTACTCATATTTTCTGCTTTTGCCCAACCAATTCTGGATGAATAAACTTACAAATGCAGGTTTCCATTGTATGCCCCTTCTGCTTGTGAGTATTTTTTTAGTTTTTTTTTTTTTTTGCTACAACTTTTGCTTTATGCACAAGATATACTTTCTAGAAAAAAATATGTAAACATAGACAAACCAACAATTCACATATTACATGAATGCACAAACAACTGTAAAACAAACTAATAAATAAGTAAATAATAATAAAAAAAAAACTGCACATAACATAGACTGGAAAAACAACAACAACAACACAATGCAACTTAATGTTTTCAGTGGGTTCCCGTTTCCAAGAAAGGGTCTTGCTGGAATCTGTAACATAAAATAAGGCCAGCCTTTATATAGGCCTATACATATATTTAGATTTTAAAGATAGAGATAGGAAAACCAGTAAACTACGTTGAATAGACCAAATGCAGTAGGAAAGAAAATGCGGGCATAAGAGTCTATCTTAGCAACACGGATGTGCAAACGGCCGTGCCGCCACGCTCCTGAGCGACAGTCCTCGAAGCAGCAGAAGAAGCTGGTGCAGTCCTTCCCATCCAGACATTCATAACCGTATTCCTCGTCCCGCTCCTGCATGTGGGTGGCGTTGTTCATCTGGATGGCAGTGGCTGAGCGCGGGCGGATGTCCACAGTGGGGGCCTGCTTTTAGAAGAAAACACGCAATCAGCAAGGGTCACGTCAAACACACGGGACATCTCGACCAGCTGTTAGGGTCTGCGTTTAAACGTCTGTCAATAAAGGTGTATTAAATTATGTGTAACTGCAATGTTTTTGTCGTTCTTAATATATACTACTTGAATGAATACTAAATTAATATTATGGCTGTTCAATGTACATTTATCTGTCTTTTAAACTTTTTTATACTGTTGTTCAATGATTATATTACATTAGAGTGGTTCCCAAACTTTGTAGAGTGGCGTATCCCCTGAGACACACTTCTGCGTACCCTCACTCGTCCACTCAGACTGCTGTCACACTTCCATTAAGGGATAATATCTGCCTCTTAAATTCATTGTTTACCTTTATAAAGGCAACGCTTTTCTAACCCTATTAAATGTATGAGTCATGTTTTGTCAAATTCTGAATATTTCATTAATTTAACTTAATATAATAAAGCAATAAATTAAAGTAAATCGTTAATTTCAATCAAATGAAATGATCAAAAGCCATCTTTGCACTGCAGTGGCACAAGCTGTATACAGATGTACTTACACACGGTTTAATGCTGCTCAGTGGCATGAATGCAATTACAATGGCATACATAATGTTATGAGTTATGTTAAAAATGTTCAATAGAGACACTGCCCAAAAAACAAAAAACAAAAAGGATTTAAATAAGCAAATACTTAAGAAGAGAATCATTTTCACACATGAATTAGTACCTCTGAGTATTGTGCAGCACTCTGTAAAGTCTCCTCCAGCACATCCCAAAGACTTTCAATGAATTTAAGGTGCCAATTCATATGTGAAAATGACTCCCTCCCAACCAATCTTTCACAATTTGAGCATAATGAAATTATATATGGCCATAATGTGTCTTCCTACATGGTTGGTTAAGAAATGAGAAGCTACACACTCCAATTAATTAGGGTTGGAAGAACTGTTGCCAAACATATAATCACTGCAATAATGATCCAATAAGAGACTCTTAAGCATTTGCCTATTTAAATCCAAAGAGCGACTTTTTTTTTCTTCTTTGGTGTAAGTGTAAATGGCAACTAGATTATATTTACATATAGGTACCTTACAGGTACCTTAGTGTTGTACATCAAACGGTATGCCACAATAACAGTGTAAATGATTAAATGTATTAAAATTATTAAATGGATGCATGCTCCTACCCCTAACCCTAAACATGTTATTATCAAACACACATTAGACACTTTATTTCCACTTTTCGAATATTTTCTTCAAAAGGGAGTACAGCGAGGATTCGAACTCGGTCGATTTGTATCAAAACATCAAGAGACATTGTTTTTGGTTGGGCAGTGTATAAAATGATGGTAAAAACAAAGCAATACTTTTAAATATTAAACTAAAACCGCCAGTAGGTGGCAGAAAGTAACTGTCTTAACGAGTGAGTCATTGAGTTGTTCATTCATTCAGTAACGAAGCAAGTGGCTGTATTTATAAATGGTTCATTGAATCATCAACTCTCCCAATTCATTCAAAAACGCATATTCGTTCACTAACGAAACACCGCTGTGTGTTGGAGACACACAACATTTCTGCTGTGGCTTTCATTAGAACTATTATTTCAAAGCAAAATAGAGCAAGTTGAATTGGATGTCATGCATTTGACCTACCATTTTCCTAGATGCGCCATTTTTCCTGTTAGAAATACACGCTCGGTTTTAATGTTATTTTAACTGAACTGCAAAACTCAGTATTTTGTTCACGTACCCACTCTGTTACCTCACGTAATTCCCCAGCGTTTGGGAACCACTGCACTAGTATATGTCTTGTGCAAAAAGAATAAAACATAATTGCATCATTTACTTGGCAAAAATGTCATCAGAACAATGCAGTATAAAAAGATAAATGTCACTACAGCAACATTTCCCATATAAGACTATAAATGGCTCTTTCAAACAGGATACTGTGGGTCAAAATGCAGAAGAACAGCTAAATAATTAATTATTAATATCCATTCAATCTTGTATCTTGGCCAGCAACAGTACTGAAATATATGTTTAAATATACACTTGAAATACACAAATGTTACAAGACCTGTTTGTCAATATTTCCCATCAAAGCCAAGAGAAATGGGCTCATTGGGACATATCCACATTTCTGGACTCGCAATCATTTTGTCCAGTACTAGAAAGGGTGCTTCAAATCCCTTTGAAAAACGAAGCACAACCAGCTGTTCATCGAACACATTATGTAGGTGCACATTATGTAGCATTTAGGACAGAGCCACCTGAGGCTGTGTTAAAACGGGTCATGTGACTCGCTTCTCAAAGGGTTTCACAGAAGCGTGTGGAAAGCAAAGAACACAAAGAGCTTGCCAAGCGAATATAAACAAATACAGTGGAATTGGTAGCTTTAACTGGATGAAATACGACAACCTTCAAAGATAAAGTGACTGTCTGCCTGTCTTGGCTTACGTACGTGTGTGTGTGTGTGTGTGTGTGTGAGATTCATTCAAAATGCTTTTCTTTTCACTGTGGTTCTCAACTGGTTGGCTATGACCCATCATAGCTTATCGAGGCCAAGCACAATAGAAGCAAACAAGGAAGCTAGCAGCAGACTAACTGCAAAAAATAGTAAATAAAGACATTTGGAGACAATTTTAAGCAAAAAGGTTGAACACCCATAAATACATAGAGTTTTAATGAGATATAATTGCTTATAAAATAATTAAATTACAATTTCCGACCACAAGGGGGCGCTGCCCTGACACTTATTGAATACCTTCAAGGCATGGTGCTGAAGACACGTACTGAGTTTCGTAACGATATGCCAATGCGTTCATAAAAAAACAACAAAAAAAACAACAACATTGCAGTTGCAGCTTTGGATATTTTTGTCATTTTGTAATTAAAATGATGGCCATGTTTTTCAAGTCCATTATGACACCAATGTCATAATGGACTTTGATAGCAACTGAGACAAAGGCACTGCATGTCAATTTTGAAGTCAATCAGACTAACGGCACTATAGTTAGAGCCAGTTTCATGTTTTGTACAATTATAGCGCAACCAAGTAGTGCAATCACTTTTTTGTGTCCTTAGAGTGTCCCCATACATAAGCATCAAATTTGGTGAAAATATCTCATTACGTTTAGGAGTTATAGACATTTGTATTTATGAGCGTATAAAAAAAGTAACCCACACATGACTTTGCATTTTTTGCCACTTACTATCAAAATTTTGACATTTAGCCATTAGCAAACAGTCAACCTGCTATGATTTAGATTTTCCTACAGTGGTTTCGTCTCGATTGGACTAACGGTTTCTAAGATATTCACGATGATTTGCGAAATTGTTTAAACGCTAAATCACAAAGTTGCACTCAGCATAAGGTGAAACCTAGCATGTTTGGTATCGTTCGACTCAGCAAGGATTCAGGAATCTAAGGAGATGACTTCCATGAAAAAAAGTCAACCAAATCCAAAGTTATAAGCATGTGAATATTTGATTTTACCACTAGGTGGCACTGGCTCGAAAATTCTGAAAATGACCCATACCAAGTTTCATAATGATTCGCTAATGCGTCTATAAAATACAGCATTACTACAAAATTCTAAATGGCTGACACCCAAAATAGCCAAATATGGGATAAAGTATTGCGGAGACATAGCCTCATATGCAATTTGGCGTGGTTAATTTGTGTGTTGTTCAAGAACGGTTGAGTTTATCAAAAAGCTTGGTCTTAAGAGGATCTGATTAGATTTTCATGAAAATTGGACAAACCGTCTAGGAGTTCGAAAAAGTTGGTGTTTTGGCGGGAACATTTTGAGTTAATTTACATTACAGAAAATTACGTCATAGGGTGCAATCAAATGATCTTGAGCTAAGGAATCTAAGGAAAATATAATTTTGTTTGTAGTTCTTATGGTTCAAGTTATTAGCATAAATGTAAGTGAAAGTTTGGACAGTTGGTGGCGCTAGAGAGACTGAGTTAGAGAGTCCAAATTTGCTGTGGTGAAAGTTTGGACTGTCCTCTATCAGTGTTCACAACTTTTTACCATACGGTTATAGGCTGCCATACACTCCCATGGAGGAAGAAGAAGAAGAAGAAAACTAATGGACACATTAGGTGCCATCGCACCATTTGGTGCTTGGGCCCTAATAAGCATAATAATATGCAGAATTTAGCTCCAAACCTAAACAAAAACATACCTACCTGAAGTAGGTCTAACTTTGGTAAGAATTTTCAGGTGTGTTTGATTAGAGTTGGAGCTAAACTCTTTGCCCACCCCTGCTGTAAAGCAAAGGTTGTGCGGAAAGTCCTAAAGCCCTTATATGGAGATGGTTTGGGTGTGTTTTATGGGTTAGCTTGGGTTTGCGGTAACTCATTTAGAACAGCCTACTACAAATGCATTAACAATAGAATAAGGTTAATAACAAATTCTTATGTGTGTGTGCGTGATAGGCCAGTGAGAGCTGTGTGTGTAAACCTCACTCCCCTGGCCTCAAGAGGCGCGTTAGCAACTGACGCTCATGGCTGCGGTCTTTAGCGTCCTTTTTAGTGCACCCACCTCTTACACAGGAGACCCCGGATTGAATCACGCTCGAGTAGGACCGGTTACATACTGTATGCATCTGTTGTGAATTTGGTGGAATATTCTGGAGGAATTGTCCTGTGTGTAAAAAGTTTGTACTTTTTGCAAAATTATTAGTGAATCAGACTCAGTGTTTGTTGTCCACTGTGAAATCTAGGTCCTGAAGAAAAACTAGTTGAGAACCACTGGTATAGAACCACATTGATATAATTCCCTCTCTTCCAAATTCTGGTGAACTTTCTTCTAACACTTACTTAGTGGAAGCTAAATATAGGTCCGTGCCCCATGCACATTGACTTTTAAAAGATTACTATGGCTAAATCTGCCAAACCCATCAGGCTTATGCTCTTTAATTGGGATTAAGGTAATCAGCATGGTTGTCTATTTCAAGCTGTTAAGGCTCTGCTGACTATTTCTGTCAGGTTTAAAGCCTTATATACAAGCACAGAGAGGGAGGAAGGCGGCCTTTTTTAATTAAATGAATGATGCAAATATTTCAGCCATTGCTGTTCTATTTAAGTAAAATAAGAGTCTGTGTGCTGGCAAGTGTGCCTCACTGCCTCTCACAACACAGGAGGTTCAGTACTAAACTTGCTAGATGTTAGTGCAGTGAATCTAAAGGGCAGACACAAGAGCAGTGTGGTTGCGCAGAATGCAGAAACATGCATGATTAGTGAAGTTTTCATAAGCAATATACCTTTGAGGAAAAGAGCCGCAGGAGCTTTTGTCCACACAGGAAACAAAAAAAATATTAGAAATTGAAAAGAAGAAAACAAATACAAACAAACCAACAACAACAACAACAACAACATAAAGTAGACATACAATATAATATAACAAATGACTCTGAAATATACATAGACACAGAGGAAGGAAGGGGTGCAAGGCAACATATCTTAACAGGTTCACTGCATGTCGTAAAATACTGAATAAAAATGCTCGTTCCTAAGGAGAACACATCTGTACAGTGCAAGGATTCATTTAAAATGCTATCAAAGATTCAATTAAATACAGTACTATTTGACATGCCTTTTAACATCCGATCAGAATTCACAGCTTGGAAACATTTCTTATATACTTAAAATACAAATCAGGTCGTTATTCACATAAGGGCATGTGTGTAGCAAACAATCATTACCAAACAACAAAAGAAGAACATAATCTTCTGAGGAGGAGACTTGTACTCTTCCACTCTGCGTAGATCAAAACTTGTCACATTTTATTTGATGCATTTTTCTTCAGAGTGTGCCTTTGACTAGTTACCAAACTGTCGAATGTGGTTTGAAAATCTGCCTAACATTTTAAACCCCCAAATCAACTAAGACATTTCTGGCACCCCTTTAATCATCTGAAAGTGGAACGACCCCATTTACTGAGATCAGCCCTCTTCGAGCTACAGATATGAGCACCATGCTGAGATGAAAATCTAAGGCTGCGCTTCAAACCTGCTGCCGAAATGATTCGGATTAAGGACATCACTGCTCAGTGACACTGTTAAACAGGAGTGGTCCATGCTGGCAAAGCATGCACACTGTAGCTATGTTCCAAAACCTAGTGAGCTGTCTCTGTGCATTGCTTACATGGCAGGTTGGAGCATTATTAGTGACTGATTTGAAATGCTCTTCATGGATAGTAACTAACGCTCACTTAGGTGCATCACAATTAGCTTTCTTCACACAAAGCACACAAGATCCAGACCTCAAAGTTGATTCCTGCAGAGTTACCAATAAAGCCTTAACATGTTGCTAAGATAACAACATAAAACTGTAATAAGCAAGATTACATACATAGATTACAGTACATACATAAACACTTTTAACAGTCTTTTATTTACACCAGTCAACCAGTCAATCAATTCTCAGCAAACTGCAGAATATAGTCTTCTAGTCAAAGGTCTGGACACAAATACTTTATTATTTCTATTTTTGACAATTGAGTCATCAAGAATATAGCTGTCCACTGTCGGGTCAAACCATTCTAATTTTTATCTGTTCCATTCCACGCCGATCCGGTCCAGCTGGTTAGTTTATATAACGCACCTTGCTGACGAAAATAAAAGATAGCCAGCCTATTTAATAATTTGGTAACACTTTATAATAAGTATACAGTAATAAAGTATTTACAAATAATTTGCAAACTATTCGTTTACAGTTAATAACCCTTCCGGTCAAATATTGCGCTGCATCAATAACAGCTTCAAGTTGTCAGTGTTGGCAAATGACCATGGTATAAATGGGATAATCCACGGCTAGCTGTGGATTATCCCTTACATAAACTGTAGTTAATACATTAATAGATTATATACAAATAGTGAGTTCTTCATTCATTGTCACTGTAGTGTTATTGTTTAATTAGCTCATATACACTCACCTAAAGGATTATTAGGAACACCATACTAATACTGTGTTTGACCCCCTTTCGCCTTCAGAACTGCCTTAATTCTACGTGGCATTGATTCAACAAGGTGCTGAAAGCATTCTTTAGAAATGTTGGCCCATATTGATAGGATAGCATCTTGCAGTTGATGGAGATTTTTGGGATGCACATCCAGGGCACGAAGCTCCCGTTCCACCACATCCCAAAGATGCTCTATTGGGTTGAGAGCTGGTGTCTGTGGGGGCCATTTTAGTACAGTGAACTCATTGTCATGTTCAAGAAACCAATTTGAAATGATTCAAGCTTTGTGACATGGTGCATTATCCTGCTGGAAGTAGCCATCAGAGAATGGGTACATGGTGGTCATAAAGGGATGGACATGGTCAGAAACAATGCTCAGGTAGGCTGTGGCATTTAAACGATGCCCAAGTGGCACTAAGGGGCCTAAAGTGTGCCAAGAAAATATCCCCCACACCATTACACCACCACCACCAGCCTGCACAGTGGTAACAAGGCATGATGGATCCATGTTCTCATTCTGTTTACGCCAAATTCAACAGAAATCGAGACTCATCAGACCAGGCAACATTTTTCCAGTCTTCAACTGTCCAATTTTGGTGAGCTTGTGCAAATTGTAGCCTCTTTTTCCTATTTGTAGTGGAGATGAGTGGTACCCGGTGGGGTCTTCTGCTGTTGTAGCCCATCCGCCTCAAGGTTGTGCGTGTTGTGGCTTCACAAATGCTTTGCTGCATACCTCGGTTGTAACGAGTGATTATTTCAGTCAAAGTTGCTCTTCTATCAGCTTGAATCAGTCGGCCCATTCTCCTCTGACCTCTAGCATCAACAAGGCATTTTCGCCCACAGGACTGCCACATACTGGATGTTTTTCCCTTTTCACACCATTCTTTGTAAACCCTAGAAATGGTTGTGCGTGAAAATCCCAGTAACTGAGCAGATCGTGAAATACTCAGACTGGCCCGTCTGGCACCAACAACCATGCCACGCTCAAAATTGCTTAAATCACCTTTCTTTCCCATTCTGACATTCAGTTTGGAGTTCAGGAGATTGTCTTGACCAGGACCACACCCCTAAATGCATTGAAGCAACTGCCATGTGATTGGTTGATTAGATAATTGCATTAATGAGAAACTGAACAGGTGTTCCTAATAATCCTTTAGGTGAGTGTATAACAACTTGTTATCCGTAAATAGTTCTTACTAGATTAGGTCACGGAAAATTGGGAAATGTCATTAATTAAGTGCTTTAAACCAACATATTGTACATTAATTGCATTAGTATTAAGAGTTCATTCAAATGTTTACAAATACATTAAGTCTATCCCCAAAACTAAACATAAACACTTAAAAAATTACCATATTAAATAAAAGCAAAAACTAATTAGATCACATTGTTAAAATAGAATATACAGTGTGTACAGTATAACAATCATTTCTATGAAAAGTCCCTATAAAACAACGTGTGTGTGTGTGTGTGTGTGTGTGTGTGTGTGGCCTGGTAAACCCTACATTATGGGGACAAAATGTCAATATCCGAAATCCTTGTCCTTGTGGGGACATTTTTTGGTCCCCATGAGGAAAACATCTTATAAATCATACTAAGTGATATTTTTTGAAAATGTAAAAATGCAGAATGTTTTCTGTGATGGGTAGGTTTAGGGGCAGGGGCAGTGTAGGGCGGTAGAAAATACAGTTTGTACAGTATAAAAACCATTATGCCTATGGAATGTCCCCATAAAACATGAAAACACAACGTGTGTGTGTGTGTGTGTGTGAGAGTGTGTGTGTGTGTGTGAGTGTGTGTGCTTAATGTATTTGTAAACATGTTAAGGAACACTGAATATGAATGCAGTTAATGTCCAATAAAGGCTGGTTTTAAGCACTTAATTAATGACATTTTCCATTTTTTCAGACCTAATCTAAAGTGAGAACTATTTATGGTTAGTATGTTGTTAACAAAGTATGAAGACATTATCTAACTCTTTACATATGAGCTAATTAAACAATAACACTTTGTTAATTACAGTGACAAAGAATGAAGCACTCACTATTTGTATATAGTCTATTAATGTATTAACTACAGTTTATAAGCTATTAATTAACTATAAATGAATAGTTTTAAAATGATGTATATGTGTTTTGTTACAGTATACTTAATATAAAGTGTTACCTTTGGGTGTAATGGGTAATACAGAGACAGTGACACTGTATTTTAGGGTTCAATTCTCACTATTAACTAGTTGCTTATTAGCACGGCTGTTTATTAGTACTTATAAAGCACATATTAATGCCTTATTCTGCATGACCATGTTCTGCATCCCTTAATCCTACCCAATACCTAAACTTAAATGCTACAAAAGCTACCTTACTTACTATTAATAAGCAGTAAATTAGGAGATTATTGAGGCAAAAGTCTTGTTAATAATTAATGTGTTCCCATACTAAAGTGTTACCACAACGACTGTATGACAATCCACTGCATTACAAGCTTTGTAAGTCTAAACTGTACAGTTCTAGCAATATCAGTTATGCTGAATGCTTATAAACCGTGCTGAGACGCTTTGTCATCGTGCAGTGCTGAACCAAGCTCAAGAGGAAATATAACTATAACCGACCTTTAGCATACTTAGAACTACTTGGCCCGACGGTGGAAAAGTGACTTGAGTTTCAATACTCCCAACCAACTTGAGGTATATCATGTGATTCTTTTTAAACAGTACTGAAGTAATTCACATGCCTGCTGGATACTTTCTACACTGAACAAAATTATAAACGCAACACTTTTGTTTTTTCCCCCATTTATCATGAGCTGAACTCAATGGTCTAAGACCTATTTTTATTTCTAGATGTATTTCTCTCAAATATTGTTCCCAAATCTGTCTAAATCTGTGTTAGTGAGCACTTCTCCTTTGCCGAGATAATCCATCCACCTCACAGGTGTGGCATATATGCTGATTAGACAGCATGATTATTGCACAGGTGTGCCTTAGGCTGGCCACAATAAAAGGCCACAGTTTTATAGTATTAGGAGGTCCGGGGGGGTCCGAAAACCAGTCAATATCTGGAGTGACCACCATTTGCCTCACGCACTGCAACACATCTCCTTCACATAGAGTTGATCAGGTTGTTGATTGTGGCCTATGGAATGTCGGTCCACTCCTCTTCAATGCTGTGAAGTTGCTGGATATTGGCAGGAATTGGAACACGCTGTTGTATACACCGATCCAGAGCATCCCAAACATGCTCAATGGTGAATGCTCCACATGTCCGGTGAGTATGCTGGCCATGCAAGAATTAGGATGTTTTCAGCTTCCAGGAATTGTGTACAGATCCTTGCAACATGGGGCCGTGCATTATCATGCTGCGACATGAGGTGATGGTCGATCCACAATGTTGACATCAATAAACCGCTCACCCACACAATGCCATACACACTGTCTGCCATCTGCCCTGTACAGTGAAAACCGAGATTCATCCGTGAAGAGAACACCTCTCCAAAGTACCAGATACCATCAAACGTGAGCATTTGCCCACTCAAGTTGGTTACGACGACTAACTGCAGTCAGGGCGAGACCTCGGTGAGGATGACAAGCATGCAGATGAGCTTCCCTGAGACGGTTTCTGACAGTTTGTGCAGAAATTCTTTGGTTATGCAAACCGATTGTTGATCTTTGAGATGAAGATGCTGGATGTGGAGGTCCTGGGCTGGTATGGTAACATTTGGTCTGCGGTTGTGAGGCCGGCTGGATTTACTGTCAAATTCTTTGAAACGCCTTTGGAGACGGCTTTCAACATTCAATTCACTGGCAACAGCTCTGGTGGACATCCCTGCAGTCAGCATGCCAATTGCACGCTCCCTCAAAACTTGCAACATCTGTGGCATTGTGCTGTGTGATAAAACTGCACATTTTAGAGTGGCCTTTTATTGTGGCCAGCCTAAGGCACACCTGTGCAATAATCATGCTGTCTAATCAGCATATATGCCACACCTGTGAGGTGGATGGATTATCTTGGCAAAGGAGAAGTGCTCACTAACAGATTTAGACAGATTTGTGAACAATATTTCAGAGAATATTACAGTTCATCTCATGAAAAATGGGGGCAAAAACAAAAGTGTTGCATTTATAATTGTGTTCAGTGTACTTTCACTATAAAACTCTTTTCAAGCATTTAAGTACTGGTCTATTTATAAACATATACACTTGCGTAACCTCACCTTGTGCTTCTTAGGATTTCTTATCCAGAAGAATACAAGTTGTGCCATCTTAGAATTTCACCAAAGCAAGGTATCATCTTCACATTAGAGCACACTAAGCCTAGAAATGCTGTCTAGGCAGCTCACTAACTTGTGGAAGTGTGCTATTATTAGAAGTACTTTAGAGTACTTAAAAAAAACAAAAAAAAACAATAGCAGTTCTCAAATCCAAAAATACATACAACACTGGTAGTAAATACACTTTATAATATTTCTGTGCTGTAGGTGATACTATGAATTGCTTTAGGAATTGTACTCACAGGATTTTTCTTCTTCTTGTCTTTTTTTGCGCTGGGCTTGCGGTTGCTCACAAAGTAGTGGAGCGTTCCGTACTCAATTAGAGCGGCGAAAACAAAGATGAAGCACACAGATACGAAGAGGTCCATAGCTGTGACATACGACACTTTGGGTAAGGACTTCCGAGCAATGGTACTCAAAGTGGTCATGGTAAGCACAGTTGTGATTCCTGGGGAAAAAGTAAATAACACTGAAATAAGAGCATGGACATGTCAATATCTGTATACTGTATGCTTGCAATTTGGCTTTTAATTCCCAATGATCAACAATTCAAGCACTCATTTAAGAGACAATTTGAATGTATAAATACTGCATATTTAATATTTGATTAATTCATTATTAAATAAAATAAAAATTATTTTGAATGTTCATGTGAATTTTAAGTGAATTGGTCAGATGTTCATTTGAATTTTATTCTTCATATAGCTCTTTTTTAAGAGATTTTGGAGTAAATTAGAGAATTATAGAGAATTAAGTATTTTCTAGCATGTTTACTTAAACTGCTCAGAAGATTTCAATGGTTTCAAAACTACAATTTAAAATCACCAGTCATGTATCTTCATATTTACAAGTAAAGGTTCATGTTGCAAGTAAGCTGCTTTCTAAAACCCTTCTACATCTTGTTTTCTCATCCTGAAGTCAGTAGTAGAAGTCGTCATTTGCACACTGTAGTGTAGATTGTGTAGAATTAATAAAGCATTTTTCCCCTTAAGGGCTGCAACATACAATGTGAAGGGGTCTGAATACCCTATATCTTCTGTAAGTGTAGTTGTTAATACATAACCTTGCTCATTCTAGGACATGCTTTTATAGCACAATCGGAGCAAAACAAAAGAGACATACAGTGCCTGCAAATCTCCAAGCCTTTCAAGGGATGACAAGCAATAACAAGCTCATCTGAAGCGGACTCCAATGGCTCAAAAGGAGGATTTGTAAAAGCCTCCAACACCACAGATATATCCCAAAACAGAATGCTTACCAGGCAGAAAATTCTCAACTGTCTCACCCTACGCATAAAACAAGATCATGGAATGTTTTCCCAAACACAGACTAGTAATGGACATATGCTCAGCAGCAATAGCTGCCACTTAAGTGCACCTGCAGAAAAGTGATCCTGTAGAAAAGCCAGCATTGAACGTAAAGGCCAGTGAACCTGATCTAGACCCAGTGGTGCTGGAGGAGTTGGAGAAAACCAAGAAGACTCTGTGTTTGAGACTCTGAATGTCTGCTAAATCAGGCCCACAACCTGAGAATGAAGCAAAAAGTATTTTGCTGCCTAACACACTCTTCTGGGTGTTTAAACTCAAGCCCATCCTTAGCAAATGATCGAGAACTATCCTGATGCCGGACCACCAATTACTGTGATTGTGCTAAAATCAGCAAATTATCAAGATAATTTGGTACTGTGGCAGAAGGAGTGTTGTTGAGTGAAGTCAGCAACGGGAGAGCAAGTTTAGGAGCTTAAGTTTAAGTTTAGGAGTAATAAAGTGGGTCAACTGTCTGACTGTTTCCTCTTTCAGTAACAGACGGGGAGAGAGGATATAAGCTGACTGCCTATTTGTGATGGGAAAAATAAACAAGCCTGACGAGGAAAAAAAATAACACTGAAACAGTGATTTTGGTGTGCTATGCAAGTTATTCTTTGTGTCTGTAAATAAAGCAAATAAAAATGATCTTGTCTGCTCTGACTTCTACTTCCCACATCTCCAATCTTGCTAAATGGCCTCAACGGGGCAAGAACCGTGTCCATACATTTTGTAAACATCTGAGGAGCCATAAAAAAAACATGACACTGGTAAGCCCCAAAAGCAAACCATATAAACTTCATCCTTCAGAATGATTCTGACAAACCAGTCCATTCTGAAACTGAACACCCTGAGTGGGAAATCCAGAATAGGAGGCAGACCTTTCATCTTTTTCGTAACCAAAAAAATACTTGCAAAAGTTAGTTTCCCTTTGAGGAAGAGACACTTCCTCTATGGCTCTTTTTATACAAAAAATGTAGTCAAGTCACTTTTATTTATTAAGCTCTTTATACAATACAGTTTTTTTCAAAGCAGCTTTACAGTGATAAACAGGAAACAATGATTCACATGAGTTCAATTCTGCTATGAAGCAGCTCTAAAAAGACAATAGTAAACAGTCATTATTCAGATGAAATCAGTTCATTGTTGATTCAGTTCAGTTCAATAACTGTGTAAAGTTAATCAATTATGGGATGAGTTTAATTCCTCTAGAAAGCAAGAAAACAGTGATGTCATCATCAACTCAGTTCAATTTCTCAACCCAATAGTGTCAGTGCATTCAAGTCAATAATATTGCAGAATATTACATTTCCCCAACTAAGCAAGCCAGAAGGCCACGCCACCAAATAATTTGAGAGGTGTCAACCTGTGGAGTCACCACGTCAGGGGGAAATAACCTCCTGGGACAAGGTCAGAAAGAGAGAGCGGTCTGCATCTCAGACCAGGACGGACCATCAGCTGGCCCGGGCCTCAGGTTAACACGTTGGCGGGGATGCGTACACACTGGCACACGAGTCCAGGGGGCCCAATCTCTCTGAAAGATCACATAAGCTCCAGCATCTCTCTTCTGCCTCTCCACGGGTCGCTGCAGAGAACTGGAGCAGAAATTACTTGAAGGAGGTGCAGGCTCTCAAGCTCTGCGTGGGATAAGATGCCGAAAAGTTGCTGACTGCTGCTTCGCAGTCTGGAACTTATTGACGACAGCAGAAACAGTCTTGCCAAAAAGCATCGCAAGCCTCTGAACTCTGACATAAATCCTTACATACAAACTTAACCAGAGCTTAAATCTTTATCGGGAGAGAGTGAGAGTAAAAGAGAGAACTCAACTGGACGGCTCTCCATAGCTACGGTGGTTAGCCGATCTCTTTTCTTTCCATGAAAAGAAAGAGAAATGAGAATGAAGCATTACTGTCATCCTAAAACGTTGGTAGTGTGGAAAATTATACAAGCTGCAAAATATTGAATGAACATTTTGAAAACCCAAGCATTTAACACACTTTTACATGTCCTTACTCGAAAGCTTCCGAAACAGCATTGTGCTAACCCTGAGGAGATTACCGAGGAGAATAATACATTTGAAGTGGATCGCCAAACACAATGAATCCTTAACAACACAAGCAGATCTTCCTAAAGAAGAGAATAGAAGATTTTTTGCACATGGTATTAGTTTACATCATTTTTCTTTTCTTTTTTTTTTGCATGTAAACCTAGTGCTATAAATCATTCTGTGACTAACCTAGATTGTAGATTGTTTGAATTTACACTTTGAGGTTTTCAGCAAACTTTATGCGATCAGAAATATTGTTTCAATGTGCTGATCTGGATTTATTGTGCATAATTATTCTGCTGTGTAATAAAGAGACTGACAATACAGTATAATTATCAGGGTAGATAAAAATAAGGCGAGGAGCATTGAGGATCTTTTCTAAAGATACAAACTAGATCCATGAAGCCTAGGAGCAATGGAGCGCAGGAGTACAGGTAACCAAACCATAAATCAACAACAAGAATGGACAACAAACAACTTAAACTGAGAGCTATATATACACAGACTAAATGATAGGTGAAACAATGAGCAGGTAAGGGTAATCAATGAACAGATGAGTAACTACAGCAACAAAATGTAAGATGATATGGTGGTTTCGAGTCTTTTGCTGTCTGAGATCTGTTTTATTTGTTTTTTTATCTTTGTTTGTGCAGCAAGTTATCTCTCTTTGCGCATCTCTCTATGAGCAATATTTCCTTTGCGTCCAGCTGGCACTCAGGCGGACAAAAGTAATACGTTCCCCCATTCATCTCAGCAAGCAATATCTGTCATTTCACCGTCTCGGTTAACTATAGACCCGATATAGTCTGGCTATGAGTAACCCACTTCTAGCCAAAATAACCTTGAATTTGGTTACATGACGTTTTTGCCAAAATAACTTGCAGGCTGTATGATATTCCATCATGTAAGGGAAGTCAACAGTGATTACAAGGTGTTTGGTTTCATTTCTTTGACATGTTCATATTCTTGATGACGAGTCTATTCTTGAGCTACAGTTAGATGTCTATTACATTTTCACTGACAGCCCAAACTTTGTTTTAGCCTAGATGTCAGGGCTGTGCTTGGACGGCTATTAGACACAAAATTGCATGCTGGGATTGCATGCACATCTGTGGATATGTGTGGCCTTCTGGATTGTTTTCATCACCGAAGGAAATTCAACAGTAGAAGAAGCAAGCGAGGAGGTGTGTTGGTAAAACAGAGAAGAGCGTGTTGGGTCTTAACTAGTCTGGCTGGGCATTTGGTCTCAGAGGTGGATATCTATGAACTTCTTTGGCGCCTCTTTCAGCGTTCCATCGTAATGTAAGGTACTCTTACTGGTCTTCATTGTTCCAGCCCCTTGGGAAGTGGCATCTGTTCACAAAGTAATGCGACTGAATTTTAAAAAGAGGGGGGTCAACCCTGATAATCTTCATTCTCTGGAGCATGTGCTGTTTTTATCCAAGCATTTTCATCCAAGCAAAATGAAAATTCGACTGAAGATTAAATATGAGGTCCATCCCTAATAAGATGTTTAATTAATGATCTTATCTCTTCACAAGGTCTAGATTTTCTTTTTATAACTGAGACATGACTTAATGAATGTGATTTGGGCTGTCTCAAGGGGTGCAGGTTTTTATTGGTTGATAAATTTGTTAGTTTTGAGGCGCAAGCATTTAAAGTAGACTTGACTAAGGCTGGCCACACACTTGCCTGATTTGCACCCTCAAGCGATTGGGGGGCATGGCCCGATTTAAGACTTGTCGCAAACAGCTTTTTGTCCAAAAATCCTCAATTATGATTATTTTACTGCTCCTGATCGCGTCAGAGCCCGCACGATCCCAAATTGTAAATATCAAACATGTTTGATATTTCCGAATCTTGATTGGGCTGCCTCTGACGTGATACCCACGATAACCAATGAGAGCGAGCAAGCTTCACCAACCAGATGTTGGGTGCTTCTATAGCTGAAACTTGGCAGCCACAAACATGCCACGAAAGTGGAGTATTGAGAAAGAAGATCACCCATTATTCTTTTTTTTTCTCCTGGTTCTCATATCTGGAGAACCAGCTGACGACCGATCGTCGATCGTCCTCCATTCGTTTTTCTTCAAGGTAACATTTGATCTTGCGAGTCTCTGTGAGATCTCCTCTCAAAGTCAAGTCACTTTCATTTATATAGCGCTTTTTGCAACACAGATTGCTTCAAAGCAGCTTTACAGTGATAATAGGAAATTAATTTTGTTTTTGAGGAAAAGTTTTTGGTTAATTTCTGTTGTAAAAATGGATTAGTTATTTCATTTGGTGCCATTTAAACAACACCATCTTCAATCAAAACAGAAAACCCCCAAATGTGTTCCGGACCCCATCCACATGGCAACAGCTTCTGGTGGCCCGAGAACACAAACCATGAAATAGGTTTGAAGTAGTTTTGAAACTATACCATCATCATCTCCGTGCAAACCCCTAAAAAGGCGAATCTGTGAAAACGGCGACGGCATGTACGCAAGCATTACGTGTTCAACCCATAGGCGAGCGTGTTTGAATACGTATGTGTGTGCATATGTGTTTTTATCTGTATAGAAGGGAAGGGAAGGAGGCCTTCACACTGTGGAAATTACTACAGTCGACGGGTGTGTGGTCCTCCCACTTATAACAAGGATTGTATTTGGGAATTTTCTGAATTTTTGTCTTCTGTGATTCCTTGTTGTGATTGCCTTTTAATATTAGGAGTTATTAATATTCATATCTGTTGTCCTGATGAGCCTTTGGTGCAAGTTTTTTTTAAAAATCTTTTAATCTCTTTCAGCCTAACTCAATCTGTAGTGGGTTCTACACTCAAGGAAGGGCAGACACTGGATCTGGTATTGTCTTCGGGGGTCCTGGTGTGTGAGTTGGCTATAGAAAATATTGGGCTCTCAGATCTTTAGATCTAAACACAGCACAAAAATGATACCGTTTCATTGTTATGCTGATGATACTTAAATCTATATGGCATTTAAGATCTTTAACCTCTTATTTGTCAATATTAAAGCATGGATGTCCCTAAACCTCTTAAATCTCAATGAGACTAAGAGCGTTTGCGCCTCCAGCTGTCTCTGGCAGCATTAATCAAGTGTTGGGTATCTTGACCTCTTATATTAAGCCCTCTGTTAAAAATGTGTGTGTTGTCTTTGATTCTACTTTGAAATTTCTTAAGCATATAAATGCAGTGATTAAATCTAATTTCGTTCCATTAAGACTCTTAGCCAAGGTTAAGAGTTTAAAAAAATTTTTTTTTTCAGAGTTTAAGAGAGTAATACTTTATTTCATCAAAGCTAGACTACTGCAATTCAGTTTATTAACCAATAAGAATCATTTACAACAGTCCATGCAGCTGCTAGACTTTTGACTGGTACTCGCAAAGGTGAACATATTACCCCTGTCTTACTCTCTTTGCACAGGCTGCCAGACTGTTTTAGAACAGAGGTTTAACATTTTTATTTAGGTTTTAAGGTTTTAAATGGACTGGCACCTTTTTATCTTTCTGACCTTTTGAGTATAAACTCACCTGCTATATGTCTAAGATCTTCAGCTCAGTAACTCTTACTGGTCCCTAGTTCCAGGCTTTTGCCATAGCCATAAATTGTGGAACAGTCTATCTCTTTGAGAAGTCTAAATGGGACTGTTCTAAGTATCAACTATATATGTTTGTGTTGTATTTTATTCGTTTGGCCTACACCATGATGGTGGTTGAACAAACTCAGGGTTACAGGATTAGTTTCAAGTTGACAAAAACAAACCAATTCAATCGGGCTTTGTTGGTACCATGACACTGATCATCAACTTTCTCTGTTAACTCAGGCTTTGATGAGTTCATGGAGCGCGTGCATGTGAAAGTGTGACATCAGTAGCGAACAGCCAATCACATGCCTTGAAACATAGAGAAACTGCAATTCACTTTTTGTGAGAGAATCAGCAAAATTAATATCTTTCTTCTACCGAAGATTAAGAGATTGAAGAATATGAAGTAGGGTACCAAAAGGCTCTTTTTAATGTTATTTTCCTCTAGACCACAAGGCGGCACAAAAACTTGCCGTAGCACTTTCCAAAACATCTACTTTTCAAGATTCACATGGAAATTTGTCTGAACCTTGACGCGATCGTGGCCAGCAGCACAAAGTGGATTCTGTGCTAATTTGATGTAATATTTGTACTGTATATATGTATATGGGTTTTTTTTTAAGTAGGAAATGAGAATAGCTAAAATGATTAAATATATTTTGAGACAAAGGTCTTAATGATTTTCAGTTTTGTTCAAGTTAATTAAAGCAACAGTTTTTCATTAATGGAAGAATATGTAAAAGTATGGTATTTGAGGTAAAAGGCACAATAATGAACATGATAATAAACAGCCGCTGACTTTAACGTTTGTTGACATGAAGGTTAGATTCAGATGGGAAATATCATATAAGAAGTTGGGTGTCCACCTTAGAGATAATCACCATATTTATGATGAAACAATCATATAAAAATATGATATTAATCATATTATATAATAACATATAATTTATGGAAATCTATATTAAATTATTATGGGATCTCCTTCAATGCTTTCAGAATCTTTACTTTTTAAAATAATTTTGTTTCTGTATTTTTAAAATGTCTTTATATAAAAATATTTTATTGACAAGTTACAAGTTAGAAAAATGTAATCTTTTATTAATAAATGTAATCTTTTATTAATCAAAACAGAAAATAGTATAAACTTTGCAAAAGTGACTTTTTGCAAAAAACACTTTTAAACCACTTTTATGATTTATTTTCACACAAAATCTGTTGCTCCATCAATGTTCAATACAAACCTATATTTTTTTCTGCAATCATACACTATGGGAGTAGAGAAATACACATTTTCTTAAGGTGTGCCTTTAGCCTCATTGTGCCCTACATAAATGCATTTACACAGAAAGAACATATCTTTCTATATCATTTACATTTATGCATTTGGCAGACGCTTTTATCCAAAGCAACTTACATTGCATTCAAGGTACACATTTTTACATTTTTGTCAGTTCTTGCTCTCCCTGGGAATCGAGCCCATGACCTTGGCGCTGCTAGTGCCACGCTCTTATTGTTTGAGCTACAGGAAAGCTCAATATCAGTGCAAGTAAAACTAAAATTGCTCATGTGCAATGGTATAATAATTATAAAAATAATATATAAATCATATAAAATAATTATAATAAATAATCATTGCTATAGTCAGACTATTTTGTCTTTAAAAATCTTTTACTATATAGTGACTTTTAATTTGAAGCAACTTTATTGCATCAGACATTTGTCACTTTGCTCACAGCTGATTGGTCCAGTTTCGGTTTGAGATCTCTTATGGTGTGTGCACACCAAACGTGAATTTAATTATTTGCGCGAGTAGATTGCATACAAATATGGAAGGCCAACAGGGCCAAAACACGTGAACATGTTTACACACAATTATTGGACCATGGAGCTTTAGCACCACCTACTGGTGTGGCGCTCTCGCTAAAACACACAGAACCAACAGATCAGGATAGTAAATAGCCGTTTTTAATACCCTGTTGGCCTTCCATATACAAAGTCAATGCAAAGACGCGAATACACGCAAATTCGCACCGAGCGACACAAATGATGTAAAGTGGGCGTCACGTTTGCCACGAACGCGTGATATTTGCCTCAATCGCGTCTTCCGTGCAAGTAAAGAAATTTCATCTTGAGCGGAAATTTTGCATGACGCGTTGTCGTGCAAGCCAATCAGCGAATAGCTTATTGCCACATCCGGTTTGACAGGTTATCAAACCGGGTACTCGTCATCCTCAAGTAGAGCTGGAAGCGGCTGTCACAGTTCCTGGAGAAGACGGTGAAATTCACCGAGTTGTGTGCGCCTCTGAATGGTGCTGTGAACCCAGACATCTTTGCGTTTTTATTTCTGGTGTATTTGGGACTTCCACAACAGATACAGTGCAGCAATCGTTGTTATCTCCAACATGTTTGAAAAGATTTGTTGATGATGTGCGTGAAAACACTCCTCATCCTCATCATGTTTTATTTGCACAAGTGACGTGAAAAACAAGTTATCCCGCGAGTAAACTAGAGCAAGTAACGCAATGCGAATATTTGCTTCGCTTTTGGTGTCCACACAACATTACACAGAACATAACCTGTCCTGGAGCATAAGTTACTATGGCGATGAGCACGCTAAAAGTCAAGCCACTTCCATGGTGCCTAAAACTCAGGGTTGCCACAAACTAAACTGACACATACCTGGCTAGCCACCTACTCTAAACCAAATTAGATATAAAAATCTCTTGAAATGCAGATTCAGATTTTTATATTACGTTTTTTGAGGTTAGTTTATAAAGTCCAATATTTGTAAAAAATTATGATTTTTCCATCCTCATTGAAAACACTCAATTTTAAGGGGCAGATCTTGCAGAAATCTGGCTAATTTCATTGAATCCCTCTTTTACAGCATGTCATGTGTTTTGATTCTCGAGATGGCAATCGCTGTGATAGAGCTGTTTGAGCTCGAGTCAGATTAAGGCAGAAGAAATTGAAACAACCAGGTATGTACTGATTTTATTAGCAACACTCAAACAAGGATATGCTTGGTGTCTTAGTAGTGTTAAACGCTGGTTTGACGTTTGTTACAAACACACTGTAACACAAGTGTCTACACCGGATGTGAGCGATAAAAGACAATAGAACCCATTATAATTGGTAATGCTGTATATACCGGATACAGCGCGACGCAACACGAGAAACTGCTGACAGTAAACTGATGTCTTGTTCTATTGCTGACGACCTCCATGCACTCGTGCTACTTCTGACATGAAGGACAAATGGATCTGGAACGTTTTTGTTGTGTCCAGTGTAGACACTGGGAGATTAAAAATAACTGTACTTACCAGCGTTGCCTCCGAGGACAAAATGCTTGCCACTGCCAGAGATGGGCATAAATACACGGAAATGTTTTTAAAATAAAATAATAAAATGTAATTATAAAATGTATTTAAAATTATTTAAATACAAATACAGCAGTTTGTATTTTGAAAATACACAAAATACATGTGAAATTGGCCTTTCAGTTAAGTACAGTTGTGGTTTGAATTATTGGCACCCCTGGTAAATATGATAAAATGGCTGTAAAAATAAATCTGCATTGTTTATCGTTTTACATTTATATTTATGCATTTGGCAGACGCTTTTATCCAAGCGACTTACATTGCATTCAAGGTACACATTTTCTACATTTTTTATCAGTTCTTGCTTTCCCTGGGAATCGAACCCATGACCTTGGTGTTGCTAGCGCCATGCTCTTATTGTTTGAGCTACAGGAAAGTTTTGATCTTTCATTCAAAAAATTCACAAAACTCAAACCTTTCATTGAAGTAAAAGAATTGAAAGTGGGGGGTAAATCACATTATGAAATAAATGCTTTTCTCCAAAACAATCCTATAATACCTGATGAGTTTGGAGAACACCTGACCAGAGATCAGAGATCATTCCTCCATACAGAATCTCTCCAGATCCGTCAGATTCCCAGCTCTTCTCTTCAGTTCATCACTCATTCTCTATAGGGTTCAGCTCAGGGAACTGGGACGGCCGTGGCAGGAGCTTCATTTTGTGCTCAGTGACACATTTGTGTGTTGATTTTGATTATCCTGATGGAAGACCCAACCACGGCCCATTACAAGATTTCTAGCAGAGGCTGTCAGTTTTTGATTTTTATCTGTTGGTATTTGCTAGAATCCATGACACCATGAATCTGAACAAGATGTCCAGGACCTCCAACAAAAAAATAGGCCCAAAACATTAAAGATCCAGCGGTATATTAAACCGTGGGCGTGGGGGACTTTTTATGTGTTTGCTGCCAATGAGCTTTTTTTTGTTTCATCTGACCACAGAACCAGGTCCCGTCTGAAGATCCAGTCATGTCTGACAACTGAATATGCTGGAGTTTTTCTGTTTCTGGATGAGCAAGGAGGATTTTTCTTGAAAAATCAAAAAAAGCAAATCACCTTTCTGAAGCGTTTTGACACTTGCGTATGTTAATACATACAAGTCATCGCTTATTACACCAGGAGGTGGTGACGAGACTGTTTAACAGTGTTTGTCATTGAATCATTCATTCAAGGGATTCATTCACAAACGCTGATTCAGTAAAACAAGTCTTTATGAACGAGACATGACTTAATTCAAATTATTTAATTTGTATTATTTCATTCAAATTAATGTATTTTTAAATAGCCTGAAGCCATGAACATTTTGTCAGAACCTCTAGTAAATTATGTTATTTTGTTCAGTTGGCTAATGTTTTTTTCTTCAGAATTATGGGAGAATCGCAATCTCAATTTTAAACAAGAATCATGCAGCTCTAATGTAGGGGTTGTTTGATCATTTATTTTTAGGCTTTCTGACCCCAAGACTCAACTAATCTCTGCGATTCTCCATCTGTGATCTTGGAGAGTCTTTGTCCACTCAAACTCTCCTCCTCTCGTGCATTAGGACGATACACACACACGTCCTCTTCCAGGCAGATTCAGAACATCTTTAGTTGATTGAGCTTCTTAATTATTGCCCTGATGGAGGAAATGGGGATTTTCCTACAGCCACTTTCCATTTTGTGAAGCACAACAATCTTTTGCATATTTATACTCCTGTGGAACAAGAAGTCATGGCTCGGCAATTTCATGCTCCTAGTCACCCTGGTGTGCTAAAAAATGTAAATATTAATGGGAATATACTTCAGAGAAATTTTACTCGTAAAAATGTTTAGGGTGCCAATAATTATGGCCAACGGATTTGGACAAAAGCATTTATTTCATAATGTGAATTTCCCTCACTTTTTAATTCTTTTACTTCAATGAAAGGTTAGATTTTTGCATATTTTTAAATTAAAGATCAAAAAGATAAACAAAGCAGATTTATTTTATAGCCATCTTTGATCATATTTACCAGGGGTGTACAACTGTACCACTATTAGGCTAAAATTTATCTGGGCCTATATCTGAATACAAATATGATATATATATATATATATATATATATATATATATATATATATATATATATATATATATATTTCATTTCACCTACCTCTTACCTTCCCTGCCCATTAGGAAATAACATTACATTTGGTTGGTTTTGTGTGTCAAAGCCAGTTGTCAGCATATTCCACTGAAATGCACACGCCGATTGTAGGATGATGCAATTTTTTTTGTAATGAGGATTTGAGGATTATGAGGATTTATTACATTTTATTTTGGTGATATCTCTCAAATTCATTGTGCTGATTGCTTGTTGCATTTCTTGTCAAAGGTAACTTTTGCAGTATTATAGAAGAGGACACGATAAGCTATGCTGATTTTAGGCTGAGTTTACTTTTTTCCTGATGAGGGAAAGGGGTGAGAGGGCCAAGGATCAAGAGTCACGGTTCGCTACTACCTCTGAAAGCTTTCAAATGATATATAGTTTGTCAAGATTACTTTAGGTTTAGACTAAGATAGTATTATTATAAAAATGTAATGGCAAACGTCCCACATGTTTAAAAAATCGTGGTTTAAAATTTTTATAAATCACAAGTTCTGATTTTTTTTTTTTTTTTTTTTTTTCGTAAAAGTATTGATATTAACAGTTTACTGTTTGTATGGGATTCTTTTATGTTTTTCATAGTGCGATTTTTGGTGAATTGTATTGAAACCACTGAAGGTCATTTTGAACCTCTCCAGAAATCAAGGGTTAAATTGAAGTATCTCTAATATTTTGCATATAATTGTCCTTAGATGCATTGAAATTGATAGTGATATGTGTGTGTGTGTGTGTGTGTGTGTGTGTGTGTGGTGTGTATTGTTTTTAAATGTGCTATAGAAATGAATGTTGATTGAACAAATGAACAGGAACTAAACATACAAAGAAAATAAACTAAGCAGACTAAATGTGACAATAATGATAGATATCATGAAGCATGCTGTATATCATCCTAGATGCATGATGCTAAGTATCAGCTACATAACCATATGCATACAAAGGGAATTTAGATATATTGCTGTGCAATATGTTCTGTTTGAATTTACATATTTACAATTTTTTTATATAATGGAGAAACTCATTAGTTTCTGAGATTAATTTAGCAATATCCAAACCAGTGACTTTGGTAACTGTAATACTTGGTTGAATGATGCACAGGACCTTAAACTAATCTCAGAGCCTTTAAATCCTCCCATTTTAGTCCCGTACAAATATTTGAGCAGTGATTTGAATTACAGTTACGTTGATTAGTGATTCGGAAATGATCAACACACATTAAATGTATTGTTTAAAACCTAATTCTTGCGTCAACACAGGAGATAATTTTGAATTTAGAATGGTGATGATACACGGAGCGACTTTTTGAGCAATGTTGCTGGGCAATGTTACCGTCAACGGGCAACCAGGTGAGACACCGGTCCCACAACCGATCTAAAGTATCCAGAGATTTGTTGCCCATTCTTAATGGGAAAGTGCCCAAGCAATATTGCTCAAAAAGTTGCCCCGTGTATCCCTAGCTTTAGAGGTCAGAAGTCACTGCAGGAAAGATAAACTGCTGAATAAGAAAAGAAAAACATAAATAAGTATCCTGACCTGCCACTTTAAAGAACAAGTAGACTGGGTAAACCCAACCCGATCTGCTGCTTGATTTCGCCCTGCAGCTCAGGCTGGAAACCTGTACATTGTTTTATCCTGCTTCTGTTACAATTTTGCAGGGACCAATATTGGCGGGTTTAACACGATGGATAGGGAAGTGATGGGTCGTTGGTCTGATTGGCTGGAGGACTATCCAATTGCGTACAGAGTCATTTGAACTATGCCTGTTGATCACTCCTCTTGTGGTCTGATTGGTTGAAGGACTATCCGACTGCGTACAGAGTCATTTGAACTATGCCCGTTGATCACGCCTCTTGTGCAGTAGAAAATACAGAGCAGACTCCCCAGCCCAATGTTCAATCTTAAATTGAGCTTGGTCTGGTGATAGCCAGACAAAAGAACAAGGGCATTCCAACAACAATTACAAGAGAACAGAAACAGGAAATTTGCTTTTAGTAAAATATGTACATGCATTACTCAAGCTAATGCAATCATGTTGCACTACATAATATCATCAATATACATTATATTTATACAGTTTTAAAAAATGTAAAGAATTTGAATGTCAGAAACCATACAATCATTTTTAGAAAGGACTCTGCTGCATGCTATTATATTGTGATTATAACTGCAGAAATCGTACTTCTTCATCAGTATTACTGTACAGTAAACTATATCAAAACAGCTTTATAACAAGATATGTTTTCAGTGTTTTTGTTGAATTTTTTTGAACATTTGCCAACTTGTTTTTGTCCCATTCTTAAGTATAAATTTAAGTAAATGTAGTGGGTTTTATAGGTAGTACAAGATAAAATACTTTGCCATTAATATTGTTTATTGTGATCTTACATATTTTTTTTTCTCAAGTAAATTTGCATTGTTTAAAGGATGTTTAGGTTTACTGTATGAAAAGACAGACGTACTGATTAATAAAACACAACACAAAGGTTGTTTATCATGTAGAATGTAAACAGAAGGTTTTACCCAAGGAGGTTCTGGCTGGCACTGCATCCTTGTTGATCCAGAATGAAACCCATGACAGGACAACGATCAAGGTACAGGGGATATACGTCTGGATGGTGAAATAACCCATTCTTCTGCTCAAGTCAAAGAAGACTGTCAGAACCACATAATCTCCTGGGGACAAAACAAAATGTCATATTATGAACAAATGCACACACCTTCTCACTCCTAAATATTAAAATTTTCATTAAAGGTGGGAGGGTCTAATGCTATTCCATGCATTCTGACTCATTTACACTGTTAAAGAGCTGGATTCTCACGCTAAACATGACCGAAAAAAGAAAAGAAAAATGTTTGACGTATAACAGAGTATTTATGTGCCGAATACACTCCTTCAAGATTCGAATATGTTTCAGAAAGTTTTTTTTTCCGAGTATGGCCCTGTATGACGTCATAAAGGGCTGAATTGCTTGGCACTTCTCCTGCATGAGCACACACACACACACACACACACACACACACACACACACACACACACACACACACACACACACACACACATACACATCAACCAGAACGAGAACAAGAGCCGCCCATCAACGAGCTTCAATCGGTTACAGAAGCCGTCGGCAGCGCTGTCATTGTTTTTAGACCATGAAATCAACAATGCCACTAAAGAAGTGTGTTTCTGGTTGTGAGGGAAAGATGACCTTGTTCAGCTTCCCAAATAACCCAGCGTTAAGAAAACAGTGGATGCAGTTTGTTTTTCCAGAGCAGCAACGGAGTTCTGCAAGTTTTTGCTTGTTACACGGTCATGAGTGAAACTGCATCAAATGTGTTTTGTTGGCAATTGGCGCGTAAGTGCCTATAATGTCAACAACACGGACGTATAGTGAAAGGAAAGTTATCCAGGGATAATGCCATGATGTATTGAGTGTGTGTGTGTGTGCGTGCGCTTGTGTCTCTTTAGCTCCGCCCACTGCACGCCTCCACAAGCTCGACTGTTTTCGGAAAGAATCGGTACAGTGTATCTGTCTTTTATAAAGATGATCAAACTAAAGACTCTAGGGAGATATGAAGGATCAACACTACTCTATAGGTACTCAATATTAACATGACACTGACAGAAACTGTTATGTACCCTTTAAAATCTTCCTTCAAAACTTTCTTTAATCACCACCATTTGTCTATAGATTACAGCCCAGCAAGATCTGGGCATTCTATTAATCAACTTTTTCAAGTCAAGTCACCTTTATTTCTATAGCACTTAATACAATACAGATTGTTTCAAAACAGCTTCACAGTAATTGAACAATTCTAAACAACAGTACTGATCCCATATGTTCACAAGAAACAAAGTCAGCCCAAATGTTTGAATAGTAGAGGAAAAGACTGTTTTCAAATTGGACAGCAATTCCTGGCAGCAGCTTTTCCACCAATAAACATGGGGCTCATTTAGTCATTTAGCAGACGCTTTTATCCAAAGTGACTTACAAATGAGAGCAATAGGAGCAACTAAAAACAGTCAAGGGCAACAATATGCAAGTGCTGTAACAAGTCTCAGTTAATCTAGCACAGAACACATAGGACAGATCAATTTTTTTTTTTTTTTTAAATAGACAAACAGAAAACTAATAGAGTGATAAGTGCTATTCTTTATTGGTCAGGTGCTGCTGGAAAAGATGCGTTTTAAGATATTTTTCGAAAATGGCTACCGACTCGACTCGGCTGCTCGAATTGAGACAGGCAGGTCATTCCACCAGGTGGGAACGGACCAGGAAAAGGTCCTTGTGAGGGATTTCATGCCTCTTTGTGATGGTGCCACAAGGTGGCGTTCACTTGCAGAACGCAAGCTTCTGGAGGGTGTGTAAGTCTGAACAAGCGAGTTTAGGTATGTTGGTGCAGAGCCAGTGGTTGCCTTGAGCACCAGTGTCTTGAATTTGATTTGAGCGGCTATTGGCAGCCAGTGCAGACTGATGAAGAGAGGCGTGACGTGCGCTCTCTTCGGCTCATTAAAGACCACTCTCGCCGCTGCATTCTGGATCAGTTGCAAGGGTTTGATAGTGCATGCTGGAAGGCCCGCTAGAAGAGCATTACAGTAGTCCAGTCTGGAGAGAACAAGAGCTTGTACCAGGAGTTGTGTGGCCTGATCTGATAGGAAGGGTCTAATCTTCCTAATGTTGTATAACACAGTAAGAGTTATATTAATACATATCCTGGTGCGTCCAAGCTTTATAATGGCAGTGAAGTCCATTGAGTTTGAAGCTCATAAAAGTGTATCCATCCATCATAAACATATTCCACACGGCTCTGGGGGGTTAATAAAGGCCTTCTGAAGCGAAGTGATGGGTTTTTGTAAGAAAAATATCCATATTTAAAACTTTATAAAGTAAAATATCTAGCTTCCGGCGGACCGCTTTCCGTATTCGACTTACGAAGAAAGTGTAATGCCTGTCGCAGTTCAAAATGCTTACTCTACATCCGATGTCATACGTCACAGCAGATACGAGTGCTGCAGATCCAGATATTGGCTCCACTATACACCCTTGCACCAATGCGTTAGATGGGCTCTCTTTACGAATAGTGCGGTTTCAACTGAGGCTTTTGAAATTCACTTTGCATGTGTCGGGTAAGCAATTTATAACTGCATACACATTATCAAGATCACATATAAAGCACATCTTCACAAGAGGCTGAAAATGAGGGTGATGTTGAAGTGTAATTCAAAACCTTCCAGCTACAGAAGCAAGGCTGAATGTGATAATAAAGAGTCAGCTAACCCCATCTTTGCAGAACTTATGCAATACTATGAGACTGAGAGGCCTGATAAACA
Organism: Paracanthobrama guichenoti; assembly: GCA_018749465.1. Taxonomy (NCBI): domain Eukaryota; kingdom Metazoa; phylum Chordata; class Actinopteri; order Cypriniformes; family Gobionidae; genus Paracanthobrama; species Paracanthobrama guichenoti. The sequence continues at coordinate 29,243,468 of CM031963.1, forward strand.
TGTCCTTCCACCAGAGCTGGGACCATTCTGGCCTGAAAGAGAAAAAGTTACTCCTCAGGGGCCAGAGATTTGTGATTCCCCACTGCATGAGTCAAGAAATCCTCCACAGTATACACAAAGGACACCAAAGTATTGTCAAGTGCAGAGCTTGGGCCCATCTGTTTGTCTGGTGGCATATCCGTGCACATCAGTCACCTTGTGGAAAACTGCAGCACCTTTTCACAGTATAGGGCAGAGCACAGAGTGGCCTTGTTGACCACTATAATGCTGGAGAGACCATGGCAATGAGTTGCCGCAGACTTCTGGAAGAAGAATTCGTACCTCCTTGTTGTGGATTATTTCTCAATGTCAACACAACCAACACAGTCATTGCAACCCTATAGGAGGCATTCAGCTGCCACAGCACTAAAAATCTGATTTTTTACTCACATCTGACACAGATCGGAATTTGTTGCACATTTGTATCGCCGTTTTTATCGCATCCGTTCTAAGCCACTTCCAAATTTGGTTTTAAATCAGATACATATCTGATATGTTAGATCTGCGTCTAAACACGTACATCCTAAAGCTCACAGCTTTTTTTCCTGAAGTGGAAACTTTATAGTTATATAGTTATACATTGCGGATATCAGATACCAGTCGTGATTAAAGTGAATGTAAACAGCCTATTATGTCTCATAATGGAGCACATTACAGTTGTATACTTTTTAAAAACCTTTCCAATGGGTTCACACACATTTCCAGCAGCCCGAGGGGGAGGGGAGAAAACAAAAGCATTAATGGAAGTATCATGGCACACTTCTGGAAAATGGTTACTCTCCAGCACATAATCCGCATGGGTAGACAAGTGTGCACAATGACGCTACAGATTCCAACGTCTCTATTCCCTCGCTGGCCAAACATCAAAGGATTCAGAAAAACGGGCAAAGGAGAAACAACAGCGGCAGTACAATCTGCATGTCCCTTACCAACACTGCAATCTGGTCAAATTTAACATTAAGCATGTGACTGAATGACAAGAAGCAGACATTTTTCAAAAATACCCACTTCTTACATCATACACACTGCTGAAGAACTGGTCAGGAGAAAGCATGCACACATGTGTACAGCTGACCTGCCTCAACATCTGAAATTTGCTGTCACAACTGACATAACAAAGGTGTTCTGTAAAGGTGTATCATCAGCATTTTGCATGTTACTGGATGGACATAATTGAATGTAACACTGGTGGTCCTTCATGTGTTCCTTAGTAGTTATCCTATACACAGCAGCTCATCATTCGAAGAATTCAATAGCTAACTAGGGATGCAAACTCATCAGGATGCAACCCCCACCCACCAACCATTATTTCCCCCAGAAGAAATAATGTACGAAAGTAATGTAATGGACATAAGTTCAGGGCACTTTACAAAAAATAATTAACAGTTAGGAGAGTGTAGAGGTGGGTCCGAAATTGCATTAAAGTGCATTGAACAATAAAGTGCATCAAACTGAATAAAAACAATATGCACAACACTAGAAAAATGTAATGGAAAACAGCTTGTGTTGCATGAGAGAGAGAGAGAGAGAGAGAGAGAGAGAGAGAGAGAGAGAGAGAGAGAGAGAGAGAGAGAGAGAGAGAGAGAGACAGAGAGAGAGAGACAGAGAGAGAGAGAGAGAGAGAGAGAGAGAGAGAGAGAGAGAGAGAGAGAGAGAGAGAGAGAGAGAGAGAGAGAGAGAGAGAGAGGAGAGAGAGAGAGAGAGAGACAGAGAGAGAGAGAGAGAGAGAGAGAGAGAGAGAGAGAGAGCGCTTTTTGACCTTTTAAAACCCTTTTAATTTACACCATTTTCCAAAACATAACAGAACTAATATACAAAATATACTATTGAAACACACACACACACACAAAACAACAAAAATTTACCATTAAAAAAACATGTTTCACTAATGCCTCTCTCACATCCCACCTCATTTTGAAAAAAAAAAAACATTATCAATTCAATAGCTTCCAATTCTTCCAATGATTTAAAAAAAGACATCAAGTCAACTATTTGACCCACATTTTTACATTGATGTGTTTTCAGGGTGGCTAACTTGGCTTGGCCCATTAAAAATGGGCAAGCACACACTGTCCACGCCGCGACTGTTTACGACCAAGAATTAAAAAGGGTATTTGTAAAAGAAAATCCCAATTTCATAGTTAGTTTTTCCAAAAGTACAAAAAGTTGAACCAGGCTTGAACACGTGTCAGAAGCCTTACAGAAAGAACATTCAGGAAAAACCATTTCATTAAATTTAGAAGTGAAGATGTTTGTAGCCACCACACTGTAGATCTCCAGGACTAGGAGGACTAGGACTAGACTAGGAGGCTTATATAGAGAGAAAGTGAAAGAGAGGGAGAAAGTGTATTTCTTCTGTCCTTATTTCTTCTTTGTGTTCTGTACTAGAGCCTCAAGCACATGTTTTCTTAGTTTTGCAGCATGCTTGAGCCTGGCCCTTTTTTCCTCCTCAGCTGTAGCTCTCTTGTTTTCCTGAGAATTGCTTGAAAGATGGCAACCATACTCAATGCACCTTCCTTCCTATTGCAAATGATTCCTCTGCCGCTGGGCATTGTCCGAGGTTCCTGCAGATTGGATGTTTTGGCAGAGTCTGCAGTCTACTTCCCCAAACTTTACGTCTGTTCATCCAAACATCTCTACTGCCGACTTCTCCTTTGAATGTAGTTTATACTTTACAGTCTGAATAGTTGACACCACATTTTCTCCCTCATTGTAAGTGGCCAGACAGGGATCCACATTGTACTTAATGATTTACATGTGCAGTCACTCTCTGCTGGTATAAAGGTGTTTCATCATGGCGGCCAGTTTCTTGATGCAGTTACCAGTCAGTGAGTGACACCTTAAAGTGGGATCCAGTGAAGACAGTCTCTGAAGAGTTGAACTTTGAATCAGTAGCTTCTTCTGTAGGTACTTGGCAGTGGTAGTAAATGCACTGGGCTGCATTTCCTGAAACCTTCATAACGCTATGTCGTTCTTAAGTTATCCCTTAAAGGTGGGGTAAGTGCTTTCTGGTAACCGATATATCACCAAAACAAACACACCCTATTTTGATAGCTCTGCCCCATACATATGTAACCCAGGCAACGACTATGGCGGAATGTGCTGTGCCAGCAGGCCAAGGGTATAATGTCATCAATAAGTGAAAGCAATGTGTGTTACTATGGTAACCAGGTCAAATGTTCAGTGAAAAAGTCATCCCTTACACCAAAAACACAAACACAGTTCTCATGAACAACTCAACTAATGAACATATTACAATTATGACAAGATTAGAGGGTTATATCGATCATGAAAAGAGGAACAAAGGAAACAAACATACAAACCCGATCCCAAAAAAGTTGGGACACTGTATATATTGTGAATAAAAACAGAATGCAATGATGTGGAAGTTTCAAATTTCAATATTTTATTCAGAATACACCATACACTCACCTAAAGGATTATTAGGAACACCTGTTCAATTTCTCATTAATGCAATTATCTAATCAACCAATCACATGGCAGTCGCTTTAATGCATTTAGGGGTGTGATCCTGGTCAAGACAATCTCCTGAACTCCAAACTGAATGTCAGAATGGGAAAGAAAGGTGATTTAAGCTATTTTGAGCGTGGCATGGTTGTTGGTGCCAGATGGGCCGGTCTGAGTATTTCACAATCTGCTCAGTTACTGGGATTTTCACGCACAACCATTTCTAGGGTTTACAAAGAATGGTGTGAAAAGGGAAAAACATCCAGTATGCGGCAGTCCTGTGGTCGAAAATGCCTTGTTGATGCTAGAGGTCAGAGGAGAATGGGCCGACTGATTCAAGCTGATAGAAGAGCAACTTTGACTGAAATAACCACTTGTTACAACCGAGGTGTGCAGCAAAGCATTTGTGAAGCCACAACATGCACAACCTTGAGGCGGATGGGCTACAACAGCAGAAGACCCCACCAGGTACCACTCATCTCCACTACAAAAGAGGCTACAATTTGCACGAGCTCACCAAAATTGGACAGTTGAAGACTGGAAAAATGTTGTCTGGTCTGATGAGTCTCGATTTCTGTTGAGACATTCAGATGGTAGAGTCAGAATTTGGCGTAAACAGAATGAGAACATGGATCCATCATGCCTTGTTACCACTGTGCAGGCTGGTGGTGGTGGTGTAATGGTGTGGGGGATGTTTTCTTGGCACACTTTAGGCCCCTTAGTGCCAAATGGGCATCATTAAATGCCACGGCCTACCTGAGCATTGTTTCTGACCATGTCCATCCCTTTATGACCACCATGTACCCATTCTCTGATGGCTACTTCCAGCAGGATAATGCACCATGTCACAAAGCTCAAATAATTTCAAATTGGTTTCTTGAACATGACAATGAGTTCACTGTACTAAAATGGCCCCCCCCAGTCACCAGATCTCAATCCAATAGAGCATCTTTGGGATGTGGTGGAACGGGAGCTTCGTGCCCTGGATGTGCATCCCACAAATCTCCATCAACTGCAAGATGCTATCCTATCAATATGGGCCAATATTTCTAAAGAATGCTTTCAGCACCTTGTTTGAATCAATGCCACATAGAATTAAGGCAGTTCTGAAGGTGAAAGGGGGTCAAACACAGTATTAGTATGGTGTTCCTAATAATCCTTTAGGTGAGTGTAGATGACATATCAAATGTTTAAACTGAGAACATTTATAATTTTAAGGGAAAAATATTTAAAATTATTTTAAATTTCATGGCATCAACACATCTCAAAAGAGTTGGGACAAGGCCATGTTTCCCACTGTGTGGCATCCCCTCTTCTTTTTATAACAGTCTGCAAACGTCTGGGAACTGAGGAGACAAGTTGCTCAAATTTAGGAATAGGAATGTTGTCCCATTCTTGTCTAACACAGGCTTCTAGTTGCTCAACTGTCTTAGGTCTTCTTTGTGGCATCTTCCTCTTTATGATGCGCCAAATGTTTTCTATGGGTGAAAGATCTGGACTGCAGGCTGGCCATTTCAGTACCCGGATCCTTCTTCTATGCAGCCATGATGTTGTAATTCATGCAGTATGTGGTCTGGCATTGTCATGTTGGAAAATGCGAGGTCTTCCCTGAAAGAGACGACGTCTGGATGGGAGCATATGTTGTTCTAGAACTTGGATATACCTTTCAGCATTGATGGTGTCTTTCCAGATGTGTAAGCTGCCCATGCCACACACTCATGAACCCCATCCCATCAGAGATGCAGGCTTCTGAACTGAGCGCTGAGAACAACTTGGGTTGTCCTTGTCCTCTTTAGTCCGGATGACATGGCGTCCCAGTTTTCCAAAAAGAACTTCAAATTGTGATTGGTCTGACCACAGAACAGTTTTCCACTTTGCCACAGTCCATTTTAAATGAGCCTTGGCCCAGAGAAAACGCCTGCGCTTCTGGATCATGTTTAGATATGGCTTCTTTTTTGACCTATAGAGTTTTAGCCGGCAACGGTGAATGGCACGGTGGATTGTGTTCACAGACAGTGTTTTCTGGAAGTATTCCTGAGCCCATGTTGTGATTTCCATTACAGTAGCATTCCTGTATGTGATGCAGTGCCGTCTAAGGGCCCGAAGATCACGGGCATCCAGTATGGTTTTCCGGCCTTGACCCTTACGCACAGAGCATGTTCAAGCAAAAGCCAGCATATATTAGTTCTGTCAAACAAAACAAAACCATTGTTACTCGCCTATCGAGAAGAAATAAAGCAACCTCGGCCTTCGCTCCTTGAGTTCTCTCCAGCGCCGGAAAGCTGATCCGATATTTACACGGGTCCTACTTCTTGCCTGATTGTAAGGTTTCTTTTGTTTCACAGACATGTTCCACATTTGTTTTTTATCTGCCATCTCTCTCTTTCTGTCATCGCTCAGCTAATGTCCGTCCTGTGTGTCGTGTCTTTTGAATAATGTCGTGCACTGAGCGCTCTCTTCTCCCCGTCATTAGTAGACACGCCCCTTACTGCTGATTGGCTACAAGTTTGTAGACACTTTTCTAAAGCAGTTTTGAAATACCACTTACCCCACCTTTAAGCTGTACCTTAATGTTAATATATGTTTCTCGAAATGTTCTTAGTTAAGTATGCCTTTTGTAAGTCATTCATTCGTAAGGTTGGTCTGAACCACTCTTAGCAAACATAACAAATATAATTATAAATATATTATAACAAATATAATTCTGCTAATTCATTGCAAAACATTTTTTCTTACTTACTTATTTTTGTCTTGTTTTAAGTCCAAATATCTAAAAATTATTTTAGCAAAATAATATTAATTCAAACAAAAACAAGATTATTTTGCTTATCCGTTTGGCAGATTATTTTGCTTATTTTAACCAAAAACTCACTTAATTTTGAGTTATTTTCCCCAAAACAAGACAAAAACTTTTGCTTTTTTTTAGTAAATGCTTCTTGTTTTAAGAATTTTTAGATGTTTGGACTAGAAACAAGACAAAAATACTAAGTAAGAAAAGCATTTTTGCAGTGTTGAAGTGTTTTCATGCAAAGAATACAATTGTCATTACACTGATGGTTGTTTAGCTTTTTAATTATATTATCCAAAGGTATGTAAGCAAACACTTCAAGTTGCTTGTTGTGTTACTTGTGTGACTAATGTCTGGCTACCCTGTGAGAATTATAATTTTTATAATTGATGTCAAATATGCCTCTGATCTACTGTACCCAAAATGCATGGGCTAAGCAACATTCACAATTCCTTTGTTACTAAACAACCTGCTTGGAAAACCATGAAATTAATAATACTTATGTTGGGGTTATAACAATATATTACAGTAGAGCTCAACTAAAGTTGTATTTGTTGGAAAAAATGGTAATTTTTTTAGCATTATACAAGTTGGTATAAAAAGTATGTTAGCTAACATTAGATTCAGTGGAAATAACACTAACAACGTCAAGTCCATGTCAGGGTAATTAACAGTCCCATGCTTGACATATTGTATGGCAATTAAGGCTGTCATAATGCTACTTTAAGAGATTTTTACCTTAGTTCACCCAAAAACGAAAATGTCATCAACACAAAATAAGATATTTTGAAGAATGTCAGTAACCAAACTATGGAAGTCAATGGGGCTCATCAACTGTTTGGTTAACTATAATATCTTTTGTGTTCAGCAGAAGAAAGAAATTCATACAGGTTTGGAACAGCTTGAGGGTGAGTAAATTATGACAATTTTCCCAATTTTCCCTCCAATAGACCTTCCAGAGAGGGCTCACTTCAGTCGTGTTCACTCTTCCGAGGAGCGTTGCACGTGCAAAGCTAGGAGGAGTTTTTTTTGACAACTCAGAAGGCGTGATTCTAATGATTTCATGTCTTCCAAAATGGTGAATTTCACCAAAAAGTCACAAGTTTGCATACCTGAGCTTATGCAACAGTAGGGGGAATAGGCTCTGTCTGTTGCTTTCCTTATTTGATCTCAGACTCTCTGCAGTTCAAGATTTCTTTGTATTGACAATGATCTTATACAGTGCACCTTTAAAGATCTCGTCCCTTTGATAAAAAGTTAGAGATGAGAGTGAGGTAACCTACTTGCTCTTCTGAGAAATCACTTCCTTCCTTATTTCTCATCTGCTGATGGTATCATTAAGCGTACCTGCAACTGCAATGTTTCATACATATTGATCCTATTCTTTCTGCTGACAGGATACTTTTCTGATGGACTACTCCCAAATTGTACTTACCATGGTCCGCAGTTTTCAATTTGTATTCATTACCCTGCATAAGTTGAAGCCCCTAAGCAACTTTTTCAAATGGCAAATTGCTGTACAAAAACACCCTAATTAAGCATACTCAGCAATGTCAAGTCAAAGAACACCACTGTTTGTGTTTACTAATAAGGCATCAGGGTCATCAAAAATTTACTTTTGTCAATCATTTCAACATATTTTCAATTGTTTTCAGGGCCGGCTCTAGGCATGGGCAGGGGTGGTCTGAGCCCACCCAATCATCTGCCTTGTCCAACCAATCAGAATTTAGGCACAGATAGTGTTAATCTGTTTTTTTACAATTTGTGCATTGATTGAAAACAATCTGAGGCAAGCTATGTGTTGAGAAGTTTGATGAAGGGCTGTAGAATGCCCCTTCCAATCCCCAAAAATTGCAGTATTTTTCTTTTCTTAGCTGAAAGTAACGGTGTGGTGCGTTATCACGAGGTGCTTCAGGCTGTAGCGGGAAAGCAGAGGCTGCACCTATCAAAGTGCGAACTACAGGGAGTTTAATGTATATTTTAATTAATATGTATTTTCATATTTACTTCCCTGACTGATATGCATCTTCATATTACTGACTGATTTTAAAGTGTTATTTGGCTGCCTGCCATTGCAATTCTGAGCAGTTGAAATATGCTAGTAAACCTCGCTCATTTGAGGATGTACATTTATTGCATAGAGCAAGAACATAATGTAAGTGTATAAATGCAAATGCATATTTGAAATCTTGTCCTCTTTGGCTTGCTGTTAATGGTGTTAAACTGAATGTACGAGGCAAACTGTCTGCTTAAATAACAACACTGAAATAAGAATGCCCTTTTTAGTATCTTTTAATCAGTTAGGAGCCATTCATACAGAAAAAAAAGGTTAAAAATGTCAGACGCAGTCAGTGAAGAGGAAAAAAAAGCAAGAAGCGTTTTTTTTTATTTATTTTTTTTAAATTGAACTTATTTTAAATTGAGTGCATCATTTTTAGAATGCATGTCATGCCTGTGGATCGAGGTTCTACAGTTCCAGCTGTGCCCCAGCACACATGGCTGCTGTTTTCAAGTAATCCTGAATATTGATTAGCTGGTACTAGTAAACGAGGAAGACATATATCGTTTAGAGCTGGTGTTTTAATCCGTCTCTTTTGTCCACTTTAAACCACTTCTGTCCTGATTTCATCGAGGGGAGGGTCTATGGGCGGGTAAATGTAAGGGTTTTTTCAGATCTTTCCATCTAATGGACAAAATAAGTTCCTGCAATTTACATATGAACACGACCGGAGACGACAAAAAAACATACGGAGAGCATCAGCTTTTGCTCTGACAGCTGCAAGACCAGCCGAAAGCTGTGAGTGTGTGTTAGAAATCATAAATGGAGAGATAACATTGTGCTTGGTACGTTTTTCATCTTCAATCTAAATTTGTGTCCCATCTGGTATGTGCACATCCCATAATGTTTCTGCATTAGGTCGGTAGGTGGAGAGTAGGGGGTCTTCTAGTGGCTGTTCAAATGCATTTGACCACATGAGTGTCTACACAACGAAAGCAATCCAGTCAAATGCATTTTCCACTAGCTCTGGAAGTGGTTGAAAGTGGACAAGCTCAAAACATTTTAGACTCCGTTTACACCTGTATTTAGTGTCGTCCACTTGTGATCCGATCGACCAAAATCTTAATACCAGGTGTAAACAGAGCCTAATAGCATGGTTTATTATATATATATATATATATATATATATATATATATATATATATATATATACACACACACTAGAACTGGTTTGCAATTTTCAAAATTCATAACTAAATATAATGAATTCTTATTACAGTATAAGCAATTTATCTCAGATTATAACCACAATGTTCAATGTGTGTGAGAAAGAGAGAGAACAACTACAGCTAAATGAAACAACTAAATTATGCAAAAGAGATTGTATCTTACTAGCAGCACATGGCTTAAATACACCAAAAAACAAAATGAATAACTGGTGTGCAAATTAACCCATCCTAAACAGAAACAAATTCAGATGATCCATTACAATTAACGATGTAGCAGAATTAATATTACAATCAATGAACCTGTTCGTCCAGCAAACACTCAGTATTAATCGTTTATCAACTCTACACGAACACGGGTATTTTCAAAACCGCAGCTTTTTCTATGCAGTTTGGCCGTTCGTCCACACACAGACGCAGTATCCGGTCACTGGAACCGAACCTTTTTTGTAAACTCCTTCCAGGGTGAAGATTTTTAGAAACTCTGGTTGCAGTGTTGTCATGTGGACAGTGAAACTGGAGATTTTGGCTTGTTAAGTCAGAATCGGAACCAGCAATAACCTTTTTTCCAGGCTTCTGATTGGCCAACATGGCTTTCGGTTAGGGTTATACTGCCACCTGTTGGTTTGGCATGCTCTTGACAGCGCTTCATAGTGTGATTTGAGTAGGAAAAACTACAAAAAATACCTGTGTACGTGTGGACTAAGCCTTAGAAAGGTTATTTTCATGGCCACAGAAAAATAACTCTTTCTTACTGTATACAGTAGCACTCAGAGCGTGTAGCTGTGATCGCATCGTTAAATGGACTTTGTTTTGCAAGCAGTGACCACAGAATCAACACTCACATGAATGTGTACAAAAGTTTTAACTAAATTGAACACATAATAGTCGAAACAAACACATACACACAATCATGCATACATGGGTAAAATAGAAAGTGAATGAAACTGAAACAGAAACCGGTGAATGAAGCTACGGAAATGTAAGCGTCATTTAACCACCCTTAAAACCATCAGTTGTTTCCTAATATAAAGCACCTTGGCAACAATGCGTCTACAGCTTACACAAAACCTAGTTAGTTAAATGTACAATACTTGCACAATGCCTTAGACATTGAAGAGCATACGGATATGCAGTCTCAGAATTCAGTATTGATGGTTCAGTAGTATGATGGTTAAATCTGTTCATCATATAAAGCGATCGTGTCTCTTCAGAAAACTTTGACTAAACTGCTTGATTCATATGGATTAGTTTTATGATCTCTGTGCAGTTTTTGAAGCATCAAAGTGATAGTTGGAGGGACAAAAATGTCTTAGATTCCATTTAAATGATCTTCATTTGTATTTTGGAGATGAATGAAAGTCTTACGGTTTTGGAATGACACGAGGGTAAGTAATTGAGGAATTTTTTTTTCATTTTTGTGTGAACTAACCATTGCCAGTGGTTCTCAATCCTGTTTTTCACGCCCCCCGTCCCTCTGCACATTTTGTATGTATCTCCTATCAGTTCAGAGGTTTGTTCAATTTGACCATAAGTGCCCTGTGAAGTGGACTTCACAGGGTATTCCATCATCATAAGTGAGGTTTCAATCTTGAAAGGAGAGTGCACTTCATGTTTAGTTCAAAGGGCATTGCCAATGTCACAGGGAACAAGGGAACATCGATACATCAGCTCATGAGAAATGGAATGGAAAATGTACACGCTGTTGTGTATCTCCAGCACTTGAACAAGTTAGAAAAAAAATAATAGCGGTAAAAAAAGTTGAGGCTTCAGGATTTATTTTTTTATTTTTTTTAGTTTAATTAGCCCCAACAAGTGTGGTTTGTGCATGGTTTGTGGATATAAAGTGCGTGAGAAGTGACAGTTACTAAAGCAAATCTCAGGATTACAGTTAAATAAGATAAAACCCCCATCTAAATCACATTTATTTCACATTAAACACTGCAACAGACATTTTTCACACAGTTTATCACTTTTAAATATGACAATTTATATTCAATTAATAAGAACAACTTAATATTTATATTGCTGTACAAACCCGATTCCAAAAAAGTTGGGACACATAAAAAATAATAAACAATTTACAAATCTCATAAACTTATATTTTATTCACAATAGAATTTTGAAATTTGAAACTTCCACATCATTGCATTCTGTTTTTATTCACAATTTGTACAGTGTCCCAACTTTTTTGGAATCTGGTTTGTACTTGGATTAATTATATAGGCTACACATGCATACTAAACGTAAGTATGGTAATGTTGTATTCATTTTCAGAAGCATATAATACCTCAAACTTCTCTAATAAGTGCTATTGGAGGCATTGCAGCAGAGAGCGTTATACTCTGGGCAATGTTCTGCTGTGAAGCCTTGGGTCCTGGCATTCCTGTGGATGTTACCTTTCACACATATCACCTACCTAAAGATTGTTACAAACCACGTACACCCCTTTACGCCAATGGTGTTCCCTAATGGCAGTGGCCTCATTCAGCAGGATAATGAGGAACATGACAAAGAGTTCAAGGTGTTAACTTGGCCTCCAAATTCCCCAGTTCTCAATATGTTTAAGCATCTATGGGATACGCTGGACCAACAAATCTGATCCATGGACCCCATCTCGCAACGTGCAGGACTTGAAGGATCTTCTGCCAATTCCAGATATGACAGATCACGTCCAAAGGTCTTGTAGAGTCCATGCCTCAGTGCATCAGAATTGTTTTGGCTGTACAATCTTAGGCAGGTAGCTTTAATGTTGTGGCTGATCAGTCTATTATGTTAATTGGAATTAAATAACTTAATTGCAATAACTTAAGTTGGTTACACTTTATTTTGATGGTCCTTTTTGAACATTCTGTTGACTATAAGTAACATTGCACTTACATGTTTACTAACTCTCATTAGAGTGTTTGTAGAGCATTAGTAGACTGGTAGGGTTAGGGTTAGAATAAGTTGACATGTAGTTGCAAAGTTACTTATAGTCAGTAGAATGTCTGTTCGAGGACCATCACAATAAAGAGTTAGCAGATATTAAGCAGACAGTCTATTAATACTGTAATGAGAGTTAGTTGACATGAAGTAGCAAAGTTACTTATAGTCAAAAGAATGTTCAAAAGGGACCATCAAAATAAAGTGTTACCCTTAAGTTTAATGCACAGATGCAGACGGAAAAGGATGAACGTGCAAGAAACCTCGGGACACACCACACAACCACACTTTTTGTTGGGTACGGAGCCTCATAGAAATACCTTTCAGACCACTTTCAGAGTTTCCCCTTATTTAACCCAGTCGTTCTTTATGGTAACCACAAATAGTTTGCAGATTGGTTGTGGATCACAAAAAAAAAAACATTTGCACTTGAGTTCCTTGTATTATACACTCACCTAAAGGATTATTAGGAATACCTGTTCAATTTCTCATTAATGCAATTATCTAATCAACCAATCACATGGCAGTTGCTTCAATGCATTTAGGGGTGTGGTCCTGGTCAAGACAATCTCCTGAACTCCAAACTGAATGTCAGAATGGGAAAGAAAGGTGATTTAAGCAATTTTGAGCGTGGCATGGTTGTTGGTGCCAGATGGGCCGGTCTGGGTATTTCACAATCTGCTTAGTTACTGGGATTTTCACGCACAACCATTTCTAGGGTTTACAAAGAATGGTGTGAAAAGGGAAAAACATCCAGTCAGCACGCCTTGCAGTCCTGTGGGCGAAAATGCCTTGTTGATGCTAGAGGTCAGAGGAGAATGGGCCGACTGATTCAAGCTGATAGAAGAGCAACTTTGACTGAAATAACCACTCGTTACAACCGAGGTATGCAGCAAAGCATTTGTGAAACCACAACATGCACAACCTTGAGGCGGATGGGCTACAACAGCAGAAGACCCCACCGGGTACCACTCATCTCCACTACAAATAGGATAAAGAGGCTACAATTTGCACAAGCTCACCAAAATTGGACAGTTGAAGACTGGAAAAATGTTGCCTGGTCTGATGAGTCTCGATTTCCGTTGAGACATTCAGATGGTGGAGTCAGAATTTGGCGTAAACAGAATGAGAACATGGATCCATCATGCCTTGTTACCACTGTGCAGGCTGGTGGTGGTGGTGTAATGGTGTGGGGGATGTTTTCTTGGCACACTTTAGGCCCCTTAGTGCCAATTGGGCATCGTTTAAAAGCCACGGCCTACCTGAGCATTGTTTCTGACCATGTCCATCCCTTTATGACCACCATGTACCCATTCTCTGATGGCTACTTCCAGCAGGATAATGCACCATGTCACAAAGCTCGAATCATTTCAAATTGGTTTCTTGAACATGACAATGAGTTCACTGTACTAAAATGGCCCCCACAGTCACCAGATCTCAACCCAATAGAGCATCTTTGGGATGTGGTGGAATGGGAGCTTCGTGCCCTAGATGTGCATCCCACAAATCTCCATCAACTGCAAGATGCTATCCTATCAATATGGGCCAACATTTCTAAAGAATGCTTTCAGCACCTTGTTGAATCAATGCCACATAGAATTAAGGCAGTTCTGAAGGCGAAAGGGGGTCAAACACAGTATTAGTATGGTGTTCCTAATAATCCTTTAGGTGAGTGTATAACATGCTAGAAACATACAAATCACTGCAATAATGATCCAATCATTGACTCTTAAGCATTTGCCAATTTAAATAAAAAAAATGTTCAAGGATCTCAAGTATCAATGTGAAATAGAATTGTGATATGATTGGTACAGCTGCATTTTCTGAAATATACTAATCTAAAATAATAATATAACAACAACAACAATATAAACAAGATATAACCTTTAAACAAAACAAAACAATATAATAATTCATCACAATAATTACATTAATAATTAAGTTTTGAAATCAAATATTTCAGTAGTTTCTTAAGCCTTAATCTGCATGCATAACCAATCAGTCATCTTTCAAAGCTGCAGAGGGAGAGTGTTTTTGAACTAAAATGTTTTCTTCCTGTTGTTGTTTTAGCCATATCGACTTTTTCCAAAAGAAACATAGATGATGGCACAGTGCAGTGGTATCAGTCCTCTGCTCAGATGAATGTTTGACTGAAGTAGCTGTGTCATCTCCATTGCATTTATTTCATTCTCAGCTCAAGGACTTCAAAGAAGCACATTGCTCAGATTGTCCCTAATGAGAGCACAGCACAACACCTCAAAGGCTGAATCTGCCAGGAGATCTCATCTGACAGTCTGCTTGCCTGTAATGGAACAAATGGTGGGAGTGTAAAAAAAAAAGATGAGGAGATGCCTATTTGCCTTTTATCTCTGCACAGTGGGAACATTCTCAGACTTCTCAAGGCTACATTTTTATCTCTCTCTTTTCCTTCTGTCTCTTTCTTGCACTGAGACGTATAAGCAAATCATAAGCAACCATGAATAGAAAGACAGCTTGACAAAAGATGGCTAAAATAACTTCAGTACAGGCCAGGAACCTTCATGTACACACAAAATGGGCATTGAAATATGTATAATTTTGCATTTGGATATTTTTATTCTAAAACAAGACAAGGATACTGGATGATTTTTTTAAGTAATGTAAAGGCAAAATGGCATATTCAGTCCATATCTGTTCGATTTGAACAAAAGGATCCAATCTCCCCTTTGGTTCAGTCTGTCACGTTTCTTTGGTTCTGTTAATTTTCAAGGACTTATAGCTTGTTACCAGTATTTCCTGTGCTTTCTTCCCATTTTCGTTTAGTTGTCATAGTAATTCATAGGGCCCTATTTTAACTATCTGAGTGCATGGTCTGAAGCGCATGGCGCAGGTGCAGGTTGTTTAACAACGGAAAAAACGGTCTGCGTGCCAGGTGCATGGTCTAAAAGGGTTGTACCTAGTTTCTTAATGAGTCATGGGTGTGTTTTGGACGTAATGTGCATTAAACCAATCAGAGTCTCATCTCCCATTCCTTTTAAAAGCCAGTTACGCTTGCACCATGGTGGATTCGCTATTTGCATGGCAGACTTTGCGAGTGGAAAGACTGAACGCTTCTCCAGATGGAATCCTTTTATTTTTAATATTTAAAAATGTGTGTGTGCTGCTGCGCATCCCGTGTGTTTAATAAGCAGAGTGTACGTGTGTTGTGCACCGCCTATAGGTACATATTACTAACACACCCTTTAAATAACACAAAAAATACTGCTTTCAGGTCCTCAAAATAGCAATGAGCCAACAATGCACCTGAACACACCTGGCATTCAGACCAGCACGCCAGTGGGTCAAACAGATGGGCGTGAGTGCATTTGCTATTTAAACAACGTGGCGCTGGACGTGAAAAAACTTGCACCGGGTGTATGATAGGGCCCATAGTCTGATTGATTAGTGCACAGCTGTTTTGTATTGAGTTCATTATCTTGTGTATTTTAAGTCTGGATGTCTAGTAATTTCCTGCAACTTAATTCAGAAAAAACTGAATTTTTAATTATTGGACAAAAAAACTCTGCAAGTAGTAACCTAGAATACTGTCTAACACTCGATGGCTGCTCTGTCAAGTCCTCGTCGTCAGTTAGGAACCTGGGTGTTCTCTTTGATACCAATCTTTCATTTGAAAGCCACGTTTCTAACATCTGTAAAACTGCATTCTACCATCTTACAAATATATCTAAATTACAGCACATCCTTTCGATGCAAAATGCTGAACAGTTAATTCATGCGTTCATGACCTCAAGGCTAGATTACTGTAATGCTTTACTGGGTGGTTGCCCTGCTCGCTTAATAAACAAACTCCAGCTGGTCCAAAACGCAGCAGCTCGAGCTCTTACTAGAACAAGGAAGTATGACCATATTAGCCCGGTTCTGTCAACACTGCACTGGCTCCCTATTAAACATCGTATAAATTTTAAAATCTTGCTTATTACTTACAAAGCACTAAATGGTTTAGCTCCCCAGTACTTGAGCGAACTCTTAACACATTATACCCCATCGCGTCTATTGCGGTCTCAAAACTCTGGCCAGTTGATAATACCTAGAATATCAAAATCAACTGCAGGCGGTCGATCCTTTTCCTATTTAGTGCCTAAACTCAGGAACAGTCTTCCTAGCATTGTTCGGGAAGCAGACACACTCTTGTCAGTTCTTAAATCTAGACTAAAAACGCATCGCTTTACTATGGCTTACACATAAAACAATCAATTTAATTATCAATTTCTATTATTCAAATCAGTAAATGATTGTTAGGCTGCATTAACTAGGTCAGCCGGAACCGGGAACACTTCCCATACCACCTGATGTACTCGTTACATCATAAGAAGAATGGCATCTACGCTAATGTTAGTCTCTCTGTTTATCCCGAGGTTTACTGCAGTCAGCCGGATCCGGGCCGTATCCAGATCAGATGGTGGACCAGCACCTGGACATGACCAATGCATCCCTGAAATGTCTGCAGAGAGTGTGTCAAATAAACCCCGTAAATGCTGCATCGACACGACATCCTCATTAAACCCGTCTTCAGCGTGACGACTCCAATCTTTCGAATAATCTTACAAATATCAATTTGCCTAATATGAATTAAGACCTGCTATGTTGCCAGAATTATAATCATACACTGTTTGTTCATCGGCCAGAGGAGAACTGGCACCCCGACTGAGCCTGGTTTCTCCCAAGGTTTTTTTCTCCATTCTGACCCTGAAGGAGTTTTGGTTCCTTGCCACCGTTGCCTCTGGCTTTTGGCTTGCTCAGTTGGGGACACCTAAATTTCATCTATATTACCGATCTGCCCGCATTGACACTATATGATACTTGAAATTAGCTGGATAACATCACTGTTTCACCAGAACGGCTGTACAAATTCTGTTGCATTATTTTCCTGTTAACAATGTGAAGCTGCTTTGAAACAATTGGACTTGTTAAAAGCGCTATATAAATAAAGGTGATTTGATTTGATTTGATTTGATTTAGTTATTTTGTTTGATTTGATAGATGTTTTATACTGCAAATAGATCAGCTACACCTCTCGCCGCCTTGATCATAAACGTGACACTGTCATGGTGCAGAGAACACATTTCATTTCCCTGTTGGTTCAAGTCAAGTCCCCTTTATTTATAAAGCGCTTTTTATAATACAGATTGTTTCAAAGCAGCTTTACAATGATAACAGGAAAATAATGCAACAAAGACTGTTTTGGCTGTACAGCAGCTCTAGAAGAAAGTCATTGTCTAGTTTAAATAAATTCAGCGTTGATTAATTTTCATTAAATAATCGTTAGTTATCAATTTAGGGGCCGTTTACACAACACTGTTTTCAACTAAAAACTGAATTTTTTTTATGCATTCTGGCCATTCATTTACGCGGCCTGAGAGCGCAAACTCGAATTAGCCACCTTGTAAAATATGTACAAATTGCCACGAGATCGGGTTGGTAATACAGTTTTTAGTTCTCAATTCTAGTCTATAACTCCTCCCCAAACCTCCCGCTGCCCTGTATCTTGCTCTCTCATTGGCTGTAGGTCATCGCCAATGTCATTTTCAGTCATAACACATTTCACACAGCAGGAGTTTGAATCACCGACAGATCCAGATATTTAGCATGCCAAATATCTCACTGGCATTGGCGATTCTCTCTGATCACGTCTTTGATCATTCACACTGCGTGACTGTCACTCACGTGCACGAGCAAAACCTGTCGGCGAGTCAAAACCATGGCTAAAATCGGGCAGTGTGAACTCGGCATTAGTCAGCTTCGGATAGAATTCTGATTCTTATGATGATTTCGGCCTAAACATTTGTAAGGACAATTGGTGATTTACATGTCTTATTGGTGAGCCCATCCTGTATAGATTTTGCTCACGGTTTTTGTTGTGACCAAAGCTAGCTTATCCACATAAGGTTCATAATGACTCCTCTTCATTTCACGTTCAAATTGTGGTGCTGCAGTTGTTTTCACCTCCTCCACCCTTTGAGAAGCAGGAGGCTTAGAGACAGCACCGGCTTTATCTTGAATTTAATTTATGGTCCCACTTTATATTAGGTAACCTTAACTACTATGTACTTACATCAAAAAATAAGTACAATGTACGTGTTGGTAGAAGAGTTGCTTCTTCTCAGGCATTATCTAAGAGTGTATTTGTGTGGCAGCAGGCTGGGCCTCACCACACACTTTTGTCAGAATTAATAATCTGGACCCTCCCTAGGGTTTTTATCTTCTATCAGTTTGTACATATATTTATGGACTAATTGACTGGCAGTCACAATGACACTGTGGTATAGAGTTCCTATAGCATCAGCTACTGACGCAGCGTCGAGTAAAACCTATGAAAGGGAACATTTCGATTATATATATAGTCCTGGCTCCCTGAGTAGGAAACCAGATGTTGCATAGCTCTACAATACTCTCTTCGTTACTGCTATGACTGTTATTTTGGGGAAGAGATGGTGTGGAGATGTATGTGCAAGGAAAATATGAGACAGGCTGTAAAAATAATTTGTATCCTTGTCTTGTTTTAGAAGAGACACTAATTGTGCTTAGGTGTGAATGGTCCTCATTCATGAAAAACAAGCAGAATTATTTTTTTTGTGTGTGTGTGTGTAACCTTGTGTAGATTTG
The DNA here is from genome assembly GCA_018749465.1 of Paracanthobrama guichenoti. NCBI lineage: Eukaryota > Metazoa > Chordata > Actinopteri > Cypriniformes > Gobionidae > Paracanthobrama > Paracanthobrama guichenoti. Next base: position 29,262,555 of record CM031963.1, read on the forward strand.
AAAATCTAGTCCTCAGTTTCAGCTGATCTTTGTCCGTTCTCATCTGTTATTTTGGTTGCTATTCTCTTGCATTTCTCCTGTTCCCTTGCTCCTGCGTGTTTGTTGTTTTAATTGTTGTTTGTGTGTGACAAATGCTTTTAGTTGTTAGTTACATCTGTCTATCTTTTGTTAATACAATTATTTTTATTCCACTTCTGTCTTCCTTATGTTGATATTACAGTAAGAGGCTCTACAAGTTAACAACATCTCACAAATTCTTCAGTTTCGTCTGATGACTAACTCCCACCAATTGTTCTTTATTGTCACAGTGAAATTCCTGGCTGGTGTCCCAAAATTAAAGAAGAAAAACTAATATCACACTCACTTTAGGTGACGTGGTGTGATCAAATTTGGTGCCACCTGTGAGACCCACTAAATTTTAGTGCCTGTTGTGAGAAACTGCTAAATTAGTGGTACTCATGCACACCACAAACCCTTACAATCTTATTTTATTAAAACTGCTGCAAAGATCGTCAACTCTACTCTTCCATCTTCCCTGCACCAATGTTACAATTATATTCACTGCAGGGGCATTTCCTCCGAGGAGGCAGTGTCTCCTCAAAAAAACTAGATGAGAAAATAATCGATATTGCAAAAATAAAACAATGCAAGTATTACAAAATGTGACATTAAAACGTGTAGAAGTCACTAGTTTTTATAAAGTAACTGTTGTGGGGGGTAATTGAAATGAATGGGGAAAAGTCAAGTGAGAAGGCAATGGCTGATTGGATATGATGGGTTATAATTGGATATGATTGGTTCGTGTGATAAATCCCACCTCTTGTTTTTGTGCACATTCACAGATCTGAATAAAGATAATAATAGCTTTAATGGGAAGATGAATTAAAAAGTAAGTAAACAACTCAGCCACTTAGATATCGCCGTTTTGTCATGTCAAAATTAAAGGTACACCTTCGTATGCGTGTCTATGAGTTTGATGATGACTGCTGAAAATAAGTTGACTATTAAAAGAAAAGCTGAACATTAGTTCACAAATAATATATATTGTTTAAATTCTTACTGCCTTTAGTTATTATTTTGGAATAAATGTAAAAATGTGTAAAAACACTAACTTGATGAAATTTATACTTGACTTTAATAAATAGAACATTACATATTTATTGCAAAAATACAAAATAGAATTGCATTTGGTCTCTCTTTTTATGTTTATTTAACCAGGAAAATTAAGCATAACGGGGATATATATATATATATATATATATATATATATATATATATATATATATATATATATATACACATTTGACTTTGTCTTCTCATTTTAAAACACAACTGCACATCACTTATTCATTGTTATATATTTGTTTTATTATCCCTTTGTTTCATCTTTCTCTTTACCAAATTAACGTTCTGTATTATCTATTTTAATACTTAAAGTATATTGTAAATGCCCGACAATCATGCCAAAAATCTTAGACTTTATGACTATTTCTGTAGGCTTACACCAACATGTGGCGATATATGAGCATATGTTATTAGAGTGATAATGTTATTATCACTTTGTATTTGACTCATATGATTTATTAAAAACATTTAATTGAATGAAACAATGGATGTGAACGAAAAGATTCATTCTCTTATAGGATTCAATGACAAACACAGATTCATTCCTCAATGAATCTCCACTAATAACATGTTCATAATTAGGCAGATGCTTTTTGCATTAAGTGGCAATGACATAAAGAGGCTGTTAACTAAACACAAATTATCTTGTGGACATGGCATATCACATTCCCACAAGTTGTGTCTTGGCCATGACGAAACGAAGTTAACCGGCCCCTTCCCAGTCATCATAGACCATACGTCAGCTTGCAACATACATTTTTGTCATTTAAGACCAAAACGCATACAAGTATTAAAGATGCCTTGTAAATCTGAAACCTTACCTGACACAGTCCTGACGACCTCTGTGGTATTTCTCAGGCCAACAAAGGAGAATTGGTAAAGACGCCAGGAGCGGATGTCTCCAACTTCCACGGAGCTGCGCTTCCACTTGTATACAATCTCCTCCTTGGGGTAACCATCTGCAAAACAATTAGAGTGTAATTGTTAACAAACAATTAGAGGTGGTTAACAAACAAACATTCAAAAATACTCCATAATTACTCCAAATAATCACAACACCATGATGTTTCTTTTTAAGAAAAACTACACAAAGTACCAAAGATGAGCAGAACAAAAATACATTGTTTGAAAGCCCAATTATCAATAAACAATTGCATTATTTTCCATTGATTACATTTGCCTATGTGAAATATATTTTCCTTTGAAATATTTGCCCATGTGAATTCTGCAAATAATTTTTGCAGTAACTTCTATGAGAGCATTCAAGTCTTTATGGCCCCATTTACACTGCATGGTTCAAGTGACCCAATTCCGATTTTTCCCTCTCATGTGGCACAGATCGGATATGACGTGAACGTGCAAGCAGGAAAAAAACTGCCGATATCCTCGGATTCAGGCCTCACTCATATGTGGTAATAAATCCGATATGATTCGGATACGTGCATTTGCATCTGCCATGTATGCGGTCAAATCGGATATTCCCCAGTAAATGCGAGTCGTACGTCATTGAAAAAGGGACGGAGGCGAATGACGTCAACTCATGGACATGAATTGCGATCAAGGGCTCTCCTCTTTTTTCTCCACCTTACGAGAGCAATGTTTTGCTGACCTTTAAAGATAGTGCAGAATCGTTTTACTTCCTTTTCCGGGTCAGAACGTCATGGGCTGTTTTGCCAGTGTATAGTGTAAATGCAATTATCGGATACGGATCGCTTTTAAAAGATGATGTAAGCGGGTCGTCAAAAAAATCTGATATAGTCACCAAATTGGAAATGTGCATCAAGATCTTTAGTGTAAATGCGGCCTATGTCTGGGTTTTGCTGGATCATTCCAGAATACCAATATTCTTTTGTTTCCATGTCTTCATGAATCATTTAGCTATGTGCTTTGGATCATTCTTAAACTGTAAAATTCCTATTTCTATGTTAATAAGATCTTGAATAGATCTTTTCACCACTATGCTTGACAGTAACAATGGTGTTTATTGTATACACCAGAGTGCCCAACCCTGTTCCTGGAGATCTACATACCTGCAAAGTTTAACTCCAACCCTGATAAAACACACCTAAAGCAGCTAATTAAGATCTTCAGGAGCACTTGATAATTACAGACAGGTGTATTGAACAGGAGATCTCAAGGTAGAGCTCCAGGAACAGGGTTGGGCAACCCTGGTATACACCAAACATAGCTTTACTTTTCCAGTTTCACTTTATTTTGATGGTCCCTTTAAGACATTCTGTTGATGATAAGTAACGTTGCACCTACATGTCTACTAATACTCATTAGAGTGTTAGTCAAGTAATAGTAGAACGTTAGGGGTAGAATAAGTTGACATGTAGTTACTTATAAGTCAGTAGAATGTCTGTTGGAGGGCCATCACAATAAAGAGTTAGTAGATATTAAGCAGTCTCCTAATACTCTAATAAGAGTTAGTTCACATGTTGTTTCAAAGTTTCTTATCGTCAACAGAATGTTCAAAAGGGACCATCAAAAAATAAAGTGTTACCCTTAAGCCATCTAGCAACTGAAAGTGCTGAAAACATTTGTTGTCTGCACAGTTCATATGGTAGAGCTCTGCCACCTAATCAGTTTATATTCCCTTTAATAGGTTGACTTGATGCTGTGTCAGTAGCTGATGCTATGGAAACACCCTCTAGGTGCGACAATTGTCTGAAGCCCACACAAAATCACACTAATCCACTCGCTGATGCCGCTAGTTGCTGTGTGAGGGCGGCACAAGCGTCATGAATGAATCATGCACTAATGAATCGAAAGGACTTGTCCGAGCCATCGCTGCTTAGCCCAGTAGAATGTCTGTTGGGGGAGCATCACAATAAAGAGTTAGCAGATATGAACCCTTTCATTACTACAGTGGACAGGTATTCAGAAGCCATTTTGAACCATTTAAGTTTTAGTACCATGTCCCAACCACCAAGTGGTGAACCCCCAAAGCATTGTCTACGATTCCATTTAATTATTGTCTTTGTATATCTTTGTTGTTTTGAGATATTGCATCAAACATTCAAAATGGGGCAGGAAAGAGGAGATGCACCAAGTACCTCAGGAATAAGTGTTAAATCCTTTTATTCTCAGATAACCAGACAGGAACAAAAAATATTTTTCAGCTAAATAAGATGTAACTTATTCTTTTATCCAGATTTTAATAATATTGTTCTTGTACATTTTTTTCTGTGACAGAAAATACATCTGTCCACTCCAGTGGACGTCATGCGTCAAAGGGTATATTGTGCCTATTGGGCCTATATTTAGATTCCACCTTATTTTGTATGTTTTAGTTAAAATTATTATATAATTTACACTTGGATAGTTTTATTAAACAGCAATATTAAATATTCTTCACATTTTAGAATTTATTTCAATGCTATATGTTTCTATATTTATTTATTAGGTCATATAAAAGTGTAGACATATACTTATTTTATATATTTCATAATTATTTTATTTATAGTTTTAATTAGTGGAAGAAGGTAAATCAAATGAGACTAATTATGATACTGGTTTTAATTGGTTTCAAATGAGTTCCCATTCAGTCGACGTTACGTCAGGTTACGACGTTTCGAGACTTTATTTTTAAATGTCCTCTCTATTGTTGTTGTTTTTAATGTTCTTATGTGTATTCATATCATTTGCTCTTAATAAATGTTTTAAAAACATAATTGTTTTCAGTTCTATTGAATCACTTTGTATACCGTTGATGCATGGTGTCCACTGCAGTGGACTGATAAGTAACTGCCTCAAAAGAAAATATATTAGAAAAAGAAAATACAAATAATTATTGGCATGATTTTTCACTTGTTTAAAAGTAAAAACAAACATATTACTTTGTGACTTAATAATTCATGCTTGAATGGGTTTTAAGCAGACAGTCTACTAATACTCTAATGAGAGTTAATTGATATGTAGTTGCAAAGTTACTTATAGTCAACAGAATGTTCAAAAGGGACCATCAAAATAAAGTGTTACCCTCTTACTTTTGCCACATGGAAACTTATGGCTCTATGGGTTGTCCAATTGCTCCAACTGTGATAATTTTAAAATGAAGTGCTTTGCCCATTACTCTGCCTCAGCAGTTAGTGAGGCAACGTTTCAGCCAGGGTCCTGGGAATCTGACGTTTAGCTATGGAGAGTGAGCAGATGGATTTCTCTTTTTCTCTTTCACTTGACTGCACTTGTTCTGCAGTTCACACGATCAAAACATTGTGGTTAGAACAGGGTGTGACCCCATGGTGCATTCTGGGCCCCTCATATTGAGTCAGGCTGCATTTTTTCCCCATTTCGGGAAAGGATAAATTTTAAGTCAGACTTTCTCCCATCCACCACGTTCCGGATTACAACTGTCCAACTGGGCATTTTGAACAACGGTTTTCTTGTTGTTCTTCGTGCAACAATGACCTTGAAGCACAGGAGCTGTGCCTCGGTTCACATGACCACATCTTTCTGTGTTTCAGATGACATCAGTCCAATGTGCCTTTTGTAAAGATAGTCTTCTCGCTCATGCTTCATGCAACAATGTTATAAGAGCACAGGAGTTATGACTCGGTTTACATGACCAGCAGGTTGTGCCCCCTTTGTGCATGATGAGCACCTCATATTAATTCAGACTGTACATTCCCCCTATCCATCGCTTTCCATGTTTTGAATGACAACAGTCCAACTCATTATGTTCCACTTGTGCTTCATGCAACGATGCCCTTATAGGACTGTGTAGTACGGCATTGTGGTATAGCATTCTTATAGTGTCAGCTACTGACACAGCATTGAGTGAACCTATAAGAAGCTGCTCAACTCTGACATACTACTTTGTTACTGCTTAAATTTTCCTTAAAGGGGACCTATTATGCAAAATTCACATTTATATTGTTTTTCAACATAATTATGTGTCCGTATATAATTCATTCTACATTCGAAATACTTTAATATCATAATGAGGATGCTGTATAATGCATCTTAGTTTATATAATACAACATATGTATTGTATTGAGTGACTTCTTTAACCGGGTATGCTGGGTGGCATGTCATTAAAAAAATGTGCCTGTTGCAGCTATGCTGGATGGGTTTGTAATAAGCGAGACGGCTGGGTTCACGCTAGACAGAGTGTTAGCTACCCATCTGCTAACAAACTTGGATAGTTACAGTAGGTCTACTTCTCGTAAAAATGTTATTTCCTTATGGAGAAAATGAAATACTATGAAAACAGTTTCAGTTAAGACTTTTAATTTTAGTTAGTCTAGCTAGTCTAATTTGTAACAAATACATTGTGATTTTCAGTGATCGAGATCTGGTAGCAACAGCACATTTTTCTGCTTGGGAGAGCAATTCACAGACAGGCGATACATAACGTAGCGTAGGCTTAAAAGCTGCTGTGGATCTGCTTATCCAAAACCCCCTGTAACTGGCAGATTTGAAGAAAATTCTGAGTTCGCTAACTTTCAATAACTACAGACCTCCAAACTTTGTGTGGCCCTTCAGACTAGCTCAAGAACAGTCCGTAGAGAGCTTCATGGAATGGGTTTCCATGGCCGAGCAGCTCATCCAAGCCTTACATCACCAAGTGCAATGCAAAGCGTGGGATGCAGTGGTGTAAAGCACGGCACCACTGGACTCTAGAGCAGTGGAGACGTGTAGGCCAATCCGATGGACGAGTCTGGGTTTGGCTAGGAGAACGGTACTTGCCAGACTGCATTGTGCCAAGATTGGTGGAGGGGGGATTATGATGTGGGGTTGTTTTACAGGGGTTCGGATTGGCCTCTTAGTTCCAGTGAAAGGAACTCTTAATGCTTCAGCATACCTTTGGGCAAGATACTTTGGGCAATTTCATGCTCCCAAATTTGTGGGAACAGTTTGGGGATGGCCCCTTCCTGTTCCAACATGACTGCGCTCCAGTGCACAAAGCGTCGGTCCATAAAGACATGGATGAGCGAGTTTGGTCTGGAGGAACTTGACTGGCCTGCACAGAGTCCTGACCTCATCCCGATAGAACACCTTTGGGATGAATTAGAGTGGAGACTGTGAGCCAGGCCTTCTCGTCCAATATCAGTGCCTGTCCTCACAAATGCGCTTCTAGAAGAATGGTCAAAAATTCCCATAAACACACTCCTAAACCTTGTGGAAAGCCTTCCCAGAAGAGTTGAAGCTGTTATAGCTGGAAAGGGTGGGCCAACTCCATATTAAACCCTACGGATTAAGAATGGGATGTCATTAAAGTTCATGTGCATGTAAAGGCAGGCGTCCCAAAACTTTTGGCAATATACAGGTGCTGGTCATATAATTAGAATATCATCAAAGTTGATTTATTTCACTAATTCCATTCAAAAAGTGAAACTTGTATATTATATTCATTCATTACACACAGACTGATATATTTCAAATGTTTATTTCTTTTAATTTTGATGATTATAACTGACAACTAAGGAAAATCCCAAATTCAGTATCTCAGAAAATTAGAATATTGTGAAAAGGTTGAATATTGAAGACACCTGGAGCCACACTCTAATCAGCTGATGAACTCAAAACACCTGCAAAGGCCTTTAAATGCTCTCTCAGTCTAGTTCTGTAGGCTACACAATCATGGGGAAGACTGCTGACCTGACAGTTGTCCAAAAGACGACCATTGACACCCTGCACAAGGAGGGCAAGACACAAAAGGTCATTGCAAAACAGGCTGGCTGTTCAGAGCTCTGCGTAGTAATAGAGAGGTGAAGGGAAGGAAAAGATGTGGTAGAAAAAAAGTGTACAAGCAATAGGGATAACCGCACCCTGGAGAGGATTGTGAAACAAAACCCATTCAAAAATGTGGGGGAGATTCACAAAGAGTGGACTACAGCTGGAGTCAGTACTTCAAGAACCACTACGCACAGATGTATGCAACACATGGGTTTCAGCTGTCGCATTCCTTGAGTCAAGCCACTCTTGAACAACAGACAGCGTCAGAAGCGTCTCGCCTGGGCTAAAGACAAAAAGGACTGGACTGCTGCTGAGTGCTCCAAAGTTATGTTCTCTGATGAAAGTAAATCAGGGTCCCAGAGTCTGGAGGAAGAGAGGAGAGGCACACAATCCACGTTGCTTGAGGTCCAGTGTAAAGTTTCCACAGTCAGTGATGGTTTGGGGTGCCATGTCATCTGCTGGTGTTGGTCCACTGTGTTTTCTGAGGTCCAAGGTCAACGCAGCCGTATACCAGGAAGTTTTAGAGCACTTCATGCTTCCTGCTGCTGACCAACTTTATGGAGATGCAGATTTCATTTTCCAACAGGACTTGGCATCTGCACACAGTGCCAAAGTAACCAGTACCTGGTTTAAGTACATTGGTACTTTTTATTTTCCTTAGTTGTCAGTTTTAATCATCAAAATTAAAAGAAATAAACATTTGAAATATATCAGCCTGTGTGTAATGAATGAATATAATATACAAGTTTCACTTTTTGAATGGAATTAGTGAAATAAATCAACTTTTGATCATATTCTAATTATATGACCAGCACCTGTAGTGTATCTGATGACTCCTACTCCTATATATATATATAGTACTTTTTTATCCTATTTCTATATAATTTCCTCCTTGTGTTTTTAACTGTGAATTTGCACTGTCCATGGAGCGGACCTGTTTACATTTCACTGCCGGTTGTATATTCTGTATATAACTGTGTATGTGACAAATAAAACTCTTGAATCTTGAATTGCTTCAATGCCGATTTCCTCCCTTTTACTCTCACAGCTAACTTCTCTTCTGCAACCCTGCCCATCCCAGGTGCTGACACAAGCATGAGGCTCTCCTCCAAACACTCCAAAGACTTGCTCCCTTCTCCTGATTTACAACAGCACCTCTGCCCGTTCCACCAAACGTTGTTGCCTTGGAACCACCACAAGTGGCCAACAATATCAAAGCAATATCAGAGTTCTTTCAGTTCTTTCAGGTGCAGACATAGATCTTTCCTCACTATTTCTGTCCAGCGAGTATAACCACCACAACTCTAGAGATATTTTAGTCATCCTAAAAATCCAAACATCAAAGGATGCTAGATGATATCCTCTGATATCTTTCCTCTGACAGAGTGGCAGACGGCAATTTTATTGGTGCACAAGTGTGACGGTTTCATCCAGCTTTACGCAGTGTATAGAGTTTTTAGCACATCTAAACTCAGTTGACTCAGCAACAGTGCACTAAAAGACTTGCAGAGGAGAAGCAGGCACAGGAAGGGCATTAGGCGGCAGGACATTTTTATTTTCAATCCTCACATACAGACATCAGAATCCTCCCCATGAGTGAAGAACCACAATGAAGGAATGAATCAAGCATAACACTATGCCCTAATATTGTGTTGGTCCCCCTTTTGCTGCCAAAACAACCCTGAACCATTGAGGCATGGACTCCACTAGACCCCTGAAGGTGTGCTGTGGTATCTGGCACCAACATGTTAGCAGCAGATCCTTCAAGTCCTGTACCATGACCCTGTGTCCGGTTCACCACTGTTCCTTCCTTGGAGCACTTTTGATAGATCCCGACCACTGCAGACTGGGAACACCCCACAAGAGCTGCAGTTTTGGAGATGCTCTGACCCAGTCGTCTAGCCATCACTATTTGGCCCTTGTCAAACTCGCTCAAATCCTTACGCTTGCCCATTTTTCCCTTCTTCAACTATATATATATATATATATATATATATATATATATATATATATATATATATATATATATATATATATTCATATATATATATATATATATATATATATATATATATATATATATATATATATATATATATCCCACCCACTAACACCCACTATATATAATATATCCCACCCACTAACACCCACTATATATAATATATCCCACCCACTAACAGGTGCCGTGATAAAGAGATAAATCACGAGTGTAAAACATATGTAAAACTCTCGTGAAGCGCCTGGCAGCATTTAAGGAAGGTGTGGCGTTCAGCTACTATGTTAGCGTTGGCACAAAGTAGGCTTTCAATGCATCCTCTTCATCCTTATATGTTGTACCTGTGTTAGTCCCTCTGTACCGAGACAGTGAAGCAGTGCAGCTCTCCATCTTTCATCCAGTCAAGCATCCCCTGTGGCATCAATAACCCATAGATAATTTTCATGCAATCATGTGGTGCACGGCATAGCAGGCCCACCGGGGCAAGGCAGGAAATAACTTGGGAAAGGCACGTTAGCAACAGTCATCTTTGTGACTAACTATAGTGAAAAATCTGTCAGGAGTTAGTAAGCAAAAGTAAAGCACACAAGACGATCTTCATCCATCTTGTTTACTCTTCACTTTTGTTCTCCCACATATTGCATCAGAATACAACAGTTCAGACTTTCTTTTCAAAATAGTAGTCTCAATATAAATCATGAACGCAGCAATGTCCAGATGCCAGCCAGACAAAATCCTGTCCTGGCCATTAATCATGCAGGTCATCTCTTACCTCGTTCATCTGCTTAATGTTTTATAATCATCATGCCCCGTGATGCTATCCCAGCTACCCACCTAGACAAAACAGCAGGTCCAGCCACGTCCCTCAAGTTCTTAGGCTTTTATGTAATTTCGTCCAACCTCTTAAAAAGTGAAAATTGTTGATTCATTCTCCCTGCTCTGTCATTTATTTGAATTTCTCCATTAACATATTACAAAGCCCAGAGTTATTTAACTAGTGACTTTAGCAATGTGCAGAGCCATAGAAAAAGAGAGTTGCGACAAGCTTTCGATCTCGCCGCCACGTGGTCACGTGGTTCATAGAGCTCTCAATGGTTCCAAACAACTCTGCGCTGTCAATCTGTTTGAATAGGATTAAGCAGGATAGACAGTTTCACTATATTTGCAGCAATTTCTGGCAAATATTAATGTGTATCGACTAGGCTTTACAGTAGCATTTTATTCTGAGGAGAGCTATAGTAGAGACAACGTTAATGTTTTTCTTGAGTGATCTGGTTATTTCATTTGGGTCACGAGAGTACATGATACAGCGTTGAGTATTGTAGCCAATCACGGGCATTTCTGTTGAAAATAATGACCAATCATATGCTTAATTTACCGGGAATGAGAATCCTCTCAGTATCGATCAAAACGCTGAATGAATTTTCTATGAAAATAATTTATCCATGGCAGGACTGATCAATCAATCACAACCTTTCAGGTTCTCGTACCTATTTCGTGACTGTTTAAATTATTGCATGCAGTGTTTATTTTTTATTTTTTATTTTTTTATGTTTTATCTATTATTACAATGCAGATGAAAAGACACATCTTATATCAGTTGATATCCAGATCATTTCAATGTGTTCATGAACTTTTCACATATGTTTTTACGTTTTACACAAATCCTCTCATCATAACAAACAAAGCACAGACACGGTTTAAATAAAGATTGTTTGATTGGTTTTAATAATTATTGTGAAGTTTAGTCAGATGTTTTTGTTTTTCATTAGACTTCCTACAATTAGCCTATATATTTAACACTTCAGTACAAATAAAGTAACACAAATAGATATTTTAATGTTATAATAGTGATTTGATAATCTATAAAAATGTATTCAAAAGAAAAGAAAAAATGGCTAATGAGCCAATAAGTGTTCCTCTTCCGCCATCTACTGGTTATAGTGGTAATTTATTTTATAATTTTAATGTTGTTAATGTCCTAATATTGTTTTATGATAGCAGGTGAATATAAATGAATGAAGCTAGCATATACAGAATTTAACCCAAGAAAGAAGTCTAATAGTGTTTAAAAAAAAAAACAGGGCAACCAGTTTAATTCAACTATTATATCCAGGTGCTACTTCATAGAAACACATTCGACAGAAAGATCTCAGAGAGGCTAAAAACTGTTGAAATATGACAGATAGCATCTGGATATAGTAGCTGTTACAGTACTACTCACGTTATCTAACTGCAGTTAGAGTCTAACCATCTATTAAATAACAATAAACATTAACTCTAACGTGCTTCATAAAATACATCTTCAATACATCTGCCAGCGAGTGTGCTTGAGACACACTGAAATGAATGAGTTTCAATGCTGGAACTATTGTTTGTTTGGAACTATTGGCCGCTCCGTGACACGCTTTACTTCCGCATTCCTCAGTTCCTATGGAAGTCTATGGGAGTGTCTTAACTCTGTTTTTCAACGGCTCTGGCAATGTGAACCTTGGTGCCATACCCTTAGATTTGTTAAATTATTGATCTAAATCTGCTATGTACCTGAGACAATATGGCTTAAACATTTCTAATTAGAGCTCGCACTGTGCGACTTCAACACATTGTAAACTGATAGAAATGGAAAATGACCTCCAGCAATCACCTAAGCAAGTATGCATGCAATTATTTATATTTTGCCATTTTCAAACAGCATCCAAAAGCACAGCCATGTGACAAACAGCAAATCACAGAGTAACATGCAAACCTGAACATTATTCATGAACAGTGCAGAATTTCACTTAAAACACTTTCTCATGCGAGCTTAGCTTGCCTGTAACTTCACAGCAAGGTTGTCTTCCTGCTCCTGTTGTTATTATTCACTCAAAATGCATGTTCTCATGCTAGCTTTGCTTATGCTTTATTATTCCTTGCGTCATACGCAGCATGTAAAATGTCAAACATGATTTTGAACAGGTGTATTTACTGCTGAAAATGAATGTAGCATAGTTAAATGAATGAATGAATTAATAATTGGGTCACTAAACACAGGCCTTTTCTGTAAATAAATAAATAGCAATTCACTGTCAATCAAAGTGAGTTAAGGAAGTGTGGTTTTCAAAGCACAAGGAGACGCAAATCTCACAGGAGCTCATCCCACTGATCTACAAGAACAATTTGCAACTCTCAAAGTAACACATTTTCCTTTGTACTGTTACTGTTTAAAAATTCCCCCCACCCCCCAACCATTTCCTCTGAAACTACAGATGATGCTGTCCCATGAGATTGTCCCTTGGCACATTTGCTGCTTCATTATTAGCATAATAAGCCATTTCCCCTCCATCCTCTCCATAGTCAAATGAGAAGAAGAAAACTATAGCAGTGGCACACAGCTTGCTTGTGTGAGCATGTAAAGACATGTATCTTCAAGTTATGGCAAATTGTCATTTTCCTCATTACCTGTCCTTCATATTTCAAGACAAAAATTTCAGTGAAATGTCTTTTTTATCGCATCCTAAAAATGGTTTCTATGCTCAAATACGTCGGAGCATGGAAGCAGGCATGGGGTGGAGGAAACCGGGATGAAAAAGCAAGCAAGAATGGAATGGATGGATTTGCAAGTTAAGCATATGGCCAGACTTACAGCTTGAGAACTCCAGGGGACACGAATGTTCATCCATTGGAAAGTTATTCAGTTTAAGCTGGCACTCTGCATCAATGGTCAACCTACAGAGAGAAATTTTCTTAATGAATTTTTTCTATATAAGCAGTTTCATTAGCATACCCATAACAACATTTATAATTTGCAGTGCTAGAATACAGTGATTTACATAATAAAACAAATGGCAAAACATGCAGCTGAGAGTTGGCATCAAATGCAATTAATGGCAAGCGTGCTTCATGATTGTTTTAACTGGATAAATGCTTTAGTCAGACTAGAGTTGCAGAATGAATCAATTAAAGAAGTCAGGGTGAACATTAAACCGTAATCAATTGTGTTTTTATTACAAAAGCTACCCAGATAGCAAGGCGATAGTGAAACAATGTTGGGTTTTCCTCCAAACCACCATTTTGTTTAAGATTGACATTTCAGTGTTTAAAGTATGCTTGATCAGCACTGAAATTTTGATGAAAGCCAACCATATGTGATGCAAGTGACATGGAACTCACACTCATTTGTAGCTTATGACCACAAGATCATGCGAGTATGTATCTCTAGAGGCAACTATGAATGGCACTTAGCCCAGTTTGCTCGAAACCACTGGGGGCTAGCTAGGTTTAGTGGTGGGGTTAGGGATGAGCCTTCATGGTTTTAGAAAGTTGGTAAAGCAGTTAAAAATCCCCATCATGGTTGAAACACCCACTGATTTTGACCAAATTACCTGTTTTGTTCAGGCAAGTTTTTGTCAGTTTTCACGCTTTTCAAAAATGGACAGTGCAAGGACATCTTTCTACATTCTTTAAAAAGAAGAGAACAGAAGGTATGTTGACAGTCTTTCAGGGCATTCACTTGACACCAATTTAGAAAGAATATAAGTACATTGATTCAATAAGGGATGTTGTCAAGTTATTAAAAATGAATGCAACCACCAATGCACACATGCATATGTTAGGTAAATGTGTATGTGTTGATTTCCAAAATAGTCAGGGTTTTAGTCCCTAAAGCAAGGGCAGATGAAGGTCTACACAGGCCCTTAGGCTCCGTACTTTCATGACTAGCCACACTCACACCCAATACAAACACATGCGCATGACTCATAAGTTATATCACTAATAAACATCATAAATATTAGTGATAAATATTTATAAAATAAATAATAAATATTAGTGATAATGGCTAGTCAGGTGAGGTGATTCGATCTTTTCTGGCCCGTTGTCAGGGGCAAATTCAGGATCACCTCTAACAGAAATAAATACTGGCTATATAAGGGGATTTTTTATGGTAGTTAATATTTACCTCTAAATTATGCACCATTTATCATCTGTAATACTATGGTGTGACCACTAGATGGCTGTATATCCTTAAATATAAATATATAAACATGGCTGTGTATTCCTACAATGGTGGACGAAGTACACAAATCAAGTACTTGAGTAAAAGTGCAGATACCCTGATAAAATACTACTAATAAAAGTATTAAGAACTCCTTTCCAGTTTTACACATTGACAAATGTTTATTTATTTTGCACTTTTATATACTCCATCTTACTGTGGGGAGTGGGTATAATGACACAATAAAAAGACACATAGAGCTGAAAATAGGTTGTAGCTCAATATGACATCATTGTAAATTATTATGAATTTCAAGTAGCCATTAAGGAAGATTATGCAGACACTGTACTTTATTACCAAAACATGTTATACACTGATAATACAACTACTGATCATTTCTGATAATTCAGTTTTCAGTGAAAATAAAATAATGTGCAAATAAGTGAAAATAACAAAATATACCATATAGGCCTATACGGAAATTAGGAAAAACAAAATGTGTGTAAATATATGTTAAATAAACATATATAAACATACAATATAAAAACAGACGTCACATAGGGCAAAATGTGTTAACATTTTAAAGGCACAGTATGTAAGTTTCGCCGCTAGAAGTTGCTTATTCAAAACAATAACAAAGACATAGCTTAATGATGACTCCGTTAATGAGCGTGGAATCACATGAGTTGTCATCTGCACCTCCAAAGCCGATGAAATTCAATCCGACAGGACTCAGGCAGAAATCATGTTCATGGTTGAGCTAATGTAATAAAGTTTATTAATGTTACTGCGGTATGAAGCAGGGCGGGGCAGAGAGCATGGGAGCGGAGTGAGGCGGTGCAGTGAATACTAATAGCCGTGTTTTCACTGTCGAACCAAAAGTGAGCCAGCGAGTGTCTGAAATAACTTCAGAATTCAATCCATGGATTCTGATCACCGCATGAGGCAGAAATATTTTTATATGCAATGTTAAAGGCTACTTATGCTAACCATGATGATAATAAATACACATATGATTATGGAAAATTCCAGAGACCATAAGAAAAATCATTATGATGTATATGATAGTGTATTTATTCGTTTCGTCTGTCTCTTCCCTGTGCCTTTGTTGATGTCGGACTAATGCATCCACATATGTCATGAATTACATATACTCCGGTTACTCATATAACTGCTGTTTTCTGTCCGTGAGCTCCCGCTGTTTGTCTGGCTGAAAGGATAACAGTATAGTGAGATGGGAGAGATCCCTCAAACTCCTCAGAAGGCATGATTTCAAGGAAAATTAGGAGAAATGCTCGTTCCATCTAAAGAAATGTGACATAAACATATTTTTCTAATGATATTTTATCTTTTTTTTTTTTTTTTTTTTTTTTTTTTGCATGAGATTTATTTCATATGCAAAGGTGTCAGCCAATCACAGCAGTGGGGGTTTACACTGAAGTCTCACAGCAGCCAATCACAGCAGTGGGCGTTTACACTGAAGTCTCACAGCAGCCAATCACAGCAGTGAGCATTTACACTGATGTCTCACAGCAGCCAATCACAGCAGTGGGCGTTTACACTGAAGTCTCACAGCAGCCAATCACAGCAGTGGGCGTTTACACTGAAGTCTCACAGCAGCCAATCACAGCAGTGGGCGTTTACACTGGTCTCACAGCAGCCAATCACAGCAGTGGGCATTTACACTGAAGTCTCATAGCAGCCAATCACAGCAGTGGGCGTTTACACTGAAGTCTCATAGCAGACACGCCCTGTTTTTCAGAAGCTAAAATCAGGGAAGGAAAAATGTCTTTTATTTCTAAATTGACAATTTTTTATGTAAAAATCACACTAACATTATAAATGCACAACAGGAAACATAATAAAACAATAAAGCAATGCATGACCCCTTTAAAAGCATTAATGAGGTTGTTTTGTGGATCTCTGTGATCACAAATAAATGGAAGCTGTCGCGACTGAATAATATGTGTGCTTTCTTTTTATGTTTCTTTTAGATAATGATAAATACCAGTTGGATTCAGAATGGTCGATGTGCACTCCTGACACAAATTAATAAATTACTGTCACTGTAACACTGTAACAATCTAGACTAAGGCTGTGCAATATGGACAAAATAATCATATTGCGTTTTATTTTATTTTTTATGAATATTGCAATGGCGATTTTATTTGCGATTTTGCCAATTGTTTTTGCTTTTTCAAGCGTGCTACATTCTAAATGTATTCAGTGCACAAGAAGTGCATAACAAAATATTTCACAATGAAATAACAGTATTAACAGCTTGATAAACAAAGCTGTAATAAATTGTCTTAAACAGACAACATAAAAGTTAACTAACCTAAACTCCAGTCATAACAATAAATAAAAAGTAACATAATTCAAAACCAAAAATAGATTGCTCTCTTAAAGTTTTTTTGCAAGAAAAACCAGTATGTCCACCATTTCTGGTGCTATTTGCTAACAACTGGTTAATGCATTAGACAAAATGAACTAACAATGAACAATACTAATACAGCATTTATTAATGTTAGTTCATGTTATTGTTACATAGGCTACTATTGATGTGCAGGCACCATGTATTTGCATATATGATAGGTGATTGCGTCAGTAATTTATCTGTGCCGTTTTGATCTTCTCATAAGGTGTGACACTTGTACATGCTTGAACGATGGATACATGTTCAGTCGGTTCAGGCTGGCTTTGAGGTGTTTAGATTGACTTTGTCGACATGCATTGATCAAACTGTTTTTATGGCACTGTTTTAAGTGTTGGAACAGGTTTGTAGTATTGCCCCGTTCCATTGCAATAATCATTACACAGGTCTTATTACGTTGCTCTTTGACACATCCGCTCTCCTGAATCCAATACTCAAACAACTGATGTTGAATTTCTCTTTGGCACCAAATCATTTTTAGTCTGACCTGCATCTGTCACGGGTGTGTGCAGGCAGGAAGACGAAGATGGGCTAATACAATTTTCAAATGAAGTTTAATGATAAAGGATTTTCAGGTGAGTCATACAGGCAGTTTAGCAACATGCTCTATACATAGACAAGACCGGACAGAGATTCAAAGAAACAAGAGAACTTAAATAGGGAACACAAACAAGATAAATACACACAACTGACACAGATGAACTCATAATGACGATGACCATGGAGACAAACGAGTGGTGGGAAACTGGAACATAGGAACATGTGACACGCAAGCAAAACAGACTTAACATGTGACATTACACCCCTCCCCGAAAGGCGCGGCTTCGCACCGTAAATGGATCAACTGTGGAGGGAGAGAGGGGGCTCAGGTGGAGGACGAGGAGTAGGTGAAGGGTAGACAGAAGGTACAGGAGGGACCAGGGCAGAGCCGATGGAGGGAGGAACCAAGGAGGAGACAGGAGAAACCAGGGCGAAGCTGATGGAGGGAGGAACCAAGGAGGAGACCGGAGAAACTAGGGCAGAGCAGACGGTAGGACCCGGGTAGCCACCAGGTAGAATGTTCATAGTGGAGCCGATGGAGGGAGGAGCCCTGGTGGTGGAAGGGTTGATGACTCCATGGTGCTGACTGATGGTGGTGGAACAGGTGACCCGGGTGTCGCCGGAATGGCGATGAGCCAAGGCAACACTGAGGATCTGGCAGGACATGGTGATGCCGCAGGCTCTGGCGACTGAGACGCAGGTAGGGATCCCGAAGGTCACGATGGAGCCGGAGCAACAGAGGACCAAGGTGGAGATGTAGGAAGTGAGGAGCCCAACGGAGCTAGTGGGACGAAGGGTTGAGGCTAAGCCAGAGGAGTGTAGTCCTGAGGTGAGGGCGGGTCGATGAACGACCAAGGCGGAACCGGTGAGACGAGGGAGCCTGGCGGAACTGGTGGACTGAGGGGCCACGGTCGAGATGAGGTAGGTAGGAGCTAAGGCGGAGCTATTGGCTCAATGGGCCGAGGCAGAGTCCTGATCGCGGAGGTTGGAGGCAGAGACCGGGAATCCATGGACTGTGATGGAGCTGGAGACTGGCAGACCCACGGCGAGCCCACACCTCCGATGGTGGGTTGAGGGTGAGCAGAAGGTCTGACAGGCAGCAGTGGAGATGGGGATAAGGAACAGATGCTAGGAGGAGGTGGGAGAGGGAGGCTGAGTGGGAGTACAGGAAGTCCTGGCGGTGCTGGAGTCTTCACTGGACTCTGGACGCGAGACAAAGTTCTCTCCGGACTGGAGACAGGAGGTGGAGTCCACTCTGGACTGGAGACAGGAGGCGGAGTCCTCTTTGGACTGGAGACAGGAGGCGGAGTCCTCTTTGGACTCTGGTCGCAGGCTGTAACCCTCTCTGGACTCTGGTCAGGGGTTGGAGCCCTCTCTGGACTCTGGTCAGGGGTTAGAGCCCTCTCTGGACTCTGATCATGGGCTGGAACCCTCTCTCGACTCTGGGCTCTGGACAGAGACAGGGGACATCACTGGGCTCTCGACGGGGACTGGAGACATCGCGGTCCAAAAGTCGATAAGCCAGTGGTCCTTCGCTGGTTCTGGGGACATCACTGGACCCTGGATGGGGTCAGCATGTGACAGCATCCATATTTTATGTTCATTCCTCCTGTTCACCTATTCTGTTCTCCCGCTCAGCTTCGTCGTAATTTGCGTGGTGCGCTGAGTGAGCTCTGATTGGTTAACATCTTAAACATGCGCACAAGAACGTTGCAGTATTCCGAATTAAAATATAAATAAATTAATAAATAAAATTGCAGCCTTATGCGGTTTAGAAATCGCATGTGCTCAAATCGCGATCGTTTTGTGATTGCGGTTAATTGCACAGCCCTAATCTAGACGCTTATAACAACCATCCAATATCAAAACTTTCCATCCTATCTAAGATATTAGAAAAAGTTGTTGAGTTAATTAAGCACTCTTGCTGATTGTTAATGATCTTTTGCTTACAAGCGATCCAGGGAATCACACAGTCCTAATTCTTCTGTAACTCTCTGCAATGTTTGATACCATTGATCATTTGATTCTTTTGAACCGGTTATAGCAGTTTGTTAATAAGGCTGAAAGCGACAATAGGCCCTTGTGGTTGCTACCTACAGGGCAGAGCAAAGAACGTGGAAGTCATTTTCAATTCCTCGCTGAAGTTCGATAAACAAATAAAAACTGTAGTTTGGAATTGTTTCTTTTACCTGAGGCCAATAGTCAAATTAAAATGGTTTCTTTCAACTAGTGATTTAGAAAAAGTCATCCATGCTTTTAACTTTTCCCGTTTAGAATAGTGTAATGTTATTTATTCTGGGACCTGCCAGACTGATGTTGCACATCTCCACTTAGTGCAAAATGCGTCTGCTAGAATGCTTATGGGTTAAGAAGGCTGATCGTGTTACCCCACTGTTATACTCATTAGGCTGGCTACCATTGCATTACAGGATCTAATACAAGGTTTTGACATATGTTTTTAAGGTATTGCATGGAATAACAGCATAATGTTTGGTTGAGCTTATTAAGCCATATAATTCAAATTTCTTTTTTTATCGTTGCTTTATTCACTTGTAATGTACTTTGGAGTTACTGTGTAGCCTGAAAAGTGCTCTATAAATACAATACAATACAATACAATGCTCAGCATTTTATTTAACATTGTTGTCAAAAGAGGTGACAGGGATTTGTGAGTGGGAAATATGAGAAGACTCAACAGTTGGTAGTGATCATTACCCAATATGCAGTAAAATAATGTAGATATAGATGAGAGGGTAGAGGTAAGAGAGACAAAATGGATATTTAGTAAGGCAAAATGGGTGTAAGGGGTCTGTGTCTGATTTTGTTTGGAGTTTAGTTTTTGTACTGGTTTCTGATCATCTGCTGTCATATCATTTACCCTCATGTGTCACACCTGTGTTTAATCAAAAGAGGTGACTTGACTTGAGTTGTAAATTTAAGGCTTTATGACTGTACTTATTCTGTACTGATTGTCTATCAACTCTTCAGAAAGGATATTTTCTGTGGCCACAGAAAAATAACTCTTTCTTAGCTCGTAGCTATGATCGATTCATTAAAGTGACAAATTATTTATAAGCAGACCAGAATCAACTCGTATGAATGTGCACAAAGTTTATTTAAAAAAAACACGAACACATAACTAGTCTACACAAACATACACACAAGCACACATGCGTGGGTAGAAAGGAAAGTGGAACTGGCTGGAAAACTGGATCAGAAGAGGAATGAAGCTATAAAAAGAGTCAGAATCTGGGAGAACGATCAGTTAAGACAACAATCTCCTTTGTTTGAACAATGGGGTTTACAGCTTTAACTAACTAAACAGCGATTTTGTATATTGTACGTTACTTGCATTTGCCTGAGCTGTTGAAAGGCGTCCAGATATACAGTCGCAGGAGAAAGTCTTGATAGTTCGGTCCGATGGTGTTGCAGTTGCAATCGATTCCTTCCTTGTTGAGAGGAGAAGTGATGGTGAACTTGCAGAGACTCTGTTATCGTCGAAGAAGGCCCACATGTTTTGATGGGAGACGCAGGATGAGATCTCACGTGAGCAGCGTTCGGGAAAGGAATGCCAGCAAGTACTATGATTAACTGAGGGAACTTTGTGTTGGCTTTTTACTCACGCCTTTGAGGTTTGGCTTGACCAATGACAAAGGTGCGTTCTCAAGCATTTGTGTGTTCGTTTATATTCTGATAAATATAATGAACACACTGCATTCTATAAGAAAGTGATGTCCACCAAAGTGCGAGTCATTAAATTAGGAATATTTTGATAGGAGACACCAGCTAGATGAGCTAACATTAACTAGTAATTCTATCATCAAGCATGCATAACACTATACAATATAAAAAGACAATATACAAACAGTAATGATACATGAAATGTACTGGGGAAATGCATGTTCATTAATTTAAACAGATTGTCAATGAATTAGTGGATATAATTCCATTTCTATAGGGGATTGAGTGTCTGTTGGTTGTACTATTCGCTTATTTGAGAACACTCAGCCCAAGTGTCTTTGAAGTGTATGAATTAGCATCAGGGTGCTAATTCACAGTGGGGAAACTAGACATGGAGCCTGTCTGGATCCTTAAAGAGATTGTGTGTTTGATCGGTCCAGTCGCTAATATAAGCTACGGAACCACCAACACCACTGATCAGAGTATGCGTAATTGTGTGACACTGGACAAGCAGAGAAAACAATGCGGTGAGCGTGCTAAATACAGATGGTAGAATAAAATTTCCCAAAATTGTTTATTTTGGATATAAACACTTCAAAATTGAAAATATTTATAAATGGAGATTTACTGTATGCAGAATAATTGGCAAGGGATATCGGATACGACCATCAAAACCTTGAACTTAAGTCATCACTTGAAAAAGGAAAGCCATGTAAGCGAATCTGTTTGTTATAGTTAAATCTATAGATAATAATGGTCAAAACAGCATGTCTTCATACAATGTTTTCAATTGTATCTTAATTAATGATGGCATGATTTGTAATGAACGTGATGCAAATTCACTGACATTTGCTACAGTTTCTTTCAAATCATAGCTTTAATGCCAAATATGCCGCATTTTCTAATGATGGAAAATAATATACAAAACTGTTAATGATACGACTGTTTTATCGATGTTTCTCTTAAAGCAGGGTCAGACATTATCCAAAGGTTGAGGCAAAATGCCACCGCACCAAAATTCGTTATTTGTTTATATTTATAACACATGATATTAAGCAATATTTATAGAATATTAGTTAAATTGCAAATGTGATATTGATTTTATAAAACTGTTCAGTAAAAGAAAAGTAATTGACATAATATTGTCAATATTCTCAGTTTTTACTCTATTTCTCCAATAAAAACAGTTCCAAACACACCACAGCAAAAGTTATGAGTCATACCTTAACAAGGTTGAAAATAAAATCCAATTTATTTAATTTAAGTTTATTTTATTTAATTTATTTTTGAAATTTAATTTATTAATTTTTTAATTTATTAATTTAATTTAATTTAATTAATTTAATTTCCACTCACGTTCACACTATCATGCTCACACTCTCTCACACTTGCTCACACTCGCTCACACTCTCTCACACTCCCTCACACTCTCTCACACTCGCTCACACTCCAACCATGATGGCGCCGCCGTGTTCGGTCGCCGTTCAGGTCGCTCCGCGAAGACTGTGCTTTTATTTACTATTTTACTTTCTTTTGCTCTCAGTTTTTACAAACTTATCATCTGCATTGATCTACTATGACAGCAAAACTCTTTTGGACATTGGTTACCTCTACACTGGACTGTTTCAGGACACTTTCACCGATCCTCTGTGGCCATCTGAGATTCTTCGGAACGCCGAGTTGAACAATGGCGAAGGCGACGGCGAAGAATCAAGAAACACCGTGGGAAACGCACGGGGATCCGCAACAGACTGAGGAAAAGGGCATTCAGCCCTCCTCTCCCGAGCATTCTGCTCGCAAATGTCCAATCCTTGGAAAATAAGATGGACGATCTCAGAGCCAGGATAAGTTTTCAACGGGACATGAGAGACTGTACCATCTATTGTTTGTCCGAAACATGGCTCACGCTGTGATGCCGTCGGAGAACTTCTCTGTTTTTCGGATGGACAGAACAGCCGAGGCCGGTAAATCCAAAGGCGGTGGAGTATGCTTCATGATCAACAAGAAATGGTGCGACCCCAGGAACATCACCATTCTCTCGCGATCCTGCTCGCCTCATCTGGAACATTTAACAATCATTTGCCGCCCATTCTATCTGCCGAGGGAGTTTACCTCTGTCATCGCCACTGCCGTTTACATTCCACCACAGGCAGACACAGTGCTGGCTTTATCTGGCCTTCATGATGTTACCAGCGGCTTCACTAACAAACACCCTGATGCTGCGTTCATCGTCGCGGGCGATTTTAACAAAGCAAACCTAAAGAAAGTCTTGCCAAACTTTCACCAGCACGTCTCCTGTCCTACACGAGGAGCAAACACGCTGGATCATTGCTACTCTCCGTTTAAGAACGCCTATAAAGCGCGGTCACTTCCAGCTTTCGGCAAATCCGATCATGCCGCCATTTTCCTCACACCCGAATACAAACAAAGGCTCATTCAGGAACCCCCGGTGAGGCGGGAAGTTAAGCGTTGGTCACCCCATTCAGAGACCGCGCTATAGGCAGCTCTTGATGACGTCGACTGGGACATGTTCCGGGCGAGTTCAGCTGACATCAGCGAGTTCACGGATGTGGCGCTTTGCTTCATCAACATGCTTACAGAGCAAGCCACACAAACAATAACAATAACATCCTTCTCAAATCAGAAACCGTGGGTGGACAATTCAATCCGCGCTGCAGTGAACACACGCACTGCCGCTTACAACGCCGGTCTCCTACCGGGGAACTTGACTGAATACAGATCGTCCTGCTATGCTCTGCGACGTGCAGTTAAAGCCGCAAAGCTCCGTTATAAGAATCGAGTGGAGTCTCATTTCCAACTCAACGACTCCCGGCGCATGTGGCAGGGTCTGAGGTCCATCTGCTCTTTTGGATCTAAATACTCTGCAGAGGTGAGAGCTGGTCCATTACTTGTGAATGAGTTAAACTGTTTCTACGCTCGCTTTGACTGTAATTGCGGCAGCGAGACACCGCCAAGTGGCGCGTCAGAGGGAATTACTCAGAGCAGCAACAACCACGTGATCTCTGTTTCGGAGAATGAAGTTCAGAGGGCACCGATCTCTGTCTCGGAGGATGAAGTTCGGAGGGCACTCAAGCGTGTGGACGTCAGGAAAGCTGCTGGGCCGGATGGTATTTCAGGCCGTGTTCTGCGATCCTGTGCTGATCAGCTCGCCGGGTTGTTTACATCTATCTTTAATGAGTCCCTCACTACATCTGTGGTCCCCACCTCCTTCAAAAAATCCACTATCATCCCTGTCCCTAAGAACAGTAAACCTAGACTACTCTTGCCTAAATGACTATCGTCCAGTGGCTCTCACGTCTATAGTCATGAAGGTCTTTGAGAGACTCATTAAAAACACCATTTGCTCCTTCATTCCTGACACTTTGAACTGTGGCAAAGTGGAAAACTGTTCTGTGGTCAGACGATTCAAAATTTGAAGTTCTTTTTGGAAAACTGAGACGCCATGTCATCTGGACTAAAGAGGACAAGGACAACTCAAGTTGTTCTCAGTGTTCAGTTCAGAAGCCTGCATCTCTCATGGGATGGGGTTGCATGAGTGCGTGTGGCATGGGCAGCTTATACATCTGGAAAGGCACCATCAATGCTGAAAGGTATATCCAAGTTCTAGAACAACATATGCTCCCATCCAGACATCGTCTCTTTCAGGGAAGACCTTGCATTTTCCAACATGACAATTCCAGACCACATATTGGATCAATTACAACATCATGGCTGCGTAGAAGAAGGATCCGGGTACTGAAATGGGCAGCCTGCAATCCAGATCTTTCCCCCATAGAAAACATTTGGCGCATCATAAAGAGGAAGATGCGACAAAGAAGACCTAAGACAGTTGAGCAACTAGAAGCCTGTAGTAGACAAGAATGGGACAACATTAATTTCTAAATTCCTAAACTTGAGCAACTTGTCTCCTCAGTCCCCAGACGTTTGCAGACTGTTATAAAAAGAAGAGGGGATGCCACACAGTGGGAAACATGGCCTTGTCCCAACTTTTTTTAGATGTGTTGATGCCATGAAATTTAAATCAACTTATTTTCCCCTTAAAATGATACATTTTCTCAGTTTAAACATTTGATATGTCATCTATGTTGTATTCTGAATAAAATATTGAAATTTGAAACTTCCACATCATTGCATTCTGTTTTTATTCACAATTTGTACAGTGTCCCAACTTTTTTGGAATCAGGTTTGTACATAAATATAAATTATATTATTATTATCATTAATAATATGGTATACATAAATAATTAAGAAAGTTAATCATTTCTGAGTGGAAAATAAATAAGGTCGAAGCCAATATAAACACTACTTGTTTCTGTTTGGTATTGTAACTTCACTTGACTTGACTTGCTTGAGGTGAGCCATTGACTTGACTTGCTTGGTTCATGTGCACTGTGACTTGAGACTTGCTTGAGACTTGA
The DNA here is from genome assembly GCA_018749465.1 of Paracanthobrama guichenoti. Classification (NCBI taxonomy): domain Eukaryota; kingdom Metazoa; phylum Chordata; class Actinopteri; order Cypriniformes; family Gobionidae; genus Paracanthobrama; species Paracanthobrama guichenoti. The sequence goes on from CM031963.1 coordinate 29,288,427, forward strand.
TGGTAGGGACTTGAGACTTATTTGTGGCTTGAACATGTGCGACTTACTCCCACCTCTGTTAATCAATTACCTTGTTTGCTCACTTTTTAACGATAGTATATATAGTCCTGAGTTTGTAGTGTTAGTTGTCCAATCTCATCATTGTTTTATGGTTGTCCTTTTGCTTCGTTTGATATTCTAAATCTCTGAGTATTTGTTATTTTACTACTGCAATGAGATCCTGCCTTCTGTCATCCTTGCTGCAACCATATATTTTACACATGGATCTAGCAGCAGTACAAATCTTCCTCCCGCAGGGGGATTGCTCCCTCGAGGAGCACACACATGACTTCTTGGATCTCTACCATTTAGTCCATTATGATAACGACAATCTGTGTGTTTTTCAGTGCCTGTGACGGTCCTCAACGGATGCTAATGGAGTTTGTGCTTCTACATAATGGATCCCCCATTACCATCTGCAAGAGAGAGGAGGAGTCCATTGCACCAGTGACTGCAGTCCACACAGCACACTCTGCAACTATATCCACTTCCCCAATCGACGTCAAGCCACCACAGACAAGGAGCCCCTATTCATCCCAGAGACCAACAGAATGTCTGACCAGGTGTGTGAGCCGGCAACTTTGCCTGTCCCCATGGGAGTGCTGGTGGAATACTAGGGGATGAAGTGGAACCCTGTCCCTACTGCCAAGGTTGATGTAAGAGAGCTGAACTCTCTATCCATAATAATTATGGAGAAGAAGGAAAATATTAGCACAATGCTTATTTTGTCACCCAGAACGATGGCGGTTTCATCTTCCTGCACCGAGCCTGTTTCATCGCCCAGCAACATGTCACTGATATTGTTGATGTTCCCACCCTACCTCCCACTCTCTCTGCCTGCTCCACATTGGCCGGAGAGGTCATTCCTGAATTAACTGCATGTCCTATGTCGGCCAAATAGGCCGTTCCAGAATGATTTACCTTTTCCGCGAAGGCCAAGGAGGCTGTTGCTGAATTATCTGCCTGTTCCACATAAGCCAATGAGGCTGTTTTTAGACTCTCTGTTTGTCCAGTAGTGGCCATTTTGTAATCCTCTGCCCACATTGTAAAGTTCTTTGGCCCTGTCTTTACTGTCTCCAATCAGCCCTTTTGTCTCCTCCTATGCCTCCTGCACTGAGCATCATGGATCTGCCGTGGGTTTCTAGTTCACCAGTTCAGCCCTGGATTATCGACACCTCTAGCTCCACCTAGAACCTGCAGGATGCTCACTCTACCTCGGCCTGTCGACCTGTCAGCTCCGCTTTGAATTCTCGTTCCCTCTGCAAACCCAGGTGGAAGTGGTCTTGTTCCAAACTGAGGAGACAACGCACTGTTCACTGTGGTTTTTCCTCATGCTTCCAGCTCCACTGGGGCTGGATGTCATGGTTAAGATGTGGCTGAGATTGCATCTGTACGCATTTCCACTGATGGCTCCGCTCACAGGAGTTATAGACAGAATACACCAGGACTGGGTTTGTCTGCTGTTCGTAGCTCCGTTCTGGCTGGCCTGAGAGTGGTTCACGGACCTTTTATCTCTCCTGGATGGTTCTTCTTGCAATATTCCTGTCAGATGGAACCTCCTGTCGCAGGCCAGGGGCACACTCTATCATCCCCTGTGAGTTTAGCCTCTGAGAGGGACCAACTCCCGAACTCTGGTCTCTCAACTCAGGTTGTTGAGACCAACCTAAACTCTAGAGCTCCCTCTACGAGGAAACTGTAGTCCTTAAAGTGGAGTGTCTTCACCTTATGGTGCAGAGAACGCCAGTTGGACCCATTAACTGCCCAGTTGGTTTCATGCTGGAGTTTCTTCAGGATTGTTTTTCTATGCCCCTCCATGCTTAAGGTTTACATGGCAGCCATAGCTGCTTACCACGCACATCTAGACAATGGCTCTTTGGGGAGACACCACCTAGTGTTTTGTTTCCTTTGTGGTACTCTTAAGGCCTGCCACACATGCAAGAGTCTTGGCCTGGAGTTTGGCCTGAGATGTTATCCTACCCATAATAAAACCAGGAAAGTATCAGGTAAATCCAACAAGTTACAGGCCAATTGCTCTTATGTCACATTTTGGAAAAATTATGGAAAGAATGATTGTAGAGAGAATGACAATCTATATAGAAAGTAGAGGACAGGGGAGCAATGGATCCAGTAGTTTGTTTGAAAATTATTCAGAAAAGCCCAAATTAACTAGGAATCAGTAATGGCAGTATTCTTGGATGTAGAAAAGGCTTGTGATATGGTATGTAAAGAGGGATTGTTAATTAATTTAGATAAAATTGAAATAAAGGGAAGAACAGCTGCAAATAGTAATACAAAATCAAGTTCTGAGAATATGTTTTGGGGTTATTAACTCCTCTCCAGTTATTGCAATCCAACTACCACTGCATTTAAGGTATAAACAGCTGATGATGAATTAATCGGCAAACCTAAAAGGACACAATAGAAAAACACACAACTGTGAGGGCCCTTAGCCTATGTTGGGAAAGTAAGAAAGCAAAGGGAGAGTACTTTGTTTGGTCGACAAATAAAATGGCAAGTAATAGGATTACAAGAGAAAAGGTATAGTCCCACAGTTCCTTATCTGGTGGCACTGCCAAGGCTATTTCCCCTACTATTTTTGAAATTTGCACATACAAGAAGAAATAAAGGTAAAGGAAATTGGGCAGATATAGTTGATTAAGAACAATGCATAATTATTGTATTACTATATTCACAGATGAATCAAAGGAAAGTTTATAGAGTCAGGTTTATATGGATTCCAGCTCATTAGGGTACTGAGGGGAGTGAGATGGCAGATTCTCTGGCTAAACAAGTTTTGAAGCAGGACAGAATTATGGAGGTATCATTTAGTAAAGCAGAAATTAAAGCAATAATATGGATCAATATCATGAATGCCTGGCAAAAGCAATGGAATAAAGGATGTAACTAAATGTCAAAAAGGAGGAAAAATGCAATCAATAAGTAGAAACTCCAGAGAACAAGTAATCATATCAAGGATGAGATCAGGACACAGTAGGTTAAATAAAACAATGCATTGAGAAAGCATCCATCAGGCATGTGTGATTGTGGCGTAGAAGAGTCAGTGAAGCATGTAATTTGTCACTGAATTAATTATAAAACACAAAGAATAAGGTTAAATTAAGAATTAAAGAAATATGGGGTGTGTTCTAAACTTTAAGGATTTGTTTAATTTTGAAGAAAGGAAGAATAAAGTCTTAGTTGACTTTTTGAAAGAAATTGGATAAATAAAGAGATTTTTTTAATGAAATGAAAATACAAATCTCTGGCCTACACTCCAGCACAGTAGGTGGCAGAAATGCACCTTAAAATGTTAGTTGCCATCCACAATTAATAAGGCAACGCCATCAACAGTCGACGCAATGACACGGGCTACATCAGAAATCGCATACTTCCCTAGTATATAGTATATGAAAAAAAGTATGTGACAAAAGAAGTATGTCCAAAATCACAGTATTTAAAAAGTACCTGGATGATCTACTTCCAGCGAGATTCTGAAGTGTGCATACGATGGATTTATGAATGGTAGTGGAGCAATGTAACTGACACAGGTAGGTCACATGATAATGACAACATAGCAAATTTAGTATGTCTGGATTACATTCATACTATACACATTCATACTATATAAAACATACTTTTTTAGCGGTCGTGAAGTAATTACTTATTTAAAATTAATACCTACTCATTTCAGATGCAGCCATGTTTCACTGGTTAAAATTGCAGATTAAACATTGTTGGAAACATTTGGGATGATTTTAGTACACAAGTCAACAAAATATATAATATTGTTCTAGTGGTTTTGGATATTTTAATGCAAATGTTTTGCATATTGTGCCTTTAAGAAGAACACTATGCAAACATACCAGTTTTACATCATTTGAAACTGCAACGGCAGCGGGGAAGATGCATTGGTATTAATTTGTGTCTGCTGCGGCACTCGCTTTAGTGCAGGCTTGGAAAAAGAGTGCATCAAGGTCACACATCGACCGTAAAGGAGGCACTTGCGATCACACTTCAGAAATCAAAAAAAGAAATGGGACACCCTATGGTCTCGTGGACTGGATGCAGCAGCCATTGTAAGTCCATAAGACCGTAAGTGGATATGAAGTGTGCCATTTGGGACAGGGCAAGACTTGTGAATTCAGTGAATTGTTAACTGGAGACTCGCAGTTCACTCGACTCGACAATTAACAGGTTGATTGTAAAGAATCAGCTCGTTCATGAATAAGAAATAACAAGGAACATCATGTTTTTATGAAATGTAGTGAGACTGACGTATTCACTTCAAAGTCTTTACCATCCACTGTGAAAGCTTTCGGGAGCTGAAAAGTGTGGGGCCAGCTGGAACTCACTTTTAGAGTTATATTTTATTTAAAAAAATGTTTAGAATGACTTTAGAGCATGGCAGTATTGATTAGACTATATAAACCCTTCAAAGTGCCTTCCAAAGGGATCATTCAGGTTGTTTGGTATGTAAGTGTGTGTGTGCATGCGTGAGAGAGAGAGAGCGAGAGAGAGAGAGAGAGAGAGAGAGAGAGAGAGAGACTGGTGCAAAGTCATAGAAGACTACAGTCAAATACATTATTTCAAATCAAAATCTTTTTAATGATTAGACACATTTTGTAATCATTGGGTAATCATTGTGTAACCACACTCATTGTGTAACCAAACTTGTTGTGTAACCACAGTTTTTTTCAACAATCCTACTTCTGGTTTACCATATTAACATTCATGAATGTAACTGTTGACCTGCTCTCAGGTGATATTATGCTTTCTTTTACAGATTTTAGAGAACCAAATGAGGCAGTAGTCTGATGTAAACGAGATATTTAAAACTTGAACCTTTAGGCCACTTGCAGTCATAATGACATCAGACTCCTGAAGCAAATTGCATATTTTTTTTAAGGGTTGTAGTCCTTTTGTCCTTTTTATCCCACTTTTACTTTTACCTTTTTTATCTTTGATTGTTCTAAACAGTGTTAAAACAAATAATACATTCAAAGTAAATCTAACTACTGGAAAGGTATTATTTTTATTTTATTTTAAGTGTTTTTTGTTTTTGTTTGTTTTTTTAACAACAGGGATGTAGAATTTATTTCAACATTAAGCAAGGGTGCAAAAGTGATACTGAACCAACACCACTTTGTAACATTAATTCAATGCAATTTGTCTTGATGCATCAACATTGACTTAGCATCATTTCAGTGGTTGCTTGCTATTTGGGTATGCTCTATTTATGTATGAGAGGAATAATTCACAAATAAAAAGTGCACTTACCTTAAAGTGTAGAGTATACGCCCATCGTTCCATATCCGAAGCATCCGATTGGGTGTGGTGATCCAATGGGCATCTGCCTTCTTGGAGTTGCGGAAAAATGTGTCAGGAATCCAGATTTTTCCAACCATGTTGCTGTTGAGACGTAGAACCTTCATGGTGCTGTTGAACTTCAACCGCCTGTCATACCACGTCTGGGCGAAGAAGATGTCAATTGTGTATTCCTAAAGAATTGTAAAGGGCAGACCTTTCAGACCTTTGTGTAACTAACAAAGGCAAAACCAATTCTTGAGTGTATACCCCTTTGTCACAATAGAATATAAGCATTCTACTTTGTTTGGCTTTTTTGGCATTTTAGATAGTGACAGGGAAAGAAATGGGATCAGGAAATGACAAGCCAGAATCAAACGTGCATTGGAGCATATGCACTGTTGGCCATTTTTAGCAAGTTTGGCACAAATGAATTAAAACAAACATTTATTTAATCCATGCTAAATCTTAATTCTTACTTCAAACTCTGGGGGCATGGTTAAACAGATGTCAGCAACAACTGTAGGATAACTGTTGTCATAGACTTTGTCACAGACTTGCTAAACCAACCATCTGCTAGCTGCCTCACATCACAGAAGTCATATAAATCCCAGCACATAAGAGACTCTTTCACCTAGATATCATAATATAGAGACTGCCTGTTACCCAAACTAATAAATACAATAAATAAATAAATAAATAAATAAATAAATAAACAAACCCATTTAAGGGTAATAATTTAATTGATGTTCAGTAAATAATAATAAAAAATAATTTAATACAGAAGAAAACAAAAGTAGAGGTATTTTGCACCACATGGAAGGATAGTATTTCTAATTACAGAAAGCCCTTAAAAACTGCTAGATCTGCTTACTTTTCAACTAGGGGTGTTACATATCGAGATGGATTGATACATTGATCAATTTACTAGGTCAAGGTCAAGGTCAGTTTATTTATATAGCACATTTAAAAACAGCTAGTGTATGCCAAAAGGCTGTACATGCACAAATAAATTAAATAAGGAGTAAGAGAATAAAAAGAAAAGAACAAATAATCAATACCAAGTGAAGTTTCTAAACGTAATTTAGGGAGGAGCGAGCCCATCTAATCTTCCAATCAACAGCCAACAGCCAGAGTATATAAGCAGCTGCTTGCCTCTCCTCAGTCTCAGGTGTTCCAGCATCCCACCACCTCCCCAAACTCCACCTTTATCTTAGGTACCTTGCCCTACATAATCATATCCTATATTTAGTCACTGTGGGGGTATATCAGAGCTTGAGTTGAAGCTGCTTCATCGAGCCCCTCATCAGTGGACAGCAAGCCAAATAAGTTTAACCTAATATTTTAAGATTATATGGGCAAACAAACTTTTTAAAACACATTAAAATACACAAATTACAGTTAATCCAAAAGCAAAATGGGATATGTTAACACTGATTACTCCAGAAGAGATGGCTGAAGTTCTGAGAGGCATGAAAACCTCAGCAGCTGGACCTGATAAGACAATGGCTAACAAGCTTCCACCTCTGTTAAATTATCTGAAACATCTCTATGCCAATTCCATCATGCACTTTGGTGCGATGACAACCAAGTGTGGTTGGGGTGTTAACCCTCTGGACCCTGAGGCTAATTTGTGGCCCTGAAGAAGTTTGACATGCTCTAACATTTGTTTTGTTTTTTTCAGTTGCTTTAAAGCATATTAATGGCTAAAGTCTGATTACACTGTATTCAGCACAAACAGGGCTACAGTAATATGTGAGCAACATATGCATACAAGTTTGTAGTTTTGAGAAAATAATGTTTATGCAGAGTTTCTGAAAAAACTAAAATGTTAAATCACTGAAATCAGGCCATATAACACACTTATATAACACACGAACAAAACATTTGTTCACAAGGCTTTTCACAACTGGATGTTGTTGCCTAGAGTTTTTTCTTCAAAACAATGTGAAAACCATTTTGATTACTCATTCATACAAAACAATATAGTGATTTAACTTTTGCAAGACACTTATTGTCAGAATGGCTGTATGCGGGGAGTGTGTGGATCATCATGAATAATGCTGTGATTCACACCTGAGGCGTCAGCAACTCCTTCCCTGAATATCAATGAAGAATGTGACAGAGGAACTATAGATAATAAACGTGAGGAGTTTAATGATTGAATGTATTGTTTGTAGCTTATTCACAAAATCACATTTAATTTAAAAGTAATCTGACTATACATTGTCTTTACATAAAGACTTTAGACCTACAGTACTGTTCAAAAGTTTTAGAACTGTATGTTAAAAAAAACGTGAATATATAGTGAATTGTAATTTATTCCTGATGTCAAAGCTGAATTTATCATCATTACTCCAGTCTTCAGTGTCACATGATCCTTCACAAATCATTCTAATATGAGGATTTGATATATATGTGACCAATCACGGAAAGCAGGGACACAAGTCGGTTCTGGGGCATTTTGAGTTATTCATAGATTCTGAAAGTGTAGTCTCTAAGCTTTCCAGCGATGTGTAACACATGGAAATCTGATAATATTTGGAGAAGTTGTGGCCATTTGAAGGTAGGCACTCAAAAAAGCTCAAAAGGGAGAAAACGGCCTCTAAAGATTGTGCAGTTCTCACCTGTTCTCACCTGCTGGGAGTGACAACAGGGCTCATTTACATCTCATTTAGATAAGCCATACCCCCTGTAAAGCTGCATGGTTGCATAGCAACGACAGACGCAACGGGAAAAATCGGACCGAATACTACTAATAATAAAGGATAATGTGCATTGTAAATGTCAGTAATTTATCTTTTTTGACTTTTGACTTTTACCTTTTTATAAAACCTTTATTGTCAAAACTCTATTTGAACTTGTGCATTGCAGATAACATGTTGCAAGACACTCCTTTAAAATCTGGCCATCATTTTTAATGTTATTATTTTAATGTTTATGTAAACAAAAAGTACATATTGATGTTAATTTTATTTGTTATTTACTGGTTTTCTACATAAAACTTGGTGAATTGATTTCATTGTGTAGCATTAGGACTTTTTGAACAGGATTCTGTGATAACCGTGATCATTTTGGTCACTATAATCATGAAATGAAATTTTCATGCCATTTCATCTCTAGTTATGATCAAATATGAAAGTACAATTTTCTATAAGAAAAAAAATAATCTCTGATTCCATTTCAGTCAGTCGGTTCATCGGTGACGTCCGACGTACCGATAAATTGGTATCACTTCAGGGAGCCCCTATCAGCTTCGAGATATAGAGAACAGGCCAATGAGAATTGGCGTGCGAGATTTGCATCCGCCCCACGTTGCGGGTATAAAGCGGAAGTGAAATGCAACGCACGTTCGTCATTCACTTCATTGATGAAGAGCTGCTTTAAACGCAGAGAGAGAGAAAGAGAGAGGAAGACGCGTGTGTTGGCAAGACGGCACAACCAGCACGACGTGCCCACTGCTGCATTAAAAACAACTGATATGCACTATTTCCCGGTGTGTTGCTGCGGTCCTCCCCTGAGTGCTTCAGCACAAAAAAGAGTGTTTCCTCACAAAAAGAGCTACATGGGTGTGACACTGGGTCTTTTTCAAGATGTCATTCCACCCATGCGCTACTGGATTCGGTCATTCCCTGTCACCCGCTGACGGTCACAATCGCTGTATCACGTGCCTGGGCATACAGCACACTGAGGCGGCCTTTGTGGATAGTTCGTGTTCTCACTGTGGGAACATGACTATCGCGGCGCTTAGGTCGAGACTCGCCTACATTCGTGAAGGTGGAGTCCCCCTACCCATGCCTCAATCTAGCTCTACTCCCCAGAATAGATCTACTTCGACGAATGGCCGGGGTGACCTGAGGATTACGTTTAGGGCAAACCCGCTGAGCATCCCTCACAAGCGCCGCTACCGTTTGAGCTTCCGGGGGAACCCGCTGGCCCCTCCCATGGGCGTCCGGCGGTGTCCTTCGGAGCTCCGGCGGATGAGCAGATGTCGATCGCTGCATCGGAGGGTGAGTTCCAGTCCTCGGAGGATGAAGATTCAGCTGCACTGCCTCCCTCTGGGAGAGTGGCAGCGGTCGAGTCAGACCCCAAGTTGACGGCTATGCTTCCCGGGCCGCCGAAAAGGTCGGGCTTGAGTGGAACCCTCCACCACATCCCGAACTTTCTAGTTTGGACGATTGGTTTCTCGGGCCGGGTCGCACTGATTCTCAGCGTCCCGCCTCGGTGCCTTTCTTCCCGGAGGTGCATGAGGAGCTCACCAGGTCGTGGTCGACACCCTTTAGTGCCAGGAACCGACCCGATGGCTCCTCCCTCCTCACTACCCTTGACGGCGGGCAAGCCAGGGGGTACGTGGGGATCCCGCCAGTGGAGCGGGCCGTCGCGATGCAACTGTGTCCGGCGACCGCCTCCAACTGGCGCGGTGACCTACGTCTTCCCGTCCAAGGCCTGTAAGTTCTCTACTGCGAAGGCTTACAGGTCTTGTGGCCATGCCATGGCGCTGCTTCAGGTGCACCAGGCCCAGGCACTCATGGATATGCACGAGGGTAGCCCTGGCCCAGAGCTCCTCGGGGAGGCGGCGAAAGTCACCGCCTGTTCCATTGGTCAGGCGATGTCCACTCTAGTGGTCCAGGAGCGACATCTCTGGCTCAACCTGGCCGTCATGAGGGAGACCGATAAAAATCGGTTCCTGGACTCCCCCATCTCCCCGGCCGGGTTGTTCGGCAATGCGGTCGAGAGCTTTGCCCAGCAGTTCTCGGCCAACCCGAAGCAGAGGGAGGCCATAAAATACATCCTGCCCCGGCGGTCAGCTGCTGCCTCCACCCCACCTCCGGCTGCAGCACCTCCGCCTGCTCCTCACCAAGGACGTCCGCCCGCCGCCGCCCCCGCTCCCGCCCCAGCCCAGCAGCAGCCTCCACCCGGGCGTCAGCGTGGAGCCGGCCGTGGGAAGGACGTCCAGCCCGCTCAGGCCGCTGCCAAGCCAGGTGACAAGCGCCGTCGTAAGAGACCCTGAGACGTGCCACCCAGGGATGGAGGAGATTGCTCTTCGGGAGACGGCAGACTCGGTTATGCGATTCAGTTTGCCCGGCGTCCCCCCAAGTTCAGGGGCATTCACTTCACCTCCGTGTTGAAGGAGAATGCCCCTGTGCTCCAGGTGGAGATCGCAGTCCTACTGGCGAAGGACGCGATAGAGCCGGTCCCTCCAGCAGATATGAAGACCGGCTTCTACAGCCCGTATTTCATTGTGCCCAAGAAAAACGGCGGTTTACGACCGATCTTGGATCTGCGACTTCTGAACCAGTCCCTTCACAGGCTGCCGTTCAGGATGTTAACGCAGAAACGCATCTTCAGGTGCGTCCGTTCCCAAGATTGGTTTGCAGCGATCGACCTGAAGGACGCGTACTTTCATGTCTCGATTCTCCCTCGACACAGACCGTTCCTACACTTTGCATTCGACAGACGAGCATATCAGTACAAGGTCCTACCCTTCGGGCTGGCCCTGTCGCCCCGTGTCTTCACGAAAGTCGCGGAGGTGGCCATTGCTCCCATGAGGGAGCGCGGTGTTCGCATTCTCAACTACCTCGACGACTGGTCGGACCCTTCATTTCAACGGGCAGGAGTGCCTCTAGAACAAGTGTCCAGGCATGCTGTTGTCTCCACGGATGCCTCATCCACCGGCTGGAGTGCCACGTACAACGGGCTTGCAATATCGGGTCTGTGGACGGGGCCCCAACTGCAATGGCATATCAATTACCTGGAGTTGTTAGCAGTTCGTCTTGCACTCAGCCGCTTCAAAACGCCGCTCAGAGGCAAGCACGTTCTGGTCCATACGGACAGCACTGCGGCCGTTGTGTACATCAAGAAACAGGGTGGTCTATGCTCCCGTCACGTCACAACTCGCCCGCCATCTCCTCCTATGGAATCAGAAGCTTCTGAGGTCGCTTCGTGCCATTCATATTCCGGGCCTGCTCAATCGTGCGGCCGACGAGCTCTCACGACAGCCAGTGCTCCCGGGAGAGTGGAGACTCCAGCTGATCTGGAGTTGCTTTGGGGCTGCGCAGGTAGATCTGCTTGCCGCCCCAGACTCCACCCACTGCCAGCTGTTCTATTCCCTGACCGAGGGGACCCGCGCTGGCACACAGCTGGCCCCGGGGCCTATGCAAATATGCGTTTCCCCCAGTGAGCCTTCTTGCACAAACACTGTGCAAGGTCAGGGAGGACGAGGAGCAAGTCCTGTTGGTCGCTCCGTATTGGCCCAACAGGACTTGGTTTCTGGAACTAGTGCTCCTCGCGACAGCCCCTCCTTGGCCCATTCCTCTGAGGAAGGACCTCCTGACTCAGAGACGGGGCACCCTCTGGCACCCGCGTCCGGACCTCTGGAAACTCCATGTCTGGTCCCTGGACGGGACGCAGAGGTTCTAGGCGGTCTGCCACAAGCTGTGGTAGACACCATTACTTCCGCTAGAGCGCACTCTATGAGGCACCTCTACGCGTTGAAGTGGAACCTGTTCGTCGAATGGTGCTCTTCTCGCCGAGAAGACCCCCGAAAGTGTTCGGTCAGTTCCGTGCTTTCCTTCCTACAAGACGAGTTGGAGCGAAATCTCCCTCCACCCTCAAAGTTTATTTTGCCGCTATCGCCGCCAATCATGACCTCGTAGGCAGAAAGTCCTTAGGGAAGCACGATCTAATCGTCAGGTTCCTGAGGGAGGCGAGGAGACTGAATCTGCCTCGCCCTCCCTCTATACCCTCTTGGGACCCATCTCTGGTGCTGACCGCACTGCAGAGGCCTCCCTTTGAGCCTTTGCAGTCAGCTGAGTTAAAAATTCTGTTTCTGAAGACAGTACTCCTGACTGCATTGGTCTCCATCAAGAGGGTAGGGGACCTGCAGGCATTTTCGGTTGACGAATCGTGCCTGGAATTCGGGCCTGGTAACTCTCACGTAATCCTGAGACCCCAGCCTGGATATGTGCCCAAGGTTCCCACCACTCCCTTCCGGGACCAGGTGGTGAGCCTGCAAGCGCTGCCTTCGGAGGAGCCAGACCCAGCCCTAGCTTTTCTCTGTCCTGTCCGCGCCTTGCGGACTTACGTGGACAGAATGACTCATGACTTCAACCACAACCTGCACAACACTGTGGATTTACAGCACTTTGTTCAAATGCTAACACACTGCTGTCAAAACTGTGAACCACACATTCAAAACATAACAGATTTCAGCCGAAAGCTGAAAGGCTAAGCAGGTGTCTTGTTTTAGACTTGTTAGTGAACAAACACACACACACACACACACACACACACACACACACACACACACACACACACACACACACACACACACACACATGTATATATAGGTAGAGCTCAGAAAGACTAATTTTGGAAATGAAACAAGAAATGTTATGTTCTAAAACTGTAAATAAATCATGTGAAAGAATGTCACTCTGTTCTTTGAAGAAAATATTACTTTGTATGAAGTCACTGAAACTGTTCAAACTGTAAAGATGAAAAGTTTGTATTTTCTGTATTGGTGTTTGATGCTAGTGTTTTTACTCTCAGTGTGTTCTGAGTGACAGTGTGTGTTATCTCAGTGAAGGTTGTGCATAGTGTTTGGCTGCACTGAGCCTGTTTTGAGCCATGTGTTAAGAGTTCTGTTGCATGGAATGAGTTTTGCAGGTGATGTGAACTGTTTAGCTCAGGTGACTGTTGGTAGTGCAGACTGTAGTTAGAGTTTTGCACATGTAGCTCCAGTTGTACTCACTGTCATTTAGCAATCGAAAAAAGTTAATTTAGAAAAATGTTTGGAGCGTTTGTTTGTTAAATTAAAGTTTTTGGTTTTAAAGTGACGAGCAAGCGGCCAGCGGCTGACAGTGAGTTAACCACGTTTGATCAGTTTAGCCTCTCAAATCAACACTTGACTTGCTTTGCCTATAAAAAAGTCCATAGATATCAAACACTTCAAGCATATCACAATGTTAGTTTATATGTTTACTATCACCACCACAGTAAAAAGGCGTTTTTGACATGTTGAGGCATGGGCTGATGCTGCTCACAGCGGTGCTCGCAAACGAAACGGGCTACACAATCTACTAATAAACTAAATAAAATAAAAAATAAAAAAACATGCAGGTTGTCTTACCTTACACCTCTCCGCAAAATGAATATAAATCTGAGTTTTGTACTAGAGTTTTGAAAATATACACCTTACTTGTGAAAACAGTACCAAAGCGAATAAAAAAACTGTAATTAGCTAGGCTACATAAACACTAGGGATGAGTCACGATTTTCGAATATTCGATTAGTTGATTTAATTATAGAATATCGAATAGTTTAATTATAGAATATCGAAAAAATCCCCATGTTTTCGGTGCTGATGTGGTGGTGACATTCATTTTAGGCTTCTCCTTTTTATATTTTAGACATTCATTAATTAAAAGAAATTATGAGATGTGCTGCGCTGGTGGAAACAACATGAGACCACGAGACTGGCCATGTGGTGTTCAGAGTCCACACCAGCAGCAGCAGCAGTGAGCGTTCCTTCAGCAGCAGAGCGTTCCTTCAGCAGCAGAGCGTTCCTTCAGCAGCGAGCGTTCCTTCAGCGGTTGGGCGTTCCTTCAGCAGCAAGCGTTCCTTCAGCAGCAGAGCGTTCCTTCAGCAGCGAGCGTTCCTTCAGCAGCAGAGCGTTCTTACAGCGGTGAGCGTTCTTACAGCAGCAGAGCGTTGATGCTGTAAGAACACTCACCGCTGAAGGAACGCTCTGCCGCTGAAGGAACGCTCGCTGATGAAGGAACGCTCTGCCGCTGAAGAAACGCTCACCGCTGTAAGAACACTCACCGCTGAAGGAACGCTCTGCTGCTGAAGGAACGCTCTGCTGCTGAAGGAACGCTCGCCGCTGAAGGAACGCTCGCCGCTGAAGGAACGCTCTGCTGCTCTAAGAACGCTCACCGCTGAAGGAACGCTCACCGCTGAAGGAACGCTCTGCTGCTGAAGGAACGCTTGATGCTGAAGGAACGCTTGCCGCTGAAGGAACGCTCTGCTGCTGAAGGAACGCTTGCTGCTGAAGGAATGCTCTGCCGCTGAAGGAACGCTCACCACTGAAGGAACGCTATGCTGCTGAAGGAACGCTCGCCGCTGAAGGAACACTCTGCCGCTGAAGGAACGCTCTGCCGCTGAAGGAACGCTCTGCCGTTGAAGGAACGCTCACCGCTGAAGGAACGCTCTGCTGCTGTAAGAATGCTCACCGCTGAAGAAACGCTCGCTGCTGAAGAAACGCTCGCTGCTGAAGGAACGCTCACCACTGAAGGAACGCTCTGCTGCTGAAGGAACGCTCTGCCGCTGAAGGAACGCTCACCGCTGAAGGAACGCTCTGCTGCTGAAGGAACGCTCTGCTGCTGTAAGAACGCTCACTGCTGAAGGAACGCTCGCTGCTGAAGGAACGCTCGCTGCTGCTGCTGCGGACTCTGAACACCACAGGGCCAGTCTCGTGGTCTCATGTTGTTTCCACCAGCGCAGCACATCTCATAGTTTCTTTTAATTAGTGAATGTCTAAAGTATAAAAAGGAGAAGCCTAAAATGAACGCGTCACCACCACATCAGCACCGAAAACATGGGGATTTTTTTTAGACGATAATCGCACAACCTATTCGATATTCTATAATTAAATCAACTAATCGAATATATTCGAAAATTGTGAATCATCCCTAGTGTTTATGTAGCCTAGCTAATTACAGTTTTTTTATTCGCTTTGGTACTATTTTCACAAGTAAGGTGTATATTTTCAAAACTCTTAGTACAAAATACCAAACTGATCACACTTGTAACACAGCTAGTCATTCTTTCAAAACCTGATGTAATGCTTTCATTCAGTTGCACGTATTTTCAGTCCACATAATCACTGTTTCAAACAGAAGATTATTGTAATATGTAATGAGAGCATTTGATTTAATCATCGAAACACAATAGTATGATCTTTCAATTTAGTACTTTAAACAACGCAAGATATATGTTTCAAATCCCCTTGTTGCTGAATTAATTACAGTAATACAGGTTACAGATATCACATTAGAAAATACACTTACATTACCTAACTAATACAAACATCCATAATGTTTGTATTCAGTGTGTTATCAAAAGGTGTGATAAATGTTCTCATTGTACCATATGACTGAATCTATACTGTACTACTACATGCAATCCACCTTTATACGGGTGAGTTACAGTAATGTGGCAGACTCTACCATGGTAATCTGTTTACAGTATCACATGGCATTAATTCTGTATTTGATTCCATCTGTCTTATCCATCCCTTATACTTTATTCTGTTCACTTACACACACACACACACACACACACACACACAAAAAAAAATTCTTCTTCCTCATGGGGACCAAAATATTTCCCCTCAAGGACAAGGATATTGCCATCTTTATAGGGACATTTTGTCCCCATAATGTAGAGTTCACCAGGCCACACACACACTTTGAACATAGTGGTTATAATCATAAATAAATTGCTTATATGGTAAAAATAAATGAATTACATATGGTTATCCATATCAGAAATGGCAAACAAAGTAGAAACTATGTCTATAGAAACATTATCTATAGGTGTACCAAACGATTAATTGATTAACCATTAAGATCAGTCAGATTACAATTTCTTTTCAATCGCTAACAAGCGCTTACCCATACTTCAGATACTTTTCCTAAACTCTTACCACAGACTCAAACCTACAAAACACAAATGGCCAAATGGATAATTTTCTTCTCAAAAACATATTTTGTTAAATATATACTAACTCTTCATTTCAAAATAGAGCACATCTTTCTCTGCACACACTAACTTTACCAAAACACTGGAAATCTGACTCAAGATGAAATTATTCTGTCAAAGAATAACACTTGTTTTCACTTCACAAGGTACATGCAGTCAATCAAAGTACACCAGGTTTCAAAATACTGGCTATTGTTGACATTACAAAAACTGCATAGACTTTTATGTTTCAGTTTTACAGGTATTTGCATGCAAAACATGCAATCCACCATTTTTACACGAAATTTCTTGGTTGGGAACTGTATGTCCACATGTACAATAATGTTCACATTCAAAAGCATTCCAGTAAAAAGCAAATCTTTTTTTTCCTTTACGGTTTACTACAGGAGGTACAGTAGAAACACGGTATGATAGAACAGAAAAAGTTTTACAGTATTGCTTACAGTGGACAAAATACATTTTTAAGGGGCTAGATATTACTGTATCTAATCTCTGCGATCTTCAGGGTTAGGCCACATGTTTTCATCAGCATCACATGCACCTGGGATAAAACCGCTTGGTATGTCGGATCCACCCTTGGCAATCATGAACTGTGATGTCCCTGCAGCCAGCATCCATGGCTTCAATGAGGGAAATCTGGTCATGTGGCTGATGGTCATAAACCTTCCACCTCCATGCAGAAAAAAATTCCTCTATGGGGTTGAGGAAAGGTGAATAGGGAAGAGACTTACCAGTCTTGGGTGGACTTCAAATCATGTTGTTATTGCTTGCCACATGGAAAGCCACATTGTCTCAGGTAATTACAAAGGTCCTCATGTTTTGTTTCATTGCAGAAGCAGAGGGTTTTTATACTGTATCTAAGGTTTGGAATATTGTTTTTGCTATTGTGGGATGTTGTGTGTTAATATTCGTAAATACTACAAAAACAATCCATAATTTTGTTGGGAGGTATAGCTTGTCTGTTAAGAAAATGTAAGCATTGTGGAAATGTGTTCACTGACTGCATATTGTGTGAAAACGACATGAAATGTGTGAATGGTATGGCCACAAAAGACTGATGCTGTGCTAATTGTGTTTAGAGTTTTGAAAATGTGACAACTGGTTGGACAAATGCTTGTTAGTGACTGTAAATAATAGACAAATGTATTAAACTGCATGAGAAGAGATGCAAATCAAAAGTTTGATAGTAAGAGCTTTATGAAAGGCGGTTACTGTGAATGAAATGTTTATATAAATTAAACACTTTTTTGTGCAGTGAATAGGATACTTTGTGGTTTTGTGTATTGTACTAACACAATTGAAAATATGCTGAAATGTTTGAAAAAAAGTGCACTTTTGATGATCTGTTGTGATATTAGTACTAAGAGTTTCGAAAATGTACACCTTGCTTGAGAAAATAGTACCAAAGTGAATAAAAAAAAAACTGTAACATATAGCAAAAAGAAAATAGGTTTAAATAATACTAAAAAACATTAAACATACTTAACGTATAATAATGAATCACTTGGCCTAGCCTGCTATGGAGGAAGAGAATGTTACTGATCGACTGCAGTGAACTTCATTTGTTAACTTCTTTCTTGTTATGCAGCAACAATCCCGCACTGTATCCCGAAGCAAAGGTAAAACTGCCCACCCCTACGAAATCGGCATTGGGTCCCATGGGACCCACGGGATCCCAATCACGATGCAGCCATGTTGTTTTTTTTACAGCAAAATTTGAGCAGACCATCTAACGCATCTACAGCAAACCCTGGAGAATATCCATGCAGTAAGTATGTCTTTGAATGTAGCTAAGTGTGAACAGGCTCAACATGAAACCAGCTGTTTGGGGTACCACCTGGGCAATGGCAAATTAAGGCCTTGGGTGGACAAAGTAGATGCAGTCCACAAGAAAGAAGTTCGATCATTCGTGGGTCTTGCAGGCAGGTACGATTCATCCCAAACTTCACCACCATAACTGCATCTGCCAACCAGTTTGTTGACCAAGACAGTGAAGAATCTGGTTCCATGGACCGAAGACTGTGAGAAGGCATTCACCCTGCTAAAAGAAAAGATATGCTCCAGTCCGGTCCTCCAGAGTCCAGACTTCTTCAAACGATTCCTGGTTCAAGTAGATGCCTCAAATAAAGGAATTGGAGTGGTACTGGCCCAGGGACCCAAAGGGTCATTATGGGGAACGAAATACCCACTGCGCCATACTGACAAATGCCTGTCCTAGTGTGAAGTCAGTACAGACAAAAGCACTTCCAGTCCAGGTCCAGGCTATAAAACCATATACATGTGTGTGGGGAAGACCAACCTGCTAGTGGTGTGCGTATTACGGTTATATCTGCAACACTTCGGATAATCTGCGGGTTGGGCGGGCCAAGTAATAAAAAATAACATTCCAATTAATAGTGGGTGGGTCGCTTGTGGATGAGAGATAAATCATTAATGTGTTGATTTTAATAAAGACATGGAACTCTCATTTCACCGTAAAATGCAACAATTGTGTGTCACTCTTTTACTTTCGTTTTCAACAACAATGTATATCTCTTCAGGGGAAAAAAAATCTAGGAAAACATGTCTCGAACACCTCCTAATGGTCATTATATAAATATATAGCTTTATAGCTTTAAAGGTGCCCTACCACACGTATTTCATTACTTTTGTGGTAGTGTCTGAAGTTCTACCATAGACTCTGTAAAACATTTTTTTTGTGGAAAAAATGCCTTGGTTACCTTGTTTCAAGACATTCTAGCGTGATATAGAAAGCCTGCAGGAAGACTCTGCTTGCGGCAGTTCTCATTAATATTCAACAAGCTAAGCTGTTTGACTCTGATTGGCTAACAGCTAGCCAATGACAGCCTGGCTATCAGCATCCTTTACCCAGCGCAACAAGTAGAGGATCTTTGTTTACTATCATAAACAAATATATATATATATATATATATATATATATATATATATATATGATGTCAGCCATCCTTGCTGTATACAAAAACTATCACTGAGCTAGACAAATTCTGGGTGAGCTCATGAATAGTAATGAGCTCAGGCAACACCACGTCAGATTGACCAGCTTTTGTAAATGGCCTGATTTCTCTGCTTATTTCTTTTCAGTGGCTAGAGCTGACAGAGGAGGTAGCAGTTCATTTTCACATTCACGACATAACACAAACACATATGGACCTGACATATTTCAAAACATACAAGTAAAAACTTGTAAAAACTTTTGTGTGGCAGGGCACCTTTAACTAAAACTATACATAAGCTTAACAGAAATTATTCTGATAATTCTGATAAAAAGTTTTTTCCAACATGAAAATATTAACGTGTTTAAAGCTCAATTATTCGACTTGTTACACAGTTGTGAGGTCCACTTTTAAGCAGCAATGGAAGCAAAACAGATCCCAAAAATGTCAAAAGGAGAATTAAAAACAAAAGGAAAGAAAGAAAGAAAGAAAGAAAGAAAGAAAGAAAGAAAGAAAGAAAGAAAGAAAGAAAGAAAGAAAGAAAGAAAGAAAGAAAGAAAGAAAGAAAGAAAGAAAGAAAGAAAGAAAGAAAAGAAAGAAAAGTACAGTGTGGGAGCATTTACTGAAACAGTTAACCAGGACAGATCAAGTGCTGGGTATGTGATAGGTACCGGCTGTGAAGTGCTGTATGTACATGACAATAAACTAATAAAGCATATATCCAGCCTTTGCTTGGGCTGAACATATTTATTTTCTTATGTGTGTGTTCGGGGAGTTGCAGTGACAGGAACAATTTAAGTTTGAAGGGAGTAAAGCCTGTGTTTAGGCTATTAAGGAAATTTAATTTAGCCAAAGAATATTTAATTTAAATGTTAATTTAAAAGCAGCCTACTTCAGTCATAATATATTACAATATCATATTCATATCATACTTCATATTCTTCAACCTCGTAATCTTAAAATTTGGTAGATGGTTACGCCAGATATCACTCCTTACTTCGCAGTCCTGACTGAAGACGGAAGCCGCCTTTCGGAAGCGATCTCTTCAGTCGGTGTTGGTGTGACGGCACCTAGCTTTGCTCTGTCCCGTCCGCGCTCTACGGATCTACGAGGATAGAACCTCAAAGCTTCAGAACCTCAGATCAGCTCTTTGTCTGTCACGGAGGCCAGCAGAAGGGAAAGGCTGTCTCAAAGCAGAGGATGGCCCACTGGATAGTGGATGTCATCACCTTGGCTTACCAAGCACAAGGTGTGCCCTGTCCACTCAGAGTGCGAGTACACTCTACTAGAAGTGTTGCATCCTCCTGGGCGCTGGCATGTGGCGCCTCGCTGTCAGACATCTGTAGAGCTGCGGGCTGGGCGCCACCCAACATGTTCGCTAGATTCTATAGCCTACGTGTAGAGCCGGTCTCCTCCTGTGTCCTCACCTCAAACGGGTAGAAGCACTGAGAGGCCCCGGCTCTTGTTGGCTTGCTGCGCTCCGGCGTCTTATTCTCCAGAAGCAAACTCTGTGAGTCCTCCATCACCCTCGTGCCGGACGTCGCGGAACGTCAGGCATCAGGCCCCTTGCCGCTGAATCCTTGAGAACCGGTAATGGGTTGGGGTTATATGAGTGACCCTGCAGGGATCCCATATATTCTTCCACGGTCGCTCCTACGGGAAGCCCGTGTCTTTCCCTTGGGAGAGCCTTCCCATCACTGGGACTGAGCCCCCTCCTCCCTTGCAGGCTACGGCTCAGCATTGTACTCCACATAACTCCTTCGGGGTACGATGTGGGCTCCGCACGTCCCCTTTTCTAGGGCACGCTTCCCAGTGTTATCCAATAATCACTGAGCAGGGTCATGCGGAACAGCAGTGATGGACTTCCTGGTGTTCCTGGAGCCCCGTCTCATCAGGTAAGAGAGCTCAGACGGCTCACACTGGGCACTGGAAGGGGGCAGAGGCCATGGCACTTTGGTAGGGATTCCTATTCGTCGGTACTCCGACGTGGCGTCGAGAGTGACCGACTGAATGGGAACGTCTCGGTTACGCATGTAACCCTCATTCCCTGAAGGAGGGAACGGAGATGCCACATCCCGTCGCCATGTCCTCTGTACCCTGCTGGGGTGCCTGTCTACCTACTCGGCTCCTCAGCAAAAGGCTGATTTGATGCAATCACCTGTGTCTCATTTATACCCGCACGGCGTGGCATGAGCACCTGGTGCAATCATTGCATGCCAATGTGCATTGGCTCGTTTTAGTTACACTCGAAGTAGATTGGCTCTCGCGAGCGAGATTCCTATTCGTCGGTACTCCGACGTGACGTCTCCGTTCCCTCCTTCAGGGAACGTGGGTTACATAAGTAACTGAGACATTCTCAATGTTTCAAGGCATGTGATTTGCTACTGGTGTCACACTTTCACATGCACGCGCTCCATGAACTCAGGATCAAAGCCTGAGTTAACAGAGAAAGTTGATGATCAGTGTCATGGTACCGACAAAGCCTGATTGAATTGGTTTGTTTTTGTCAACTTGAAACTAATCCTGTAACCCTGAGTTTGTTCAACCACCATCATGGTATAGGCCCCAAGGTGTTACAACTTGATCAAATAATGATCAACCATGGCAACAAATACAAACAAGGAAACAGAACAAGAGACAAACCAACTCAAAGTCCAACAGAAACACAGACCAAAGCTGACACTAATGTGCTACTTCGGGTGAGCCGTCATTTTATTAATTTTTCTCCCTTTTTTCCCACTTTTGGACAACTCCACGTCCCCCAGTAGATTCTAGTGAGCCCATTTGGGTTCATATCACACTGTAAAGCTGCTTTGAAACTGTATATCTGTGTTGTATAAAGCGCATATAAATAAATGTGACTTGACTATAAGTATTTGGAGTCTGATTCCAAATGACAAAATATTTCATGCCCATAGAAATGTTAACATATGCCCAGTGCATCTTCACAACCTCACAATGCTCGCACTCATCACAGGAACACGCACAGAGTAACGGCCGAGCTCAGTGTTTTGACTGAATGATACGGTTTCTTTCTCACAAAACCTTATAGTATGCCTCCTGAACACTTTCAATATATGGCGCGCGTCTCACTGTCATTATAGGAAGGAGCGCGTGCAGAACATTTTTATTAATTAATTTATTTTTATTTCTTCTTTTGAGGTCCGAAAAAGATAGAAGAATATAGGGCAGTGGAACAACAGCAGGGTGAGTAAAAGATGACTTTATTTTCATTTCAGGGAGAACTATCCGTTTAAGCTTTTTCTTTGTTAAAGTCTCTGCAGCTAGTGTACTTGAATTTCATTTATCTGCAACAAAATGTTGTATAATTACAGTTTTGCACAATAAATGTTCTCAAAACCACATACAACATTTCTTTCTTTCTTTAAAAAAATACATTTAGCAGTTTGGCTTTCCTTAGGATCTATGTAACCTGTTCTGAAATGGTTCTATTATCATTTATACATCGCAATATATATCTTTATCGCAAGAAGCTGCACTGTATATCGCAAAATATGAATTTTAGGCCATATCACCCATCCCTACCACTGGACAACAGGTCACACTTAGTTATTTATCCACTGATCTAAAGAATTTGTGTATTCAGCGTTTTAATTGTTCTGTTGTGTCTAAGGACTTTGATTAGCTTTCGTGAAGAAGAAAAAAAAAAAAAAATGCCAGCAAAATCAAAATTTTTGATAATTTTCACAAAACTTTCATGGCCCCAGAATATTTTGTTGTAAGAATATCTGAACATGCAATATAATAATAATAATAATAATAATAATATAATAACAATAATAATAATACAACTTTTATTCTAGCTTCATGAATATGTTGAATAAAAAAGCAACATTTTGAACAAAAAGCTGAGAAAATCAATTTTTTTAAAAGACTACAATGTGCAAAAATGACGTGTTAACGTGTTAACGTTTTTTTTTTTTTTTTACATAAAATCATGTTACAGATATTTGAAAATACAAGAAAAGACATCATAAATGTAACAAACAATTGCACACTAGAAGGGGCTTAGATACTGAAAGATACATTTACAAATCAAGTTTTAACTGCATTTGCTTCATAGAAAATCACATCGAGTCAATATAAAAGGTTCTGGAATCTGGAATGTTCCAGATATAAAACAGATTTATATATGTAAAATATATATAGGAAAACTTACATTTGTGAACATGGAATATTAAAATAATACGTTTCATTAACTTTGTACTTGTACTCTGCACAATGACATAAAGTTGAATCTGAATAAATTTTTTATATAAACCTGACTGCGCTTATCTCTACAGTTCTCCAAAAGACCAAATATTGTTTCCATAACAACACAACTTGACCATCGTTATTCTCTAAATTAAAATTACATTTAAATTAAAATCACATTAAGCAATGGTTCTATGGCTTGTGTTTTGATTCAGAGATTCTGCACTCTTTCAGAAGAAAGAAAGCCAGAAAATTCTGCCAGGGAAGCATTGTCTCACAAATAACAGCAAATTCCATCAATGGCAGGAAAAGAGTTAAAAGTGAACATGTCAATATATAATGTAATACTTTTGAGTTATATGATTTTTTTATAATACAGCTGTCATAATTAAATAACCCTTATTGAACATTGCTGTTTTTAAATCACTGTAATATGGAAGGGTACAAAATTCTGTTAAAACTCAATTAAGCCTTTGGGAACTTTAAAATGATGCTCAATTAGCTTTAGCTGTGACAAATAATGTATACATTTAAATTTAATTAAAAATAAAAGTTAATTTCCACTTTTTTCTCACAATTCTGACTTTTTTCATAATTGCGAGTTTACAGAATTACGTGATAAAGTCAAAATTGTGAGTTATAAAGTCATTATCATTGCGTGATATAAAATCACAGTTGTGAGAAAAAAATGTCAGAATTGTGAGAAAATGGTCCTCAAGGGACATTTTGTCAATTTGTGAAACTGGCATTGGGTGGATCCTGGAGGAGGATCCTGATCTTCCAGCATCTGATCCAGAGCCACAGCTTCTACCTGAGCCATCCCAGCCCCTCGTCATGCCTGCCACAGACACCGAGGCATTGCACACACCTATCACAGACCTTCAGCTAGAGGGTCCTGGAGCCATAAGCAACTGCTCATTGACCTGTCCGTCCACCACCGGCTCTATTATGGTCTTCTCCTCCACCATGGTGGTCTTTACTGCCCTGCAGCGGGGATCTCTTCCCTTTCTGTGGGCCTGGCCCTCCCTCCCATTAATGCTCTCTGCGAGCGATGCCCACCTTGACTGTTTTTGTGGTTTTGCTTTTGGGCAATGGTAGAATGAAGTGGTCAGATTAAATATTTTAATATTTTAATTTTAAGCACGGATCAGAAAAAAAAATGGCACAATTTAATTAAATTAAGACATATCTTATTTCCCTGCTATTCTCTTCTGGAAATACTGGAGAGGCCACTTTTCTAATCTGATATCTCCATTTTTGTGGAACTCTATTTTTGTGGAAATGCACATATATAAATAAATGTTCAGTTATTGCAGATATTCTGAATAACATTTTTACATGACCCCGAATTCTGATAAATATAGGTCAGTTATCAGTCAGATTCCTAGAAACCAAAACATTGGCTTAATATGTTTGTTGTTATTCTTCTAAATAAAATTATATACAACCAGGGCATGACATTAACATCCGCCAACCCACCAAATTTCAGCAGTGGCGTGTAAACAATGTTACATTTTGTAGCTTCACTCTGACATATACAAACCCGATTCCAAAAAAGTTGCGACACTGTACAGATTGTGAATAAAAAAGGAATGCAATAATTTACAAATCTCATAAATGTATATTTTTATTCACAATAGAATATAGATAACATATCAAATGTTGAAAGTGAGACATTTTGAAATTTTGGATTTCATGAGAGCTACACATTCCAAAAAAGTTGGGACAGGTAGCAATAAGAGGCCGGAAAAGTTAAATGTACACATAAGGAACAGCTGGAGGACCAATTTGCAACTTATTAGGTCAATTGGCAACATGATTGGGTATAAAAAGAGCCTCTCAGAGTGGCAGTGTCTCTCAGAAGTCAAGATGGGCAGAGGATCACCAATTCCCCCAATGCTGCGGCCAAAAATACTGGAGCAATATCAGAAAGGAGTTTCTCAGAGAAAAACTGCCAAGAGTTTGAAGTTCTCATCATCTACAGTGCATAATATCATCCAAAGATTCAGAGAATCTGGAACAATCTCTGTGCGTAAGGGTCAAGGCCGGAAAACCATACTGGATGCCCGTGATCTCCGGCCCTTAGACGGCACTGCATCACATACAGGAATGCTACTGTAATGGAAATCACAACATGGGCTCAGTAATACTTCCAGAAAACACTGTCGGTGAACACAATCCACCGTGCCATTCGCCGCTGCCGGCTAAAACTCTATAGGTCAAAAAAGAAGCCATATCTAAACATGATCCAGAAGCGCAGGCGTTTTCTCTGGGCCAAGGCTCATTTAAAATGGACTGTGGCAAAGTGGAAAACTGTTCTGTGGTCAGACCAATCAAAATTTGAAGTTCTTTTTGGAAAACTGGGACGCCATGTCATCCGGACTAAAGAGGACAAGGACAACCCAAGTTGTTCTCAGTGCTCAGTTCAGAAGCCTGCATCTCTGATGGGATGGGGTTCATGAGTGCGTGTGGCATGGGCAGCTTACACATCTGGAAAGACACCATCAATGCTGAAAGGTATATCCAAGTTCTAGAACAACATATGCTCCCATCCAGACGTCGTCTCTTTCAGGGAAGACCTTGCATTTTCCAACATGACAATGCCAGACCACATACTGCATCAATTACAACATCATGGCTGCGTAGAAGAAGGATCCGGGTACTGAAATGGCCAGCCTGCAGTCCAGATCTTTCACCCATAGAAAACATTTGGCGCATCATAAAGAGGAAGATGCCACAAAGAAGACCTAAGACAGTTGAGCAACTAGAAGCCTGTATTAGACAAGAATGGGACAACATTCCTATTCCTAAACTTGAGCAACTTGTCTCCTCAGTCCCCAGACGTTTGCAGACTGTTATAAAAAGAAGAGGGGATGCCACACAGTGGGAAACATGGCCTTGTCCCAACTTTTTTGAGATGTGTTGATGCCATGAAATTGAAAATCAACTTATTTTTCCCTTAAAATTATACATTTTCTCAGTTTAAACATTTGATATGTCATCTATGTTGTATTCTGAATAAAATATTGAAATTTGAAACTTCCACATCATTGCATTCTGTTTTTTATTCACAATTTGTACAGTGACCCAACTTTTTTGGAATCGGGTTTGTATTTATCAATATCAGATTCACAACTTTCAGTTCAAAAGCTGTCACTAGGGTGGGACCCTACACCTACCTAAAGAGTGCATATTAGTACCTAAACGGTACATATTAGAACCTTTTTAAAGGGTAGCATCCCAGTGACAGCTTTTGTACCATAGAAAATAAAAAGCATTTCCTGATGGACCTCACAAATCTGTTGGTCAAAGAAAGATTTTCATAAAAACTGTCATTAGAGCATAACTCTTACCATGTTGATGGCATTTACTGGGCCAATACTGTTGACAAACATGTCTGTATGGATCACGGTTGGTTTGACTGTAAAGAGCAGTGGAGAGAAAAAAGGAGAATTCAAAATTAGTTCAGTTATTTCAGAATACATTTAAAAAGAGGGTTATTAATGTAATGACAAGGGAGTAAATTTGCACACCCCCCACTCCTTCTCCTCCTCATTTAAAACAAGCTTCAGCTTGTGAAATGTTTGGCTTGAAAAATTGACCTGCTACCTTTCTTTAGAAAGTAAGATTGAATGAATGAATGAATGAATTAGACTATGATATCCGCAGTGTTCTGGTAGCTTGGCTGTACTGTTCACCAATAAAGAGAGTTCCACGCTCTGCCATACCCAAGCTGTCACCACCATTTAGCATTATTTGTCATTTATAGACTACCGAGTGTGTGTAACCAGGGCATTTTTTTCAACAGTAGACAGTCATGCATGTAAATATATGGTGGACTCACACACAAAAAAAAAAAAATCATTGCGGCTATAAGTGGAACATATTTTTTAAGTTACATTTATGTAAAATCTGCATTTATTTTACTGCTGGATTTGACTGATGCACTGAAACATTTTGCAATATGATTACTTTTCTCTATTTTGCAACAAGAAATAGAAATCTTTCTCAGCATTTTGTCAAAACTTAATTTTGTTATGTATTAGGGGTGTAACGATGCACTCGTGGTCACGATTCAATATAAATCTCGATACTGAACTCACGATATGATTAAAATATTATTATTATTATTAGTGTATTATTATCAGGACCCACAAATGTTCCCCCATTGCATTATTATACATTATATTCAACATTATATATAGTCGTTTAATGTAATAATGTCACTGAAACTTATTTTTTTCCCCTCATGCATTGCTCGCGCTTTCAATGCACACAGCATTCTCTCCCGTGCTCGCAACTCTCCCGGTGCTCGCTATATCCCGCCTCTCTCGCTATTAATGCACTATACACACAAGAATAAACCATCTAAAATGCTTTGAAGAATCATACTACCAAAACTAAATGTGATCTGATGATTTAAATGATGTTTGCGCTTTGACTTTGCAGAGTGCCGTTCCGGCAGCGCGTGCACTTCAGAAGATCAAAGCAATCAATCACAGTCAAAATGACCGCTCTCAAACTGTAAATGTTTAGCTCATCCAAGAATTGTAATTCTGCATTTACTCTCTCATGTTGTTTTTGCGCGTCACGCAATCATTTGAACGTCCGTGTTTACTACAGTATGCGCGTTGTGGTGAATCTGTTCATCATAAACCATCGTTCGTGTCTCTTCAGAAGACTTGGATTTGGATTAGACCACTCGATTAGTTCTTTTTACGATGCCTTTATGACATTTATTGGATCTTTTAAGTTTGAGAGGAATGGACTTTAAATGGGGGGACAGAAATCCCTCAGGTTTCATAAAGAATATCTTCATTTGTGTTTGGAAGTTAAACGAAAAACGACTTGATGGTGAATACATGATGACAGAGCTTACATTTGTGGTACATTTGTGTTTGGGTGAATTATTCCTTATAAATAGTTGAGCCTTGGATAAAACAACTCTATATAGCGAATCAAGTCGTTTCCATCAACGATACATATCGTCACATTTTATTTCGCAACATATCGTTTAACGATATATCGTTACACCCCTATTATGTATTCATACTAGGGCTGTCAACGTTAACGCGTTAACACGTGATTCATTAAAAATCCTTAACACGTTATTTAATAATTAAATGCAAACGGTGCAAACTATTTACTGAAGCACATGAAATTGCGTCATTAACGTAATTTACGTCACAGTTAGATGATCATGGGAGTTGGGAGTTTATCACACTGAGCTTCTACAATGGCGCAAGCACCTGTAACACTGGTAGGTGGAAATTTCTGTTCTAACCCTTTAAAACCATTTTGCTTCTCTGTTTGCGATTAGATCATTTTAAGCCAAGCCTTTAAATCAAGTAAGCAAATTCATTCAAACAATCCGTTCAAAACAGCATTAATGTAGATTGCAGAGAATAGAGACTTGCGGTGTGTTTTCAGTGAATTGTTAATTCCAGAGTGTGTTTGGCTTTAAAACACAAACTCTTTCATATTCTGTGATTGTTTCTGAAGAGTGGGAGCCCTCGCGCATCGTGGTGTGTGAAATACAGACTGAACAGAACGTCAAAATATCCCACCACTGTATGGCCAGATGATACGCAAACTGCATTCTTGATTGGATAAAGCAAATCAGTAAGAACACGTGAGTCCGTTTTATTGATGCGCAAACATGATACTGATTGTACTATTGATACTGTTTGGTATCACACCATCTAAAATGTAAATAAGATCTTTGCTGTTTCACTGTACACATGCTACAGACTGTGAATTCTGAAGTTTCTTTTCTGTGAAGATTCTTTTCTTTTCTCTTTTTAATTAATTTATGAATTGTATAGACTCCTTGTCTACACAACTCATACACAGAGTCTATACAATTCATAAATTTATGGGGAAAAAAATACAGAAAAGAAACTTCAGAATTCACAGTTTATAGCATGTGTGCAGTTGGTTGCTTGGTGTCCTTTTGGAGTCTCCAGGTGTCCTTTTTTTTGGAAAGACACCTAAATTTATCTTGAAAAAAGAAAGTACAGAAAATACAGTTTTGTGAGAATCACCCTTCAATTTGATGGTTTGCTTTGCTGGATAGAGCAAATGATGACAAAATGAATGTGTTAAACAAAATTGAATTTCATGATAAGGGTGTGTTTCACTCTACACTGCCTCAGTAGCTGATGCTATGGGAACACACTCTCCAGGTGCTAAGATTGTCTGAAGCCTGTATAAAAACATGCCAATTCATCAGCCCTTGCACCTCCCTGTGAGGCGTCACATCATCTGCACCTCAGGATCTCCTAGAGGTGGAACACAATGTCACTTAGAAGTGTGTGCCGCTGCATCCTCATTTTATCACCAGTGAGGACTCACAATTAAGTGTTTGTGTGTGCAGCATGCACAAGCCTCGCTTGACAGCACTTAATGTAGGCACTGCGATGATTTCAAAATGAAAAGTGCTTCGCTCACGGATTGCCTTCTTTTAAAGTAAGAAAGATGAATATGCTATCTCCTGTTTAGTCCTGCAGTTGGCGAGGCATCACACAAGCTAAGGTCGTGGGGATCCACTGTTTGGACTTGAGACTACGGAGAGTGAGCAGATTTTTCCCTTAATCTCTCTCGTATTGGCGTATGCATGAGTATTTCTGGTCGATTACACAGGTGTACCAAGCTGACGTCCTTAAGTACTTAGATCTATGGAGCTCGAGGAGTGACTGATGACAGTGACATGACTTGAAGGCCAAGTATGATCTGGTTATTTGTGCCATGGAGCTAGTACCTTTGATAGATCAGACACACAATTATTTGTTATAGCTTAAAGATAATCTACATTTTGATGGAGATTACATGGAAAATGTGCCTTGCTTTAGTGTAGGATTTCTACCACCTGCTGGAAAACAAACAGTTTTAAAATGAGTTTGACATGAAATTACCATTATCAACAGTAGATAGCAGTAGAGGACCACTCATTGGCTCATTCTACTCAGTAATGTACTTATTTTCACAGGTTTTGCCTTTGGATTCATATTTAGACACAATCACTATTATTAAATTTAAAATGAATCAGTTTTTTACAATTATGCCACATTACGATTACAGTGAAACCTAAAAATGAATGGTGTTATAAGGAGGAGACTTGGAGTAATAATTTTGTTTCCTATTTTTGTTGTTTGTCTACAACAAAATGTATGTGTGTGTGTTTTAAGCATGCTTAGTGTGTTAAACGTGCTAAACTATAAGTATTATAGTTTAACCCTTTTAATTCTGTGTGTGTGTGTTTATGTACTCTCCATCAAGGATTTGTTATGTGTAAGCGCTACATTCCATACATGTGTTCTGCAATGTGTTTTTTGTTTTGTTTTGTTTCATTTGGGGTCGGCCTAGACGAAGACTATGTGCTTCCTCTGCATTTAAACACTATATGATTTTAGGCAAGAAGTGGTTGTGTCACTTCGTGCTCCACTACTCTTTTTTTGCCTTCTTTATATTTGTGATGGATATAGAATAAGTGTGTTTTTCAGATGGTGGAGTGGTTAGAACACTATAAAAGCATTCTGCTCCATCATCTGTTGTGCTGTGTGTTTAGTTGGGTTAGCATTGATATGTCTCCTCTGTAGTTGGGCTGTTACAGAAGAGGTTTAAGGGTTAATTATATACCACTCCCTCATCTCATACCATTAGCTGTGGATGGAGATGATATTGACGTGCTCCTCTTGTATCACATAACTATATTGTGGTGGATGAGAGAGACTGGGATTTACCGTCGCTCACGTCCCATTCTTTCATTGTCTGCCTTTCTAGTGCACTAGCACATAGTATGTGCTGCTTTCAGAGAGAAATGTGGATATAGCTATTTTTTTGTTACCCTCTCCAATACAAGGTATAAAGATATCAGTATCCTCCCTATTTTTATTTAGGGGCAAACACTGAATAGGTGAATGGGCAGCTCCGTCACTCGCTTCTCATTTCCTTGACCTTTTTTGGTACTGGAAGTGTGGAGGTAGTAGTAATATTCTCCCTCTGTACTCGCATATATAGGCAGGACTGAAGATGAGAGTGGGCATATTCATCAAGTGCCTTCCCAGTAATGATAGTTAATTCTGAGAAGGATTGTACAGACGAAGAGGGTGGGCAATTTCACCACTCATGTCCCACCGCTTTATCTGGCACCTCTGTTTGTACTGGAAGTATGGAGGTAGTGGCAAGATGTTCCCTCTGCCGTTATATAGGGGCTGTCACAAGAGAGTAAGGTGACACTCATGTCCCACTTCCTCATCTATTGCCCTCTCTGGTACTGGGAGTGCGGAGTTAGTAGCGATGTGCTCATTCTGAATTCACAACTAATAGGCTAGTGCAGTCTATTATTTATT
This sequence comes from Paracanthobrama guichenoti, assembly GCA_018749465.1. Classification (NCBI taxonomy): domain Eukaryota; kingdom Metazoa; phylum Chordata; class Actinopteri; order Cypriniformes; family Gobionidae; genus Paracanthobrama; species Paracanthobrama guichenoti. The sequence continues at coordinate 29,320,054 of CM031963.1, forward strand.
CCGGTACTGGAAGTATGGCGCATGAAAATGGGCTGTTACAGGAGAGGAGAGCGGGTAATACCGCCCCCCGCTTCCTTATCTTCTCGCTTCCCTTTCACAGATGTAATTTCCATCCGTAGTCACTTATTTTAGGCTGGAGGAGAAGTGAACAATATTGCACTCTCATCTGACTTCCTTTTTGTCCAACGCACCACAGTACAGGCAGCACAGAGGTGGTAGTGATATGCTCCCTCTTTATTGGATTGGGCTAGTAGAGATGAGGATGGTAAGCAGTACCACCACTTGCGTCCCATGTCCACATCTGTCACCCTTGCCAGTACTTGGAGTTTGGTGGAGGCTTAATGCTTCCTATGGAATCACATTCATATATTAGACATGGAGTTGGGGGAGTTATTATTGCACTTCCCTTGTGGATCAAGAGAACGGGCTGTTCACAGAATGGAAAGAATGGGCATGACAGCTAGCAACACCTCACTTTCAAATATGCCAGCCCCTCCGATCCAAATAGATATGGATGTTGCATTAATTTTGCTTCCCCATGTAATCATATATGATTGGGCTATATGGAGGAGGAGAATGGGCATGGCCGCCACTCGCGTCTCATTCCATCATCTGTCACCTCTCCAGCATGGTCTGGAGGTGATAGTGTGGACATAGTGAAGGTACTATGTTAACACGGTTTCTTGCAGTTCATGAGGAGCAATGGAAGTACAGAGCGTAAAGGTGGACATTGTTACCATTGCGACCAACTCTCTGCCTTCTCTGCCAGTACTTTGACAGAGGTAGAATCTACAACTCTGCAGGATTGGGTAACTACTTGCCGATAGGGCCACTTGGCTAACAGGTGGAATTTCCCAGGCAAGTCGGTAATATAGCTCTTGGAGAAAGAACTGGTTGTTATTGCCATGGCTGCCCCTCTTTCTCTGTGGTTCCCTTCAGATGATGGAAGTGGGGTGTTGTCAGGCAGGGTCGACACGCCCTTTTGTATGGTCTGTGATAGAGAGCTGGAGGATGTGGAAGCTGCTATAGACGCACCATTCTTAGTACTCTCTCACCAGACTTGCCGAAAGCACTTTTGAGGTTTTCCTTAGGTAGAGCAGGCCGTTTGGAGAGCACAGTTCTCTCCTGAGGCATCTTCCAGTCCTTAGGATAAGTTGTTTAATTCTACAGTCCCTTCAGTTAGGTTACCCCTGAGAGCTAATGGCCAAGGGTTTGGAAAGCCGGGATAGCAATGCTTTGGTCTGCACCCTTCATTGGGAGTTATGGGCAATATCACACGTTTATCAGACACTGGCGTGAAGCACGTTGACATAGCTTCTCGTTCCCCTTCTCAGGGAAACGGGTTACACATGTAAAATAGACTTTTTGGAATGTGATGTCTAAAATAAAATAATATATGCACAAGTTAAACTAAAGATAAAGCAAACAAGATCCCAGTTGAATAAATAAATCAGTAGGGGTGTAACGATACACTCGTGTCACGATTCTATATAAATCACGATACGCAACTCACGATACGATATGTATCCCGATATTTTAAGCCAAAATAAAGAAGAGTGTTTTTTTTTTTTTTTTTTACTATTATTAAAATAATATTATTATTATTAGTGTATTATTATCAGGACCCACAAATATTCCCCATTGCATTATTATACATTATATTCAACATTATATATAGTTGTTTAATGTAATAATGTCACTGAAACTTGCAATCATTTGAACGTCCGTGTTTACTACAGTATGCGCGTTGTGGTGAATCTGTTCATCATAAACCATCGTTCGTGTCTCTTCAGAAGACTTGGATTTGGATTAGACCACTCGATTAGTTCTTTTTACGATGCCTTTATGACATTTATTGGATCTTTTAAGTTTGAGAGGAATGGACTTTAAATGGGGGGACAGAAATCCCTCAGGCTTCATAAAGAATATCTTCATTAGTGTTTGGAAGTTAAACGAAAAACGACTTGATGGTGAATACATGATGACAGAGCTTACATTTGTGGTACATTTGTGTTTGGGTGAATTATTCCTTATAAATAGTTGAGGTTTCACCGAGGAGCGCGTCCAGTCAGTGTTGAACTGCGTGAACTCGTTCGAACGCAGGATAGCGGTACCACTGAAACATTTTCAGAGGCTCCTGGGGCATATGGCGTCCGCAGCCGCAGTAACGCCGCTGGGATTGCTTCATATGAGACCGCTTCAATGCTGGCTCCACGACCAGGTCCCGAGATGGGCGTGGCGCAGCGGAACTCTCCGTGTCCAAGTGACGCCGAGATGCCGCCAAACCTTCAGCCCGTGGTCGGACCCTTCATTTCTACGGGCAGGCGTGCCTCTAGAACAAGTGTCCAGGCATGCTGTTGTCTCCACGGATGCCTCATCCACCGGCTGGGGTGCCACGTACAACGGGCTTGCAGTGTCGGGTCTGTGGACGGGGCCCCAACTGCAATGGCATATCAATTGCCTGGAGTTGTTAGCAGTTCGTCTTGCACTCAGCCGCCTCAAAAACGCCGCTCAGAGGCAAGCACGTTCTGGTCCGCACGGACAGCACTGCGCGCCGTTGCGCACATCAACAAACAGGGTGGTCTACGCGCCCGTCGCATGTCACAACTCGCCCGCCATCTCCTCCTATGGAGTCAGAAGCATCTGAGGTCGCCGTGCCATTCATATTCGGGCCTGCTCAATCGCGGCGGCCGACGAGCTCTCACGACAGCCAGTGCTCCCGGGAGAGTGGAGACTCCATCCCCAGGTGGTCCAGCTGATCTGGAGTCGCCCGGGGCCGCGCAGGTAGATCTGTTTGCCGCCTCGGACTCCACCCACTGCCAGCTGTTCTATTCCTGACCGAGGGGACCTCGGTTCGGATGCGCTGGCACACAGCTGGCCCCGGGCCTACGCAAATATGCGCGCTTCCCCAGTGAGCCTTCTTGCACAAACACTGTGCAAGGTCAGGAGGACGAGGAGCAGGTCCTGTTGGTCGCTCCGTACTGGCCCAACAGGACTTGGTTTTCGAACTAGTGCTCCTCGCGACAGCACCTCCTTGGCCCATTCCTCTGAGGAAGGACCTCCTGACTCAGAGACGGGGCACCCTCTGGCACCCGCGTCCGGACCTCTGGAAACTCCATGTCTGGTCCCTGGACGGGACGCGGAGGTTCTAGGCGGTCTGCCACAAGCTGTGGTAGACACCATTACTTCCGCTAGAGCGCCTCTACAAAGCACCTCTACGCCGTTGAAGTGGAACCTGTTCGTCGAATGGTGCTCTTCTCGCCGAGAAGAGCCCCGAAGGTGTTCGGTCAGTTCTGTGCTTTCCTTCCTACAAGACGGGTTGGAGCGAAGGCTGTCTCCCTCCACCCTCAAAGTTTATGTGGCCGCCATCGCCGCCAATCATGACTACGTAGGCGGGAAGTCCTTAGGGAAGCACGATCTGATCGTCAGGTTCCTGAGGGGGGCGAGGAGACTGAATCCGCCTCGCCCTCTCTCTATACCCTCTTGGGACCTGTCTCTGGTGCTGACCGCACTGCAGAGGCCTCCCTTTGAGCCTTTGCAGTCAGCTGAGTTAAAAATTCTGTCTCTGAAGACAGTACTCCTGACTGCATTGGCCTCCATCAAGAGGGTAGGGGACCTGCAGGCATTTTCGGTCGACGAATCGTGCCTGGAATTCGGGCCTGGTAACGCTCACGTAATCCTGAGACCCGGCCGGGATATGTGCCCAAGGTTCCCACCACTCCTTTCCGGGACCAGGTGGTGAGCCTGCAAGCGCTGCCTTCGGAGGAGGCAGACCCAGCCCTAGCTTTTCTCTGTCCCGTCCGCGCTTTGCGGACTTACGTGGGCAGAACGCAAAGCTTCAGGACCTCAGAACAGCTCTTCGTCTGTTATGGAGGACAGCAGAAGGGAAAGGCTGTCTCCAAGCAGAGGATGGCCCACTGGATAGTGGATGCCATCGTCTTGGCGTATGAAACCCAAGACGTGCCCTGCCCGCTCAGGTTAAGAGCCCACTCCACCAGGGGTGTAGCTTCTTCCTGGGTGCTGGCTCGTGGCGCCTCGCTGGCAGATATTTGTAGGGCTGCGGGCTGGGCGACACCTAACACGTTCGCTAGGTTCTATAGCCTACGTGTAGAGCCGGTATCTTCCTGTGTGCTCACTTCCCATAGTCAGTAACACCGAAGTGCCCGTTCTAAAGTGTCGGCTTGCTGCGCCACTCCTTCCCCATGGAACGGATACGTGCGCTTATATGCTCCAGTCGAGTTCCCCAGTATGGCGAACCCTGTCGAGTCCTCCGCAACCCTCGGCAGTCGGACGTGGCGGGCGTCCGGCGCCAGGCCTAACGCTCGTATGCATTGGTGGAACTTGTGTTAGGCTGGGTTCCATATGTTGTGACCCCCACGGCGGTCCCATATGTGTATTCTCCACGGTAAGTCTCCCTTCGCGAGCTCGTGTCTTTCCCTCTCTGCCGTCTCAGTGTGGTGTGGACCCCCGCCTAAATGGCCGGAGCCACCCCTGGGGCTTCCGTATGTAGCACTGCCCACGGCCAGTCCATACGTGTATTCTCCACATGGTAACTCCCTCCGGGCATGATGTGGCTTCCGCAGCGGCCCCCCGGGGCACGCTTTCCCAGCGTTATCCAATAGTCGGCTGAGTGGGTCTTGCGGAACAGCAGCTGACTCTCCCTGCGTGAATTTCCCGCCCGAACAGCCGGGTCTGAGGGGCTTTCCCAGGGCGCTGGAGGTGGTAGCAACTGTGGCGTGTTCCAAAGGGATCCCAATTCGTCGGTGACGTCCGACGTACGTCGAACGTGACCGACTGAAAGGGAACGTCTCGGTTACGTATGGTAACCCTCGTTCCCTGAAGGAGGGAACGGAGACGTACGTCCCGTCGCCACAATTGCTGTACCATCACTGCAGGCCGAGTCAGTAGTTCGCTCCTCAGTGAAAAAACAAACGTGCGTGCATTTCACTTCCGCTTTATACCCGCGACGCGGGGGGAGCGAGATGCAAATCTCGACGCCAATTCTCATTGGCCTGTTCTCTATATCTCGAAGCTGTTAGGGGCTCCCTGAAGTGATCCCAATTCGTCGGTGACGTCCGACGTACGTCTCCGTTCCCTCCTTCAGGGAACGAGGGTTACCATACGTAACCGAGACGTTTTCTGCTGCCCATGTTAATGAATGAGAGAGTTGGCTGTCACCCTTCCGATGTAGATGCTCTCATTTAGGGCTGGGCAATATGGCTGAAAACTGTATCAAGATATAAGTGTTTCATATCAGTCGATATTGATAATTATCAATATTATTTATATAATTTAAAATAAGGACCAGAAGAAAAATATATTACATTTAAACATTTTTATTTTAAACTTAACCTTCCTCTGATTATAATCCCCTCAGCTATAAAGGCAGAAATGTCAACACAAGCATGGAAAACACTCAAATGTCTAAAATCACAATGAACACTTAACAGTTATCTCTTAACATTAAGGCTCAGTGCCTCCATTATTTCTTTGTGGCGTTTAGATGCTTTGTCATAAGGCACTGATGCAGAGTAACATTACCTCTCCATGTTGTTTCAAAGAATAGCACAATGGCGAGCACGTCGAGTATAAACACCTTCTCAAACAGACGAGGTGCACGTGCAGTCAGCGGAGGCTCACGCTACGGAGCCAGACGAAAGTATAAACAAGGCTTAAGGTGGTTAAACAAGTTTGCGGTATTACCAGGCTTCATGGGGATGATGGTCTTGGTCGACATTGGTCTGACTACGGTCAGACTTATAAAATCCAAAAAACTGCCATACTGGCAAGCTGACTTTTTTTTCCTGTTTCCGGCCATACTCGCTCACTGCGGCACTCATTTTCGGGTTGATCCCCAAACTTGATACTGTTACATGATTGGCTGTTTGCGTGTCACTCCCTACATTGCTAGGTTACCAGAGAGTGAGTGCTAAACTTGCGTCGCAACCTCTGGTTTCTTCCGACAAAGAAAAAAAAAAATACTGAACGTTTTATCGAACGCATTTTTTATTGATATCGATTACGTGTCTATCGCGATACATATCGTTATCGTTTTATCACCCAGCCCTACTCTCATTCATTGATATGGGCAGTAAAAACACGCACCGCTCTCGCTCCGCTGACACTTGTGATGTGAAACAGGCTTTAAACCAAAGACTTTAGGGATTTTGTTTACCCTTTTAAAGTGAGATCATTGCACTGCAACATTCAAATCTGCGTTCGCGCTGCCGCTGATCCGAAGAGAGAGCAGCTGCCATGTAAATGTACAGATAAGCAGTTTCACAGTCTTTTCAACCACACATTTCGTTAATTATGTTACAAACATTTAAATACCAGGGGGACAAATGTGTACTGGGATAAAAGTTTATAGTTTGGGTATGAACGTTGATATCCAGCGATCAAAATGGAGCAAATCACCTTTTTGAAGTGTTTTGAAGTCATCGCTTATTACACCAGGAAGTGGTGACGAGACTGTTTAACAGTGTTTGTCATTGAATCATTCATTCAAGGGATTCATTCAAACGCTGATTCAATGAAACAAGTCTTTATGAATGAGACGTGACTCATGTCTTCAAATGATTTTTTTTATTATTTCATTCAAATTAATGTATTTTAAATAGCCTGAAGCCATGAACAGTCAGAAGTCAGAACCTCTAGTAAATTATGTTATTTTTTTCAGAATTGTGGGAGAATCACAATCTCAATTTTAAACAAAAAAACATTGATTCTCTATGCATCCAGAATCGTGTAGCTCTACTCAGAAGTCTGTCCGAAATCAGTTGCATGAGGTACTTTTGTGCGCAAACGCAGCCTACAAAGTCATTGCCGATAAGGGGATGTCAGCTACCTAAGTTTTCGGACCCAGCCTTTGTATGTGTATCTTGTCAAAGACACCTAATTTAGATCATAGGCTTGTTACGAGAGAGCTCCATGATTTGAGTGTTCAAATTTACAGGGTCCCTACACAGTGTTCACTATTCCCTAAGAACAGGATAATATAAGTAATATAAGTAAGCTTAAATAATTTGGTTATGTTACATATTTTATCAGGACTGGAATTGAGAATCACTGCAATAATTGCATTGTGTCAAATTATTAATGTAAATATGAATACATAGTAGTTAAAGACACTCCATAAAGTGGGTCTAAAAAACGATTAAAATAAAATAGTTACAATAGTATTTGCCATTGTACCGAAACCTACTGAGAATTGGAACTTTTACTGATAAATAAATGGTGTGAAATGTTCATTGCACCCCTAAAGATTTTTAATATGCTCCTAAGTTTTTCAGTTAAAACATTTCAGTTTAAAAACGTTCTCCTTCAGAAAAAAAGTAAACGTAAGGAACATGGCTGATGCGTTACAACGCTGCAACACCCTACAATGAATGCTTCAATGCCATATAACATCATGCAAACGTTCAGGAAGACGAATGTACCAGTTTATAATGTTTACTTTGTTGTGTCCGGTGTAGAAAGCCTGTCAAAAAATGGGTTTATTGTAAGCGAGACACTAGCATTCGCTCTAGACAGAATGTTAGCCTACTCAATTGCTCACTTATGACACATTACAACCCAGCTAAATGTATTCCTGATATGTTGGAAATTTATTGTAAGCAACTTTTACCTGTTTGTAAAGTTGTTTGAAAATATGCTTTATTTTTAAAATTCTGCTAGATGCCACTAGTCGCAGAAACTACATACTTCACCTTTAAACAAAATACAAACCCGATTCCAAAAAAGTTGGGACACTGTATAGATTGTGAATAAAAAATGAATGCAATAATTTACAAATCTCATAAACATATTATTCACAATAGAATATAGATAACATATCAAATGTTGAAAGTGAGACATTTTGAAATGTCATGCCAAATATTGGCTCATTTTGGATTTCATGAGAGCTACACATTCCAAAAAAGTTGGGACAGGTAGCAATAAGAGGCCGTAAAAGTTAAATGTACATATAAGGAACAGCTGGAGGACCAATTTGCAACTTATTAGGTCAATTGGCAACATGAGGGTATAAAAAGAGCCTCTCAGAGTGGCAGTGTCTCTCAGAAGTCAAGATGGGCAGAGGATCACCAATTCCCCCAATGCTGCGGCCAAACATACTGGAGCAATATCAGAAAGGAGTTTCTCAGAGAAAAACTGCCAAGAGTTTGAAGTTCTCATCATCTACAGTGCATAATATCATCCAAAGATTCAGAGAATCTGGAACAATCTCTGTGCGTAAGGGTCAAGGCCGGAAAACCATACTGGATGCCCGTGATCTTCGGGCCTTAGACGGCACTGCATCACATACAGGAATGCTACTGTAATGGAAATCACAACATGGGCTCAGGAATACTTCCAGAAAACATTGTCGGTGAACACAATCCACCGTGCCATTCACCGCTGCCGGCTAAAACTCTAAAACTCTATAGGTCAAAAAAAAAGCCATATCTAAACATGATCCAGAAGCGCAGGCGTTTTCTCTGGGCCAAGGCTCATTTAAAATGGACTGTGGCAAAGTGGAAAACTGTTCTGTGGTCAGACCAATCAAAATTTGAAGTTCTTTTTGGAAAACTGGGACGCCATGTCATCCGGACTAAAGAGGACAAGGACAACCCAAGTTGTTCTCAGCGCTCAGTTCAGAAGCCTGCATCTCTGGGATGGGGTTGCATGAGTGCATGTGGCATGGGCAGCTTACACATCTGGAAAGACACCATCAATGCTGAAAGGTATATCCAAGTTCTAGAACAACATATGCTCCCATCCAGACGTCGTCTCTTTCAGGGAAGACCTTGCATTTTCCAACATGACAATGCCAGACCACATACTGCATCAATTACAACATCATGGCTGCATAGAAGAAGGATCCGGGGACTGAAATGGCCAGCCTGCAGTCCAGATCTTTCCCCCATAGAAAACATTTGGCACATCATAAAGAGGAAGATGCCACAAAGAAGACCTAAGACAGTTGAGCAACTAGAAGCCTGTATTAGACAAGAATGGGACAACATTCCTATTGCTAAACTTGAGCAACTTGTCTCCTCAGTCCCCAGACATTTGCAGACTGTTATAAAAAGAAGAGTGGATGCCACACAGTGGGAAACATGGCCTTGTCCCAACTTTTTTGAGATGTGTTGATGCCATGAAATTGAAAATCAACTTATTTTTCCCTTAAAATGATACATTTTCTCAGTTTAAACATTTGATATGTCATCTATGTTGTGTTCTGAATAAAATATTGAAATTTGAAACTTCCACATCATTGCATTCTGTTTTTATTCACAATTTGTACAGTGACCCAACTTTTTTGGAATCGGGTTCGTAAAACAATTGCACATGTGGTGAACCCATCTACACCTTCAGTAGCTCAGTAGCTAAACTTAAAAAAATAAAACAGACACCTACCTCCAATGTCTGGCCGCAGCTTGTTATCATAGCCATCTAGTAAGCTGTTCAAAATATGTGTGACGTCACTCTCATACACTTTGGGGGTCAGAACCCATGTTTTGTTTGTCACTTCGTCATCATCAGTTTCCAGCTGAACAGAGCTAATGGGTAAAACAAACAAAAAAAAGGTGAATCAAAGTTGCTAATGATCCTCTTTTCAACATTTTTATAAATGCATTTTTATTTCTGTGGTCTCTACAATGTAAGATGAGATTATGGTGATTTTGTTTTAAAGTGGTCATGAAATCACACTATTTACTTTGTTAGTGCACATTACCTGTGGTGAACAATTAACCAGTGCAAGTTAATGCACAGAAAGAAATAGTTTGTTGTGGTAATCTTTAATGAAAATCTTTAATGTTCCCTCTCTGATGACGTCAGTTTGACGGCTTGGGTAGAATGCCCTTAACCACTCCCCTCCAACTGTCAGTCAGCTACGAGCAAGAGATGGAGAAGAGGTCAAATAAACCCCGCCCTCTTCTCAATATTCTGTTTCACTTGGAAATTCGTCACAACACTGAAGTAAAGTCGGTTGCGTATCGTTAGTTCTGGCAGCTTGTATCAGCTGACTCTCAGCTGATTCACGTCTACCTATAGGAATAGACCTTAATCAAAGCGGAATTGATTATCGGAAGTGCTTGTAGAAGCAGTGTATCGATTCTTCCGGTTATTTATATTTTTAATGTGCTGTTAACACTTAGTTGACTAAACACCTCTTAAAATGAGCATCCGCAGGATGATTTCAATCCAACACAAGCCGATGCTCGTGAACATACGTGATTATTTTACCATGGTGTCAGTGCTCATCTAAACAGTGACCGTGACGCTACAGTGTGTGTGAGATCTGATGAATAAGATCAGAATGAACATATGTATATTTTGTCATTATTTTGTATGTAATTCACACATTTATGCCAACATTCTTAATTAATATTCAAAGCAGTCGCGCTGTCAGCGCGTTACTGTTTAAGATTAATTAAACATTTAACATCGTTAAATTTCAATAAGGCAGATACTTCACATTCATTCATCAATTTTAATACTGGTCTTAAGAAAATTAACCATGGATTTACTACAAATAAAACCCAAAAACATGGTTATTAGTTTAACCACGGTAACCACAAGTCAACCATGGTTTTGCTAACCATAGCTTAACCATGGTATTTGTAGTAAAACTGTGGTAACATGGTTACTACATTTTTAATATAGTAAAACCATGGTTAATTTTCGTGAGGGAGTTTATCAGTCAAATTAAAAAAATATATAAATCCAACAGGTATGATCAAGAAAGAGAAAAACACTGTTAATGAGAAGACAAGCACTGGACTGCGACAGGTTAGTTAGGAAATAAATGTATTTATTATTCAGAATGCACATTTGGAAGGGAAATATATTGATAGGAACATTTCAGCAGGCTGAAGATATGAGATGTAAACATCCTCAGTTTGGAAATGCATAGCTACTACACACGAACGTACTCTCGCGTATTATATTAAAAGAAGGACCTTCATCCCGCTGTATCAGTCTCAACCCTTATTTCCATGATGAAGGGTCAGTGTTTCCTACAGATTTGAAAGCAATTTGTCGTGGTGCCGGGGGTGTGTCGGTGTTCCATGTTAGACCGGGGTGGTGGGGGTTGTTTGATTGCCACATTTAATTGTGTGTGCATATATAAGTATCTCTAAAAATATTAGGACGTTATTAACATTTTAAAATTTCACATTTAAAAAAAAGAATTGTTTAATCAAGTGTTTGATCATGTCTAAATATGTATTCAAATGCAAAACCTAAAAATAAGAAAGCAGTTATGATCTGCAATACTTTTTTGAGCAACTAGACTAGATATATTAAAGAGCCATACAGGCACATACAGGCACATTCCAGCCACAAATGACTCTAATTTTCCTCTTTGCATTGGAATTCTCCATTTTAACCTTAATTACTACACCAGTTGTGATATAAATAATAGAAATATTAGAAGAAAAATATTTTAAGTGGTCATTAATGGACCATACTTATTGCACAAATTGTATTTAGTACCAAAAGATCTCCTCAAAATATTCAATAAATATTATTAAACTAAAATATAGAACATTTATTTAATTTAAAAAGAGCTAAAGGTATATGGTCACATTTGACCACCAATGAGTATGAGTGTGACCAATTAGTAAGGAATACCTGAGGGCTAAATACAAGAAAAACATTATCTCCATTACTCACCATAATAAAATGATACTGTAAATATGGTTGACGTAATAATCAATGCACTCTCTGCTGTACTGTTTACCAAAAAATGCTAGTGAAGCTGTTGTCTGTCCACTTAAGCCATTCAAATGTATTGACAGTGCTAGTTTGTTTAGAACTAAATGAGAGCTCCATGAACCAAGTGACCGCGTGTCGATGGGAGATGAACACATGTCACAACTCTGTTTTTCAACGGCTCTGGCTTTAACTGCTATGCCACATTAAGTGAGCTAAAATGCTATTTATTGTTTAAATTTCATATTAAAACTTTCGATTGAGGGTTGCGAGAGAGGCATGGGAGAGACAGAGGGAGAGCAGGAAAAGGAAATGCAGCTGAACGAATACGCTGCATACGTGTTTTAAATAGCGTTAAAAAATATGAATAATGAAACGCAATATCAATATGTGGCGCCCGGTGTTGATTCTGTGGCGTAACCCCTAAACCATTGCGGTCTGCACTTTCACAATGTAATGCTGCTTTGACTGCTGGGTAGAAGTCCTCTGTGTAGCTTGTGAACTTGCGGGCTCAGCTGAAGTGTGCATCGAGGGCGCATAGCAGCCGCAAAGGGAATGCTCATGAGCACCCTTCTTTAAGCTTAAATGACGAATGGGACACCCTACGGTCTTGTGGACTTATAATGGCCGCTGCGTGCACGTGTCCCTTAAGTCCACAAGACCGAAAGTGCACATGAAGTGTGCCATTTGGGACAGGGCCATATATAAGCTCCTTCAGTACTATCAGCAGCTATTGCGTTTCTGGGGAGCTAATTACCCTCTTCCATTCCCAGCTCCTCTCATCCAGTCAGGATTTGACATTCTGATTCCCCTAATTTCTCGAATTTTGTACATTAAAATATTGACATTAATGATATCTGCAATACATTTATGTTGGTTCTGTTCTGTTTACCTTAAGGGGGTTATCACTGCTCTCCCTGCTCTTATCCATGCTAGGTTGCATGGGTGCACAGGAAGTTCTTTCCCAGAACAGAACCATACCGCAAATCCAAACTACACTGAATATAATTATAAACGCAACACTTTTGTTTTTGCCCCCATTTATCATGAGCTGAACTCAAAGATCAAAGTCTTTTTCTATGTACACAAAAGGCCTATTTCTCTCAAATATGGTTCACAAATCTGTCTAAATCTGTGTTAGTGAGCACTTCTCCTTTGCAGAGATAATCCATCCACCTCACAGGTGTGGCATATATGCTGATTAGACAGCATGATTATTGCACAGGTGTGCCTTAGGCTGGCCACAATAAAAGGCCACTCTAAAATGTGCAGTTTTATCACACAGCACAATGCCACAGATGTTGCAAGTTTTGAGGGAGCGTGCAATTGGCATGCTGACTGCAGGGATGTCCACCAGAGCTGTTGCCAGTGAATTGAATGTTCATTTCTCTACCATAAGCCATCTCCAAAGGCGTTTTAGAGAATTTGGCAGTACATTCAACCGGCCTCACAACCGCAGACCAAATGTTACCATACCAGCCCAGGACCTCCACATCCAGCATCTTCACCTCCAAGATCGTCTGAGACCAGCCACCAGGACAGCTGCTGCAACAATCGGTTTGCATAACCAGAGAATTTCTGCACAAACTTTCAGAAACCGTCTCAGGAAAGCTCATCTGCATGCTCCTCATCCTCACCGGGGTCTCGCCCTGACTGCAGTTAGTCGTCGTAACTGACTTGAGTGTGCAAATGCTCACATTCAATGGCGTCTGGCACTTTGGAGTGGTGTTCCCTTCACGGATGAATCCCGGTTCATGTATGGCGTCGTGTGGGTAAGCAGTTTGCTGATGTCAACATTGTGGATCAAGTGGCCCATGATGGCGGTGGGATTATGGTATGGGCAGGCGTATGGTATGGACAATGAACACAGGTACATTTTATTGATGGCATAGAGATACCGTGACGAGATCCTGAGGCCCATTGTTGTGCCATTCATCCACAACCATCACCTCATGTCGCAGCATGATAATGCACGGTGATTATGATGCCCCATGATGCAAGGATCTGTACACAATTCCTGGAAGCTGAAAACATCCCAGTTCTTGCATGGCCAGCATACTCACCGGACATGTCACTCATTGAGCATGTTTGGGATGCTCTGGATCAGTGTATACAACAGCGTGTTCCAGTTCCTTCCAATATCCAGATTGAAGAGGAGTGGACCGACATTCCACAGGCCATAATCAACAACCTGATCAACTCTATGTGAAGGAGATGTGTTGCAGTGCGTGAGGCAAATGGTGGTCACACCAGATACTGACTAAATACAGTTTCAGTAAGACTGCACATTTTAGAGTGGCTTTTTATTGTGGCCAGCCTAAGGCACACCTGTGCAATAATCATGCTGTCTAATCAGCATCTTGATATGCCACACCTGTGAGGTGGATGGATTATCTCGGCAAAGGAGAAGTGCTCACTAACAGATTTAGACAGATTTGTGAACAATATTTGAGACAAATATGCCTTTTGTGTACATAGAAAAAGTCTGAGTTCAGCTCATGAAAAATGGGGGCAAAAACAAAAGTGTTGCATTTATAATTTTGTTCAGTGTATATGCTAATTGTCCTGACAGAACTTCGGTTCACGTGGACTTTAACAAAATGAATGTCCTTATGATTCGGTTCTGCTATTACACATGATCTTGTTAACAAACCTTCAAGTGAGTATAATGTAAACATTTATTTCCACTTTTCTTCAGGCAAGTTTGGTTTTCCAGAAAAGACTGCATAGCTCATAGGTTGCTCTTTCATGAATCCTAATCTCACAGTTACATTTCCTTTAAGTATCAATTAGTAAACACATAAATAAAATGTGCTAATGTAAATAATTTAATAGAAGTTAACCTTGGTAGAAAAACTTTACAAAACATTATCTGATAAGAGGAGCTACTTCATTGCGAAAATTGATTAAAGACAGAAATAGAAAGCAGACACGTTTTGTATGAATATTTTCTCAATACCCCATAAGTTGAGGAAATTTATTTAAATGGCATATTGTGTGAGTATTCTTTCCTCTGCATGCATGTGTATTGGGCATACATATACAGATAGCTGAAGACTTTTTAAGGTGAAGAAAATGCATTAATTACCACTCAAACAAAGTAAATGTTCTCTTTACTTGAATTTATTTAATGCAATTATGATATACATATCTCCTTGTTACATTTTTCTGTGAAACTGAAAAGAGAATACAAAAACGCTTACTTTGACATTAATAAACCAAAATAAAATGACTTGACTTACGTATTAACATTAATAAACTACAGTAATTATTTCAACAAGACATGACTGATCTCTGAATCATCTGCATAGAGCACATGGAGATGTTAACAATGTTTATCAAAATTGAAAAATGAAAGCTCAAAAGGTATAATTAGCAATTATAAAAGATAGATGGAAGCAGATAAGATGTACGTGTAATTTATATAATGGCTGCTGGACTTTCCATTATACATGTGACAACGGAACACAACAAGTAAATTGTTGTGCACTTAAGTTTCTTAGTAAGTAATTTAACTTGAACCATAAAAAATGGCGGCATCAAGAAGTGAACAAAGATAATGATAAATATGATAGCAAGTCTTTGGAGAGTGTGGGTGTGATACTGGAGGCTGGAGACAGACAGACATACAATAATAATGTTGCATTAGAGGTGGAAATGTGCTCTCAATCGTTTCTGTCTTTCTCCCTGGCAGCACTCCTGAAGTCAGACTGTGAGGGGAAGGTGCGACAAACGCAAGCCTCTTGTTTTCATCTACAGCATTATTTCATCTATCTATCTATCTATCTATCTATCTATCTATCTATCTATCTATCTATCTATCTATCTATCTATCTATCTATCTATCTATCTATCTATCTATCTATCTATCTATCTATCTATCTATCTATCTATCTTCAGTTGATAATGACTGCCGAGGACCTTGGCAAAGCAATCAAACAATGTTGTGAGGCAGTAACCATGGAGTCAGTAGAAGATAGAAAGGCATATCCTTGAGAGAAACATGTGACTGAGAGCTGTGCAGCTCTGGCAACTTCATAAACATTTCAGAAAGGCAAGACTACAGTATAACACTTTCAATGCACTTCACTGTACATTATATGGGGAGAAAGCACTGCATCATTTCAACGACACATAGTTCATCAACACAGCTGTTCAACAGCTTGTGAAGCCCATTTAAAACCTTCTTGCAGAACTCTACTTACATTCTTAATTTAGATAGTGAACATCAAGCAGGTCTACACTGTCTGATCAAGTGGATTATTTCAGATAACTGTGATCATTGTGCATTTTAAAAATCGATTACACATTGCACTCCCTGTGTATATAGTGTCAGTTATCTATTTCCTTTTTACCCAACATCATGCTCACATCTAGTGTAGATCAGGTGCCTGCCATTAAAGGGATAGTTCACCCAAAAATGAATATTATCCTACGAAAATTAATGAGAATGTATATGACATTCCTCTTTTTTTACATTCTACTCTTCCAAGCTTTGTAATGGCAGTGAATGGCATCCCAAAATTTTAAGCCTAAAAAAGTGCATCCATCCATTATAAAAGTCCATATAAAAAAAAAAAGATTGGTTCGCTTCAGAGGGCCTTTATTAACCCCCCTGGAGCCATATTTTTATAATGGATGGGTGTACTTTCTTAAGATTAAAATGTTGGGCTGCCATTCACTGCCATTGTAAAGCTTGGAAGAGCCAGGAATTTTTTTTTAATATAACTCAATTTCAAGTTCAATTTCTCATTAATGCAATTATCTAATCAACCAATCACATGGCAGTTGCTTCAATGCATTTAGGGGTGTAGTCCTGGTCAAGACAATCTCCTGAACTCCAAACTGAATGTCAGAATGGGAAAGAAAGGTGATTTAAGCAATTTTGAGCGTGGCATGGTTGTTGGTGCCAGATGGGCCGGTCTGAGTATTTCACAATCTGCTCAGTTACTGGGATTTTCACGCACAACCATTTCTAGGGTTTACAAAGAATGGTGTGAAAAGGGAAAAACATCCAGTATGCGGCAGTCCTGTGGGCGAAAATGCCTTGTTGATGCTGGAGGTCAGAGGAGAATGGGCCGACTGATTCAAGCTGATAGAAGAGCAACTTTGACTGAAATAACCACTCGTTACAACCGAGGTATGCAGCAAAGCATTTGTGAAGCCACAACACACACAACCTTGAGGCGGATGGGCTACAACAGCAGAAGACCCCACCGGGTACCACTCATCTCCACTACAAATAGGAAAAAGAGACTATAATTTGCACGAGCTCACCAAAATTGGACAGTTGAAGACTGGAAAAATGTTGCCTGGTCTGATGAGTCTCGATTTCTGTTGAGACATTCAGATGGTAGAGTCAGAATTTAGCGTAAACAGAATGAGAACATGGATCCATCATGCCTTGTTACCACTGTGCAGGCTGGTGGTGGTGGTGTAATGGTGTGGGGGATGTTTTCTTGGCACACTTTAGGCCCCTTAGTGCCAAATGGGCATCGTTTAAATGCCACGGCCTATCTGAGCATTGTTTCTGACCATGTCCATCCCTTTATGACCACCATGTACCCATTCTCTGATGGCTACTTCCAGCAGGATAATGCACCATGTCACAAAGCTCAAATCATTTCAAATTGGTTTCTTGAACATGACAATGAGTTCACTGTACTAAAATGGCCCCCACAGTCACCAAATCTCAACCCAATAGAGCATCTTTGGGATGTGGTGGAACGGGAGCTTCGTGCCCTGGATGTGCATCCCACAAATCTCCATCAACTGCAAGATGCTATCCTATCAATATGGGCCAACATTTCTAAAGAATGCTTTCAGCACCTTGTTGAATCAATGCCACGTAGAATTGAGGCAGTTCTGAAGGCGAAAGGGGGTCAAACACAGTATTAGTATGGTGTTCCTAATAATCCCTAATAATCCTTATATATATACACACACACACACACACACACACAGACACATCAATGTTTTATTTAAAAAAATTCTAAACATTATTTATGCATTTGTAACTGCAGGTAAAATGCGTTTGTCTCCTCTGATATGCATGAAGCACTCTGTGTAAATGATCTAAATGCCACTTCAGATGCAGTGTTTCCTCTGCATTATAACAGCCATCATAACAGCCCAATTGTGTCTTATTATTATAACTTAATTTATTGATTAAATGTAAGAATTTGACACAAAAGATGATGCATATAAGTATTAAGGTTTAAAAATGGCTTTGTAAAGGTAAAAATGTCCATAAAATTTTTAATTTAAACTGATTGGAAAAGATATTGGGCCCTATTTTAACGATCTGAGCGCATGGTCTGAAGCTCATGGCACAGGTGCAATCAGGGCGTGTCCGAATCCACTTTTGCTAGTTTAACGACGGGATAAATGGTCGGAGCGCCAGGTGCATGGTCCAAAAGTGTTGTCTCTAGTCTCTTAATGAGTCATGGGTGTGTTTGGTGCGTAACGTGCAATAAACCAATCAGAGAGTGCGTTTACGTGCACGTTCTTAAGCCGATTATGCTTAATAAGCATAATCGGCTTAATAATCGTAAATGCTGTAGCCCGTTTTCTTTTAACGGCTTAAGCATAAACCGGTCGACACAGGTAGTTTTTTTCCTCTTACCCCGATTTCGTGTGGCATGTAAACGCATTAACCTGCTTTCTGACAGCTTATTGAAGTGCGCATGTGTTATAGGTGACAAAAAACGCATACTTAGAGCACATTTAAATGCATCCAGACAGAGCGAGTATTTTGCATGAAAGAAAGGACATATATCACAAACGCAGTCTGCGTTTTAAGACCAAGAAAATTATAAAAATGTGTTCTCATCTCATGCAGCAGAAGAGGTTCAGTCAGAACACTGCATCTGTAACTGCATGAGAGAATACTATGAGCCATAAATTTCCCACTGAGACGTTTGCAAGCTTTATTTAACATCACAACTGACATAACATTTGGAAATTAGATATGGAAATTATTATTTTTGACGTCACTACAAGGAAATAACCCGGTTTATTAATAAAGTCATGTAAACACGGTTTACTTGCGTTGTCAGTTTACTAGTTTGCATGTAAACGGGGAAAACATGTTATTTCAATAAGCTGATATTTGTGAGTTATCAGTTTACTGGTGGGCATGTAAACACACTCAGAGTCTCATCTCCCATTCCCTTTAAAAGCCAGTTGTGCTTGCACTATGGCGGATTCGCTATTTACATGGAGGAACATTGACACCCTCAATCTGACGAGTACGTTTAAATACATGTGTGTATTGCCATGATTAGTTTTAGCCAATTTAATTTGTCATTACTGCAAATAGGTCATTCTGATACATGCAATGACTATCCATTATGACATATTTTTATCTTTATGTACACAATAATAATAAAATATGTGTCTCTATATCTGTGTGACGTGCAGTGCGCTTGGTCCCTGTGTAATAGGCCCCACTTTACGGAAACGTAGTGTGTGTCTCTTGGGACTTTATTTGTTGCTTGTTTGTGTTGTAGCAGGTTGGCCCTTTCCACACACACTCATGGATGTGGTTATTGAATGGAATTGACCCTTAGACTTGAGTCCTCTGGTTTATTCAGTTCCTTAAGCCAAGAGTTTGTGAATGTGCATACTTCATGACCTTGTTGGTCAGGCATTTTCCTCAGTATTGTATTAATGTTCCTACAGCATCAATGGCATGATGCAGCATTGAGTTCCACTCAAAGGGGAACATTTCAGTTTGTTTGTAACTCGTTGCGTCATCTTGCCATTCTTAATGCAATGCCTGAAAAAGTCTTCCTTCAAAAATTTGATTTAAATGATTACGTGTTTTTCAGGATTCTATTTATGGTCTTGGGTCACTAGAAAACTCTTGGTGATTAAAAAAGTGTTACGTTTTAATTTAGTGCATACAATTTAAAATGTGTTTCTGAGTCAAAACGACTCAAAATGGATCATGCCAATCACAAAATATTTAAAAATGTTATGAAAATGTTGAGTGCACGATTTAGCCTAAGAAGTCTACATTTCTTTTAATGCAATAGCTTATTTGGTTACACTTTATTTTAAGGTGTCTTAGTTGGACTGTAATTTAAGTACTGAGTAATATCAATTAACAACATCAGGGCTCCAGACTAACATTTGAGAGCAGTGGCACCGGTACCACTAAGTTGTACAGATGGTGGCGCCAGCACCTGATTTGGTGTTGCTGGGGGAAAATTTATCATAAAGTTAATTTAATCATAAAATTACTATTGTATTGCTTCTTTTTTGTTGTTGTTGTTAACAAGTGGAGTTACTAATAACATTAGATGTTTGTTGAAAATTTAACAGTGAAGCACTGAGCTTGAATTGATATGCAGATAAAATTAACTTTTATTAACAATAGTAATGTGCAAAAAAACTCATTTTTTACAGGGAAAATTTTAATATTCTACTCTTATTAAATGTACACAGGACAAAGATGTGGTCATCTGAGACAGAGAGTAGAGTGACTAGCGCTCTGTAGAGAAGTTTGTCCGTTTAGGGCTACTGTAGAAACATGGCGGTGCAAAATGGCGACTTCAGTGTAAGGGGACCCGTGGTGTATGTAGATAGAAATGTCTCTTTCTAATGTAATAAAAACATAACTTTATATTAGGTGGCCTTAACTACTATGTACTAACATTTAAATTAATCATTTGATTCAATGCACTTATTGTGTACGTACATGTTTTTACATTGTACTTACATTTTGAAAATTGCCTGCATGTAATTACATATGTAATTAATTTCTATAGTTACATTTATAATTACACTGTTGACACTTCACTTACACCTAACCCTACCCTTAAACTTACCCACTCCACCACACCTGTCCCTAACTTTACCCTTAAACTTACCATACCACCACACCATCCCTAACCCTACCCTTAAACTTACCCACACCACCACACCTGTCCCTAACTTTACCCTTAAACTTACCCACACCACCACACCTGACCCTAACTTTACTCTTAAACTTACCCATACCACCACACCTGACCCTAACTTTACCCTTAAACTTACCCATACCACCACACCTGTCCCTAACTTTACCCTTAAACTTACCCACTCCACCACACCTGTCCCTAACTTTACCCTTAAACTTACCCACACCACCACACCATCCCTAACTTTACCCTTAAAGTTACCCACACCACCACACCTGTCCCTAACTTTACCCTTAAACTTACCCACACCACCACACCTGTCCCTAACTTTACCCTTAAACTTACCCGTACCACCACACCTGTCCCTAACTTTACCCTTAAACTTACCCACACTACCACACCTGACCCTAACTTTACCCTTAAACTTACCCACACCACCACACCTGACCCTAACTTTACCCTTAAACTTACCCACACCACCACACCTGTCCCTAACTTTACCCTTAAACTTACCCACACCACCACACCTGTCCCTAACTTTACCCTTAAACTTACCCGTACCACCACACCTGTCCCTAACTTTACCCTTAAACTTACCCACACCACCACACCCGTCCCTAACTTTACCCTTAAACTTACCCACACCACCACACCCGTCCCTAACTTTACCCTTAAACTTACCCACACCACCACACCCATCCCTAACGTTACCCTTAAACTTACCCACACCACCACACCTGTCCCTAACTTTACCCTTAAACTTACCCACACCACCACACCCATCCCTAACGTTACCCTTAAACTTACCCACACCACCACACCTGTCCCTAACTTTACCCATATCCCACCTCAATATCAGCAAAAGTGTTTTGCAATACAATATGAACACAATAAGTACACTGTATTTATTTTTTGATGTAAGTACATAGTAGTTAAGGTCAACTAAAATAAAGTGGGAACACATAACGGTTTATTATGTAAGGTCTTTATACTCCACTGAAAACATAGTTATGTAGATTATATTGCATTTCTGTCAATAGATCATCAAAAAATATAACATGCTGCTCCTTTAAATAATATTATAAGAAATACCAATTTACAATAACAAGCAGCATAACAAGCTGTTATAATTATAATACATATAAGTTGCAATGGACATTTAAAGTATAACCATGGATTTTCAGCCCTGCTTTGTATTGTTACAATGTCGGTAGCATATGTAAATTAAGTTTACCTTTTAAAAGTCTGTCGGATGATGTGTTTTTCTACCTTTGACAGCTCCAGGGATTTTGTGAAAACTATCGATTCTACTTTGTATCCCTTCCCGCAGACAGCCAGATCAACAGAGGGTTATTAGGAGAACAGTTATTGTAAGCATAGGTTTAACTGAAAATTGTATCTAATTATGTCTACTCTTTAAACAGCATTACGGTAAAAATGGAACACTATGGCTGCAGCTTTCTTACCAGTATGTGACAGCGTTTTGCTTCGGGGATTGGGCGGAACTGAAAAAACAGCAGTTTCTTTCAGGTGTTCCCCTCCGTTTGACCTAAAAAACTGTATTTGTGGTCATTGAGTTTGAAATGTTGACCATAAACACAGAGGTTTTTGAGAATTTCAGTCAACACCATTAAGACTAAAAGTTTGCTAAGAAGTATTTCCCACTAAAGCAAGGTGGTATTTCACTCTAGTAAGCATATCCATAGCAGACTAATGGAAGTGACCTTGGACGGCAACATGCCCAGTGCATTATGGCTGATGAAGCTCACATACCTGTTTAGCAAAAAGGAAGACAACTTTTTTCTCTGATTTCTCTAGTCAGGTAGCACTAATTTCAACATTCTTTTGCCTTTCTACTGTATACTCAGCCAAGTTTTATTGAAAGTCCATTTTAACAGTGGTGTACCCCTTTAAGAATAATTACAACTGCTTCATAACAAGCAAACTCAGAGAAAGACACACATTATTCAAGCCTGGATTATGGACTGGGCCATGAAGTGCCAAGTCCAATGTTATCTACCGCAAACATGCTTTTTCAGATTTTTTGCAGAGTTGTTACATTCGGGGAAAAAAATTCTTAAATGGGTCTTATTATGCCCTTTCACAAAGTCTTGATATTGTTTGTGCTTGATTGTTCAAAAAACAATATTTTATATTATTACAGCACCTCTGCCCCCAGTCTGGCTAGAACACGGTGATTTCGATGAAGCCCCACCTTCCGAAATACGAAATGTGCTGTGATTGGTTAGTTGGCCCATTGTGTTGTGATTGGCAACACTCAGCTTGTGTTCGGTAAATGTCCCGCCCCTCCATAACTGCAAGTTCTTCTCTAGTGTAAATATTAATGATGGTGTCAATTTCAAACCAATTCGAGTTTGTGCAGACCCTGACAATGTTAACAAACAAGAGGATCGTGAGAACAGATTTCATGCACAGACTTTGCAAGCACAGATTTCACAGGACGTTTCAGAGTGGTATGTTTTTTGTAATTTTCTTATACATTATAGATACAATGTTGTCCACCATTTAATCGTGATATCTGTCAGAAAGCTAAGGTAATACAAGCAGTAATCGATCACAAAACCATGGCTAAGGACGATACTAAGGAGCGATACGTCTTTATGTCTTACATTGACAATACTACAAAAAAACAAGCTGCTCCCCATAAATTGTGCAGCACACAGATAAACATTTGGGTTTTAATGTTCAGGAACAGTTTTAAAGGAAATTTTAACCACTCTAAGTTCATCAGCCTTAGGAAGGTCAAACAAATGAGTTTTGGAAATGGTGTGAACAAAACAGCGTCTCTTTGACATAGCAACAACACTGTCTACTCTAATGCAGCTCAACCAGGCCTCGTAAGTGGAAAAGCATAATAGGACCCCTTTAATGGTCCTAAAAAGACTTCAATTACTTCAAAGCAAAATATGATTAATTTTCTGCAATACACCAAATCAAAATGCGGAGCTTTGGTTCAGAACATCTTCCATGATAAGGTTGAGGTGTTACCTTAAACTCTTGCCTTGCTCTTAAACCAGCATGCTAAATACTATCAAAGGCAGTACTATCAAAATCTTTTCATCATGACACTATAGTCAGTATTAATCCCTGTGGTGCAACTTTAGATGAAAATGTCACTTAATCTCGGGGTACAGCCAACAAGCGTTACCAGTGCCACACTGTCAGTCACCTGCTATAAGCTTTTGATCTCCATGAATCTGACACTTACCTAAGCTATTTTTAATGGGTCAGAAAAATATCCTACAAGGATTCAAATAACTTCATTTAAGTCAGGGTTTCTCAAATCTTGCCCTGGAGGGCCAGTGCCCTGCAGAGTTTAGTTCCAACCCTGATCAAACTCACTCTGAACAAGCTAATCAATGTCTTCAGGATCACTAGAAAATCACAGGTAGGTGAGTTTGCTCAGGGTTTGAGCTAAACTCTGCAGGCAGTGGCCCTCCAGGACCAGATTTGAGGAACCCTGATCTAAGGTAATTTACTTATGGGGAGATCTTTTCAAGAGAACTGTTGATACCTGCTGCTGAGATTACATGTCTACATATATAACTCAGTTTTAAAAATAGTTGTTTCAAAGTACATGAAGATTAGGGGATAACCCTGAGTGATAGTATTAGTAGCATTGTCAGTTCTATTCCTTCAGTAAGTAGTGATTTCAGCACAGTTAAGAACAATTTGAATTTCTGCACAGCTCCTATATTAAGTCAGAATCGTTCAATAATTGTATCTGTTTGACTGGCCTGTCCCAATCAATAATCAATAGTCATGGATGGGGTGTAACGATATATCGTTAAACGATATAAAAATGAAACCATATGTATCGTTGATGTCGCGATATAGAGTTGTTTTATCCAAGGATCAACTTGCTGTATTTATAAGGTATAATTCACCCAAAAATGTAAACTCTGTCATCATGTACTCACCCTTATGTTGTTTCATTTAACTTCCAAACACTAATGAAGATATTCTTTATAAAAGCTGAGAGATTTCTGTCCCTCCATTTAAAGTCCATTCCTCTCAAACTTAAAAGATTCAATAAATGTCATAAAGGCATCGTAAAAAATAACTAATCGAGTGTCTAATCCAAATCCAAGTCTTCTGAAGAGACATAATGGCTTTATATGATGATATACCACGATGCGCATACTGTAGTAAACACAGACGTTCAAATGATTGCGTGACGCATGAAAACAACATGAGAGTGAGTAAATGCAGAATTAAAAGTTTTGGATGAGCTAAACATTTACAGTTTGGGAATAGTCATTTTGACACGCTTTCTTGCGATTAGAACTGTGATTGATTGCTTTGATCATTTAAAGCGGCACTCCTCAAAGTCAAAGCACTAACACGTGATCTCTGTCTCGGAGGATGAAGTTCGGAGAGCACTCAAGCGTGTGGACGTCAGGAAAGCTGCTGGGCCAGATGGTATTTCAGGTCGTGTTCTGCGGTCCTGTGCTGATCAGCTCGCCGGGTTGTTTACATCTATCTTTAATGAGTCCCTCGCTACATCTGTGGTCCCCACCTCCTTCAAAAAATCCACCATCATCCCTGTCCCTAAGAACAGTAAACCCTCTTGCCTAAATGACTATCATCCAGTGGCTCTCACATCTATAGTCATGAAGGTCTTTGAGAGACTCATTAAAAACACCATTTGCGCCTACATTCCTGACACTTTGGACCCTCTTCAGTTTGCCTATCGTCCCAATAGATCGACTGAAGATGCCATCTCTCATGTCCTCCACTCCTCCCTCACTCACATCGACAGCAAAAGTGGGAACTACGTAAGGCTGCTATTTATTGACTATAGCTCAGCCTTTAACACCATAGTTCCCACCAAGCTAACCTCCAAACTCCTGGATCTCAGCCTGAATCCTTCTCTCTGCCACTGGATTGAGGACTTCCTCACTGGCAGGCCTCAGGTGGTGAGAATAGGCCAGTCCACCTCCACCTCCATCACCCTGAGTGTGGGAGCTCCACAGGGCTGTGTCCTGAGTCCCCTGCTCTACTCTCTCTACACGCATGACTGTTTGTCCACACACAGCTCCACCTCTATCATCAAATTTGCTGATGATACTGTTGTCCTGGGGCACATTTCCAACAACAATGAGACGGCATACTTGGACGAGGTGGAGCATCTAACATCATGGTGCCAGGACAACTGTCTCTCTCTGAATGTTGGCAAGACCAAAGAAATGATTGTGGACTTCAGGAAGAGACAGCAACGGGCATACTCCCACCTCATGATCAGCGGGTCACCAGTAGAGAGAGTGAGCAGCTTCAAGTACCTGGGAGTAAACATCTCCGAGGACCTGACCTGGACTGCTCACATTCAGACACAGGTGAAAAAAGCCAGGCAAAGACTGTACCACCTGCGCCAGCTGAGGAAATTCAGGGTTTCACCAGCTATCCTGAAAACTTTCTATTTAGGGGCGATAGAAAGTGTATTAACTATAGTGCATCACAGCGTGGTATGGGAACAGCACCAGTCATGACCGCAAAGCCCTGCAAAGAGCCGTGCGCTTATCCAAGCGTATCTCAGGGTCAGCTCTCCATCTCTGCAGGACGTCTACACCAAACGCTGCAAAGGTAGAGCTACTAAGATCATCAAGGACTCTAATCACCCTGCAAACCCTCATTTCACGCTGCTGCCATCTGGTAAGCGCTTCCGAAGCCTGATGGCCAAAACTGAGAGACTCAGGAGGAGCTTCTTCCCCCAGGCCATCAGACTCCTGAACTCAGTCACCTAACATCACGTGACCATCGATATACTGACATTGCACTGCACTTTCTGTTCTCGTTGTTACGGTGTAACAACCTGTTATAAACCTGTTTGCACATTATACTCTTTATACATTTGTTAACCACATATTTATAAGTCTACAGTTTACTCACTGCACAGTTTACTTCACTTATTTTATTCCACTTCTTTATTCTTATTTTTTTACTTTTTCTCCTACTTGACTTGATTATTTATAATTCTACAGATATATATATATATATATATATATATATATATATATATATATATATATATATATATATATATATATATATATATATATATAGTACTTTTCTATCCTATTTCTATTATAATTTCCTCCTTGAATTTGCACTGTCCATGGAGCGGACCTGTTTACATTTCACTGCCGGTTGTATATTCTGTATATAACTGTGTATGTGACAAATAAAACTCTTGAATCTTGAATCTTGATATAGCGAGCACGGGACATGCTTTATTTTAAAAAGAGTTATTAAAAGTGCATTAAACTGCGAAAGAGACCCATGCGCTTTCTGTGTGAGAGACGGAGTGAAAACGGAGGAGCGAAGTATACTCTGGGTTTCAGGCGTGCCGAAACACTTGAATATACACAGAAATATGTCAAAATGTCAGTCTTAGTGAGTATTTACATAAAGACAGTCAGTTATGTCTTAAGTGACTAAGCAGAAATCGTATGCGTGTCATTATATTAGATCCATGCACTCTTAAAGTATTATGCAAAACCTGCTGCTGTCTGTCATTAATGTTAAACAAAAGACATAGACAAAATCACTCACTGCTCACGACTGAGTTTTAATAAGAATCAATGCATATTTAATTCATACAGTGAAGACTATGAAGTGTTTTAAAGTTTAACTCCGAGTTTAATAACTAACTGATTGTTTAATGCAACACTGTGTTTTAAATTGTGCGAATAGATAAAGTTCATGTTCCAGTCTGGATATTCTCCATAGTACATCTTAAAATTGGAAAGATCGTGATTCAGATTGTGGATTGTGATTGTTTGTTATAAGCAGTGTTGTGCAAGTTACTTCCAAACTGTAATACATTATAGATTACTTGTTACTGTTACAATATTACTGTCTCAGAATTGTAATGCGTTACATTACTCCTGTATTACTTTTGAGTTACTTTCACCAAAATAACTGCAGAAGTAGAACTTAACATTCTAAAATCACAAAATTTAGTCTACTACAGAGCATTTTACACCCAGTAGAAGGCGATATGATGTAGCACAATGACTGTGGGCTATCCAGGCTACTAACAATATAGCATATAACTGGCAAAGTGAAGGTTCAAGACAATGCAAGAAAGGATGACAGACAGAATCACAAACGATCCAAGTCTGTTAAAAGTATGGTAGAGGTAAAGTGATTATCTGGCAATATCTGGGAATAGCTTGGGTCTATTCATATTAGACACAACAGAACTGTATGTAAACTCTAATGCCATGACAAGATGCACATTTGTTCTTTTCTTATTGTTGTCATTATTTTATTCTCTTTGAATTCAAGAGGTTCACAGCACAAAAACGTCATTGCTAACTTGCTGTTTTGCGGTGTCGATAGTTCTTTCGGTTTTAGACAAAGATTGCATTTCACTACGTTCTTCATGTCCTTATCTCTGACAAACTTGAAGTAATGCTCATACGTCCATCTCGCGAATGTACAGTCTTCTTCTGCCATCTTTACCCATTAAGCCTTGTTTATACTTTCGTTTGACTCCGCAGCGCGAGCCTCCGTTTGGAGAGGTGTTTATACTCGACGTGCTCGCCGTTGTGCTATTCTTTGAAACGACAGAGCCTTTAAGCCTTCTGTAGCCACTTTTCCACTGGCCAGCGCGAGCACACACAGAGGCCGAAATCATGCCTCGCGGCACTCCTGTAAAACCCGCCCTAAACACGCTTTCACTGGATAAATAAATCGCTATACAAATATATCAGAAGCTGTCATTTAGTCTTTATTTACAAACCTGGAAACCAGCTATTGACTGACCATGAACAGGTAAATTACATCTTGCTGTCT
Source organism: Paracanthobrama guichenoti (assembly GCA_018749465.1). Taxonomy (NCBI): domain Eukaryota; kingdom Metazoa; phylum Chordata; class Actinopteri; order Cypriniformes; family Gobionidae; genus Paracanthobrama; species Paracanthobrama guichenoti. The sequence continues at coordinate 29,348,481 of CM031963.1, forward strand.
TTTGTTTTCTTTTTTTTTTTTTTTTGAACAATTCAATTTTGGGCTAAAAGCGTGTTGTAACGCAAGCGTTACTGAAAAGGTACAGAGTAAAATATTACAGAAAATTGATTAGTAATGCCGTATACTACTGCATTACAGCAAACAGTAATACGTTACTGTAATGCATTACTTTTGTAATGCGTTACTCCCAACACTGGTTATAAGATCGCGATACAAAGTTTTGGGAAGATCGCCCACCCCTACTTGTTATGGTATGAGATCTGACTTAAACCAACATAAAGGACAGGTTGAATATAGGAACATAAGCAAGCTGTTAGTATAATTACAATAGATGGTTTTGTCAGTAATCTTCTCAAACATAGAAGGCCTATGTGACCTATATGGCTATATACTCTTCTAATATTATTCTAAGTAGGCTTTTAAGACGATCAAAATGCAAATAATTGACTTAATATTTGTTCACGTCATAATTTAACACTCAATCTGTCAGTATTGTAGCCTTCAAAAATCATAAGGTTTAAAAATAAAGGGTACTTTATTCAGTTAAATACTAGTAGTAGTAAGCATCAGATTAATAATTTGTAATTTTTCCTTTCCTCAAACAGATGTGATGGAGTACAGTATATTTAATTCATAGTTTTCACGTGACGTCCCGCCATTATAGGAACGCCCACCTGGAGGGCAAAACAAGGCTTTCCTTCATTACCCACCAGTTATTTTTACCAGGTTTGTAGTGAGTTCTAATGTAGTAAGACAGTGATATTAAAAGACCAAATTCAATACACCCCTTATTGATTATGCATACTTTATAAAGGCGAGCGAACACAGAAAACTTGCATCTTGTTCACATTTTTTTTTTTCTATGTTATATGGCTGTTTTGCCCTCCAGGGCTCTGCGACAGTCACGTGACTGAAAACTATGAATTGGGCCAGGTCTGGGGACGGGGGTTCCCCCTTTGTCAAAATCATGAGGGCCCTCAGGGTGATCATTGTGGGGCCCCCAAAAGCTCTGGGCTCACTCTTTCTCCCCATTAGAGACTCTCCTGACCATCATGTTTCTGAAAAAAAAAAAAGTGCACCTACAGTACTTTATGGCGAAAAGAAGGTTAAAAATGTTGTGCCTTACTGGTTTGGCCAACGGTACATACTAAAAAGTTTAATTTATAGCTTCATTTAAATACATTAAACGTATTATTATTACTTACATTTACAGCATTATCATAGGGAACCACATGATAAAGTAAATCTCAACATGACAGGTAAAACCCAGTAAACCCCTGCTAATCTTTCTTTATATTAGATATGTTTATTACGTGTTTGTAGCTTTTGTGGTACATGTCTAACTTAGACTGTTAGGCCAGAATTATCCCTGATTCTTCAACAGCAGGTGGAGAGGAGGAGTCAATCCCTGACTTAAATCTTCTTAAACAAATGTCTGGACTGAAATGGCGTCATGTACATGACAAAGCTATGAACTTTACCCCTTGACTGTATACAATGATTAATAGCGTGTATTGTTAATATAGGAAAAAGTCTCATATCCTGTTTCTCAGATGCTGTTTGAATCATGACACACCTCTTCTCAATAAATTCTGTCATTATATAACTATTATAATATATGAGTAATTTCGGTGGTGTATTAAGAATAATCGAATAGTTCGCTCAATATCTATTATTAGAGCATATATATATATATATATATATATATATATATATATATATATATATATATATATATATATATATATATATATAAACGGTCACATACGACATATATTTATGCATTTCTAGACTCATTAAGCCACACAGATTAAAGGAATCCATGGGAAATAGAGCAGCACCAATCATCGCACACACTCCAAACACACAAGCCCATGTAACGTTTACGTATCACAACACATTAACATGTTAAATTCGCCTGCAGATATGATATTCTTACCTCAAAGGAAGATGGGCGAATAGAAAACCCCATAGAAACAGCTTGAGCGTGATCTCGGGGATGGCCATCGCATTCAAGCATTTAGATGAAAAATGAAAAGAAGCCATGATCACCATCTTGCTCGCTCTTCACACAGATAGACGTGTCCCCTTTATTCACTGCCTTTCCTCGCTCTTACACATAGCAGATCGCGTTGGCTTTGGCGTCTCAGAGCCGTTGCTGCGATGCAATACAAGCCGTCACAAAAACAACAGAACACGCAGACACCTAATGGAGGCGAGTTGCCTGCTATACTGAAATATTGACAGATAACTGGAAACAGATGCAAAAGACAAGCGCGAGCTCTCCGGGTCCCGTATAACTGGTAAAAGTGTGGATGCAGATGAATTGTGTGAAAGCCGATCTGATGCACGGCGCTGCAGTACAATAACACATGCGTGGTAGAGATGGAACCAAAGCTCACATGCTTCTATTAATAAAAACCTGTCCACTGTATCCTATAATATAATAATATTACAACCACCACTCAAACAACGTCTCGCATAAAGCATCCACTCAGACATATAGCGTCTGAATTGACGTTTGCTGTTGTTGTTATTATTAATAGTATTATTAGATTATTATTCTATTATTATTAATAAATACACTATTATTCAAAAAAATGGAATAAATACAACTTTTGTAATGTAGTTGTCAAGCGAAATTATAGTATAGATTTCAGTGTCTTCGAGTTATGTCCCATCAGAATATAGCCTGAATTTCGATATTATGTAGGTTATGTTGTTAAAGTTAATTTAATAAAAAGGCATTTAATGTTAAGATTTTCATGAGACGAGAGGTACCTTATATTTTAAATGTTTTTATGCCGTATTTCTAATAGCTTGTAGAGGGGAGATTATTGTATTTTAATAAACTGATGTGAATAAATATTGTATTTTAATAAACTGATGTGAATAATTATTTAACATGTCCATAAATTACTATATTAAAGTCCTGCATGCATGATTTAGTTGAGTGTAAATAGCACATATGTGAGCTAGCAGAGAGAGAGAGAGAGAGAGAGAGAGAGAGAGAGAGAGAGAGAGAGAGAGAGAGAGACTGTCGATGCGACCACAGGAAGCTGTCATGCCTCACAGCATGAGGAAAAAGAAGAGCATGATAATTCCACGTGATGTTAGCTACCAATCGCCATCTACAGTTTACAGATGTCACATATCTGTAATCAGGTAGTGTTATATCATCAGGTAGAGTGACAAAATTTGACAGCACTATGCACAAATCTAGCAAGCATCAGGTCGACAGCCCTTTAGATGTCCTCGTGTGAAATCTCTGGTGAAACAGACAAAAAAAACCTTGAAATCATATTTAGGGAAAAGGAAGGATAGATAGATAGATAGATAGATAGATAGATAGATAGATAGATAGATAGATAGATAGATAGATAGATAGATAGATAGATAGATAGATAGATAGATAGATAGATAGATAGATAGATAACAAATTAATAAATAAATAGGTCAAATCATTATTTAAGTTATCCTCAAGCTATGCAGCAAACATGCTTTAGAAAATCCCTTATATAATAGCATGTGTCTGATGAATTATCTAATGTTTTTTTAAGTGAGGCATTGTGGCTGAATGGTCCATCCACTTCTTTTAGCCACTGGGAAGGAATAAAATGGAAAACGGATTATAATTCACGCTCCTGGCCTGTCCTCCTTTTCACTGATGTCAGCTTATGCCATGAATGCTCAGTATTAGTGCTCAGCACAAAAGTTAGCCCAAGGAAGTGCCGTGCCTTGTGGTCATGCTTGGATTGAGAACACACAGCACAATCTCTTAGGTTATCAAAAATCATTGAACTCAAATAAATGCCCATTGCTTATTGTAAATGTTGAACTTTACTTTCATTTAAAGTCCCAGTGAACCGGAAATAGCAAGTGAGTTTTCTTCAGTGCTGTGACGTATTTCCAAGTGAAAGGGAATATTGAACAGAGGGCGGGGTTTTCCTTCAGCGCTGCTCCTCTCCATCCCTCGCTCATAGCAGACTAACAGCTGGAGGGGAGTAGTTACGCATTTTCAAACCTAAGCCGTCAAACTGACATCATCTGAGAAGGAACGCTGTTTCCAGACCGGAAGTTACTTTTCAGATTTTGATTAAAGATTACCGCGACAAACTCATTTTTTCTGTGTATTAACTTGTACGGATTCATTGTTCACATTAAGACCTGTAATATGTGCTAACAAAGTAAATAGGGTCAATTTTGATTTCATGAGGACTTTAATAATCTGCCTCACTTTTGAGTTTCATAGGAGTTTTATAGGAGAGAGAAAGCTGGCACCAAGAAGATTAAATAACATTTTAAAGTATAAAAGAGATTGTCACATTTATGTTCTGTTTAGTTTGGTTCTTTGTATTTAGTTTATTTGCTGGTTAAGTCCTTAGTCATTTGTTACCCTAGGTTACTCATCTATTCATTAAAAGGTTAGTTCACCCAAAAAATGGCGTGTCATCGTTTACTCACTCTCATGCTGTTCCAAACGCATGAGACCTTCGTTAATCTTCGGAACTCAGTTGAAGATATTTTTAATGAAATCTGAGAGATTTCTGTCCCTCCACTGACAGTCCACGCAGCTACTACATTGACACTTCAAAAAAGTTCATAAAGAGACCGCAAAACTAATCCATATGAATTGAGTGGTTTAGTCCACATTTTCTGAAGAGACACGATCACTTGATGAACAGATTGAATTTAGGCTTTTATTCCCTTGTAAACATTCATTAATGCACACATATGTTGTGGTAAATGGAGGCTCAAGCTGATGTCCGCTTGCCATGCAAGAACCAATGAGGTTCATTCTCGTGTTACGCATCACATTTGAGCTTCAGCAAGAACCAATGAGGTTCATTCTCACATTAGGCATCACGTTTGAGCTTCAGCGAGAACCAATGAGGTTCATTCTCACGTTAGGCATCACGTTTGAGCTTCAGCGAGAACCAATGAGGTTCATTCTCGTGTTACGCAGCACGTTTGAGCTTCAGCGAGAACCAATGAGGTTCATTCTCACGTTAGGCATCATGTTTGAGCTTCAGCAGGAACCAATGAAGTTTGTTCTCGTGTTACGCAGCACGTTTGAACTTCAGCAGGAACCAATGAGGTTCGTTCTTGTGTTACACAGCATGTTTGAGCTTCAGCGAGAACCAATGAGGTTCATTCTCACGTTAGGCATCACGTTTGAGCGTCTGCAAGAGCCAATGAGGTTCATTCTCGCGTTAGGCATCACGTTTGAGCTTCAGCAAGAGCCAATGAGGTTCATTCTCGTGTAACGCAGCATGTTTGAGCTTCAGCGAGAACCAGTGAGGTTCATTCTCGTGTTACGCATCACATTTGAGCTTCCACAAGAACCAATGAGGTTTGTTCTTGTGCGTTAAGCAAGTACGGTTGAACATCTTTTTATGTTCACTGATCACCCAGATTGCCAAAACAGTTTGGCCTGATAATTGCCCAGATCTGGCAGCCCTGGAATAAGTAACCTGTTGCAGTTGTCAGACGTGGGATGGACGTGGCATGAATGACACCCCAGAATCAACCCAAATACACTGACCAGAGTCCAGCATTGGGCCACAATCACGCCGACAAGAATTGAACACTTAGCCGGCGCTGGTCTGAGTCTTGCTTGCTAAATAAAAAATATACTTGAATATATAAATATACTATAATATAAAAATATACTCTTATACAGAATTATAAACATTTTGTGTTCAGTACAACTTCTAAAATAGGTGTATTAAAGATTCTTTCTAGTTTTTATATAAAAACAGAGCTTTGAATATTTTATATCTACTATATCTACTTCCTACAAAAAAACATATATACTTATTTGTCACCTAATATGGCAACTTTACAAAGATTAAGTTTGTTTTTTGCCCCTTACACCCTGTTTTTTTTTTTCATGGCATCCCAACCTACTACCAAATGAATTACCCCATGATTACCCCATAACATCCATATCCAATATGAGTGTTATGAGAATTTTGTTTGAAACCTGACATGAACATTTATAAGAACTACCAAAAAGTGGATTGAACCAAAAAAAAAAAAAAAAAAACCTTCAGGAGCCTCCTCAAGTAAGCGTACCATAAAAGAGAGACAGATTGACAGAAAGAGAGACAAAAAGGGGAACAGACAATGACACGTATGGTTAGTCAGACACATCTCAGAAATCTGATAACATGAATGGTAACTCTGGTCCTACTCTTTTCTTCTTCCATCTCTGTCCGAAGCGAGCTGCAGCCATCTTTTAATGAATTTTTCAATCTCTCCATCTGATGCACTGGCTGTACTTATATATCTTTGCACTGATTAAAAAAAGAAAAAAAAAAAAAAGAAGAAGAAGAAGAAGAGGGGAAAAAAAGATCAATCGCAATACTAGACTGTTACCAATCCAGTTTCTTTCAACATCATCAAAAGCCATCTTTACACTGCAAAGGTGGAACAGAATTTGCAACCAACATGGCATTTATGCTTATTTACTAGGGACATCCGAACCGTTCGGTTCTCTTGTCTCGGTTCGGAGTGTGTGTGCGTTGCATGGTTCGACACATGCGCAATGTAGCCTCGTGCCCGTGTGTTACCTCAGACAGTAGGTGTCCTTTTCGTGCGAAATAAGAAGTGTGTGGACATACAGTAAAAAAAGTAAAATACAGTAAAAGTGACAGTGCTATAAAAATTACAGCATTATTTTACAAACCCGATTCCAAAAAAGTTGGGAGACTGTACAAATTGTGAATAAAAAAGGAATGCAATAATATTATATTTTATTTACAATAGAATATAGATAACATATCAAATGTTGAAAGTGAGACATTTTGAAATGTCATGCCAAATATTGGCTCATTTTGGATTTCATGAGAGCTACACATTCCAAAAGAGTTGGGACAGGTAGCAATAAGAGGCTGGAAAAGTTAAAGTACATATAAGGACCAGCTGGAGGACCAATTTGCAACTGGTTGGGTATTAAAAGAGCCCCTCAGAGTGGCAGTGTCTCTCAGAAGTCAAGATGGGCAGAGGATCACCAATTCCCCCAATGCTGTGGCCAAAAATAGTGGAGCAATATCAGAGAAAAATTGCAAAGAGTTTGAAGTTCTCATCATCTACAGTGCATAATATCATCCAAAGATTCAGAGAATCTGGAACAATCTCTGTGCATAAGGGTCAAGGCCGGAAAACCATACTGGATGCCCGTGATCTTTGGCCCTTAGACGGCACTGCATCACATACAGGAATGCTACTGTAATGGAAATCACAACATGGGCTCAGGAATACTTCCAGAAAACACTGTCGGTGAACACAATCCACCGTGCCATTCGCCGTTGCTGGTTAAAACTCTATAGGTCAAAAAAGAAGCCATATCTAAACATGATCCAGAAGCGCAGGCGTTTTCTCTGGGCCAAGGCTCATTTAAAATGGACTGTGGCAAAGTGGAAAACTGTTCTGTGGTCAGACCAATCAAAATTTGAAGTTCTTTTTGGAAAACTGGGATGCCATGTCATCCGGACTAAAGAGGACAAGGACAACCCAAGTTGTTCTCAGTGCTCAGTTCAGAAGCCTGCATCTCTGATGGGATGGGGTTGCATGAGTGCATGTGGCATGGGCAGCTTACACATCTCTCTTATGTGTATTGTTTAAAGATGTGATAAAACAGTGTTTAATACGATTTTGTTTCAAATGTAAACGTTTGCAGTGATTTATATCAACACATGTTCAATGAGTTGGATGGGTTTATATGTCCAATGGAATTTTTTTCTGATTTCAGTGGTTTATGTCTGCAGTGATCACAACCAATATAATACATTTTAATGTATTCCTCAGACACACACACAATTGCTGCGGAGAATAAAAAAAAAGAACAGACAACCAGAGTCTTGTACACGTCGTCCATTAAGTTTGTGACAGTTGTGTGAAACAGCAATTGTTACATGTAGAGAGATAAGGAAGGCTACCTGGAGTTGGAGGATGCGCCAGCGTCGTCTAAGTCCGGTGTGTGGGAACATTTTGGGTTTCACGTTTCCTATGACGACGGAAATAAAAGAGTAGATAGAACTGTGACTGTGTGCAAGCATTGTGCAAAATGCATTCAATATGTTAATGGAAACACTTCTAATATGTCAGTTCATCTGAGAAGACCTCACGCCAATGTGTCGGACTTGGTAGACAGCGTAAGCAGGAGACAGCCAGTTAGAAACAACTTCTACTGTCCGCAGCATTTAAGCAACCTCTCAGTGATAAGTCGAACAGGGCAATAGCCATAACTAAGCATTGGGGATGTTTATAACAAAATATATGCAACCGTACAGCGTGATTTGAGTGTGAAGGATTTCGTCAGCTGATGAAAGTACTCAAATTCAGTTTGTGCATGATTACCTGATATAACAATTTTTGTAATACTGCATCCAAAATTGTGGATAATTAAGCTAAATTTTTGTGTAGTGTTAATGATTAAAAGAAAAAAACAACAAGAACTGAAAACCGTGACCCTAAAACCGTGATACGAACCGAACCATGGGTTTTGTGGCTATTTAATGCTGTTCATGTACATGTATTTACACAAAAAAAAAAATGCATAATGCAAATAAAAACAAAAAACTCATTGGTGTCACACCACAGTCTGTCCAGCAGAGGGAGACTGAGAGCACAAGACATCACATCTTCCTAATTCACTGTTATCTAGATGACACACTGATTTTCTCAGACTCTCTATAGGAACACATTTACCATGTCCAACAGGTCCTGAGGAAGCTTCTCAAAAATCACCTTTTCGTAAAGCTCGAAAAATGTGAGTTCCATGTGCCCCAAGTCTCATTCTTAGGCTATGTTGTCTCACAAGAAGGCATCCAGATGGAACCAACGAAGGTATCTGCCATCACCAGCTGGCCCCAACACAAATCACTAAAGCAGGTACAAAGATTTCTTGGTTTTGCCAAATTCTACAGGAAGTTTATTCACAATTTCAGCACTATTGTAGCACCCATCTCCACACTTACTAAGGGATCACCCGCTTGTATCCACTGGACTGCTGAGCATTCGACAGGTCTCTTCTGCTCCTATCCTGGAACACCCAGACCCTGAATTGCCATTTATCGTGGAGGTGGATGCATCAGAAGAGGGAGTTGGAGCAGTACTCTCCCAAAGGTCTGTCAAAGATGACAAAGTCCATCCATGTTCTTTCTTTTCCAGATGCCTGTCACCATCAGAGAAAAACTATGATGTGGGTAACCAAGAGCTCCTTGCTGTGAAACTTGCACTGGAGTGGTGCCACTGGCTGGATGGGGCTAACCATCCTTTTATTGTGTGGACCGACCACAAAAAAACTGTCCTGCCTACAGCAGGCAAAACGCCTTAACCCCCGGCAGGCCAGGTGGGCTCTCTTTTTTTTTTTTTTTTTTTTTACCTGTTTTAATTCAAGATTCAAGATTCAAGAGTTTTATTTGTCACATACACAGTTATATACAGAATATACAACCGGCAGTGAAATGTAGACAGGTCCACTCCATGGACAGTGCAAATTCACAGTTAAAAACACAAGGAGGAAATTATAATAGAAATAGAATAAAAAAAGTACTAATATATATATATATATATATATATATATATATATATATATATATATATATATATATATATATATATATATATGTAGAATTATAAATAATCAAGTCAAGTAGAAGAAAAAAGTAAAAATAAGAATTAAGAAGTGGAATAAAATAAGTGAAGTAAACTGTGCAGTGAGTAAACTGTAGACTTATAAATATGTGGTTAACAAATGTATAAGAGTATAATGTGCAAACAGGTTTATAACAAGTTGTTACACAGTAACAATGAGAACAGAAAGTGCAGTGCAATGTCAGTGTATCGATGTTTATCCTGAAGTGAAGTCACGTGATGTTAAGTGACTGAGATCAGGAGTCTGGTGGCCTGGGGGAAGAAGCTCCTCCTGAGTCTCTCAGTTTTGGCCATTAGGCTTCGGAAGCGCTTACCAGATGGCAGCAGCGTGAAATGAGGGTTTGCAGGGTGATTAGAGTCCTTGATGATCTTAGTAGCGCTACCTTTGCAGCGTTTGGTGTAGATGTCCTGCAGAGACGGGAGAGCTGACCCTGAGATACGCTCGGATAAGCGCACAACTCTTTGCAGGGCTTTGCAGTCATGACTGGTGCTGTTCCCATACCACGCTGTGATGCACTGAGTTAATACACTTTCTATCGCCCCTAAATAGAAAGTTTTCAGGATAGCTGGTGAAACCCTGAATTTCCTCATCTGGCGTAGGTGGTACAGTCTTTGCCTGGCTTTTTTCACCTGTGTCTGAATGTGAGCAGTCCCGGTCAGGTCCTTGGAGATGTTTACACCCAGGTACTTGAAGCTGCTTACTCTCTCTACTGGTGACCCGCTGATCATGAGGGGGGAGTATGTCCGTTGCTGTCTCTTCCTGAAGTCCACAATCATTTCTTTGGTCTTGCCAACATTCAGAGAGAGACAGTTGTCCTGGCACCATGATGTTAGATGCTCCACCTCGTCCAAGTATGCCGTCTCATTGTTGTTGGAAATGAGGCCCAGGACAACAGTATAATCAGCAAATTTGATGATAGAGGTGGAGATGTGTGTGGACAAACAGTCATGCGTGTAGAGAGAGTAGAGCAGGGGACTCAGGACATAGCCCTGTGGAGCTCCCACACTCAAGGTGATGGAGGTGGAGGTGGACTGGCCTATTCTCACCACCTGAGGCCTGCCAGTGAGGAAGTCCTCAATCCAGTGGCAGAGAGAAGGATTCAGGCCGAGATCCAGGAGTTTGGAGGTTAGCTTGGTGGGAACTATGGTGTTAAAGGCTGAGCTATAGTCAATAAATAGCAGCCTTACGTAGTTCCCACTTTTGCTGTCGATGTGAGTGAGGGAGGAGTGGAGGACATGAGAGATTGCATCTTCAGTCGATCTATTGGGACGATAGGCAAACTGAAGAGGGTCCAAAGTGTCAGGAATGTAGGCGCAAATGGTGTTTTTAATGAGTCTCTCAAAGACCTTCATGACTATAGACGTGAGAGCCACTGGATGATAGTCATTTAGGCAAGAGGGTTTACAGTTCTTAGGGACAGGGATGATGGTGGATTTTTTGAAGGAAGTGGGGACCACAGATATAGCGAGGGACTCATTGAAGATAGATGTAAACAACCCGGCGAGCTGATCAGCACAGGACCGTAGAACACGACCTGAAATACCATCCGGCCCGGCAGCTTTCCTGACGTCCACACGCTTGAGTGCTCTCCGAACTTCATCCTCTGAGACAGAGATCACGTGATTGTTGCTGCTCTGAGTAATTTCCTCTAACGCGCCACTTGGCGGAGTTGCGTTGCCGCGGTTACAGTCAAAGCGAGCATAGAAAGAGTTTAACTCGTTCACGAGCAACGGGTCAGCGTTCACCTCTGCAGAGGATTTAGATCCAAACGAGCAGATGGACCTCAGACCTTGCCACATGCGCCGCGAGTCGTTGAGTTGGAAATGAGGCTTCACTCGGTCTTTATATCGGAGCTTTGCGGCTTTAACTGCACGCCGCAGAGCATAACAGGACGTTCTGTATTCAGTCATATTCCCTGAATGGAGACCGGCGTTGTAAGCAGCAGTGCGTGCGTTCACTGCCGCGCGGATTGAATTGTCCACCCCCACGGTTTCTGATTTGAGAAGGACGTTATTGTTATTGTTTGCGTGGCTTGCTCTGTAAGCGTGTTGATGAAGCAAAGCGCCACGTCTGTGAACTCGTTTACGTCGGCTGAACTCGCTCGGAACATGTCCCAGTCAACATCATCCAGAGTTGTCTGAAGCGCGGTCTCTGAGTGGGGCGACCAACGCTTAACTTCCCGCCTCACCGGGGGTTCCTGGAGGAGCTTTTGTTTGTATTTGGGAGTGAGAAAAATGGTGGCATGATCCGATTTGCCAAACGCTGGAAGTGACCGCGCTTTATAGGCGTTCTTGAACGGAGAGTAGCAGTGATCCAGTGTGTTTGCTCCTCGTGTGGGGCAGGAGACGTGCTGGTGAAAGTTTGGCAGGACTTTCTTTAGGTTTGCTTTGTTAAAATCGCCCGCGACAATGAATGCCGCGTCGGGATGTTTGTTTATGGTGCCGCTGGCAACATCATGAAGGCCAGATAAAGCCAGCACTGTGTCTGCCTGCGGTGGGATGTAAACAGCGGTCGTGACAACCGCAGAAAACTCCCTCGGCAGATAGAATGGACGGCAAATGATTGTTAAATGTTCCAGATGAGGTGAGCAGGACCGCGAGAGAATGGTGATGTTCCTGGGATAACATGAGAGATGGCATCTTCAGTCGATCTATTGGGACGATAGGCAAACTGAAGAGGGTCCAAAGTGTCAGGAATGAAGGCGCAAATGGTGTTTTTAATGAGTCTCTCAAAGACCTTCATGACTATAGATGTGAGAGCCACTGTGCGATAGTCATTTAGGCAAGAGGGTTTACTGTTTTTAGGGACAGGGATGATGGTGGATTTTTTGAAGGAGGTGGGGACCACAGATGTAGCGAGGGACTCATTAAAGATAGATGTAAACAACCCGGCGAGCTGATCAGCACAGGACCGCAGAACACGGCCTGAAATACCATACCGCTCGAGGATACAGTGCATGAGGCTCTATGTGGTGTACACATTCCTGATGAAGTCCCAGCAGGATGTTTGTTTGTGCCCAAGGAAGCAAGATCTGAGGTCCTCCAGCGGGGGCATGCTTCTGCCCTTGCTGGACATTCAGGAACTGAGAGGATTTTATTCAGAGACGCTTCTAGTGGCCAGAGATGACAAGAGCGGTCCGATCTTTTGTACAAGCCTGCCCAGTCTGTGCTCAACAGAAATCATCTAATCAGCACCCTGCTGGCCTTCTACATCCCTTGCCTATCCCACAATACCCCTGGGCTCACATCCTCATGGATTTTATCACTGGTTTACCAGCATCTGAAGGTAACACTGTTGTACTGGTGGTGATGGACCGCTTCTCTAAGTCCGCACACTTCATTCCGTTACCTAAACTCCCTTCTGCCAAGGAGACTGCTGACCTTATTCTTAAGAATCCATGGAATTCTAGTAGACATCGTTTCTGATCGAGGTCCCCAGTTTATGTCTCGTTACTGGAAAGCATTCTGGTCCCTGTTTGGCTCTTTTGTCAGTCTCTCCTCAGGTTTCCACCCTCAGTCAAATGGCCAAACAGAATGGATAAAGTAGGAGTTGAAGAAATACCTTCGCTGCTTCACATCTCATCAGCCATCTTCCTGGAGTCAATTCTTGCTATGGGCAGAGCTGGCACATGACACCTTACGCAGCTCCTCCACAGGTCTGTGTCCATTTAAGTGTCAATTCAGATTTGAGCCACCATTGTTTTTCAGCCAAGAGATAGAGGTTGGAGTCCCTAATGCTGAGAGATTTGTTGAGTGCTGCAGAAGGACTTGGAAAAGGGCTCATTTAGTCTTGAAGAGTGCTTCCACCCGCTACAAGAGGTATGCAAACAAAAGAAGGAGGGAAACTCCACACTTCAGAATCGGACAAAGAGTCTGACTCTCAGCTAAGGACTTACTGTTAAAGGCTGAATCCAAGAAACTTGCCCCAAGATTTGCTGGCCCATTCAAAATCACCAGACGGGTCAACCCTGTTAAGTACCAGCTTGCCCTACCAAGATCTTTAAGAATAAGACTACTTTTCATGTGTCCCATTTAAAACCCGTATTAACCTCTCCTTTGTCTCCCCCAGTCCTCACCCCTCCTGCCCCTCGTATTATAGAAGGTGGTCCCACATACACCGTGAAAAGTTTGATTGATTCAAGACGACGTGGCCCTGGCTTTCACCACCTGGTCGACTGGCAAGGTTATGGGCCTTGCCAGTATGAGGAGCGTACCTGGGTGCCAGCACGACACATCTTAGATCCAGACCTGATCAAGACGTTCCATCACTTGCATCCTGACCGTCCTGGGCCATCGGGAGTCGGCCGTAAAGGGGGAGGCCCTGCCACACCACTGTCTGTCCAGCAGAGGGAGACTGAGGGTGCTTTCACACTAGAATTTTTGGAGCGTACCTGGGTTTGATTGACGTCAGAGTTCAGTTCGTTTGGATGATGTGAACGCTGTCTTCCGAACTCAAGATTCAAGAGTTTTATTTGTCACATACACAGTTATATACAGAATATACAACCGGCAGTGAAATGTAAACAGGTCCGCTCCATGGACAGTGCAAATTCACAGTTAAAAACACAAGGAGGAAATTATATAGAAATAGGATAAAAAAAAAGTACTATCTATATATATATATATATATATATATATATATATATATATATATATATATATATATATATATATATATATATATATATATATATATATATATATATATATATATATATATATATGTCTATATCTGTATATCTGTAGAATTATAAATAATCGAGTCAAGAGAAAAAAAAGGTAACAAATAAGGATAAAGTGGAATAAAATAATTGAAGTAGACTGTGCAGTGAGTAAACTGTAGACTTATAAATATGTGGTTAACAAATGTATAAAGAGTATAATGTGCAAACAGGTTTATAACAGGTTGTTACACAGTAACAACGAGAACAGAAAGTGCAGTGCAATGTCAGTATGTCGATGTTTATCCTGAAGTGAAGTCACGTGGACGTTAAGTTCAGGAGTCTGATGGCCTGGGGGAAGAAGCTTCTCCTGAGTCTCTCAGTTTTGGCCATCAGGCTTCGGAAGCGCTTACCAGATGGCAGCAGCGTGAAATGAGGGTTTGCAGGGTGATTAGAGTCCTTGATGATCTTGGTAGCTCTACCTTTGCAGCGTTTGGTGTAGACGTCCTGCAGAGACGGGAGAGCTGACCCTGAGATACGCTCGGATAAGCGCACGACTCTTTGCAGGGCTTTGCGGTCATGACTGGTGCTGTTCCCATACCACGCTGTGATGCACTGAGTTAAAACTCTTGTGCGCACCTGCGAACCATACCATTTAAAACGGTGGTCTGGGGTTCAGTTCATGTAAACTCCGCTACGGCAATCGAACTCGGGTTGGGTCCAGGCAATCGAACAAAGTGTGAAAGCACCCTGAGAGGACAAGACCTTCCACATCTTCCTAATTCACTGCTCGTTATTGGTTCAATGAAATCACCTGTGCCTAGCTTGTTAGTGTTAACAGGTGTAGGGGAGAGCGGGGCACAACCTAACGCGTTTTGACTGTCTCAGTTTATGTAAATCCACTTGGGATTCCGAGTATTTATTTTTTCCCACATTAATTTCACACTTCTAGTGCAATTATGTGGTTTTGTTTCATTAATACAGTGTATACTTTTTTTCTTGATTTACCTTGAAAGAATGGAAGTGAAATGTGACAACATGCCCCATAGGTGGGGTACATTGTAACATGTGAGGGGCACATTGTAACATCACTATATGTCAGCTTAAAATATTACCTAATATAATCAAAAAATATCCAGGACAAACTAAGATATTTTGTAAATAAAATAAAACAAAAATTTTAATATAAAATAATGCCTTTTTTAATTAAAAATAGAAAAATGTGAGTTTAACAACAAACACATAGCTAAATACAGCTATACAGCATAGTTCAAAACATAATAATTAATAACTTCTGAACATTGACTTAGTCATTATTCACACTTTTCTCATGGTTTCTCAAAAGAATTCATAAAAGTGTAAAGTGTTCTAATAGGGGCTCATTGTAACGCAGTGTTACAACATGCCCCACCTGCACAACTGGGATTAACCCCGGCTCGTGTCTTCTGCTGTTAGATCAGCATTAAAGAACGATCTCAACTGTTAAATAACAGATATAAGATTAAAATAATATCAGATTAGTTTTATTTTAAATAAACACAAAAACAGAGATGAAAAAATAAACTTAAGAAATTTACTTTTGCTTTGATTAAATACATTTTATTGAAACACTAATAAATACATTTATCATATAAATGATTTTTTTTAATCTCTAAATAATTTTGATATGGCAACTAATAAATACACACAGTTTCATCATCCTGGCATGTGTGGAAAGTTTTAAACCATGCGTGTTACAACTAACCCCGCCCCGCGTTAGGTTGTGTCCTGCACTCCCCTATATTTAAAGACTTGCATTTGCTTGTACCTTTGCTCAGTCTTGAAGTTCTCTTGCCTAGCCTATGCTTTTGTGTTTACCCGTTTGGTCTACCCTGAAAGACTTTTTGCTCAGACCTTTTTGACCAGCTTCTCTGGTAATCTTTGTTTTATGTTACTTGACTCTTTTGCCTGCATCATCCAGTGTGGATTTGTATGCTCAACCTAGCTTTGATGCTGGATCCTTTGTGTTTGCTCAAGAATACTAAGTAAAGACTTCTGTTCTTCTTTCTGTTTTTTCCCTTCTAAACCTACCTCGTGTGATTATCTGCCAATTGGGTCCACACTGCCCCAATAGAGAAGTCCTGACAATCCGGACCTGACAATTAGAGGGTGAAGCTGCAATTCATCACCAAGTCATTACTATCAATTAGTGGAATGCTTCTGTGGTGGAATGCATGTCATATTCGTCTACAGACGGAACAACCATTAATTAATTTATTCTAAAATTAACCCTTTCATGCATGATTTATGTACACAAGATAAGATTTTTTTTTCTTATGCGTTTTTATTGCTCTTAGGGCATGAAAAACAAGATTGGATTTTTTTACATAGATTTACATAGATTTTTCAAAGATATTTTCAGCATGTGTTTATGGTTTAAACGTATGGTTTAAATTTAGACCGTATCATAGTACTGAGACTGCTCTCATCAGAGTTACAAATGATTTACTCTTATCCGATCGTGGTTGTATCTCTCTATTAGTGTTACTCGATCTTAGCGCTGCATTCAATACTATCGACCACAACGTTCTTTTGAATAGACTCGAAAATTATGTTGGCATTAGTGGAACTGCATTGGCATGGTTTAAATCATACTTATCTGACCGTTATCAGTTTGTAGCAGTAAATGAAGAGATGTCACACCGAAGTTCAGTATGGAGTACCGCAGGGCTCAGTGCTAGGACCGTTGCTCTTCACCCTGTACATGCTACCACTGGGAGATATCATTAGGAAGCATGGCATTAGTTTTTATTGTTATGCTGACGATACTCAGCTCTATATTTCTTCACGCCCTGACAAAACTTACCAGTTCACAAGATGAACAGAATGCATAGCTGATATAAAACATTGGATGTCTAGTAATTTCCTGCAACTTAATTCAGAAAAAAATGAATTTTTAATTATTGGACAAAAAAACTCTGCAAGTAGTAACCTAGAATACTGTCTAACACTCGATGGCTGCTCTGTCAAGTCCTCGTCGTCAGTGAGGATCCTGGGTATGCTCTTTGATACCAAACTTTCATTTGAAAGCCACGTTTCTAACATCTGTAAAACTGCATTCTACCATCTTAAAAATATATCTAAATTACGGCACATCCTTTCGATGCAAAATGCTGAACAGTTAATTCATGCGTTCATGACCTCAAGGCTAGATTATTGTAATGCTTTACTGGGTGGTTGCCCTGCTCGCTTAATAAACAAACTCCAGCTGGTCCAAAATGCAGCAGCTCGAGCTCTTACTAGAACCAGGAAGTATGACCATATTAGCCTGGTTCTGTCAACACTGCACTGGCTCCCTATTAAACATATACATTTTAAAATCTTGCTTATTACTTACAAAGCACTAAATGGTTTAGCTCCCCAGTACTTGAGTGAACTCTTAATGCATTATACTCCATCACGTCTATTGCGGTCTCAAAACTCTGGCCAGTTGATAATACCTAGAATATCAAAATCAACTGCAGGCGGTCGATCCTTTTCCTATTTAGCGCCTAAACTCTGGAACAGTTTTCCTAGCATTGTTCGGGAAGCAGACACACTCTGTCAGTTTAAATCTAGACTAAAAACGCATCGCTTTACTATGGCTTACACATAAAACATTATCAATTTCTATTATTCAAATCAGTAAATGATTGTTAGGCTGCATTAACTAGGTCAGCTGGAACCGGGAATACTTCCCATAACACCTGATGTACTTGTTACATCATAAAAAGAATGGCATCTACACTAATGTTTGTCTCTCTGTTTATCGTATCCAGATCAGATGGTGGACCTGGACATGACCAACGCATCCCTGAAATGTCTGCAGAGAGTGTGTCAAATAAACTCCCCCTGTAAATGCCGCATCGACACAACATCCTCATTAAACCCGTCTTCAGTGTGACGACTCCAATCTTTCAAATAATCTTATGTATATCTATTTACTTAATATGAATTAAGACCTGCAATGTTGCCAGAATTATAATCATACAATGTTTGTTCGTTGGCCAGAGGAGAATTGGCACCCCGACTGAGCCTGGTTTCTCCCAAGGTTTTTTTTCTCCATTCTGACCCTGAAGGAGTTTTGGTTCCTTGCCACCGTTGCCTCTGGCTTTTGGCTTGTTCAGTTGGGGACACCTAAATTTCATCTATATTACCGATCTGCCCGCATTGACACTATATGATACTTGAAATTAGCTGGATAACGTCACTGTTTCACCACAACGGCTGTACAAATTCTGTTGCATTATTTTCCTGTTAACAATGTGAAGCTGCTTTGAAACAATTGGACTTGTTAAAAGCGCTATATAAATAAAGGTGACTTGACTTGACTTGACTAAACTGAAGAGATAATTCAATAAATGAAATATTGCTAACGCAATTAAACTTCATACATGTTGAACTTCACGTTCTTTGATGTCAGAACATGAGGTTGTGATTCCATCAGAAATCTCTACAGCCTGTCAAAGTACAACTATGGAAACCAAACTCCAGTGTACCAGAGTATGTCGATTTAACCTTATTAGCTGATAATTCTGATTATGTTCAAGATAGACACACAAGATCTAGTCTCTAGAAAGTCTAGCGAACAGGCCGTATTCATAAAACATCTTAAGGCTAAAAGTAGCTCCTAACTTGACGATTTAGGAGAAATTCTTAGTGCTAAGATATAAGTAAAGTAACGCATTTGTCACTGTGTATTTTGGTTTTGTTTCATGTTCTCCTTTTATGTTCAATGTCCTGTTTCCTGGTTTGTCATGTGATTCCATTGTGCCCTTATGTGATCATGTCATGTGCTTCCCCAGTCTCTTGTGTCATGTTGTAATTGATTCATTGTCTTGAACGTTCACAGGTGTGTTTTAGTCATTAGTCTTTGTGTATTTAAGCCCTCATGTTTGCCTTGTTCCCTTGTCGAGTATTGTTCCCTGTAAACTGCTACTGGTGAGTTCTTTGTTTATGTGTTCAAGGCAAATCCTTTTTTGTTTTGTTTTGGAATAAACTGCACTTAGGTTCATCTAAGTTTGGGACTCACATCGTTACAGCATTACAAGTAATGTGCATTATGTGATTGTGATGATGTAATCAGCCATCATAGGATTAATTCCCAAATATGGTGTGTACCGTGAATATAAAAAGAGATGCAACGGACATCTAGGCAAGTGCGCTATTCCAGGTTCGGGAAGTGACGTCATTCTGGTGCGCCGGTTTAAGTTCAGGAGGTAAGGGCTTTTTGTGGCAAGTGCATCTTGAATGTTGTACGTCAGGAAGGATAATTTGGACTCGCTTAACCTTGTTCAAACTGTGCATTTTCTGTGAACTTGTATGCAAATTCTAACCCAACAGCATGACGTTCTCCATCTGGTGGAGGATGACTTCCAAACTGATCAACACACGTCAGGTGTACAGCCTGCCAGGATACATCTAAATTGGTGCTTTGACAGTATTCCTCGACCAGTTGGACCGCAGGCGTGGGTAACCTTACAGTGACAAATCTATGTGTGTCAATGTTTGGTTTGCTCTGAGTTTTGCGTTAATGCCCACTATTGTGCTGATCTCTGTCCACGAGCATCAGCTGGTTATTGTGTCGCCACTGAGAAACATGGGCCCCTTCTGGCCATGTGTGATATCCTCTTCATTGACACAGGTGTTTTTTTTTTTTTTTTTGGAAAGTGTATGTGTTTTTGTTTACTGGTTTTATATTGATTTGTTTTTGTCTTCTCCCTTCAGAATCTGGGGTACCCATGTTTCCTGAAGTTCTCCCGGTGTGGTGGTGGTTTGCTTGACAGTCTGCAGTGTTCACAACTGGTGGAGTGTTGTGAGCGCACGAGTGGTTGCTGTGTTGATCTGATAGTCAGGACAAATTCCCCAGGTTCTAAAGTGGTGTGTGTGATGTTTGACCTATGTGGTTTTTTATTTAGGTTTTCATATTAAAGCTTGTTGTATTTTATTATATGGTGTTTTTGAATAAATTGTGTAACACTATCATCGTTGTCTGTTACCTGACTCAGCCACTACGTATCTGCATGGTTTGTGTACCTGAATTATCTGTGGGTTCCTGGACCATTTCCGGGTGGCGTAGTGGCAGTTTGCAATCTAAAATTGCAAACTGCCACATTTTGGCGTAGTTGGCAGGATATTGTGGCTGCTGTACAGATTCAGACACGGTGATTTTTGTTTTCTTTCTTTCTTGTTGTTGTGTGTACTTTTAGTGGTGACAATACAGTGGATATTCATCTGGTAAGTACCCCCTATAGTAATTAGCTATGGAGGCTGAATTACAGAAAATAAGCTATTGTGGTCCAATTAAAGGCTGATAATGAGAGACTGCGACAGGAACGGGCACCGGCCGAATTGCTTGATCCTGGCGCAGCCTCTAGTAGCGCATAACCGGTAATGCCTAGTTTCGTTGACTCAAATGTTGGTACCGTTGAACGTTTTGTGTTCGTTCCTCGAGAGCGGCGTTGTCCAAAATTCAATGGTAGGTCCGATATAGGCATTGAAGAGTGGGTCAACGAAGCAGAGGCGTGTATGTGCATGCGGACCATGATCATCTTGAAGGAGAGGATTGAGATGGAATTAAATATCGCTCAAGTATGGATAAAGCTCATTTCAGCTCTGTGTGAGCTATACGGTTGTGCAGTGTCCTATGTTGCACTTCAAGAGGCTTTTTACTCCTGGTGACAATTGGAGGGGGAAACATGACAAGAGTTCTCCCTGGTATTGTTGGGTTTGTTTGATCCACTTACACAGCGGTTACCGCATGCCACTTTTAAATCGAACGCGTGTTTGATAATGCGTTACGTTGGGAATTAAAACCAGTACAGTGTCAGCCTGCTGCAACACTTTTGGAAGCATGAGGGGAAGCTATTCGCTGGGAACGAAAAGGGATGCCAGGCAGCGGGGGCCTTCATCAGAATTAGGTGAATTACCGGAAATGCTGAATCCGCAGCAAAAGCAAATTGACCAACTTACTCAAATTCTAGCCCGTAGCCAAAATCCCCAGTTTTGCGGTCGTTCACCATGTCACACTTCTGTGATTTGCCGACGATGCTAGCATGTTCATTTTGCTCTGAGTGTAATTGGCAGCATCATTCTCCTGGCCCTCCAGGCAATCCCCATGTTGACTTGTTATCCAGCGACGTAAGGCCCGTTAGGTCTGGCTTTTCCAACCAGTCAGAAAACTAGTCCCCACCGGGCTGCAGAGCCACAGTCCGGTTGGGGTTATTTATGTGTGTTCTTTGCCGCCATCTCCGCGTCTTGTTTAGTGTCCTCTTGCCCACACCTTGTTGTTACTATTGGGTTGTCTCAGTGCCCTTCCTGATAGATACTGGTTCCATGGTATTGATCATTACAGAGAGCTGTTTTAGGTTGTGGTTTGAACCATGGGGCCAGGATCAGTTGCAGTCATGCCACTGGTTGAGGCTCAGAGCCGCCAATGGACTGGAAATTCCTTACATTGGGTACATGGAATTAGACATTGAATTGTGTGGTCGTACTGTATCCGGGTGTGGAATACACCAAGTATCGGTGTACTTGATGCTGTTTTATATCCTACAATGATCCTAGGGAAGCTGCAGGAAGTGTATTTTGTGGTTTCGACAGCGACTGCTAGGACAGCAACCTGTGACGGGATTGTGTCAGGGGCAGAGTGTATCGAAAAGGTGTAATTGCAAGGGTTGACGGAACAGGTAAGAGCTCTCCTTTTGGAGTTCCAGAGTGTGTTTTCCACTGACAAGAGATCTTGGTTGCACAAACCTGTAGTCTCATGAAATTCTTTTTATTAGATGAGACTCCAGTCCGACAGCGCTATAGATGAATTCCTCCGTCTGAATATGAGCTGGTTAAAACTCCTATTAGCCAGCTTTTAGACCCTCCGGTGATCCAGGAGAGTTGCAGTCCATAGGCTTCCCCGGTAGTATTGGTAAAGAACGGTAGCCTGTGCTTATGCGTAGACTACAGTCAATTCAATTCCATCCATTATCTTCCGCTTATCCGGGGCCGGGTCGCGGGGGCAACAGTCTAAGCAGAGACGCCCAGACTTCCCTCTCCCTAGCCACTTCCTCCAGCTCTTCCGGGGGAACCCTGAGGCGTTCCCAGGCCAGCCGGGAGACATAATCCCTCCAGCGTGTCCTAGGTCTTCCCCGGGGCCTCCTCCCGGTGGGACATGCCCGAAACACTTCCCCGGGAAGGCGTCCAGGAGGCATCCGAAATAGATGCCCTAGCCACCTCAACTGGCTCCTCTCGATGTGGAGGAGCAACGGCTCTACTCTGAGCTCCTCCCGAGTAACTGAGCTTCTCACCCTATCTCTAAGGGAGCGCCCAGCAACCCTGCGGAGAAAGCTCATTTCGGCCGCCTGTATCCGGGATCTTGTCCTTTCGGTCATGACCCACAGCTCATGACCATAGGTGAGAGTAGGAACGTAGATTGACCGGTAATCGAGAGCTTCGCCTTACAGCTCAGCTCCTTCTTCACCACGACAGACCGGTACATCAACCGCATTACTGCAAAAGCTGCACCGATCCATCTGTCAATCTCCCGTTCCATCCTTCCCTCACTCGTGAACAAGACCCCAAGATACCTGAACTCCTCCACCTGAGGCAAAATCTCTCCACCAACCTGAAGTGGGCAAGCCACCCTTTTCCGACTGAGAACCATGGCCTCGGATTTGGAGGTGCTGATTCTCATCCCGGCCGCTTCACACTCGGCTGCAAACCGCCCCAGTGCACGCTGAAGGTCCTGGTCTGAGGAGGCCAACATGACAACGTCATCCGCAAAAAGCAGCGACGAAATCATGTGGTTCCCAAACCGGACACCCTCCGCCCCTTGGCTGCGCCTAGAAATTCTGTCCATAAAAATTATGAACAGAACCGGTGACAAAGGGCAGCCCTGCCGGAGTCCAACATGCACCGGGAACAAGTCCGACTTGCTGCCGGCAATGCGGACCAAGCTCCTGCTCTGGTCGTACAGGGACCAAACAGCCCTAAGCAAGGGGCCCCGGACCCCATACTCCCAGAGCACCCTCCACAGGACACCACGAGGGACACAGTCGAATGCCTTCTCCAAATCCACAAAACACATGTGGATTGGTTGGGCAAACTCCCATGAACCCTCCAGCACCCTGGAAAGGGTATAGAGCTGGTCCAGTGTTCCACGACCGGGACGAAAACCACACTGTTCCTCCTGAATCCGAGGTTCCACTATTGGCTGAATTCTCCTCTCCAGTACCCTGGCATAGACTTTCCCGGGGAGGCTGAGAAGTGTGGTTTTTTTTTTTTTTTTTTTTTTTTGTAGTTGGAACACACTCTCCGGTCCCCCTTCTTGAAAAGAGGGACCACCACCCCGGTCTGCCAGTCCAGAGGCACTGTCCCCAACCGCCACGCGATGTTGCAGAGGCGTGTCAGCCAAGACAGCCCCACAACATCCAGAGACTTGAGGTACTCCGGGCGGATCTCATCGACCCCCGGTGCCTTGCCACCGAGGAGCTTTTTAACTACCTCGATGACTTCAGCCCGGGTGATGGATGAATCCACCTCTGAGCCCTCAGCCACTGCTTCCTCAATGGAAGACGTGTTGGTGGGATTGAGGAGCTCCTCAAAGTATTCCTTCCACCGTCCGACGATATCCCCAGTTGAGGTCAACAGCTGCCCATCTCCACTGTAAACAGTGTTGGTAGGGCACTGCTTCCCCCTCCTGAGGCGGCGAACGGTTTGCCAGAATCTCTTCGAGGCCAACCGATAGTCTTTCTCCATGGCCTCACCGAACTCCTCCCAGGCCCGATATCTTTTTTTTTTTTTTTTTTCCTCCACAACTATCCGGGCTGCAGTCCGCTTGGTCTGCCTGTACCCGTCAGCTGCCTCAGGAGTCCCACAAGCCAACCAGGCCCGATAGGACTCCTTCTTCAGCTTGACGGCATCCCTTACTTCCGGTGTCCACCACCGGGTTCGGGGATTTCTGCCTCGACAGGCACCAGAGACCTTACGGCCACAGCTCCGAGCAGCCGCGTCGACAAGGGAGGTGGAGAACATGGTCCACTCGGACTCAATATCTCCAGACTCCCTCGGGATCCGGTCGAAGCTCCGTCGGAGGTGGGAGTTGAAGATCTCTCTGACAGGGGGCTCGGCCAAACGTTCCCAACAGACCCTCACAGTACGTTTGGGTCTCCCGAGTCTGTCTAGCTTCCTCCCCCACCATCGGATCCAACTCACCACCAGGTGGTGATCAGTTGACAGCTCCGCACCTCTCTTCACCCGAGTGTCCAAGACATACGGCCGGAGGTCAGATGAGACGACCACAAAGTCGATCATCGACCTCCGGTCTAGGGTGTCCTGGTGCCACGTGCACTGATGGACACCCTTATGCTTGAACATGGTGTTCATTATGGATAAGCCGTGGCTAGCACAGAAATCCAATAACAGAACACCACTCGGGTTCAGATCAGGAGGCCGTTCCTCCCAATCACGCCCCTCCAGGTATCACTGTCACTGCCCACGTGTGCGTTGAAGTCCCCCAGTAGAATGATGGAGTCTCCAGTTGGAGCACTTTCCAGCACCCCTCCCAGAGACCCCATTAGGGCCGGGTACTCCGCACTGCCGTTTGGCCCGTAGACACATACAACAGTGAGAGACCTATCCCTACCCGAAGGCGCAGGGAAGCGACCCTCTCATTCACCGGGTTGAACTCCAACACATGGCAGCTGAGCTGGGGGGCTATAAGCAAACCCACTCCAGCCCGCCGCCTCTCACCATGGGCAACTCCAGAGTGGTAGAGAGTCCAGCCTCTCTCAAGAAGTGTGGTTCCAGAGCCCAAGCTGTGCGTGGAAGTGAGCCCGACTATCTCTAGCCGGTACCTCTCAACCTCCCGCACAAGCTCAGGCTCCTTCCCGCCAGCGAGGTGACATTCCATGTCCCTAAAGCCAGTTTCCGTGTCCAGAGATCGGGTCGTCGGGGCCTAGCCTTCGACTGTTGCCCGATCCACTATGCACCGGCCCCATATGATCCCTCCTGCAGGTAGTGAGCCCACGGGAGGGTGGCCCCACGTCGCTCGTTCGGGCTGAGCCCGGCCGGGCCCCATGGGGGCAGGCCCGGCCACCAGGCGCTCGCATACGAGCCCCAACCCCGGCCTGGCTCCAGGGTGGGGCCCGGCCAAAGCCATGCCGGGCGACGCCTCGGTCCTTGTTTTAATTAGACTCATACTGGGTTTTTTGAACTGCTCTTAGTCTGGCCCGTCACCAAGGACCTGTTTGCCTTGGGAGACCCTACCAGGGGCATATAGCCCCAGACAACATAGCTCCCAGGGTCATTCGGGTACTCAAACCCCTCCACCACGATAAGGTGACAGTTCAAGGAGAGGGTTTCAAGACTTGAAAAGACTCGTTCCCTTTGCCTCGAATCAAGGAAACATTAGATTCTTTAACAGGGGCCCACTGGTTCACTACATTAGATCTGGCCAGTGGGTACAAGCAAGTCCCTGTTGCTGAATCTGATTGTTATAAAACAGCCTTCTGTACACCCTTTGGCTATATTGTTTAAATGCAAGATATTTAAAGCATATCTAAAGTATACTTGCAATCGTTCCACTTTAGCACAATCAAATATACCTAAAGTAACTACTTTAGATAACTTTAACTACTAAGATAATTACTTGTTCCAATTTAGAAGACTTTAAGCATACCAATTTAATCTACTAAAAGTACAATCACAGGGTGTTTATATTAAGTAGGGGAGACCGGGTATGGTTATAACTATGGTTCTTAGCTACACGTCTTAAACTTTTAGGCGACGTACCCCCATTTGGCTACTACAAATGGCAACAATTTAAATTTGAGATGATGACAAATACAAATTGGTCCTTTTGTTACAACCTTCCCCGCTACTGGGTAAGATGTAACAGGTAGACAATGCACAAAAACTAAGGGTACTCCAAGTGATATGCTACAACAACAGTTTTATTTTAAATGAATGGCTGCAACAATAAAAAAAAGTATGAACACGGGGAGTGTATGCGAATGTTTGTGCGCGTGCGCTAACAAACAGAATTTGAATGATTAAAATCACAAAATGTTCTTAGTTGTAAGTGGATAGTTGTTTCAAAACGTGTTACAATTAGGGTGGCCATTTCCATAACCCCAAAAATGAGGACACTTTACGGCATTTAGTAAGGCAAGAATAATTGCACAAGACTCTGGTGTACTTGCAACTACAATACAATTTTGTCCATCATATCGATGGTATCGATACAGTGATTCTGAAATGGCCTACTCTATTCATTGCCATTTGATCTACCATATATCTAGATGTAGACTTATGTGTAACCGAACAGGCAAAAAAAGTGTTTCTTCACAGTATTTGTATTTATTCAAGACATTGTGATGTCTGTTTCAAAAACTGACCACTGAGATGAACCTTGCAAAGTGCACAGTGCCTGAAAACATAACATTTCTGGAAATTAAAGAAATGCATAATGAATGTGAAAAATAAATAAATGCACATTTCAGTTCTTAAAGTACACCCTCTACAGCAGCTCTTTAAGAACTGAAATGTGTATTTATTTATTTTTCGCATTCATTATTTATGTATTTCTGTTATACTGTACGACTGGTGACACTTGACTGCATGATAGACTTTACAAAGCTCTGCAGCGGAGATTTTGTCATCCTGAGTTGATGTCCTGAGTGGGCATGGTTTAGTGAGGTCTGCACGAAGATGGAGAACTGGAGAAAGATTGCGGAGAAGGTTATATTGAACTAAGTTGTTGAGAGCACTGTGAGCAAGTTTATTTTGTCTGCACCACGAGAGTTCTGAATAAACACGAGTCCCAGTCACACTGACCCGGTCTTCCTCCTTATTCTACGAACTTTGTTACAATGACCTAAGAGAAGACATACCTGCGGCTCGTCAGTTACTTTTATAGTTTTTCTGTGGTGGCATGTCGGTCAATGGCGGCTGCTTTCCTTAGTGACACCGTGTGCTTTTTGATATAAATTCATGCTCTTTTGTCCCTTCTGTATTAATTGAGGTCTGATGTTTCGGCATGTTAACATTATGATATGACGTACCCTGTCGTGGAGGCTTGTTTACGTTTTTAACCAATGATATATCGGATATTTCTTTGACCCCGCTTTCAGCCAATCATTGTTTGACCAGAGAGCTTACGGCATTAGACGCTATGCTGCTGCTGCGTCCCAATAAAGATTCTAGAGCAGGGTTTTTTTTTTATTTTTTATTTTATTTTTTTTATTAAGGCCGATTCAACTCCAAAAAGGAGGACAAACAAGTGTCTGGCTTGAGGCTGCGCCGGACAGGGGCCTTAAAATCCGGACGAATGGCCACCCTAGTTACAACCTACCCTGCCACTGTCACCCATTGTTTAGCTAGCTGTATTAGCATGGTGCTTTGAAATTAGCAGGAGGTTGATACACCATTCTTTACTAGAGAAACTACATTTTGACCTGATATAACTCATACAACCGTTATCTATAACGGCAGAAAGGACTAAACAAAATATCTTGTTTTTTTGCTTACCTCAGAATTAGATTTTCTGCTGTAGCTTCAGGAGCGCTAGCAACATAGACTGGAAAACCTCCATGTGGGATTGTAAAGGAAGCCAGAGGAAACTGTCATATGACTCCTGTCTTATCCATGATTCGTGGAATTGGTAGTGTTACAACTCTGGTATATTTAAATCTCCTTTAATCTGGGGGCTTTGAATGCTTCA
Source organism: Paracanthobrama guichenoti (assembly GCA_018749465.1). NCBI lineage: Eukaryota > Metazoa > Chordata > Actinopteri > Cypriniformes > Gobionidae > Paracanthobrama > Paracanthobrama guichenoti. Next base: position 29,376,537 of record CM031963.1, read on the forward strand.
TTGTTACCCCTTACACAAGATCTGTACCTTCAAAAAAAAAAAAAAAAAAAGGAAAAAAATATCATAGAACAACCAATTAAGTGCCTAACATGGTCCTACAGACTTTAAACTTTTTAGACTGTCTAAGCTCCTCCTGAGGAAACTCCTGACTTGGACCTTTTGGAGAGTTACCCCCCAAAAGCCTATGTAACCGCTGCTATTATATTGTTTATATAATTTGTTTAAATTTTAGATAAGTTATATTTGATATTTATACATTCTTTTATTTAGTATACGTTACAGTACTTTTTTATTTTAAAGGCTCAGTTCATGGTTGTGTGCAAATGCTGCTTTCACGTAAGATTCTTAGGGAGACATTTATTTACAGCTTGCACCAGCACAAACCCTCTTTTTTTTTTGAGGAGAAAAAAACAAAAACTGGATTTACTAAAGGCGCTCTGAGAAATGAAAAGGCATGGCCTGTAAGAGAAATAGGAAATAATATATAATCAATTAATACCACTGCTTGTACATGATTAATTTAGTTAATCTTACATAACTTTTAATCATGAAAGATACATTTTGTTTTTGACATCTATCTATATATAATTAATTAATTATATTATATTATATTATAAAATACATAATATAAAACTCACCTAAAGGATTATTAGGAACACCATACTAATGCTGTGTTTGACCCCCTTTCGCCTTCAGAACTGCCTTAATTCTACGTGGCATTGATTCAACAAGGTGCTGAAAGCATTCTTTAGAAATGTTGGCCCATATTGATAGGATAGCATCTTGCAGTTGATGGAGATTTGTGGGATGCACATCCAGGGCACGAAGCTCCCGTTCCACCACATCCCAAAGATGCTCTATTGGGTTGAGATCTGGTGACTGTGGGGGCCATTTTAGTGCAGTGAACTCATTGTCATGTTCAAGAAACCAATTTGAAATGATTCGAGCTTTGTGACATGGTGCATTATCCTACTGGAAGTAGCCATCAAAGAATGGGTACATGGTGGTCATAAAGGGAACAATGCTCAGGTAGGCCGTGGCATTTAAACAATGCCCAATTGGCACTAAGGGGCCTAAAGTGTGCCAAGAAAACATCCCCCACACCATTACACCACCACCAGCAGCCTGCACAGTGGTAACAAGGCATGATGGATCCATGTTCTCATTCTGTTTACGCCAAATTCTGACTCTACCATCTGAATGTCTCAACAGAAATCGAGACTCATCAGACCAGGCAACTTTTTTCCAGTCTTCAACTGTCCAATTTTGGTGAGCTTGTGCAAATTGTAGCCTCTTTTTCCTATTTGTAGTAGAGATGAGTGGTACCCGGTGGGGTCTTCTGCTGTTGTAGCCCATCTGCCTCAAGGTTGTGCGTGTTGTGGCTTCACAAATGCTTTGCTGCATACCTCGGTTGTAACGAGTGGTTATTTCAGTCAAAGTTGCTCTTCTATCAGCTTGAATCAGTCGGCCCATTCTCCTCTGACCTCTAGCATCAACAAGGCATTTTCGCCCACAGGACTGCCGCATACTGGATGTTTTTCCCTTTTCACACCATTCTTTGTAAACCCTAGAAATGGTTGTGTGTGTGTGTGTGTGTGTGTGGAAATTCTAGTAACTGAGCATATTGTGAAATACTCAGACCGAAATACCACCATGCCACACTCAATTGCTTAAATCACCTTTCTTTCCCATTCTGACATTCAGTTTGGAGTTCAGGAGATTGTCTTGACCAGGACCACACCCCTAAATGCATTGAAGCAACTGCCATGTGATTGGTTGATTTAGATAATTGCATTAATGAGAAATGGAACCGTGTTCCTAATAATCCTTTAGATTAGTGTACATGTGTAAACCAATGTTTTTACTGTACGTTGTGGCAGAGGGGGCGTGGTTTATCAAGTGATAAACACCTGTGTCTGATTGCAGTGATTGGCATGGAGAGACGGTATATAAGCCAGAGGAAGACAAGCACTGACAGAGAGACGGACTGGGCACTCATGGACCAGAGAGATGGAGAACTGGAGAAAGATTGCTGAGAAAGTTATATTGAGTTGTTGAGAGCGCTATGAGCACAAGTTTATTTTGTCTGTACCACAAGAGTTCTGAATAAACATGAGTCCCAGTCACGCCGACCCTGTCTTCCTCCTTATTCTACAAACTTTGTTACATGCGTATTGAAAACAGACACTCTGCCTTTATTGTTTCTCAAAATATGATGCTTTTGACAGGGATTCGAGGGCAAAGGAATTGCTTCTAGGGAATGTTAGTTTAAGAATCTTAAGCGTGTAAAGGGACTGCAAACTGAAGGTTTCAAGCAGTTCGCCCATTGCATACATGTAAGGGTTAGCTTTTGACTGATAAATATGGAGATGTTATAAGTTATCTGAGGCACTCAAATGCAAGGCCTCGGATAACTACTGAGCACAGTCCCCACCAAATTTCCACTACAGGACATATTTTTTTGCAGCTGACTTTACTGTATACAGTTGGTTGTCATCCAGAATGCCTATTACCAACGTGTTTCAATCACATTTCAAATCAGTCACATTTCAAAAAAGTTTGTGAAATGACCGCCAGGTGGTGCAAAGGGACATTATGCAAACTGGTTGGAACTGTGACTAAACTTGATTAAATTAACAATAATAAAACTGCAACATTACAATCTCATTGATGTTGTGAGGATGAAATACTACAGCAGTGGTCTATAACCTTATTTGACCAAAGAGCCATATATATATATATATATATATATATATATATGGTTAATGCTTTTTCCAAAAATAAAAATAAATGTAATAAAACAACAAACACAACCAAAGACAACCAAAAGCAAATACACAACAAACAATAAATAAGTTAATATTATATATTAATAACAATATGGAATTAATTGTGCAGGGTTTTCACTGTGAGATTGTTACCACTTGAGTCGCATAAATCCTCTTCTTGTGTGTGTGTGTGTGTGACTGAGTGAGTGAAGAACATGCTGTTCTTATGTCTAATATTTATATTTACTATAATTTATATTTACTATTCTTGTCCATGTTCCTCTCAGAGCGTGCACACAGAAAGCATCCGGTCAATAGCAGATTCTGTTCTCTTTCAAATTGCACTTAAGTATACTTGACTTATACTGACAGTAGCCACGTTTCCATTACAGATTTGTGCAAAACTTTTGCGATATTTTCTATGCGACTAAAACTTTTTTGCCTCTCGTGATAATCATTCCAAAAAAGATGCCACATATGTTGGTAGGTTTATGTATATTCCAGCAACTGCACTAGCCATTATTTTTAATGGAAGAAGATAAATAGGTGTGTTATTCAAGCATGAATTAAAATTAAAAGAGCAAAATATTTGAATTTGCATGGTGGTAACTCAAAGTTTTTTTTTTTTACCATTTCATTATTTTGGCTTGGGAATTTCGCTTGTTGGAAATATGAACTGAATTTAGAAATGATTTTGAAATTAAAAACTTTGCGTTTAATAAAATACAAAGGCACATAGGCTATATAAATTCTCTAATGTGGGTAAAGGCTTATTTTGTACACATCACTATACAACATATGTCCTTATTAGGAGAAAATATATGTACATAAGATCTCATTATTATGAGAAAATAACTATGTTGTTTTTACATCTCATTATTACGACGTAATTGTGTGAAAAAAATAATATGTAGGCCCTATGTGGCAGCAATGCATCTCCATACTAGGTGACCTGTAAATGCTTCCATTGCATTTTCGTGAAAATTTCCTTTTTCGAATTTCCTGAAAAACCACCTCATGCGAGCGCGGAAGCACAGCTAGTGTCACTGTTAGTAACCCAGGTACAGGCTGAAGACTCAGAAGATCATAATTAAACATAAACTTTAATCTTAACTTCACAGGACCATGCAAACAGGCAACAGCAACCTTACATAACAGTGATTAAACAAAGACTGGGTGATCAAGAGGAACTTAAATAGCAGACAGAAACAAGATAATTAACTAAACACAGCTGAACAGAACTAAACTAACGAGGGTAACCTAGGAAACAGACAAGTGGCTAAGACAAAGGAACATGTGACAGAATCAAAACACAACAGGAAGACCAAACAAGCAGACAGACATGTGACATTACTCCCCCCTCCCGGAAGGCGTGACCACGGTTTTGCATCGATGCCTCCTATGGAAGGCTCCTATCTTTTTATGGGAGAGACATCAATGTTGAAGACTCCAGCCCTGCCAACAAAACCATTATGTGTTACAGTTCAGTTAAAGGTGCCCTAGAATGAGTAGAAACAATATTTTAAATTGTTCTCTGATGTCTGCATAGAAGGTATGTGGCTTTGGTAAGAGCAAAAATATCCATTTACAACCCTAGAAATTGTCCCTAGAATGAAATGGTCTGTTTTTGCCGTATTTGGAAGGGTCATGAATAATAATGTTAAGCTCTGATCTGATTAGCTCATTTCAGCAGCTCACACAAGTGCAGTTATTCAGCAAACACAATCGCAAACAGCACAAGCGGCTTGTGAGTCGTGACAGAACACAGACCGACTGAATGACACTTTAAGCAGAAGTCTCTCAAATGGGGATCGCTAAAATGTAGTTTACTTGTTTATTGGTGTTTTAGATCATCCGCACGCGCACACGAAAGAGCTTGCGTGCATATGGTTGCCAGATTGCACGTTTAAGTAAAACACCAGATAGAATACGCTCACCTAAAGGATTATTAGGAACACCTGTTCAATTTCTCATTAATTCAATTATCTAATCAACCAATCACATGGCAGTTGCTTCAATGCATTTAGGGGTGTGGTCCTGGTCAAGACAATCTCCTGAACTCCAAACTGAATGTCAGAATGGGAAAGAAAGGTGATTTAAGCAATTTTGAGCGTGGCATGGTTGTTGGTGCCAGACGGGCCGGTCTGAGTATTTCACAATCTGCTCAGTTACTGGGATTTTCACGCACAACCATTTCTAGGGTTTACAAAGAATGGTGTGAAAAGGGAAAAATATCCAGTATGCGGCAGTCCTGTGGGCGAAAATGCCTTGTTGATGCTAGAGGTCAGCGGAGAATGGGCCGACTGATTCAAGCTGATAGAAGAGCAACTTTGACTGAAATAACCACTCGTTACAACCGAGATATGCAGCAAAGCATTTGTGAAGCCACAACACGCACAACCTTGAGGCGGATGGGCTACAACAGCAGAAGACCCCACCGGGTACCACTCATCTCCACTACAAATAGGAAAAGAGGCTCGAGCTCACCAAAATTGGACAGTTGAAGACTGGAAAAATGTTGCCTGGTCTGATGAGTCTCTTTCTGTTGAGACATTCAGATGGTAGAGTCAGAATTTGGCGTAAACAGAATGAGAACATGGATCCATCATGCCTTGTTACCACTGTGCAGGCTGGTGGTGGTGGTGTAATGGTGTGGGGGATGTTTTCTTGGCACACTTTAGGCCCCTTAGTGCCAATTGGGCATTGTTTAAATGCCACGGCCTACCTGAGCATTGTTTCTGACCATGTCCATCCCTTTATGACCACCATGTACCCATTCTCTGATGGCTACTTCCAGCAGGATAATGCACCATGTCACAAACTCATTGTCATGTTCAAGAAACCAATTTGAAAAGATTCGAGTTCACTGTACTAAAATGGCCCCCACATTCACCAGATCTCAACCCAATAGAGCATCTTTGGGATGTGGTGGAACGGGAGCTTCGTGCCCTGGATGTGCATCCCACAAATCTCCATCAACTGCAAGATGCTATCCTATCGATATGGGCCAACATTTCTAAAGAATGCTTTCAGCACCTTGTTAAATCAATGCCATGTAGAATTAAGGCAGTTCTGAAGGCGAAAGGGGGTCAAACACAGTATTAGTATGGTGTTCCTAATAATCCTTTAGGTGAGTGTATGTGTTCTTTTAACAGAAAAGCTTTTGATTGGGGGATTTAAATCACTGAAATCTGGTAACCGCAAGCACAAACACTCGACTGCTCAACCGCTAACATTTATATCCATGATCTGCCGTTTTAACTATATTGTCCTCATCTTCACAATACCTGCAGAACTTCTGTTGATTCGGTGCAGGTCCACGTATACACTGCCTGGCCTTGAACATGGGCTGGTTATATGCAAATTTGGGGAGGCATAAATATGAATGTTGTGTCCCCTGACTGTTATGTCCCATTTTTCAGTGGTCCTTTTCAAGCACAAGATTTACATATGAAGGAGGAAACAATGGTGTTTGAGGCTCATGGTGTGTTAGTTCCATACACAGAACTCTTATTATTCAACTATGCCAAGGTAAATACAGTTTTCCATTGTAGGGCACCTTTAAATGGCAGGGCGGGTGCCAGAAGTTCAGGGGACCATGGAGGCACCGGAAGCTCAGGGGACCATGCGGGCACCGGAAGATCAGGGGGCCATGGAGGCTCTGGCAGTTCAGGAAGCCATGGTGGTGCAGGAAGTTCAGGGGACCATGGCGCTGCAGGAAGTTCAGGAAACCATGGTGGTGCAGGAAGTTATTGGACAATGTTATTGGCTGACGACAGTCTGTGACACCCATCAGTATAAAAGGGCACCTGTATTAGACATAATCAGCTTTCAGTCATCAAGAGACTGTTTTTAATATGTTTTCGAGATGAGAATGGTGAATCCTCTGACAAGCATTTCAGGAAGTATGTGCCGCCGTGTCAGCATTACCTAACACCGGACAATACACGACTTGTCTTGTCATTTGTCTTGGTGATGATCATGTGCGTTCTGTTCTTCAGGCCAAATATACATATTCCTTTCTGTCAGTATAAGTCAAGTATACTTAAGTGCAATTTTAAGTATATTTCTGAAAAGTATATAAAAAGTAGACTGAAAGTATACTTTCTTATTGCAAGGGCTTTTCTATGAAGAAACCCTGTTCACATCTGTCCTTTTTGGAATTAGGACAGGAGTCTACACACCGTGGTTTGGGACCTGCTGCAGCAGAGGCCCAGCAGAAACTCAGATTGTGGATTTGATAGAGGTATGTCTTTCTCTCGTTCTCCTGATGCTTACTTGAGCGATCCAGCCAGGAAGAGCAGGATATGGCTGTTGAGGGCGATGATATGCTGATGGAGCCCTCTCAGCCTGCCTGCCCCACGTACAAAGGGCTGCTGGAAGTTATGTCCCATGATTAGAGCTCCCTTGGAGGCGTGGGATGCCACAGATCACTCGTGGGCGTTTAGACATGCATTTTTTGTCTGGCCATAAAAGTACAGCTCCTGTGAGTCTTCCATTTCTCCCGGACCTTCATGCTGAGGTGGAAAGGTCCTTGAAGAAACCATATTTGCCTCGTATTCATCTCTTTCATCATTCGAATTACACAAATATTGAGGGGATGTGCAAACACGGTTATGCATCGATGCCTCCTATGGAAGGATGCTCTCACAAATTTTGACATCTTTTTATGGGAGAGACACCGATGTTGAGCTCCAGCCCTGCCAACGAAACCATTATGTGTTACATTTCAGGCATACGTGGCTGCAGGGCAGGCCGGTGCAGCTTTGCACACAATAGCTGTGTTGCAAGCCTACCAGGCAGACCTGCTAAAAGATCTGGATTACGGTCAGGACCTTTCCCCTTATGCGGTCACCGAGCTGCGCCATTTCACAGATCTTGCTCTCCCGGCCACCAAACGAACAGCTGATTTATACCGCATCATCCCAGATCTGCACCTCAAACCTCAGGTGGCCCTGGGCCGTCTCACTCTTAGGACTGTATAGATAAGCTCCGGTGTTATCAATTCTATTTCTGAGAATTTCTCTTCCTCTGAGGCTACTTTTGGCAACTCTTGACTTATAGCATTGTCTGTCAGCAAATATAAACAAAAAGCATGCTTCAGAACAGTTTTGAGAAGGTGCTTAAAAGGTTTTGAGCCATGTAATCCTATGAATTAGACTATTACTATTGCTATCTTATACCCTGCGAAAAACACTCAAACTCTCTCAATCACCTGTTTTTTTCCCCAAAAACATTAATTGTTCCATGCACATCACAATGTAATCATAGAAAAAGTGACTTTAAAATTACTACTCTTGTGTTTGATTTTCTTCCTTTTTTAATAATTACAGTCTGATGGCTGAACAGAAATCAAACCAAGTATGGCAGTATTTCACTCAGCCAACATATCTGCCAGAAATTGCTGAGCATGGGAGCAGAAAAAGGAAAGACTAAAAATCATCTGAATCATCTGCAAGCCCACCACCTCCAAACTTATAAAGATGTGCAGAAGGAGAAAGAAGATGCAGCAGCAACTTACTTCAGCCCACTGTAGTGCAGATGTTTGATTGTCAAAGAAAAGGGCAAGAGTCTGATCCCCGGTCTAAAAAAATTGATACCCTAATCATAGAAATTATTGCTACAGACAACCAGCCCTTTACAGTTGTTTCAGATATTGGCTTCCAGTGCTTGCTGACAACAATAGAACCGAGATATAGCATCAAAAGTGAAAAATACTACTGCACAGACATGCTGGAGAGTGTGTACAAAAAGTTGGAACAAAGGAAACAGGTAGTCCTAAATGTCAAGGCCATGTCTGGCTCCCATACTGGGGAATACATAAGGGAGATGTTCCTTAGCATGCTGAATTACTGGGACATCAACCAAGACAGAGTGGTGCTTGTGCTGCGAAACAGTGGTGCAAACATGATTAAAGGCCTCAGACTGGCAGATCTACCAGACTTAAGCTGCAGTGCACGCACATTATAGCTTGTAGTGAAAGAGGGCATCAGCAGTCAGCGAGTAGTGGGGACATCATTGCCAAGTTAAAGACATGTGGTACACACTTTAGCCACTCTATGCTTGCAAAACAACATCTAAGAGCCATTCAGAAATATATTGGCCTCCCCCAGCACAGCATTATTCAGGATGGTCCCACCCGCTAGAACTCCACATTACATATGTTGCAGAGGATGCTGGAGCAGAAGTGTGCCCTGAATGGGATATCATCTCAAATTTGATTGATGCACTGGGCCCTATTGAGGAAATTACTTTTGAGATGAGCAAGGCTCCTGCATCATCCCAATGCATTGCTGTGCTGAAGATGGTGCTTCAGGCTGAGGACACTCAGAGAAACCATGTTGCAAAGCTTGAAGAAACGATTTGCAAAGATGGAGGAGACAGAATGTTTGGTGCTGGCAACACTGTTTGATCCTCAGTACAAGAGTTGTGTCTTTGCAGTGGACACACTGAGCAAAGAAAAAACTTGGCTGTAAGAAATGCACGCCATTGTGTCCAAACAACAATAAGGAGCAACCGGTGGAGACGAAGGATGAGAACCGAAACGGACAAGGGTGGAAGAAGAAGAGGAACCCGGTCACTCTGGTCTTCTTGAGAAAATGTATGCAAACATTTTGGGGGCTCATGGAACTCCTGCTGAAGAGACCAGTGATGAGCATTACATTTCTGAGCAGTTGGACCAGTACCTCTATGAGCCATTGATTGACAGATCGACTGAAATGGTGGAAACAGAATGCATCCCACCTGTGCCACCTTGCACCACTGGCAAGGAAATGCCTCTGTCTAGCTGCCTCCTCTGTTCCCAGTGAGAGAGTATTCAGTGAGATTGGGATCATCTATGACAAGAAGAGGAGCAGACTCATAGAAATTGTGTTTCCTGAACTATAACCTGCAGCTCTTAAACTGGAAGTACTAAGAACTGTGTGATGGGTGGGTGGAGTGAAGAAGAGACTCAGGGACAGGAACTGGAGTTAAAACTAAAGATACTGTGCACTTTTTTGTATTGTTTACAAACTTCCATCAGTAATGGCCTTCTTCCCTCAGTAATGGCCATTATCTATTGATGTTGATTACTTGAGAACTTAATAAATAAGTAGAGTGCATACTTAGAAGAAGGGTTAATGTAAAGTTTAGGTGTGAAATATACTTTGCTTCAGACCAAAAACAAAGAAATGCTACTGGGTGTTACTGTGTCTAGCATTACTATTGTTTATGTGTGTTTAGACATATTTTGTTCTCGGAAACTTGATAAATGCTGCTAAGTTCTTATTGACTGTTGATTACTTGAGTACTTTGTTTTACTTATTAAAATAAGTGATTCAGACTCAAAATAAGTGTTCAAGTGAAGTTCAGGTGTTATTGTATATAGTTTTGTTCACTTCAGACAAAAAAAAAAAGAAAAAAGAAAAAGAAATGCTGCTGGGTGCATGTTTATGCACTAAAACTTTGACGAAGTCAAATTTTTGGTTACATTAATATTTAATGTCGTATACATAATTTTTTATTTAAATTATACAAGTGCACTGATTGGAGAGGCTTGTTGTGTTCATTAAATGTTTAATTTAAGCAATTTTCTCACTTCTTATTACTTAACTGTTCAATTTAATATATACTATTTCTGCCTTCTATACACAGTATGCACTTAACTGTTAGAGGTTATTAAGTGTAAACATGCTGGCAACCAGCCACACTTTAGAGGGAAGTAACATCTCACCTCCTCTTATAGGAGATCGTCAATGTGGTCTAGTTTGGGCCTCCCCCTTGAGGTCTGTAAGTAGGTCCTCTGCTCCCACAAGTGAGCTCAAGTTGATCCCCAGACGGCCAGACTTTGGAGACTATAGCACAGCTTCTTTAGTGCAGCTGTTTCGAGTACTCTTCCTCAAAGGTATTTTTGGGGTCTTCGTCCCTGGTCTTAGCCTAGTCTAATCTGGGGATCACAGTTATGGGTGAGCATTGGACTCCTCTTGATTAGAGTGTCATTCTGCTGAGTTCTCGGCAAAGAGCAAAGCTCCTTTTTTTGTCTAAGCTTTGCATCCCTAATTACAGGTTGAACACTCTTAATTCAGGAGTGAGCTTGTTTTGTGCTTGTCACAGCCATTTAGGCAGTCATTCCCTCAGCATGGCGGTGTGGGCATTTGTTCCCCAAAGTGTCCTCTAGAGGATGCAATGCAATATCTCAGGTTATGCATGTAACCATGGTTCCCTGAGAAGGGGAACGAGACACTGCATCTCTGCCATGCTCCGGGCCTGCCTGTCAATGTCTTCTTTAGACAGAAGTTGATGATGTCTAATACAGGTGCCTTTTTATATTCACAATCGCACTTGTGGTGACGTCACTGACTGTTGTCGACCAATAACATTGTCACGTTTTTACTCGTGCTTCAGACACCAGTCACACTGAAGGCGTTTCCCAAAGTGTCCTCTAGAGGATGCAGTGTTTCATTCCCCTTCTCAGGGAACCATGGTTACATGCATAATCTGAGATGTTCTTACTAGAACCAGGAAGTATGACCATATTAGCCTGGTTCTGTCAACACTGCATTGGCTCCCTATTAAACATCATATACATTTTAAAATCTTGCTTATTACTTACAAAGCACTAAATAGTTTAGCTACTCAGTACTTGACCGAGCTCTTAACGCATTATTGTCCTTCACATTTATTGTGGTCTCAAAACTCTGGCCAGTTGATAATACCTAGAATATCAAAATCAACTGCATGCGGTCGATCCTTTTCCTATTTAGCACCTAAACTCTGGAACAGTTTTCCTAGCCTTGTTCGGGAAGCAGACACACTCTGTCAGTTTAAATCTATACTACAAACACATTTCTTTAACCTGGCATACACATAATACATTATCAATTGTTAGGCTGCATAAATTAGGTCAACCGGAACAGGGAACACTTCCTATAACACCGATGTAATAGTTAGATCCAGATCAGATGGTGGACCTGCACCTAGACACGACCAAAACCAGCGTGATGAATCCGATCTTCAAGCTAAAGGAACTGGATGAATATTTGAATGCTCCCGATCCCGATCTGAATTCTGACTTGTGATGAAGCCTGAACGGCCAGTTCCTGACTGAGCTTAGTTTCTTCCACGTTTTTTTCTCCATTCTTTTGCCTGATGAAGTTTGGGTTCCCTTTCAGTCGGTCACGACGAATTGGGGATCGACCTTAGAGAACAGTCTGCTTCGAGTGTATAGAAACGAGCCAATAACGTTGGCATGTGGTCCACGCACCGCCCCGCAGCACGGGTATAAATGTGGAAGTGGAATACCACGTCCTTGCTTTCAACTTCGGAGCCGAATGGTCGCGAGTTTAAGTGGCTGTTTTCATTTGTCTGCTGACGAGGATTATTGTTCACCAGCTGGTGTAGGAAATTCTTGGTTCGCTGGGCGTTTCCCATTTTTGAGTGCTCACACAGGCTTGCACCATCGGACTGTGTGAGCCGCTGCCATCTCCCTGAGTGCTTCAGCACTGTTAAAAGAGCATTTCTCCTCTAAAAGAGCTACACGGTTTGACCCTGCGTCTTTTTCAAGATGTCATTCAAACCGTGTGTTTCTGGATGCCGTCGTTTTCTCTCCCCAGTTGATGGTCATGATCGCTGTCTCACGTTTTTAGGCGTTCAGCACGCTGAGGCGGCGTTCGTGAATGACTCATGTTCCCACTGCGGGAACATGACCATCGCCAGTATTACGGTCTAGACTCGAATACCTCAAACGGGGTGGAGTCCCATTGCGCATCCCCCGATCTAGTGGCCCTCCAGCTGCAAAGCAGAGGGCTGCTACTTTGGCTGATGCCTTTGGTGGAGACTTTGGGAGGGGCCGGGCCGGGCCGGGCCGGGCCGCTCTTGCGGAAGCTCCACCGGCGCGGCAGATTGGCATATCAATTGCCTGGAGTTGCTAGCAGTTCGTCTTGCCCTGGGCCGCCTCAATATTGTTGATCTGACTGTACTGACGCTGTTGTATGAGAACTGAACTGAGCTGGACAATGACAATTGCTTTATAGATGAAATTAACTAATTTAATAATTGATGATCTTTACAACAGAACTAAATCAACACTGAACTGACTTCAGCTGAACAACAACCGAAATATATCATTTTCCTGTTATCACTGGAAAGCTGCTCTATTTTATAGAGCGCTATTGAGGTAACTTGACGTATGACCATTTGAATGGACTGTAAAATGTAATGAAAAACATTGATCTATGAGCTTCAATTAAAGTATATTGATTATGAATTTTGTTCACCTAGAATTATTATGGCTACTTATGATATGTCGCAACCGATTGTAAAACAGCAAACCAGTGTTGTAGCTATTAAAGAAAACATATTTAGTGTAGTATTGATGTTTAAATATCACAATATTATTTGTTTAGCATTCCGTTAATTTATGTTCATTATGAAAGTAGACCATGTGTGAGTAAGACACGCAAGATCGATACGTCATAAGAGGCTGTGGCTAATGGAGTGAGACATGGAGTGTGTCAGATACATTTTTTCTTTTGGGAAGCTTTTTTTTTTTAAAGTGAATTTTGGTTTGTATTCATTTTATTGTACATTGATTGAAATTACTATCAATACATATTTTTATTGGACAAGACAAAAATAGGGATTAAGCAAATTAAAGCAACAAAATGACAAATCAATGTATTTCCTTTGTTTTTTTTTTTATTGTATGACTAATGAAGATAATCAAATTATACAGGGCTATAACATTAAGACAGCAAACCTTTACAAAGACAATAGCCATTTCCCAGTTTACAGTGCAGAATAAATCATTCTTTCCCTCTGGACATAGCCGTTTGTGCCAATGACCATGTATGCACATGTTCATTCCTTTAAACTTAATAGTTACTTCAACTTTTGCCAAGCACAAATGTATTATCTTTTTTTTTTTAAATTTTAAAAATTATTTTTTTTTAATTACAGCATGTGTTGGATTTCTCCAGTACACTGCAAAATCAAAAATAAAACCACGTTCACAATCTGGTATGCATATGAAATGCTATAATCTCCCATACAAAAATACAAATTCTTAATTCATAACACATTAAAAATATATTATTAGATGCAACAAAACAATCTAAACGTATCTATTAATTGATGTGTAAATAATATAAATACACTAACTGAATTATTTTCAATCCATCTTTTTATTGCCACATTGCCATATCTTTGAAATTGATTATTCCAAAACTGAACAACCCATTTTTAGATTTTCTGAATGACAAACAGTCCCACAGCTAAATAGGGTGCACAGTTTGTAACTGACTTTTTACAATATATATCGAAAAACGACAGTGATGAGTGGTGGGAAGCTAATTAATATGGTTTAAAGCTATCCTTGCATAGCACAAAGCTGACTACATAAATATCATATATGCCTATAATGTGCAAAATGCATAACAACAGGTTGGTACAAATAAAACGCTGCATCTTTAGAACAAGTATCATCATGGATAATGTGCTATAAATACTGTTTTAACATGATATTAAACATCAATTCAAGATGTTGAGTTGAACTGAAAATTTTACCGCATTCACAAAAGTCTGGCTCCGTAGGACTCCATGACTGTGCATACTGTTTTCTCACATATCCCAGAGTAAACTTTCAGTCTTTGCTCAATCTGGCACAAACTCAGCAAATTTCTAGGTACTATCAAAAAGGTTTTTGAGAAGGTCAAAGTATGAAATAAATTGGGGTAACATGACATTTATCTGCATCATCAAATCCAGATAATGTGCCAGAAATATTCTTATCCAGTGACATACCCCAAAAACATCCATTCCAAATTTTTGAAAAATAAACAAAAGTGTATTTTAAACGAAAACAAATTGACGTAAACAGAGGAGCACTGCCAACTTAGGCATACATTAACATACCAAGAATAGCAACTCGAATTGATCATAATGGTGTGCCTTTTATCACTTCAATCACAAAAAAGCCCTTACTAATCTATATTGCTACATCAAAGTAAAGTATGATTATGTCAAAGTTCCTCATTTAAAAGAACTTTCTCTCTCTCTCTCCCTCTCTCTCTCAATCCAAAAATAGAGAGAATACTCCTTTATAAGTTGTTTTTAATAGGTGCTTGAGCAACTGACATGCCACAAACATAAAAGAAATAATTTGGCATTGTTATAGCATTACAAGACATATTTATATGTAGAACAGTGTATTCACATACATGGATAATACCTAGACATGTTTTCTTTTAGTTTGCATTAACAAGCAGGGACAAACATGTCTGTAATGGATCGTTTATATGTTCAGTATGACATGTGAGACAAAAGGCAGTGTGGCTGATACTTTCTTCAGTGATGTTTTTAAAAGGTTGCCCATAAAATTAAAAGAAATAAGTAGAGCACCTTCTAAGAAAGTACCCTTTCAACTTGCAAATATATACTGTACAAGGCACTACTCTTGATCCACTCGGACTTGATCACACTAAAGTGATACTAGTGAGTAACAGCACATAAGTGATAACCCTAGTGCCATAATTGTGCGCCATCCACAAACATCTACCAAAATAAAGAATAAAGAGTATTTTAACGTTAATATAAAATTGCATTCTGACATCGACAGAAGTTTACATGTTTGATCTACTGTAGTCCCTCCTCTTTATAAACTGTGCAACTGCACACATGGTTTTCATTTATGTATTATAATCATGAAAAGGTAAATCCAAACTAGTGTCTAGTAGATCTAGGGAAAAAAATTACATACCCAAATTTTCTCAATGATCTGCACAAATCGAAACACAAAGCACTCTTTCTGGCAAGCACTGAGTTTGTACCTTGTAGTTACATTTAGCAAAGCTTAAAATTAATATTGACATCTCTAACGCTTTATATTTACATGAAAACTAAATAAATAGTATGTTTTATGATATACACATTAATCTTTTTTAAGTTCTCTTCAATTTTTATATCCATGAGTATTTTTTTCTCCACTGAGACATGTTTTATTGCTGTTAATGGAACCCTAGTAGAATATAAGGTCAAATAACATAAGATCCAAAACACAGGCTAAAGAAAACAGAGAAACACATGACTAAATCAAGCTGTTGATTGGGTATAGAAAAGCTTCACCCATGCAAACTTATTCCATGTGCATTGCTAATGTAATGCAAAAACATATTTAAACATTGAAATAAACATCTTAAGAATAGTTCACCCAATTTACTCAAACTTTAGGCTGTTTTTGTTTTGTCTTTTTGTCCGTTTTTCTGGAACACAGAAGTAGAAGATTTTTTTTGTTTGTTTTTGGTTTTTTAAATCTGCACGTACACTTACGTAGTCACCACATAAAAAACAAAACAAAACAAAAACAATAAAAGCACCATAAAAATATTCTATACAAAATCTATACTGTGAATCTTCTAAAGCCATGTGGTAGCTTCATGTGAGGAACGGGACTTTAGAAGACTTGGAATGAAGTGTATGGTATTTTTTTTACTTTTATGGTGCTTGTTATTGGTGTGTTTGTCCTTTTCAGGTCTGGACAGACAGTCACTAAACTGCCAAAAAGAGCAAAGTGTCTCACTTTGTGTTCTACAAGATCATACATTGGAACAACATGAAGGAGAATATATAATGACAGAAAATGTAGTTATGGGTGAACTATTCCTTAAGGAAATGAGTTTTAAACTATTATTCGGTTACACTATTTCGATGGTCCACTTTAAACACTCTACTAACAATAAGTAACTTTGCAATCATATAGGAAGATACAGTATGTTACATATGTTGACACAAACTTGAAAGTGGGAACTTGACTAACATTGAAACAAATTTGAGACAAATTGTTTCTTTTCACTTTTTTTGTAATTGTTTAGAAACATAAGGGGAAAAAAGACAGAGGAGTTAGACTTAGTGTGGTTGCAGGGCACCCTGTAATTTGGGTTTTTTATTCAAGTAAGTTGCCCAATACACTAAGTTAAAGGTTCCGAAGAGCAGCGGGAATGCTATTCTGGCAATCCTATCGATCTTGCTCACGCTGTTAAAGGTCTTTTTTGCCTCGGGAGGTTTGGGTTTTGGCTCTTCCTTGGGCTCGGTTGGGGAAGGGGGGGCACTTTTAGCAATAGTTGGCAAACCAGGGTCTCTGGCAATGTTTGCAGCAAAAGACGTTGCTGTTGCAGCGGTGTAGGTGTTGTTCTTTTTCAGTAATGACTCCTTCTTCTTCTTTTGCTGTAAAGGAGGTCAACAGGAAGTATGTCATCAGCTGTTACCACTGGCTATTGCTGTAAACATAACTATAGATTTAAGATTCTTCTTCACATATTTATTATTTGTCTACTACACCCAGGTTTTTAAAGGAGTACAAAAAAAAAAGAAAGAAAATTCTGTCATCAAAAGAACAAACTGCTTAGCTCAAAACGGGAAAACAAAAAACGACAACAACAAAACACCCTAAAAGTCAATTCTTGTGCTGTATTTTCCAAGTCAGTGATTTTATGTGAAGAACAGACATCTTTCTCATAATCATGAGGAAGTTTCGTAATATTATGTGATACTGAGTTATAAGTATTAGAACGTTTTCAGAATGAATCATATTTTTCAAATAGATCTGTCAGTCACTTCGACGTGGTGTCAATGTGATGAAACAAGGGGTCGCACTTGGTTGGAGAGTTGGATGTGCCACTCGCCTGGACATATGGGTATAAAGGAGACTTTGCGGATCCACTCATTCACATTTGTTCTTCAGAGCCGAGTGGATGTCAGCAGACAAATACTCATTTCCATTCACTCTACAGGCTTTGCTAGAAAATGTATGGCACATTGCAGCGGTCTCTCCTCCCCATGCACGGATATATGTAGTGAGTTTCCCCTGGGTGCTTCAGAAAAAGAGTAGTTTCAGAGCTCTAAAAAAGAGCAAACTCTGGTGTCTTTTTAAAGATGCATTTCTGCTTGTGTGTTTCTTACGATCAATATTTATCTGCCTCGGACAGCCACAACCTTTATCTCACGTGTCTGGGTAAGCATGCTGAGACCGCTTTTGTGGATGGTTCATGTCCTCACTGCGAGAACATGACCATGGCAATGATGCGGTCACAACTCTCTTTTCTGTGAAAGAGGGGGTCACCTCAGCCGCTCCCTTTGCTGGTCCTTCTGGAATCCACAAGGCTGCATCGGTTAGTGCTGAGGGAAATATGAGGGCAACAACAGGAGTGTTTCCACCGGGTCAAACTCCATTGACCTCCCGTCCCTCATCACAGTTTGCACCAAGATGAGTTCGACGTTGTGTCACATGATGTAGCTGAATTCTCATTTGGGGCTCCAGATGAGGGCGATGTTTCGGGGATGAGCTTTCGCCTTCTGATGCTGTAGACTCGGTTGGGCTCTAACCTTCTGAGTTGGCAGCCATGCTTGCCCGGGACACTGCAAGCATTGGACTAGGGTGGAATCCTTCACCCTGTCCTGAGTGTTTGCTTCTGGATGATTGGTATCTGGGCTCGGAGCGTGACTCACAGTGCCTTTCTTCCCAGAGGTGCACGATGAGCTTGTGAGCTCACCCTCGATATTGGGGCGGCCAGGGAGTAGATGGAGATTTCCCAGGTAGAGCAGGAAAATACGGTGCATTTATACCTGCAGAAAGCCGGTACCTGGACTTCCATCCAGGGCCTGTAAGTTTACTTCATCCCTAGTGCTAACAGGCCACATCCGCCTTGCATGCCATGGCCATCCTATAAGTCCATCAGACCAAGGGACTGAAATACCAGCACAAGGGAAGTTCTGAGCTGGGATTAATGCTGGAACTGCGTTCAGCAGCTGATTTCGCTCTCAGAGCGACTACAGTCACGGCGTGGGCTCTCAGCTAGGAGATATCCACCATGGTGGTCCATGAACGCCATCTTTGGTTAAACCTTATTGTGCTGAGGGGCGCAGACAAAGTTTGCTTTCTCTAAGCCCCCATGAGGAGGACTTTGTCGAAGACTTTGCCCAGGAGTTCTTGAAAGTCAAGAAGCAGACAAAGGCTAATAAACACATCCTGCCTCAGCGCGACTCCAGCGCCACTTACAGGCCGCCGAGAGCACTCATCGCCAAGGTCATCCTCCTCCTGTTCAACCATGACATACACCGGCCAGTAGGTAGGTGTCTATATGCACCCATAGTCACAGATCTGGGACGATACATGGTGGTCAGTGCTCCACTTCACCACCCTGCCGCAGGTATGTCAGAAATGATTGTCCCATTAGTACCATTTGTCATAAGTCTAATGGCATGGTTGGCACTTCCCAACACATTGTGCTGGCTCATCAGAGCAGTCAGACTCGGCTATGCCGTTCAGTTCACCAGGAGCCCGCCCAGGTTCAGTGATGTCTTATTTAACTTGATGGCAGAGAAAGATGCTCCTGTCCTGCATGCAGGACTGCATTGCAGTCATCTAGGCGAAGGATGCAATACAGCCTGTCCCTCCAGATGAGATGAAGAAGGATTTCTACAACCCTTAGATTATCGTACCAAAGAAAGGTGGTGGGTTCTAAATCGGGCCCTACACAGGCTTGCGTTCAAGATTAAGGATATATACTTCCCTAACGACGTAATGTCCCTCCTGCCACAGCGCTGAACAACCTGCTGAAATAGCTGGGAAATACTCTCGCCTCCTCAGCACAAACCTGAATGAGTGGATATGCTTCCTCTTTTATACCCGTATGCCCAATGGAGTGGCGCAGGCAAATTCCACTTGCCTATTCTCACTGGCCTTTTTTGAAGTATCAGAGGTGTTTGGTGCTCCCAAGTGTATCACATTGCATGACGTTTAAATTCTCTCCTCCCATAAATTTGAAATTTGAAATCTGAAAGAACCCTACAAATACATATGTAATAAGGTCAACCACACATAACTGGTCACCCCACCTCCCGGTTTTTGCTGGTGCAAGCTGTTAGTAAATCTGGCCCATAGAATATAACATAACAAATTATAAATAAATAATAATAAAAATAAAATAAAAAACCACCAAACACTTTCAGGGTATGGAAACCAGCAGCTGAGTGAGAAAATTATGACAGAATTTTCTTTCATTTTTTTTTTTTTTTTTAATAAATTAATAATTTAATGACATTTATCTCTATTTGTGTAAAAGTATTCTTTTATTTGAAAAAAATAAATGGCTTTACCTTTTCTGGCACCACACTTTTCCCATCCCAGGCGTAACCCCTCTTTGTGAAGTAGTTAACCGTGGCAAACTCTATGAGAGCCGAGAAGACAAAGGCGTAACAAACAGCAATGAACCAGTCCATGGCTGTGGCATAGGCCACCTTGGGGAGAGAGTTTCTCGCACTGATACTTAGGGTAGTCATGGTAAGGACAGTGGTCACTCCTGCAAAGAGAAAACATATGGAAAGCACCGGCATTAGGCAAGTATACGTCAGGTTTTTATCAGTCTACCAGAAAACAAAATAGTGTTTAAATGCTATTAGATTGATTGCTGGATTTGTTTTATAGGTTAATTGCTTATTTAAAAGAGATTTAGAATTTAGTTTGAAGCACAAAGTAGCAAGCAATAGCTATATGGATAAATTTATATTTATTTTGCTTTCTAACTTCTGAAATTATATATACTTATTACTTTTGGATGGAATGGAATTCTGATTTAAAAAATCTCTACAAATTGATGTTCATTTCTTTAGTATTTTCTGTACAACCACCCACAAAGACTGCCATATTTCATGTTTTGATTTATTTTTACACCAGTTCATTATTGTGATACCTATACCTATGTTGTGATGTGTTCTTGTGATATATATTTCAGATGTACACATCCCTAAACAGCACCTTTTTTTGTTTTGTTTTTTTGGTTAGATTAAACTGGAAAAGTCTTGGCGTTACAACCCCACTTCCAGAAAAGCTGGGACATTTTGAAAAATGCAATAAAATTAAGAATCTGTTAATTCTCTTGAATATTTATTTAACTGATACAAGAAAACAATTAATTGTATTTTGTAAAAATAAACAAATTTTGATTTTGATGGCTGCAACAGACTCCAAAAAAGTTGTGACAGGCAAAATAAACGTGAAAAGATTTAAACCGTTCTGAAACAGTCCACAATTAGCAGGTGAAATGGTTATAGGTGAGGGTATCCTGATTTGGTATAAAATGAACATCCACCAAAGGCACACATGGAGTTATATGTGCCTTTACACCAGGAGTGCCACTTAAAAATAAAATGAAGAATCAATTTAATTCCTGTTATAAAGATTTATACGGTATAAAGATTTGATCTCTCACTGTCCAATGACAGTGCGTGTTACTCTTACAAGTGAGAGAGGGTTTGGCTTTTCAAACGGAGGTAAAGTTGATTGGTTGCTCCCACGGGTGTACTGTCCAATAGTATTTTTGAACTCAATTGACAAATGGATAAAGAAAAGCATTTGGCAAAACGACAAAGAAAAGCAATTGGTAAATAGAGAGAAAATGTTTTTTTAAAAGTGATTTAAAATCTGCATTTAAAATGATTTATTAAATGTACATTTTATTGTTTTATTAATATACATTTTAAAACATTAATTAAATAAACAGTTTTAAATGTGTCTATTTATACATTAAAATTTGTTTTTATTTAATGTATTGTTTTATAGTTTTATTAAACTACATTTAAAAACAAATTAAACAAACAACTTTAAATATGTCTATTAATTTGTCCACTTAAAAGTGATTTATTTATATAGATTTTTATGTTTGAATTATTAAATTGATAAATTGATTCTTCATTTTATTTTTAAGTGGCACTCCTGGTCCTCCATATTTACAAGCCACTTTGTGCAAAATTTCATGAGAGAGTTGTCAAACTATTTAAAAATCACGTCTCAATGCAAGATTGCAAAGTAGGCCTTTCACCATCTACCATACATAATGTTATGAAAAGATTCAGGGAATCCAGAGAGATCTCAGGCTAAGGCAAGGCAGGAATCCTCTGCTGAATGTGTGTGACCTTTGAGCCCTCAGATGGCATTGCATGAGGAACCATCATGCTGTTAAAAATAGCCACATGGGCTCGGGAGAACTTTGGAAAACCATTGTCACTTAACACAGTCTGCCGCTGCATCAAGAAATGCAATTTATATCTCTGTTATGCAAGGAGAAAGCTATACATAAATTCTATGCAGAGATGCTGCAGAGTTCTCTGGACTCGAGCTCATCTCAGATGGTCTAAACAACAGTGGAAATGTGTGCTGTGGTCAGATGAGTCCACATTTCAGCTTATTTTTGGGAAAAAAATAACATTGTACACTGAGTTCTCAGTCCCAAAGACAAAATGGACCATCCAGACTTTCATCAGCGTCTGATGCAAAAGAAAGCATCTGTCATGGTTATGGGGGTGCATCAGTACAAACAGCTTGGGGGACTGGTGACATGTGAAGGTACCATTGACGTGGAGATGTATTGGGATTGTACAGAGACATATACTGCCATCAAGATGCCATCTTTCCTGGGAAGCAAGACAATGCCAGCAAGTGCCACCATTCTGCATGTACTACAACAGAGTGGTTTTGTAGATACTCTACACCACAGAGTTGTGCTTGATCTGTCTTGATTTTATTGCATTTTACAAAATGTCCCAACTTTTCTGGAAATGGGGTTGTATTTTAGACAGCAACTTGTCTTTTGAAAATTATATTTCCTGTGTTACAAAAACTGTGTTCTTCAACTTCAGAAACATTTCCAAGTTTTAGAACATGTTACCTGTTTCAGATGCAGAAAAACTAGTTCATGCATTCATGACCTCAAGACTGGATTATTTTAATGGTTGTCCTGCATCTTCAACAAACAAGGTACAGTTAATCCAAAATGGAGAGTTCTTACCAGGTCAAGAAAATAGTACCAAATAAACATGATTATCTTCTGCCTGATATGCTATGAACAGCAGCTATGTCAATCCTTTTGCTTCCCGGTTTCTACCTCGGAATGCCTATCCCAGAATAACAACACGCTGCGCCAACGGTTTGCTCCAGTTTGAATCCAGCCTGTTTTCAGGTGACGCTGACAATTGCGAAGATTTCAACACACAAAACCTTTAATAATTATCTTAAAGGGGACCTATAATGCAAAATTCACTTTTATAAGGTGTTTGAACACAGATGTGTGTCCACAGTGTGTAAACAAGCCTATAATGGTAAAAATCCACCCAATTGTTTTTTTTATAATCCCCATCAATCATTATCAATCTCTCATAGCACACTGTTTCATATTTCCCCCTGCTCCTATACGTAAGAGTAGGGAAACCCCGCCCATGACTGTTGATGATCTGCTCTTTTACCACACCCCTGAGTGAGAAGCAGAGAGACGCCATTTCTGTTTACTCGCTGTTTAATCAGCTAGCTCGAGTATTACAATGTCTGTGCTAAAAACATAACCAATGTTCTGTTGTTGGATGTACCAACGAACATACGACTTCCGGCATCCGAGCCACTGAGGACACCGTGGTTGAATTTATTTTTGAACAAAATGTGCCGGAGAATGTCGGTAAAATGTTATACATTTGCGCAAATCATTTTACACATGACTGCTTCACCAACGAGGGTCAGTACGGATTTGTGAAAAAGTTCTGAAGGATGGGTCAATACCAACGGGAAACTTCATATCCACAACAAGTAAGGATGGCACTTCATATTCTGTGAATGTTTGCAAATTTCCTTTCTGAGTGAGCTTTCTAGAATGCTGTATGCCTAATGTGGCTAAAGTTACTATAGTCTCTGACTGTATTCACAGAGACTAGAGCTATGTTGTTAGTTTTATCCCGAAAACGCTCACTGTCTGCGTAATTCATAAACGCACATTTATTATGCAATGTATAGTCGGGCGACTATTTTTACATTCCCACATGAGCACCTATACAACAATCTATAACATGACGGCACATGCTAGTCGATGAGTTGAATCAGCGTAACTCCACAACAAATAACGTTACATAAATGTATCCACTAACCATTCAGAAACGTCCAGGGGCAGTCTAAAATTTGCAATCTCTTCCCGAGTCTGCCCATCTGTGTCCGACTCTGGTTCAAACATGCAAGTCTGCACTCCACAACTGGTTATTTCTGACATTTTGGCTGAGTGAGATTTGCCTGTTTTGTTGTTGATGGAGTATCCAACGCTCTTGTAAAGGAGCCGCTGGAAGTGGGGGCTCACACCCAAATAGGTGCAAATTTGAAGCTATAATAAATGATCTGGGGGGTATTTTGAGCTGAAGCTTCACAGACACATTCTGGGGACACCAGAGATTTAGATCACATCTTGTGAAAAGGGGCATAATATGTCCCCTTTAATATTGTAATATTACCCTCATATTGTAATCATTATGAGCACAAGTTGTAATTGCTACTTAACACTTTCATTGTGTTATCTTAACTGACTACATGAAGTTAATTAACCACATAATGTACTATTATTATAGCTGTATATTACATATGGACATTACTTTGATACATTCTTCTCTGACTGATAACAAAATACTTCCTAAATTGTAACACTGAAACGAGAATTAAAAGCATTTTCCGTAAAGTTGTTTTGAATCAATAAGTATTATGAGAAGCACTATTCAAACAAACTTAAATTGATTTGAACGGCTACACCCTATAGCATAAATGTAACAAAGTTATCATGAGCAGAGCTACCATCTCTGTCTAACACATTACAACACAGTTCACAATGATATATTAATGTTTATATAGTAAAAACGTTAGCCATATTGGTAACACTTTGCAATAAGGCTGTAATTTTAATTAGCATTAATTAGCAATGAACAAGATCTGTACACAGCATTAGTTAGTCTGTGTTAATGTACATATACTAACGCATGTCTATACATTAATAGCTTAAGATTTTAACATCTGTTAATGAATTAGTTCAAATGAACTGACACAAGATAACACCGCATTACAACATTATTTAATCTTAGTTTGTCACTTTATAATTTTACCTTTCCTAAACAAGGGGTACTTCACCACTGGCAAAATGGGCTTTCAGTAAAACTTTGTTGCCTATGCAGTAGAAAGGTGAGTTTTTACTTCTTAGCAAACTGTTTCACTGACCCTGTTTCACTGAGTAGGGAACGAGACTCTGCGTAACTGCCATACTCCGTTACTGCTATGATTTCCTTTGTAGAAATATAGGGAGTGATGGTAGAGATGCATCATTTTCAGGCACTGGTGATGCATCACCTCAGAGGGTATTTCTAGCATTATTAAATAATAAATTGCCATTATTGCATACATACTTCAGAAATATGTCATACCTGGAGGTCACACTGGTGTCATTATCTCAAAACAATGGCTTCCAGTTTGTTGGATATAACGCATTGATTTGACTAAATCAAAACTCTTCTGGCCTTACCCCGATTCAGAACAATAAGCTTATAATAAGGAATAATATTTTGAGCGGCTGGATTTTTTGAGGAAATATTAGTTTCATGTAATTTTTCTTTGCGTGGTTCAAGAGAAGCTCCAATTATTACAACACGTGGGGTGGGAGTTGTGTTAGTTCTGACAGCTTGTAGCCATAATTAATGAGCAACATTATTAACACTACCCCAACCCTAACCATATTGAACCTGCTGATCAATAAAGGTGTCCTTGAAGGTCTAGAAAAGGGAGCCATGATTTAAGCGTGGTAACAATATGAGCGTCAGTGTCAGCCTGTCCCATCAACGAGGGGAAGTCACATCCTATTTCAATTACACTCTCAGAAAAAAAAGGTACATTGCTGTCACTGAGGCGGTACCCTAAGGTACAAAACCGAAAAGGTACTAATTCAGGTGCTGGTCATATAATTAGAATATCATCAAAAAGTTTATTTATTTCACTAATTCCATTCAAAAAGTGAAACTTGTAATATACACCTTTATTCATTCATTACACACAGACTGATATATTTCAAATGTTTATTTCTTTTAATTTTGATGATTATAACTGACAACTAAGGAAAATCCCAAATTCAGTATCTCAGAAAATTAGAATATTGTGAAAAGGTTGAATATTGAAGACACCTGGTGCCACACTCTAATCAGCTGATGAACTCAAAACACCTGCAAAGGCCTTTAAATGCTCTCTCAGTCTAGTTCTGTAGGCTACACAATCATGGGGAAGACCGCTGACCTGACAGTTGTCCAAAAGACGACCATTGTACCTTGCACAAGGAGGGCAAGACACAAAAGGTCATTGCAAAACAGGCTGGCTGTTCAGAGCTCTGCGTAGTAATAGAGAGGTGAAGGGAAGGAAAAGATGTGGTAGAAAAAAAGTGTACAAGCAATAGGGATAACCGCACCCTGGAGAGGATTGTGAAACAAAACCCATTCAAAAATGTGGGGGAGATTCTCAAAGAGTGGACTGGAGCTGGAGTCAGTGCTTCAAGAACCACTACACACAGACGTATGCAAGACATGGGTTTCAGCTGTCGCATTCCTTGAGTCAAGCCACTCTTGAACAACAGACAGCGGCAGAAGCGTCTCGCCTGGGCTAAAGACAGAAAGGACTGGACTGCTGCTGAGTGCTCCAAAGTTATGTTCTCTGATGAAAGTAAATCAGGGTCCCAGAGTCTGGAGGAAGAGAGGAGAGGCACACAATCCACGTTGCTTGAGGTCCAGTGTAAAGTTTCCACAGTCAGTGATGGTTTGGGGTGCCATGTCATCTGCTGGTGTTGGTCCACTGTGTTTTCTGAGGTCCAAGGTCAGCACAGCCGTATACCAGGAAGTTTTGGAGTACTTCATGCTTCCTGCTGCTGACCAACTTTATGGAGATGCAGATTTCATTTTCCAACAGGACTTGGCATCTGCACACAGTGCCAAAGTAACCAGTACCTGGTTTAAGGACCATGGTATCCCTGTTCTTAATTGGCCAGCAAACTCACCTGACCTTAACCCCATAGAAAATCTATGGGGTATTGTGAAGAGGAAGATGCGATCTGCCAGACCCAACAATGCAGAAGAGCTGAAGGCCACTATCAGAGCAACCTGGGCTCTCATAACACCTGAGCAGTGCCACAGACTGATGGACTCCATGCCACGCCGCATTGCTGCAGTAATTCAGACTAAAGGAGCCCCAGCTCAGTGTTGAGTGCTGGACATGCTCATACTTTTCAGTTTTGTGAACCTTTCTTTGTATTATCCTTTCTTGGTCTTAAGTAATATTCAAATTTTCTGAGATACTGAAGTTGGGATTTTCCTTAGTTGTCAGTTATAATCATCAAAATTAAAAGAAATAAACATTTGAAATATATCAGTCTGTGTATAATGAATGAATATAATATACAAGTTTCACTTTTTGAATGGAATTAGTGAAATAAATCTACTTTTGATGATATTCTAATTATATGACCAGCACCTGTATGTACCTTTAAGGTACTAATACGCACTCTTAAAGTACTGATATGTACCTTTTAAGGTATATTTTATATGTACCCTTTAGGGGTGAGTAAGGTACAAAGATGCCTTAGGGTACCGCCCCAGTGACAGCACTGTACCTTTTTTTTCTGAGAGTGTATAGGTCTGTTTAATACAAGTTAAACACTTTAGTCCAACTATTTAAACATGTCAGGCAATTTATTTTCACTTATAGATATTTTAATTATTTTCATAATTTTTTACTTAAAATAAATGTCTCTCCGAGCTAATATGTGATTGCAAAAGGAACAGGGTGGAATAGGGTGAATTCTTACTCTCCACATCAAAGTTCCAGTTACCATCTTGATTTCTTTTGTAATTCTGTCTGGCTCAACCAAACAATGGTGGGCAAAGTTAGTGTACATATTTTTTTGTCAACTAATTTTTTTTAATAGGTCCAGACACAATCTTTGACCCATTAGTCATTTATCAATCAAAAGTGCATTCGTAGAATACAAATTCACAAAACTGAGAGCACAAATATAGTTTTTCAAGGCTGCTGTAAAGCTACCCAACAACAGCTAAGGCACAGACAGCTCTCAGATGCAACTTTTTGTTTGTCTGACATGCAAACGCTTGGGAATTCAGAGTGCCCAGTCAGGAGACTTAATGCAGGGGTATCCCAACAAGCTGACAGAAGAACAAAATCTTTCCTCTTTGATATGTGTTATATAATACATTACACAGAAACAGAGAATCCTCCAGGCACAGTTTAAAACTTTGAATACTGTTGTGCCAAATTAAGGATTTATGATTTTGCAGTTTGCAAAGAACTAACAACCAATGCATGCATGCGACCTTTTAATAAAGTATTGAAAACCATTGAGACAAAAAAGTAAGAATTTGACTGAAGTGTATTCTTAAAAACAAAGTCATCTTCAAGACCAAATAAGAAATGGAAAGATGTTGATTTTTTTAATACAAAATTAGAGCAAGAACCCCAAACCCTGTTCCATTCCAAAACCTGCCTACCTGGTGAGCTGCCGACCTAGACAGCATTTTAAGTCACCATAGTCATGTTTTCTACTCAAAGTCTGTTCCAAAAAGTATGTGGCACAATTATTGGTGATGTGCTGAAGCTGAATACCTTATTCCGAAAGGTACCGATAATGACAAATTTGATTAATAATAAAACAAACAAAAATTAGATGTATTAGATGCAGTCACTCTTTGTGCTTGCTAGATTACAGGAAACATCTAAAATTACAATGCAATAATGAGTGCATTAAATGAATGAGTAGAAACTCTATGAATGAAAATGAGCACAGCACAATCAAATAGCCATGTTACAGTTTATAATGCGCAACAGCAAACATGTGAATGTTTTTTTTACATGTATTAAATTGTAAGGAATGTGGGATTGGTGCTATTTGTGTGTGTTGTACATGGATGCAAGCTATTTTGTTATTGCCTTTCAAAAAGTGATAGAGACAAAATTGATGGTGGGGACATGTCCCACCCTCCCCACATTAGTACTCTCTACTACCAAAGTTTTTTCCCTTTTTTTCCCATTTAGTATTATTGTTTAAAAATAATTGTATGAATAATTTAATAAATTTGCCATTGCTACAGATACAAAGGTACTTTACTGTACACCCTTAATAATTATTCTTGTGAGTTTGTACTTTCCATTGCCTTCTAAGATACTTTTTCTAAGGCAGCATCACAGGTATGCTTCACTGAAAAGGAAATCCCAGAACTCACTGCAACGAGCTAAATAATGATGGATGAGGTCTTTGCAACATGCTAACATCAAACTCTTTGGAATCAGTTGGGTTTTTTGTGTTCTGTATGTCTCATGAGGAACACTGTTTTTATAGTGCAAGGATCTGCTGCCTAGTTAGATTATTCCAAATCAACAATTTATGAGATTGCTGATTTAGAAAGTAACTACCTAGAAAGTAAAACAGCTACTAAACAGCTCACTAGATTTGAAGATTTTAGAAAAGAGATGTTGAAGAGTTAGAAACTGCTGTAGAGTGATGCTAACATTGAATGGTTAACTTAAAGAACAATTTGGACACTCACCAAACACAGTTCTGGCTGGGACAGATTCCCTGTTTAGCCAGAAGGACACCTGGGACAGGATCACGGTCATGATACATGGCAAATACGTCTGGATGACAAAGTAACCAATCTTCCTTTTCAGATGGAAATGTGTTTTCATGACAACATACTCTCCTGAAAGTGCAGAGAAAGAGATTGAAGTGAGAAAGTATAGAAAGAAGAACTATAAATATTAATTAGTGTGTATATTAGGACAGTCAATTTAACATGTTAATTTACCATGGTTTATTATAAAGAAATGAAAATAAAATTAATGCAATTAATCATGCCCCTTGATCCATACATAAATCTGTAACAAGGATTTCCCTAACCTCTGAATAAATCAAGCCTGAAGAGCTACTTTCATGTTTGAGTCTTTAAGTCAAATCAAATTGCACCAGTAGTTCTCAACTTCCAAGATGACTTAAAATTATTTAAGAAAATTTTTTTAATCATTTTAAAAGTGTGAGTTTTAGACTAACAGACTGACAAACTCAACTGTAAGATGGAAATCTGTGGAGATGTAGCCGAGTGATAGACTAAAAGAAAGAGCGAAGAAACAATCTATTTGCTTCAAAAGCAATTCTATGACTATTTAATGATTTTCTCATTTTCTACAACAATATATTTGAAATATCTTCTAGGGACTTTTCTCAGAAATTGATATGCATGATTAATTATAATGAATCTGAACAGTTAATGAGAATTTCATGTAGTTCCCTTTCGAGTGGAACTCGCCAGTAGAAACGTTTTTGTGTAAGTCAGTGTCTGAAGCATGTGAAACAAGGTTGAACGTTTGGACATTGTGAGTAGCGTGGCACTGTCCATAAAAATATGCCAGAAATGACCGTTGGCAGTTTTTTTATTCTTCAGAAGCCATATGTTTATTGAACGTGTCTGCAATCCCCCATGTCTGTGAAAGCAGTCAGGACTTGCACTAGTTCCGCTGCCGTTGAGCGTGGCAGTCGCAGGTTGAACGTGTCTCAGAGACAGAGTTTGAGACTCCCTCTCTGCTGAATCAGAGGACCTCGTTTTTTTTTTATCTCGAAGCTACCAAAACGAGGACCTCATACTTTCTGCATCTGATGACTGGATGTGGATAAGCAGGTGAGTGCTTTGGCAGAGCAGCTTCCTCAGTTTGACACTTTTGAAGAGATGCTTGAGGTTGTTACTCATGCAGTGGCCTAATTAAATCTGGATTGGCCTGATGAGAGAAAATGGATGTAAACTGGATCACTATGAACACTTCTTCATATCAATGCGAGTACAGCCTCCTCACCGCCATATCCTGTTCTTTCTCGATCGCCACACTGAGGTGTCAAGATTGTGGAAAATCCATCCTCCGCTCACACCACAAGCGTCATCAACCTACTTGCCCCATCTTCGCTCATGAGTGATTCCTTTCTCTGGTCAGTCTGGGTGTTCCCTGCCAGTCCGCTGCTTGAGGGCACCAAACAGACCAATTGTATTTAAAGTAAAGATTCCTCTGTCAGACTTTGTGGCAGCGTGGCAACTTCTGCCTGATGTCTCTCAGTAGGTTTTGAATACTGTAACAAAAGGTTACAGGGTTCAGTTTTCCTCCTGTCCACTTTGTTTCCAAGGAGTAATCGTCACGAAAATACGTCAGGGAGACAAAGTATTCCTCAAACAAGAACTGTGCTCTGGCAAAGGGGCCTTAGAACATGTACCCCTCTCAGAAAAAGACACTGGGGTTTACAGTTGGTACCTTATAGTACCCAAAAATGAATCCAATTTAAGATCTACAGGCCTGAACCTCACTCTTCGGACATACAGATTCTAACTGTACATATACAGATGCTAACTGAATCCAATAGTTCCACAAATTCAATTTGAGGATTGGTTTGTGACTATAGATTTATTAAAGGATGCATACCAATGCTTACCAATATCGAGCACTTCCTTTTGGCCTAGCACTATCCCCACGCATGTTCACCAAGTGCATGGATGCTTCTTGGATACTCCAGGGCATCTGTGTACTGAATTATATCGACGACTGGTTGATAGAGCTAGCAGCACGACATTGAGATCTTGTGTGCGCTCATATGAAGCATTCTGGGCTTAGGCTAAACCTCAAGCAGAGTCTGCTTTCTCCAAAACAGAGAACCACTTTTCTAGGGATTCTAGGAATTTCTAGGGATTCACTTCTTCCCACAGTTGAGGGGACACCACATGTTGGTCCGCACGGACAACGCCTTGATGGTCTCTTATATCAATTACCAGGGAAGTCTGCATTCGCAACCCATTTTCAGGCAGGCACAGCAGATCCTGATTCAGAGTAGTTTACATTCTGGGGGTTATATGCCCTGAAATGGCAACTGTTTTATCCTGGTCTGAGAAACATGATGTGGATCCAGTTAACTGCCCTGTCGGTCCAGTACTGGAGTTCCTTCAAGACCATCTCACAGAAGGGCTGGCTTCTGCTACCTTGTATGTGACCACCATTTCCGCTAGCCACACACCTTTGGACTGATCTTCTCTGTGGAGGCACCCCTTAGTGACTCAGTTCTTGCATAGTGCCAGATGGTTGCGGCCTATCTGCTGGTCACAAGTTTCATCCTGGTACCTAGCATTGGTCCAGGGATCATTAACAGAGGCCCTATTTGAGGCCTTGGAATCAGTCCCAGACAAGATGATGACTATCAAAGTAGCCTTATTGTTAGCTTTGACAAAACTCCAGAGAGTAGGAGACCTGAAGGCCCTTTCAGTAGCCTCCTGCTGCTTAGACTTTGCTCCAGGTGATGCCAGAGCTATGCTACACACCAGACCGGACTATAATCCAAAAGTTTATTCTATGTCTGGTCAGCCAGTTGTCCTCCAGGCTTTCTTCCCTCCACCTCAAGAGATGCAAGAGCAAGAAAGTCTGCATCTGTTATGTCTAGTCCATGCTTTGAGGATCTATGTCCTTCTGGTATCTTTCGGTGGTCGCAAAAGAGGAAATAGAGTCACCAAGCAGAGCATCTTGCATTGGATTACTGATGCTATCACCTTCTCCTACAACGTGCGTGGTATGACTTTACCTGTAGGGGTCAGGGGTCACTCAACTTGGAATATGGCCTCTTCCAAGTCCTTTGCTAAGGGTGCATCACTTCACGTTGTGTGTGCTGCAGCAGGTTGGTCCGCCAGCTGGAGTGCTCATAATCTCCTCCAGAGAGCACTCCTCTTGACCCCATCATATGAACTACATTTCCCATAACCCATTGTCTGGACTTTGTGATTGATTACCTTCACCTGTGTCTCATTATCT
This sequence comes from Paracanthobrama guichenoti, assembly GCA_018749465.1. NCBI lineage: Eukaryota > Metazoa > Chordata > Actinopteri > Cypriniformes > Gobionidae > Paracanthobrama > Paracanthobrama guichenoti. The sequence continues at coordinate 29,409,006 of CM031963.1, forward strand.
TGTTAATGCCTGCGTATTTAAGCCCTGTGTTTTCACTCATTCTTTGCAAAGTCTTCTTTGTGTCACCACTGCATTTCTGAGTGCTCTTTGTGATCGTTCTGACTTTCCGCCTGGTTTCCTGGATTTCCCTTGTTTTCATGTGTTTTCTGCCCTGTTATTGCTTGGATTGTTTGCCCCATGGTTTCACCTGTATTTTGGACTACGATTGTGGATTACCCTAATAAAGCTGCGTTTAGATCTTAAACCTGTGTGCGTCAGAGCAGTTTGTGACAGGAACAAATAACCACATATTGCTCATATGTTGCTAAGAAATCTATATGGTATGTGTTTTCATCTGGAAGATGTGATATTTAGTGCATGTGAAAAACTGTTCCTAGTTGATATTAGAACAATATTCAGGAGATGTTTATGATTTAGAATGAATATGAATTGTGATCAATTGGTCAATAAAAAGGGAACACCATAAAAATTTGAATATCAACAAGATAAATAATGGGCATGATACTTTGGGGTAAACTTGCTCAAATATAACCACAGAATATAGAAGTAATACTATTTAGCTTAATTTAATGGTAGAAAAACGCACCAGTGCTGGATTGCACCACACCCGAGTCGACAGTCTGTCCCATCAAGTCATACTGGTTGAGGCGGGAGCCGTCGTCAGCCACAACCACAGATTGCGCTGCCCCTCGTGTCCATACATACACCACTTCAGCTCTTGTGTAGGCATCTGGTGCAAACAAACAAAACACAAAATAATATGCTTAAAGTGAAGAAGTCACTTGTCAGCTGTCAGTGCTTCTTGGGGTCATATACTGCAGTGGATTCTCAAGCACAGCAGAGACGCAGCAGACGCTGAAATATTTAGAGCCTTGTGGCTTTTGAGTCTCAAGCTTGTTTTTTATTCATGTTTCTTTTCCTCCTCATTCTTCCTCTGGTGCAGATACATAGTTTTTTGTCTTTTCAAGGATTAGTTGGGTCAGGGTAGAGCTGCCTAAATCTAGTATGTGAGGTGATCTCTACACTCTGCAAACCTGAGAGAAAGTTCCTGTTTGCTCACAGCTACTCATTTTTTCAGTAGGATCTAAACATTCTATGGAAAAAATGTAAAACAGCACAGCACTTACAGCTGCCAAACTTGAGAGGGCAAGCATGGGCATCCATTGGGAAGTCCTCTAAGTGCATCGGACATTCAGCTCTGACTGTAAGCCTGAGACACAAGAGAGAAGGTGGGATACAATATTTACACTCCTTGGCAGTTAATTACAATTTCACCCAGTTACAACATCCTCTTTCAAAACTGATAGAAATACATTTGGTATTATTTGTATGTAATGCGATGCATTGACATGTAATTCACTTGATATGCAGTCACTGCTTATCCATTCCGAATTTAGAGATGTACACGTCGATACATTTCACTTTGTGTTTAATAGATTTAATTCACTAGAAACCAAATATAAGCATTGCCACAATGTTATTTAATAAATACCTTTTTGTCATTGTTTTAAATGGTTTAATTTATATTTATTTAAATATAAATAAATATTTATATCCATCCATCTAGTCTATCCATCTCCAAATAGCTTCTCCACTGTAGGGTCGTGAAGATGCTGAAGCCTATCCCAGCATCTCAGGCCACAGACAGGGAAACTATTGCTCGGTTCTCCCCACACATACATAGTCACACCCACATCAACAATCCCACTACAGCTTGACAGGATGATAAAACAGTAAATATCATCTCCTAGGGTATGTTCCTCCCATTTTTCACTTTGTTGACACAAATATGACCTTCCATTTTCACCCCAATCTCTTAATTAACTAAAATAGACTTAAGGATGCCTAATGCATGTTTTGACCTGACCTGTACTTTAGTCACCCGAGAGGCAGAGATCCATGATATTTATGGTACGACCAAACTACAAACTTACACTAGAAATGAATAATATACATTTATACAATCTTCAACTGTGATATCTTAGTTTTTCTTATATATATATATATATATATATATATATATATATATATATATATATATATATATATATATATATATATATATATATATATATATATGACCTGGACCACAAAACACAAAACCAGTCACAAGTCTCACGGGTATATTTGTGGCAATAGCCAACCCATTGTATGGGTCAAAATGATAGATTTTTCTTTTATGCCAAAAATTATTAGGATATTAAGTAAAGATCATGTTCCATGAAGATATTTTGTAAATTTCCTACTGTAAATACAGGTGCTGGTCATATAATTAATATCATCAAAAAGTTTATTTATTTCACTAATTCCCTTCAAAAGTGAAACTTGTAATATACACCTTTATTCATTCATTACACACAGACTGATATATTTCAAATGTTTATTTCTTTTAATTTTGATGATTATAACTGACAACTAAGGAAAATCCCAAATTCAGTATCTCAGAAAATTAGAATATTGTGAAAAGGTTGAATATTGAAGACACCTGGTGCCACACTCTAATCAGCTGATGAACTCAAAACACCTGCAAAGGCCTTTAAATGGTCTCTCAGTCTAGTTCTGTAGGCTACACAATCATGGGGAAGACCACTGACCTGACAGTTGTCCAAAAGACGACCATTGACACCGTGCACAAGGAGGGCAAGACACAAAAGGTCATTGCAAAAGAGGCTGGCTGTTCAGAGCTCCATGTCCAAGCACATTAATAGAGAGGCGAAGGGAAGGAAAAGATGTGGTAGAAAAAAGTGTACAAGCAATAGGGATAACCGCACCCTGGAGAGGATTGTGAAACAAAACCCATTCAAAAATGTGGGGGAGATTCTCAAAGAGTGGACTACAGCTGGAGTCAGTACTTCAAGAACCACTACGCACAGACGTATGCAAGACATGGGTTTCAGCTGTCGCATTCCTTGAGTCAAGCCACTCTTGAACAACAGACAGCGGCAGAAGCGTCTCGCCTGGGCTAAAGACAAAAAGGACTGGACTGCTGCTGAGTGCTCCAAAGTTATGTTCTCTGATGAAAGTAATTCAGGGTCCCAGAGTCTGGAGGAAGAGAGGAGAGGCACACAATCCACGTTGCTTGAGGTCCAGTGTAAAGTTTCCACAGTCAGTGATGGTTTGGGGTGCCATGTCATCTGCTGGTGTTGGTCCACTGTGTTTTCTGAGGTCCAAGGTCAATGCAGCCGTATACCAGGAAGTTTTGGAGTACTTCATGCTTCCTGCTGCTGACCAACTTTATGGAGATGCAGATTTCATTTTCCAACAGGACTTGGCATCTGCACACAGTGCCAAAGCAGCCAGTACCTGGTTTAAGGACCATGGTATCCCTGTTCTTAATTGGCCAGCAAACTCACCTGACCTTAACCCCATAGAAAATCTATGGGGTATTGTGAAGAGGAAGATGCAATATGCCAGACCCAACAATGCAGAAGAGCTGAAGGCCACTATCAGAGCAACCTGGGCTCTCATAACACCTGAGCAGTGCCACAGACTGATGGACTCCATGCCACGCCGCATTGCTGCAGTAATTCAGGCTAAAGGAGCCCCAGCTCAGTGTTGAGTGCTGTACATGCTCATACTTTTCAGTTGGCCAAGATTTCTAAAAATCCTTTCTTTGTATTGGTCTTAAGTAATATTCTAATTTTCTGAGATACTGAATTTGGGATTTTCCTTAGTTGTCAGTTATAATCATCAAAATTAAAAGAAATAAACATTTGAAATATATCAGCCTGTGTGTAATGAATGAATATAATATACAAGTTTCACTTTTTGAATGGAATTAGTGAAATAAATCAACTTTTGATGATATTCTAATTATATGACCAGCACCTGAATATCAAAAATTTATTATTATTAGTAATATGCATTGCTAAGTTCTTAATGTGGACAACTTTAAAGAAGATCTGTTTTTTTTTTTTTTATTAGATCTGTAATTTCAGATTACAGATTTGAATAGTTGTATCTCAGCCAAATATTGTCCTATCATAACAAATCTTATTTATTCAGCTTCCAGGTGATGTATAAATCATAATTTCAAAAATGACTCTTATGACTAGTTTAGGAGTGATAGAGAGAGAGAGAGAGAGAGAGAGAGAGAGAGAGAGAGAGAGAGAGAGAGAGAGAGAGAGAGATTATTTGAATACTTCTATATAAAGACATATGGTTACCCAGTTATTCAGCTGATCTTGGCAAGTGCAATTACTTGAGATAAAACACCAACATTAAAAGGAAACAGCATGAAGAGGTCATAAAATGCACCTTTTGTTCTTGCTAAGCAGATGAAAAACAAGTAGCAGCTTCACCTCATGGTGTAAAGCAGAGTTCCTTCCTCTGTGATCCGTAGAAGTTTGTTAGGCATGGTCATATTATGGGCGACTGACTTCTTGCCATTGTGGAAAAATGTGTCAGGCGTCCAGATTTTGCTAGCCATGAGATTGTTGAGACGGAGCACTGCCATGGGACCTTTGAATTTCAGCCTCTCATCCTTCCAGCTCTGCCTGAAGAACACATCTATGGTGTACTCCTGCAAGACCACATATTTTCAGTTTCATTTAATAATGTGCTCAAATTTAGCTTAAATGTATGAGTAGTTTTAGTTTCAGTAAATAATTTGTTTGTTACAGTATACAGTATTCTTTTTTTTATTTTTATATTACACTCTTGTCGTACAATTATAGCTCATAGTCGCCATGTGCTCTTAAGCTTAGAATGTGAAAAAACAAGCTTTTTCTCCATTTATCCTCAAATACTTTAAGGATTCCAGCTGATACTTGTAGAGTAGCTGTTGTGCAGTAATGTCAGTAAAACTGCAGTCACAGAAGGAGCCATGAGCTTTCTGAAGCATTGGTGGTTATAATTAGCGGCATGAATCATTCTAACAACGACTGATTGTCATAGCTGCAAGCATTTTATTTTATTTTTTTCATTTTCACATGATCATTCATTATGACACTGATTAGTGTTGGCTAAGTTACTCTAAAAAAGTAATTAATTACTAGCTAATAATTACATCTTCAACAGTGTATTTAGATTACTGTACTAATTACTCATACTAAAAAGTATTGCATTACTAAATACTTTCTACATTCAACATATCAACTCCGACCATTTGAACATGGATAGACATGAAACTGCTCTTTTAATTCTTTCAAATAACATAATATTGTATAAATTATTCTTGAACTGATCAAAGTATTAAAGGGTGAAGATTACATTAATAACATATATTTTAACATAAGACATTCAATTCTGATGTTAAATCCACCATTACTTATATAATTGTTATATAGTCTATACAGTATTTAATCAGAAGTAACTGTATTTAAATAGTAGAAAAATTAAGAGTAATCCCTTGCTTTACTTTTTCAAAGGAAAAGTATTGAAAGTACAGTAATTAATTACTTAGTAATGCATTACACCCAAAACAGACACTGATAAGCCGGTTGTTCTAGGTAAACTTACATAACTTTAACAATTTGATGAAATTAGACCTGATTTACAGGCATGCATGGATAACATGCAGAGTTGCTTTATGAAGGACCTTATGTTTGACAGGAAAAAATATATATATTTAATATATCTAATATTAAAGATTTAGTATTTTTAGCATTTAATATCTGATACTGTATGTCTGTAGGATGCTTCATTATACAAAATATATTATGTAGAATTGTTAATTAAAAAACAAAACAAAAAAAAAAAAAACCAGTACATTTCCTTAATGTCACGTTTGTCTGAGTCTGAACCACATACTAACTCTTACCATTTCTGCCATAGAAAGATGATAAACGTTGTACGAGTAGTATACTAGTATGCAGTTCTGAATCCAGTGTGAGTTTTGTTTAAGTTGTATTCTGAGTTGCTTTTGCACTGAGTTTCCTGTTCACATTTATTGCTATGGTTGTTTACACCTGTTTCTTGATTCCTCCCTTTGATTATCCTTTGTATATACACAGATCAGGCATAACATTATGACCAGTATTGTGTTGATCCCCCTTTTGCTGCCAAAACAGTCCTGACCCGTCGAAGCATGGACTCCACTAGACCCCTGAAGGTGTGCTGTGGTATCTGGTACCAAGATGTTAGCAGCAGATCCTTTAAGTCCTGTAAGTTGTGAGGTGGGGCCTCCATGGATCGGACTTGTTTGTTTAGCACATCCCACAGATGCTCGATTGGATTGAGATCTGGGGAATTTGGAGGCCAAGTCAACACCTCAAACTCGTTGTTGTGCTCCTCAAACCATTCCTGAAGCATTTGTGCTTTGTGGCAGGAGCATTATCCTGCTGAAAGAGCCACAGCCACCAGGGAATACCGTTTCCATGAAAGGGTGTACATGGTCTGCAACAATGCTTAGGTAGGTGGTACGTGTCAAAGTAACATCCACATGTTCTAATACTCACATGCCCACTGTTGGTGCTTTCGGCGGTGGACAGGGGTCAGCATGGGCACCTTGACTGGTCTGCGGCTAAGCCACCCCATACATATCAAACTGCGATGCACTGTGTATTCTGACACCTTTCTATCAGAACCAGCATTAACTTCTTGAGCAATTTGAGCTCCAGTAGCTCGTCTGTTTGATCGGACCACATGGGCCAGATGCTTTGGAGATGCTGTGATCCAGTCGTCTAGCCATCACAATTTAGCCCTTGTAAACTCGCTCAAATCCTTACGCTTGCCCATTTTTCCTGCTTCTAACACATCAACTTTGAGGACAAAATGTTCACTTGTTGCCTAATATATCCAACCCTCTAACAGGAGCCGTGATGAAGAGATAATCAGTGTTATTCACTTCATATAATGTTATGCCTGATCGGTGTATAGCCCTGTGTTTCTAGTTTTCTTTGTCCGATCTCGTTTGTATTTAGTGGTTGTTCTGTTTGCTGTGTTTTTGCCGTGTTATTTTGAGTTTGCTTTCATTAAAAAATCAACTCCTTGCAATGAGATCCTCTACTCATCCTTGCTGCAATCCTAGCATAACACATAATCAGATTAACCTGTGAACCCGTGGGAGGACGCTGGTGTCCTGAAGCGTTCTTTGTTTACATGAGTTCAAAGTTACTGTAAGCCTTAAAGCAAAATATCATTAGCTTGACAAACTATACATTAAAAAGGTTTAAGACTCAAGCTTCAATTTCTGACCTCTGCTTTACTCTAAAAATCATATAGTGACAATTATTTCTTAATTTGTGTCAGACGTTATGAAAATGAAAAACTGAATCAGTACTTTTAAAAATGAAATATGAGCCTCAGCCGCATCCACTAAAAGAACTTCTGTACTGTCGTCATGATAGCGCTTGACTAAACAACATCCCTCAGGGCTTTTAGTTCAAAAGCGTGCACATTTGGAGAAATATTGATGGATTATCATGTTTACTTCAAATTTCTATAGAGAGGAGTAATATTTATACAATTTTTACCTAAAATGAGGCGATGTGAGCGCTAAACTCTGATGCAGCGTCTGTTTCATTCATACAGGAAGCTGGAGGGCGCTCTCGCACAAAGTCAATAAGTGAGAATCATAAAATCATAAATCTTATGACGTTCCAGAAAATCCCTTATGGACACCCAGAGATCGCGGATTGCAGATAGTGACGTTTTGACTGATGAAACATGAAGACAATAAACAGAAGATAGCGACTATATATGGTTTATCTGTTCTTCAAGCCATCTCGAGTATTTTCATAAGAATAACATTTATTTATAATGCAATGCTATTTGATCATAATGCAGGATACTATAAAATACTATATTTTATTCCTCATGTTGTGGTAAAAAGCCAGATGGGACATTTTATTTTATGTTTTATATGTCATAAATTGTCATGTTTGTTGCTGTGCTAAGTGATTATGTTTTATGACTAATTTTGAAAAGTAAAGATCATTGGGATATTCCTTTTTCCCCTTTTTTAGAAGTCAAAGAAGGTGAAGTGACAAGTTTGATGAAAGAAATGAGGGATTAAAATGAATAGAAAGTTGTCAGTAATAAAGACAAAATAACAATTAGAGACATATCCCGGCTGGAGGGTTAAATGTGTGTGCAGGGGAGAATGAAACTGAATGGGGCAGTTTGCACCACAAAACAACAACAAAAAAGTCTTAACAAATAATCTTAACAAATAGCTCAGAGGTTTAGAGTTATCATCTTCAGATTTGAAATAAAACATGATAAGGCCTATGGCTTTAGATGCATTACATTTCTAGGCTACAGCAAGGTCATATATATATTTTTTTCCCATTTAGACATTAATTTTAATTTCATTCTTTATGGCAATAATTAATTCTGACTCAATGACAAGAAACTGCCAAGTGTCTGCTTTCAACCACACTTATGCATGCTTGTAGTGCAAAGGCTTCATGAACTGTATGCATTTTAGTTTGGGTATGCCATTTCTTCATTTATTTCAAAAGGAAGGGCCAATGGTTAAAGTATATACACTCACCTAAAGGATTATTAGGAACACCTGTTCAGTTTCTCATTAATGCAATTATCTAATCAACCAATCACATGGCAGTTGCTTCAATGCATTTAGGGGTGTGGTCCTGGTCAAGACAATCTCCTGAACTCCAAACTGAATGTCAGAATGGGAAAGAAAGGTGATTTAAGCAATTTTGAGCGTGGCATGGTTGTTGGTGCCAGACGGGCTGGTCTGAGTATTTCACAATCTGCTCAGTTACTGGGATTTTCACGCACAACCATTTCTAGGGTTTACAAAGAATGATGTGAAAAGGGAAAAACATCCAGTATGCGGCAGTCCTGTGGGTGAAAATGCCTTGTTGATGCTAGAGGTCAGAGGAGAATGGGCCGACTGATTCAAGCTGATAGAAGAGCAACTTTGACTGAAATAACCACTCGTTACAACCGAGGTATGCAGCAAAGCATTTGTGAAGCCACAACACGCACAACCTTGAGGTGGATGGGCTACAACAGCAGAAGACCCCACCGGGTACCACTCATCTCCACTACAAATAGGAAAAAGAGGCTACAATTTGCACAAGGTCACCAAAATTGACAGTTGAAGACTGGAAAAATGTTGCCTGGTCTGATGAGTCTCGATTTCTGTTGAGACATTCAGATGGTAGAGTCAGAATTTGGCGTAAACAGAATGAGAACATGGATCCATCATGCCTTGTTACCACTGTGCAGGCTGGTGGTGGTGGTGTAATGGTGTGGGGGATGTTTTCTTGGCACACTTTAGGCCCCTTAGTGCCCATTAGGCATCGTTTAAATGCCACGGCCTACCTGAGCATTGTTTCTGACCATGTCCATCCCTTTATGACCACCATGTACCCATTCTCTGATGGCTACTTCCAGCAGGATAATGCACCATGTCACAAAGCTCAAATCATTTCAAATTGGTTTCTTGAACATGACAATGAGTTCACGGTACTAAAATGGCCCCCACAGTCACCAGATCTCAACCCAATAGAGCATCTTTGGGATGTGGTGGAACGGGAGCTTCGTGCCCTGGATGTGCATCCCACAAATCTCCATCAACTGCAAGATGCTATCCTATCAGTATGGGCCAACATTTCTAAAGAATGCTTTCAGCACCTTGTTGAATCAATGCCATGTAGAATTAAGGCAGTTCTGAAGGTCAAACACAGTATTAGTATGGTGTTCCTAATAATTCTTTAGGTGAGTGTACAGTAGCCACCAAAAGTCATTTAACCATGTAAATGATTCCTCTGAATATTGGCAACACAGAAAACGTGTAACATTTAAAGAAAGAAAGGGAAAAAAAGGGTTTACCATGTCATGGTCCGAGACTGGCCCAATACTCGTCACGAAAATGTCAGTCTTGACTTCGGTTACACGCTCTGTTGAAGCAAGACATTAGGAGTTTGAGTGTCAATCAGTGTTGGTCATTAGTTTAAACAACCCTTTAATCCAGAGGTTCAGCCTGCCTGTCTTTGATCGAATCGAGGTTCAGCAAACTCTCCACACTCAGATTACACCGGCTCTACAGTATCTCTCTTTCGAAACACGCTTCCAATAATTCCTGGAACATTTTGGTCCACTTTTCTTTTTTCTTTTCTTTTCATAAAAGCTAAAAATCTAATTTAAAATCACATTGAGTAAACCTCATTATAATGTTCTGCATAAATAGCTTGGCGTTATGCAAAAATTAACCTTTCTTGCCTAAAAAAAAAGTGACTGTCATGGAATGATGACTGGTGTTGATGGAAGCTGTTTGTCAACATCACACAGGTAATGTGAGTAAGGTCAAGCAAACACATTGAATATTAAAAATTATATGTTATTGCCAACTCAATCAATTAGTCTGTTCTTTCAATGCTAATTTATGTCAGGTGTTAAATTATGCATTTATATGGAAAACAATGTTCACTTGATGTGCATTTGCCTGGCAAGCTTGTTTAAAACGAAACTGCTATTCACCACCATATTCACAGCATTTTTCACAAGGCATGTTTCTGCATTCAATATTTAATATCTTTAATCCAAACTGATCACACTTGTATCATAGCTAAACATTTTTGCAAACCTGATTGCATGCATTCATTATAGTTACGCATATTATATATAGACCAAAAAAATTATATATATATATATATATATATATATATATATATATATATATATATATATATATATATATATATATATATATAAAAACATTTTCTTTATTTATTATTATTAATAAATATGTAATAAGAACATTTGGTTTAATCACTACAGTACACAACAATATGATCTTTATTTCTCAGTTCTGTACTTTTAACAGTCAGTTCATTCAATAGCAACAATGCAAGACTCAAATGACTCTTGTTGCTGAAGTAAAGATGTTACGGTACCATTTTTGCTGTTTTGGTACTGTTTTCAAGCTGTACATTTTCAAAAATCCCAACTGATCACATTTGTAACATCACTAGTCCTTCTTTCAAAACCTGATTCTAAGCTTTCATTACAGTTATACATATTTTGGGCAACATAATCAAAACAATATTATTCTAATATGCAATAGGAACATTTGGTTTAATCACCAAAACATAACAATATGATCTTCTTTCAATTTTAGTACCTTTAACAATCAGTTCAGTCAAACATTGCAAGATAGAGGTTTCAAATCACCTTTTTATTTATTAAAGATGTTAAAGTACAGTTGTCACATTAGACAATACACTTGCATTTAATTAAGTGACATAAAATGTATAGTTTGTAAAAGTATCTATCCATTATGGTATCAAAAGGTTTGGTGACACTTTATATTAAGTATATAGTAAAAAAAACTAAAAATAAATAAAATAATAATAATAATAATAATTAATTAGTTCTTCATTCAATGTCACTGTGATCAATAAAGTATTATTGTTTAATTAAGAGTTCATCATGTTCATCATGTTAACAATTTGTTAGCATACCTAACTGATGTAACATTTTAAACCTGTAGTAAAGGATTTGTTAATGATTATTAAGCGTAAATAGTCCTCACTTTAGATTAGGTCATGGAAAATACTAAACTGTCATTAAGTGCTTTAAACCTATCTTTATTAGACATTAATAATTTGAATGTTTTTAAAATGTTTACAAATACATTTACAAGTGTAAATGCGTATTATTTCACTTAATACATAAACCTTTATTTACATTTCTTTACGTCATATATATTTTTGAGATCCCTTAACCCTATCTCCAAACCTAAACATTACCACTTATTAAAACAAAAATGTAAAAAAACCTAATAGGCATAAAATGTACAGTAACATAATTTTAGTAAAAATATACTGTAGTATTATATAGATATTTTTTGAGTTGCTGCTCCCTCTCATATCTCTAAAGTAAATATTTGTATGTTTGTAAAGTTGTTCATAATTAATTTATAGATGCTCTCAATACATAAATACTGTATGTTTTCGTGTCTATGAAAATGTGAGTATGTGCGGTAAAACTCACTATTTGTACATAGCCTATTAATGTATTTTAACGATGTAGAAACCATAATTTAAACTAATTTAAAGGGGTCATGAACTGAGAAATCAATTTTCCTTGAGCTTTTGACATATACTATAAGAAAATCTTGTAAGTTTCAGAACTGAAAACTTCCTTGTTAGTCCAAAGACTGCTTTTATTGTAACCAAGCCTAGATAACATCTAGTTGTGAAATGTGCCTATCTAAAAGATTGATTGCAGAAGAAGATCGATGCCTACTTCGCCACTGCATTTTGGCCCCGCCCACTGGCGTGTTAGTGAGATGATGAGGAGACTACAGGATCACTGGACTAAAAATAACATTACATTCCAAAGGATCCTAATGCTAGGAATTGTTTATTTATTTCTCAGTTGAGCATTATTTATTTGTATTCTATACATTTCACTGTGGATTCTTTTGTAAATCAGTCGTAATTTCAGTGCCAGTTTTGCAAACAGACAGTAATGCCACAACATGTAACTGTGTAAATTCTAATGCCTGATCTGTGACCAGTGACTTGTATGTAATTCATATAGACAGAATTATGTTATTTAATTTTTTTTTGTGGTTATGTGTAGTATCGGAGATAGGCTTAATGTATATGTAAACATTTTAAGGAACTTTTAATATATATGAGCTAATTAATAATAATTTGTTAATTACAGTGACAATGTATGAAGAGCTCATTGTTTGTATATAGTCTATTAATGTATTAACTATAGTGTTCTATTAATTAACTATAAACTAATAGTTTACAAATGATTTGTAAATGCTTTATTACTGTATACATATTATAAAGTGTTACCATGATTTGAAAGGACTTTATTACTGTATACTTATTATAAAATGGGGTGTGAACAAATGCCTGCTCACTGTGCTGTGAAATTAACCAAGCAATCTTGGCTGTAGCCAAAGGCTACCATACAAAGCATTGAGTGACCAAGAATGTCTGAGGTGCGGGGTCCACAGCTCAATACTCCCTACTTACCTGTATAACTGTCCCGGGCACCGAACTAGCTTGGGAGTCAGCAGCTTCACTGCATCCACCAGCAACTCAACTCCCTATTGGAAGAGGGTAGACTAAAGTACTGCTACTCCAACCACAACAATCCCTCTGCTATAAGCTCTAAAGGGCAACCTAACCAAAGGGAGAATATAATTAAGCATCCCATCCTTGAGGATTAGAAGAGGCATCAGGAGAGAGCAGTGCTAACTCAACTGATTGCTCTACCCTCAAGTCTCCTCAAGGAGAAATAGCACAAGTACTTTTGTGAGATCTGGCGAGAGAGCACAGAGAGTGGAACACCTACCCAAGCTCTACTTTCATGCTCTTCATCGCTAATCATCAAAGAAGCGTGTCGACAAAGCTTGTCGACACTTGCTACCTCTGCGGCTAGAGAGGGCCACACAGAAAGAGGGATGCCCATCGTGATAACAAACACTTTTTTCTCTTAAGTCCCCTATTACCAAGAGACTGTCACCACCGAACCACTAGAGAAGCACTCTACCTGTTAGTCATGTCTCATAAGGAAAGGGTCAAGGCATTCCCGTCAAGCCACTACCTCCAGTGTAAGCCAGAAGGGGTCTACTGAGAGAGTGGGGCGTTATAGCGCCTCTCACAACTACTCTCTACAAAGTGGCTTTCATCGGCTGATGGTTGCCCATTCTTACTGTTCTAGTGAGGACAGATAGGAAAGTTGGACGCTACTAGCGGTCATGCCCACTCTTCCTACTCTGTGAACAGCTCTTTCCCTCACACATCATAGGGAAGTGCAATAATACTGTTTCCATACTCCATGTATTGGCCATATGAATGTGATTCCATAGGAAGCACATTGACATTTCAGAGTGTCAGAGAGGGCGACAGATGAGGAATACAATTTTTCTCTTTATACATTTATAAATGCTTCTCTTTATGTGATTAAAGAGGGAGCACATTGCTTCCACCTCCATATTTACAGTACCAGAGAGGGCGACAGATGAGGAAGTGTGACGTGAGTGGCGGTATTGCCCACTCTTTTCCTCAGTATCAGCCATTTATATGCAATTACAGAGGGAGCACATTGCTATTACCTCCACAGTCCCAATACCGGAGAGGGTGACAGACAAAGGAGAGGGACGCAAGTGAAGGAATTTCCCACTCTCCTTCTTTGCATTAGCCCAACTATTCATTATAGAAAAATAGGGAGGATACTGACACTGCCTCCATACCTTGTGTACTGGACAAATAAAAGAGTGGGATGCAAGTGGCGACAGTGCCCAATTTTTCATCTGTACCCGCCATAAATATGTGGTAGAAGGGAAGCACATCAATATCAATTCCATATTCCTAGTACTGGAGAGCACACTGTGAACACACTTATACTATCTCATCATATAAATGGAGAAAGCAACCGATAAGAAAAGTGGGGCACTGATGCAAATGAGGCCACTTTCTTTTCATTAAAAGCCTATGGTGTATGGTTATGACTCGTGCAATGTACCTTGGCGGGCCTTAGATGGCAAGGCGCGAGCCTTCCAGAAAGATGCAGTGCCAGGAGAGAGATAGCTCGCAATTGTCTCCTCACCCTAGGGCATCCTCACATACCAGTGCTCAGCCGTCCACTTCACATTCAAGTCCCCCAATGAAGGGGGGAGGGAAAGGGGGGCATGGTCTCTCCTACAATCTCGACACCTCAACGTGGAGATCAGGAAGAAATGTTCCCATAGGAACCTGAGACTCGCGTTTAGGACTGCACATGCGCATTGGCTCATCTAGTCTGATTTTTTGTTTTTTATAGTAGGAAACAACATTTGTGGAACAGTTCGTGTTAGATTTTGTTGCTGATTTGAAATATGTTATTTAATTGTGAGTTTGGCAAGCAGTTTTTGAGATTCCAGGATTCCCCCATTCAAATAGATATGATTTGGTCTTGTATGTCCAAAACAGCTGCCAAGATGTGTTGCAAATATGGCCAGCGAGTGAACAGACTTTCCTTGAAAGAGAATTTGTTCTAACTCATCAGAACTACACCAATCCAATAACATGCTCTCAACCAGATCAGAAAAGGAAGCTGAGCGAGCTTCCAGATCAGGCATGAGATAGTGAGTGAAGTTTGAGAAAGGGATAGACCCGTCTCTATCTCCTCCAGCTCCAGCTGCAAAACCCATGATCTAAGTCACTGCACCACCTCGACAGCCACGGGACTGGAACCATGGGGTGCAGACACCTGCCTCCCATCCCCCTTAAAGAAAGCCAGCTGTAAGTAGAGCTTCGTCACTGTAAAACACAGTGAACACAGCCAGTCGCCTTTGAGAGCTGTCCGTACATGCTCTGCTCTTAGACAGATCATCCACTCATAATGAAACAAGGTCATTCCATGCTGCAAGATACTTTTCAAACACACAGACAGAAAACTCGGGTTCAGATTTCACACATACAAAGCGGCTTCCTGAAGACAAAAGAGCTGATTACGTTTTTATAGCCTGTCAGCATGCCTGTGAAGCCATCCAACTGCCGTAGTCAATGAAAATTGCCATGTATTCACACGTGCTTCAGACACCAGTTCATGCGGTGTGTTCCCATATCGTCAACACCATGACGCAGCATCGAAGTTCCACTTCAAAAGGGAACATTTTGGTTATCATCTGAGATAAATTGCTTATACTACTTATATTTATAACTCATTATATTTGGTTTTCTGTTTCAGAAATTGCAAACCAATTCTAGCCTAGCTTCTATATCTATAGAAATCTTTTGATAATGTGTTAATAGTACAATGCATTAATAACATTATTATAATGGTATGAAATTGAAAGGCAGTTATTGTGAATTAAATGTTTACATAGATGAAACACTTGCATGTAGAGAAAATTAATCTTTTTTTTTTTTTTTTTTTTATAGCTTTTGCATATCATACTAATAACTGAACATATGCTGAAATGCTTGGGGAAAAATACTAAGAGTTTTGAAAATGTACCATTTCCATGTGAAAATTGTACCAAAGCAATTTTACTATACCATAGTATTAAGTATGGATGTGCCCAAAGCCCAATAGCTTATTCGGAAAGGCACGGATAATGGCTTCAAAACAAATAACGAATTCTATTGAATAATTGGAAAAGTATTCTGCAGGCACAGTCAGTCCTCGTGTTTGCTGGATAACAGTTGAGCCAAGGGATTGCACATTATTATACATACACCTCTAACATCACTACGCAATAATGAGTGTGTGAAGAGGAGGGGTGGAAACTGAGTAAAATGAGCACAGCACGATTGCAGATAATAGGCACGAGTAATATCAATTTAAATACTACATCATACACATTTTCTACTACTTGATATGTCTATTTAAACATTTTAAACCTTGCACAATATCTATTATGTTTCCTTGTTTCACTCTCTCCCTAAAAATGACAAGCATTTATATATTCTCTAGGGCTATAATTTGTTAAGATTTGCAAATACTTTTTATATAGAATAGTGTTGTCACGATACCAAAATCATGACTTCGATACGATACCTGACTAAAATACCGCGATACCGATACTGAATCGATACCACAGCAAAAAAAACAGTAAAAGTAATTGAATAATATGACAGAACTTCCTATTCATTGTTTTATCAAAAAGAATAAAAATAATAATAATATATATATATATATATATATATATTTTTTCTTTTATTCTAAACTGATTTTTATAAATATATTAAAGTTATTCAGTCAAGCATGGGGTGATTATTTTTATTTTTATTTTCTTTTGTTGTTTGATTGACATTAATCACACAGAATATTAGGCCCGGCCCTTTAAGAGCTGCACGGACCCAATACACTGTAACACATCCGCTTTATCACTCAACTCTGTATATGTTTACTAAAGACATACCTGACTGTGTTCACCTGAATACTTGCCAGGACGTGCATTTTTACATATTTTTGACCATTCAAACCCAATAATCCGCAAAACTGACGTCACAGTCTGTCTGAGTGAAAGGCGTGTGTCGAGAGAGTCTGGCAGTGCGAGCACGTCCCAGCGTTTCTGTTGTTTAGTGAATGGTGGAAGCAGAGCTCACACACACACACACACACACACACACACACACACACACACACACACACACACACACACACACACACACACACACACACTCCTGCTGTCACACATCGACGCAGATTAAGAAATACTGCTCTTATTAGAGTGCTGTCATTTTTAAAGTACTGGTACTAATAAAATTTCATATTGTACCCAACTTACCCAGTTGATTAAAAATACTGATGTCGACTAATTATCAGCGTCAACGCAGTCAATTGTATCGATCAATCACGACAGGCCTAATAGCATCTACAGCTATTTACACGGTGTAAATAGCATCTATCGCTAAGAAAATATGCTATTTTCAATAAGTGTAAATTTAATCTAATTACTATTTACACTTAGTGCAAATAGCCGCTGCCTTTGTTAAACAGAATTACAATTAAAACGGTCTTCTCAAGTCATTTTATGAACTTCCGGTTAAAGCACCGCCCATGTCTAGGTTTTATCCAAATCATTTTGAGACTGTTACAGATACAGATATTGGTTCCACAGCACACCCCTAGTATAAAGGAAATATTTTCCACTTTAAAAAGTCTCTTATTACCGTGATTTAAATGCATTTTTCGAGTAAATAAAATTGAACTACTGGCCAGTAACATTTTCAGGTGTTTTTTGGTGCAATAAATAACTTCCAAGGTTTAAATGCCAATAATAATAATAATAATAATAATAATAATAATAATAATAATAAAAAACAGCCTGAACCTCTGTCAAGGTTAGCATGTACAGTAGCTAAATCCAAAGATGAGATGCGAGACACAGAATGATGAGGAAACAAGAAACTTTATGATTACTTGAAATTTAGCGATAGCACACTACACATCTAACGTCAACTTTAACATGTAACAGAGATCAAAGAACACAGATATACACTATACAATACACTAGTATAGATAATTAAAGAAACAGATAACAGGTGTGTAACTAATGGGAAACAGGAACAGGGAAAACCATGAAAATTAAATTAAACAGAACATGACTATTAAACTAAACAAGACAAGATCTTGACATAAGTGCATCAAATCAGAGCGATTCAAACAGACATAAAAAGTGAATGGTACTGGTTTGTGGGAACTTTTTCCTTTGGACTACATTTAGCACCAGAAGTTTATCCGGAAAGCCATTTTCTTTTTAGCGTTAAAACCAAAGAACTCCCACAAGGCTGAAAACTGGGACACAAATGTATAAAGCAAATCATTAGTGAAACGTCTGTACCTACCTCCAAGGCCAGGCCTAAGACGGTTGTCGTAGCCATCGAGGAGGCTGTCCAGAATCCTGGTGAAAACTGTGGTGTTGTCTTTCTGCTCATCTGTATTCTGATTGGAGCTGACAATGCAAAACAGCAGATATTTTATTCAAAACCCAACAAAACAATAATCAACAGCAAAGGGTGGCTAGAACACCCTCCTTGGGGTGATTCTGAAACATCCAGTCTGTTTAAAGAGAATTTGCAATGTCTTCGTCTGAAGACAAAACAAAACAAGTCTCCTCCTGTCTTAGGAGCAAAGGGGTATGAAGAACAATGCATTGTTAATTAGCTAAACTACTCTTTAATATGCAAATAACCATGTGGAGTTCTGGCAACATGAAGCCAAATGTTAAAAGACACACTTACGACTGCAAAAAGAATGAACTCTGTTAACATCTTTGCTCATAAGTATTTCAGACAAATGATGAAGTTTAATCATATAGTGTAAAATGGTGTTTTATGATTAAGAGCTTGTAAGGACGGTGACCAATTTGTCCTCCTCTACAAACCATCACCGGTGGACGTTCATCATAATTGCTTGCTTTTTTGGTAATCACTGACATTCTTTTCCTGCTAAAAGGTACTGGACGACAAGTGTGGCTGCAGACTCAATCACACTGTTCGTGTTTCGAAAATAAGCTTGGCATGGAAACAGATTTCAAGGAGAGGATGAGGTCATCACGATTAGTTAGCAAGGACCACGGATGAGAGTGTTTTCAAATGGTTAAGAGAGAGGGAGAGAGCGTGACAGAAAGAAAGAAACAGAGACCCCCCCCAAAAAAGAGACATCACACGCACTGAAACGCAGGCTGTTTCCCGTTGTTTCATATCTGTTATTGCATGTAATTTCATAAAGGAATTTCACTATGAATGACACTTTATTTTAAGGTGTCATTGTCACAGTGTAATTATTTAGCTACTGAGTAATATTAATTGACAACATGTACTTACTATATAGGGTTGAGGATTAGTTGCATGTAATTATGCATAATTTACTGTTATTACTATGGTAAGTACATGTAACATATGTAACAAGGACACTGTAAAATAAAGTGTTACCGAATATTCCACTAAACCAACATAGGCAAATGACAACTACTGATTCAAAGCAGTTAAATCAAATTAGCTGAGAAGAAAAGTGCACACATCATGTGCTTATTTTATGTACTCGTTTCAAACAGTCTCCTGGCCGTTATCACAAAGAGCGTATGTTATGAGACCTATGCGGTCCAAAAGTCTGAAACCACTTTGAAAATCTGTGATTTTAGCTGTTTTCAAAGAAACGTTATGATCGATACTGACCATTTTAATTACTTTCTACAAAAGGTCCGGTTTCCTTGCTTCAACTACAGCAAACATTTTAAAATCATGCTGTTTATACAAACGTGCAGACTCAAGCAGTATTCTCTCAATATATATCTCAATAGTCATTGTTATATATGTTACATGTCCTTACTATAGTAATAACAGTAAATTATGCATAATTACATTCAACTAACCATAAAACAAACCTCAATCCTAAACCTAACCCTATAGTAAATACATGTAGTTGCTAAATATTGCTCAATACTTAAATGTATAATTAATAAAGTGTAACCCTTTATATTTAAGGTGACGCAGTTGCATTGTACTTACTCTTAATATTAATTAATACATGCACTTACTATACAGTTAGGGTTAGGTATAGGGTTAGTTTTATGTAATTATGCATAAAATGTACTGTTATTTCTATAGTAAGTACATGTAACAACATGTAATATGTCACCTTAAAATAAAGCGTTACCTTTTATTCTATTACAAAAATGCAAAACAGAGGCATTTTCTCAAGTGGTCTCATACCTTTGAGGCTCACTGGATTCAACAACAGACTGCCACAAATACAACGAGAAAAATAAAATGAGAATACTTCCACCCTTCCCCCATCGGCGCAGAGAGATACACACGCACATGCACACAGACCCTATGAGCGACACTGAAAAGGGGTCATGAGAGGAAAATGTAGTCTCATATATTACGCATTCATGCCAGTACAACACTCACAGCATTCTGGTAATGTCAGCCTGACCCAAAATTACATATCCACTGTTATCACTGATAATAGTAATATTAGGATGCACAAAAAAAGATAAAAATCGCAGCAGATTAATATGTGTATATTGGTGCATTTGGTAGTGATAGGGTGAATGAGAAACCATACAGAGATGAATAACACAATCTAAAATCCATGTGCTTATGAGCAGAATACAGATCCCCATTAAACATTGTACAGCAACCCCATCTACAGGTCATATAGACAGCAACAGTGCTCTCACACGGCACAGCTTACAAATAAGACATTGTATGCCTATGGCATTTTTAAAGTATTGTTATAAAATATTCATGGGAATGAAACCATTACTGTGACTGTCACCTGTCCGAATGTATAACATATATCTGAAGCAAGCAAAAACGTTTGTGTTACAGTAATTATTTTACAGCCTTGATTACTGATCAGTGCAAAAATTATTTTTGCAATTATATGCATCATTTTTGTTGTTGTTTTTGTGCTAAACAGCAGCACAATTCTCTGCTAATAGCACAGATAAATCCAAGCTGCTTTAATAGAAACGTAACGGTCATCAGTTAATGTCACACTTCAAATATAAAATTGAAAATAAAAACTCGAGCACATATCCTCTTTGAAGCCACATCTTCCCGGAGGGGAAAAAAAAAAAGACTTTTGGTTACAAACCTCTGCATTTATCCTCAATATTTAAAGCAGCACTAGCTTTATAGAAATATCTTACTATATGTTTTTACCAATTCAGTGTTGTTGCTTAAGGTTGATGGACACGCATCATTTTTCTTTTCTAACTTCACAATGTATGTCAGAAAAAAAATCATGAGCCATGCAGTGTAACAGTGAAGCAGTATGAAAAGATTAATGAAAGCTTCATTAGCATAACATCCTCTTTGATGTCTGAGGTTCTGATCTTGGTCTAAGTTAACATCGTAGGTTTAGATCAAAGAGCGAGGTTTAGATCAAAGTCCTTACATAATTTAAAAAAAAAGCATTACTGTAACTACAGCGAAGAGAGAGTTCATCAAACGCAGAGGATGTGTTAATCAGTCCAAGATATGAGTAAAGTGCACAAACACACCTTTTTCCAGCCAGAACACTGGTCACCAGTAAACAGGCCCAAATCCACAGCCAAGGCGCTCCTCTTCCACCCCACATCATTCTCCAAAGGGTGAATCCTCACTAAAGAAGAGAAAATACAAAGCTTAAGGTAATCGTCTGCTTCGTGAAAAGCATAGCTTTGCAATTATATTCATCAATTTTCATAATTCAAAATCTGATAAAACTTAAAAGGTTGCCATTTATTGTTTTAGACAAACAAAAACAAGTTTTTTAACAAGTAGATCTTTAAAGTAACTCACAGTTAACAATTAAAGTCTGTCTATGAGATTCGGCATTTTTATATGTGATTTGTTGACTCACAATAAAGTTATTTGCGATGCTGCATACAACACATTTAATTATCTAAATGCAAATCCTTAAACCACCCTATGGTAGTTTAACAAGTGCTGAACAAAATGTTCACATTTCCTCCTTTGAACCTAATTTAAAGCCTTCATGGATACTACGCGTTCATGTGCATTGGTGCTCTGTGGTGGTCCAAGCCCCCTTTATAGCCAGTGCAGATTAATACTACAGCAATTATATGCATTATCAGAATTAAGATTAAATGTGCGTGGCGAAATACGGCAATCATGCCGTGTATGAACAAGCCACAAACCCTCTATGCATATACTAAATGTTTAATCGCACTAACCCCTTCCTTCTGGAATATTATTTTGTGCTCATACACACGTAACGCTGTGCATCATATGAACAGAGTTCTATATAGGCTACGGCAGTGTGCTTTCAGTCCGTCGGTTGGCGCTACGCATTAACGCAAATCATCACACGCACGATCCGTGCTCTAATCCTTCATAAACATCACACACAATGATTTACAGCTTTATGCAAAAACCTCGATCACTCGCCGATGCCCACATTCAAATTGCACGTGACATATCTGGCCGAAATTCCCCGACTTCGCATGGATCATAATGCGTAGCCTACACAGTCCATAACATTCCCACTTTTTGAGTTCTGTCGCGAGAGTGCATCATCAAAAGCATGTCTCTTAAGGTATCTCTGAATTAGTGTTGGGCGTGCGCCACGGGGCTGTTCCTAAACGTGTAGTAATTCAATTGGAGTAATTAAGCAAACGGATCGTTTTAAGTTCGCAGCAAACATGCACAGCACAAACATCACACGCGTAAAAGTAGCTCATAATCAATTTTTAGATTTCCAGGAATATGGCACTACCTTTTAATGCCGTTGTGATCCCCCAACCACCGGTTTTTACAATTTCCAAGACACAACCATCAAGCCTTATGCACTTACGTTAAATCGATCGCACCTTATCGTCAAACTTTTGCAAACGTCTTTTATGTCTGGATGCTCGGAGATGATGCTCTGAGATGCGAGCTGTGCTGAATTTGAGCTCGAGGCTGCTGCTACTGCTGATGATGATGATGCTGAGCGCGCGCAGCTCTCGCGCACTCTTCATCGAAACTCTTCCCGGTTTTCAGCAAATTAGTCATCTACCAGCCCCAAATCCACAAGAATAAAGCTTTACTACGGCTGAACAATTGTGCTACGTCCCCGAAATGAGATCACTTGAGTGCATGGCGGTTGTGTTACAGAATGGAAGGTGGTACCAATCTCACATCGAAAGACCAATCCGTCCTATTTTTATATGCAGCACAATTTCACTTGCACTGCTGTCGACTTAATCTCTTTCAGTGGTTGGGAATCAAATCCTCTTACATTTTACCCGGATTTCGCCTCTTTCTCGCTCTCTTCCATTGCGTTGGAACAATAACACCAAGCGCATCATCTCCATCACAATTAGCATGCTATTAATTATTACAGCAACGATACTGAGCGCTGCCACGTAAAAGGCATGCCAGACATGCATGCAAAAAAAAAACATGCATGCCAAACCGCAGTGCATGCACATGCATACACCCCAAATAAAGTGGAATGCGTGCATTTCTCACCGAAAAATCCAGATGACTCGAATCTTTCCCCAAAATCACCTCGAAGCTGTCTCTACGAACCCTCTTCTCACTGACTCACCCACCGCCTGGAATATTGCACAGATATTTTTAAACAAATGCTTAAGGAAGATCCGCAGTCCTTACAGCGCATCTGCAGAGGAGCTTTCTGATCATTTGCGTAGTGAGGACACAAACTAAAAGCCGGAGGGTGTTTTAAACGTGACATTAACGAGGAAAACAGCGCATCTTATTAGAGGCCACGTCGCCAGCTTCGATTTCAGTCTGCCGAGTGTTAGAGAGCGGCGGCTTGAAACATTAAGAAACCATTCACACAAACTCCACAGCGTCTGTGCATGTTCATGCATGCGCGAGATTTACCTCAGCAAACGACGATGAGTAGCAGCTCGCGCTCGCTGTCATTAGTAGGCTACAGTTCAACTTTAACCTGATGCAACGCGAGCAACAGCCGCGACACTTCTAGTTTTAAAGTTTTAATGTCTATAATGTCGTGTATCTTAAATTCACCGTGTTTCCATCCTGGGACTACCTGAGCAAAGAAGTCGGACCTCGCGGATCACTGCACGTTTCGCACGTGACTGTGCAGACGCGTCATGTGCATCAGGAAAGTTTTTATTTGTCGAGCGTACCCTTCGTCTAATCTGTAACTCATAAATGATTCACATTTAGAGAGTGACATTAATTCTAATGCATGATCCGTATGACTTTGCCCGTCTCGCTTCAGCACCACGGACAGCTTTAAAACGCTCTCCAGCTGAGGTTTCTTACAGCGAGCACGTGCACTGGAGGTCTGATGGAGGCTTGATGAAACCTCTGCACGATCAAGCATCATATTAGTCATCATGTTGTTTCCAAATAAATAAATAAATAAACAGAAACATAATAATATCAGTAATATTACTTATCATGGTTGCACGGACTGTTGTAAACAAATCAAGACCAATACCTGTGTGTGTTCCGACCAAGACAGGGCGACAGACCAGCGCTCCTTTAAATGTCTTAACACTAGACCAGACCAGCACTCCTTTAAATGTCTTATATTTAATCAATAGATGCAATTAGAATAAAAAAGACAATAGAGCTGATAAGCAAATGAAATCAGTATAACAACATAATCTATCTTTGCATGGCGCACAGAAGTTGCATTTGAATTGCTAAAATTACAGCTGCATACATAATCTAATTTTGAGATAAAAAATATATATGTATATTGTTTTTGTTTTATTGAACGTTTGCATAAAATCAATATCACGTTTGCCATCGTGCTCATATTCATGATTCTCTTGCTCTTTTTTGCAGTCTTGATTTTTGTGGGCATTTGTATTAATCTTGGTGACATTTTTGACACAAGCCCCCCTTTCATTTCTGAACCTGCACAAAAAAAAAATTGATCTGAAGCAGGAAGTTTGATAAACATTCACATTAATGATGTTAATAAATAAATCGGTAACACTTTACAATAGTTTCATTAGTTAATGTATTAACTAACATGAACTAACCAGCAGTTCATTTTTTGTTACTGTATTTGTTAATCTTTGTTAACGTTAGTTAATCAAAATACAGCTGCTCATGGTTTATTCATGTTCGTTAACAGTGCTTTAACTAATGCTAACAAGATTTTAATAAAGTATTAGTAAATGTTGAAATTAACATTAACACAGATAAATATATGGTGTATAAGTGCAGTTCATCATTAGTTCATGTTAACTAATGATCTTTATTGTAAAGTGTTACCAAAAAAAAAAAAAAAAAAATTCAGACAATGCACTGGCAATTTAATGATATCCCCACAGTTGTTGTCTTGAAATCCCAAGTCTGAGACCGAGCACAAATGCGGTCATGACTGAGACAAGACCAAGAGCAACAAAAATGATATTGAGACCAAGACAGCATTGTTTGCCGTGAAAGGTCAATATTTTGGTTTAAAATGGTCTACACCATAAGTAAAATACATGGGCATAACTGTCCTGCTATTCTATTAACATAGTGATTAAAATGTATACCCTGCCCTAAATGCACAGTAAGTTGCATTACTGTATATAAACACTTCTGACAATGCTCTTTTTTTCTAACTAACTAATTTTAGTAATTTTGGACAGTAATTTAAAGTAGTAGTTCACTTTAAAATGAAAATTAGCCCATGATTTACTCACCCTCTAGTCATCCTAGGTGTATATGACTTTCTTATTTCTGATGAACACAGTTGGAGTTATATTAATACAATCTTTATAATTGTTACATGTCTAGTCTGATTTGCTTGTTTTTGAGTTTGTTCCTTTGTTCAGTTTTCCCGCCACTCCTGTGTTCCCATGGTCACCGTCATTATGAGTTCATTTGTCCCAGCTGTGTCTTGTTAATTAGTGTAGTCATCACCTTGTTTTCCCTGTGTATTTAAGCCCTCTGTTTGCCCTCTATGTTTGTCGGTTCTCGTTCATGTATACTGGTGTTTTACCGGCATGTTCCCTGAGGTTGAGCTGGAATGCGTGCCTTCGACCGTTCACTCAGGCCAGCATAGTAAAAACCACAAAAGTTCCTTTTCCCGAGTTCTCCTTCGACCTTCATGAGTTTGATCAATACTAAGTTGGTAACAGAAGAACCACCCAAAACAGTTTTCTTTTCTTTTTTTTCACCATTTTTCTCCTTTGTTTTGTTTGAGTTTTCCCCCGTGTTCCCCATGGCCCTTCCCGCTGTCCGTCTTCTCTGCCTGGAGCAGGGAGACCGCCCACTGCAATCTCATACACGGGACTTCCTGGACCTTGCGTGGAAAGACGCAGTTCCCTGACCACTCACTCTGTGGTTTTTACTATGCTGGCCTGAGTGAACGGTCGAAGGCACGTGTTCCAGCGGGCGGTCCAAAAGAAAAATTCGGCGGTACTGGTAAATAACAACTCGCCACTTACCATCGGCCCTGCTGAGGACCGCAGTACCTGTACCACTCCACCACTGCCAGAGACCAGCCAACCACCACCAGCGAGTAACACAACGGAGAAGTCCATTGTGTCGAGCCCACCACAGACCGTGGGGACCGGCCACCCGCGAGAGACGAGCCTGTACCGAGGACAAGGACGGAGTGTGTCATCGTCTTGGAGCCCAGACCATCACCAGCCGGCAACGCCGTACATCGCTGAGGGAGTGACTGTGGAGCTTGAGGGCTTGGGAGGAAAGCCCCGCCCACAACACCACCACTGTGGTAACACTGACTGAGGTCGGTGGCAGCTATATCAAGGAACTAAAGGACATTTTTGAGGAGAATTTAATAGACTTTTTTGGTGAGGTTATTCCTAGTCCCCCTGTTTTTCCAGTGTCTCCTGCCTCTGAATTCCCACCCAGCCTCCCTCTCCCACCTCCTCAGTCGATCTATTCTTCAGTCCTCCCTTCACTGCTGTCCTTCTGCCCCTCTTCTCCACCCACATGCTGTGTGGACACGCCGAGTGTCTTCAGGCTACCAGCTCTGTCAGCTCTGCGTCTGTGCCCACTGCTCTGCCTCGGCCCTTTGACTCTTTGGTGCTCCCCTGGCTCCTCCCTCCCTCAGCTCCACTTGAAACCAGCGGCCAAATGGTTCTTCTTCGGGCTTCCTCATCTCTCCGGCTCCGCCTTGGTCAGTTGTCGACCTGCCTTCACCTGCGGCTTTGTCTGGCTCCGCCTTCCCTTTAGCTCTGCCTTTGTCCTCGGTCCCACCGGTTCAGCCACTGCCCTCTGGTTCCCCAGTTCCACCTCGGGGGCTCGTCGCTGCAGTGCCACCTCGGTCTCCTGGACCATCAGCTTTGCGGGGGCTCATCAGATCTTCGGCTCCATCTGGGTCTCCAGCAGTGGCTGCTTCTCCATTGGTCATCCACAGGGTGTCGTCTGCCTCCAAGTCGACTCCTCCATGGCTCCTCCCACCGTTGACTCTGCCATGGGGCCTCGTCCTGGCTGGTCTCTGTGCCATCTGGCTCCTGCTCCAGGCTCCCCACTGGCTCCTCCCTCCTTCCACGCCCCCATGGACTTTTTTGTTGTTTTGGACTGTGTTCTCCCGTGTTTCTGTGCCCTCCTCCAGAGCCCCCACCCTCCCTCCTCAGTTGTTCCTTTTACGGCGCAAGGGCGTGCCTACTCGGAGGGGGCGTAATGTTACATGTCTAGTCTGTTTTGCTTGTCTTTGAGTTTGTTCCTTTGTTCAGTTTTCCCGCCACTCCTGTGTTCCCATGGTCACCATCATTATGAGTTCATTTGTCCCAGCTATGTATTGTTAATTAGTTTAGTCATCACCTCGTTTTCCCAGTGTATTTAAGCCCTCTGTTTGCCCTCTATGTTTGTCGCTTCTCGTTCATATACTGGTGATTTATCTGCATGTTTCCTAAGTTTGTAATAAAAAGATCCTGTTCCGAGTTCTCCTTCAACTTCGTGAGTTTGATCAACGCTAAGTTGGTAACAGTAATGGGAGTGACAGGGTCCATTGAGTTTGAAGCTCATAAAAGTGCATCCATCCATCATAAACATACTCCACATGGCTCCGGGGGGTTAATAAAGGCCTTCTGAAGTGAATCGATGGGTTGTAGCGTAGCCACATAAGGGGACACATATTTATAGTAGATCAACTAATAAGTGTGAGTAGTTGGTCTTTTGTTTTAAATGCTTTCTCCTGTGATCTCTAATTCTCCGTAATGTGTCTGTTATTGAACTTTATCTCCCATCTTGCGAGATACAGTCCCAAACAGGAACTAGAGAGGGGTTTTTAAATATATAGGACCGGCGATCGGGAGTGCGCTTATTCATTCACAAATCGGATGCGATTATTGGCTGTTTTTTGAGTGGTACTGCCGACCCTTTGTGGAGTATATCCTTTTCCTTGGAGGGTTGGATTGCTCATCCCGGAGGACTTTAAACAGCTGGACAACACACAGATACTGCTCATGGATTTGTAATCATTGCCGGTGAGACTGATCTGACTCTGTATATAGTACATGCTGGACTAAGAGACTTACACACACACACACGTACATATATTCACGATTGAACAATTGTTATTCTGGGTATATTTTGTTGTCTTGTAAATTCACTGGGGATTTTTGTTGTACTATTTGAGTCTACTGTTGTTATTACTCCTCCATTCTTTTTATTTAAACGGAACTATCTCCTTATTTAGTGTAAACTCCACTTAGTTGTTTAGAGGGGTGTTACAGAAAAATATCCATATTTAAAACTTTATCAAGTAAAATATCTAGCGTTGCCAGACCATCTTCCGTATTCAACCTTTGGAAAAAGTGTAACTGCTGTGACGATGACGCCGAACGTAGCGTAAGCGTTTTGAGCTGCGAGAGGCGTTACACTTTCTGTGTAAGTTGAATACGGAAGGCGGTCCGCCAGAAGCTAGATATTTTACTTTATAACGTTTTAAATATGGATATTTTTCTTACACAAACCCATCAGTTCGCTTCAGAAGGCCTTTATTAACCCCCCAAGCCGTGTGGAGTATGTTTATGATGGATGGATGTCCTTCAAACTCGTGAGCACCATTCACTGCCATTATAAAGGTCAGAAGGATTTTTTTTATATAACTCTGACTCTGTTCATCAGAAATAAGAAAGTCATATACACTTGTGTCTTGAGGGTGAGTAAATCATGGGCTAATTTTCATTTTAAAGTGAACTACTCCTTTAATCATCTCAATTCTCATTCATGTCACACTTTTTCAATACTTAGATTTTTTTTTTTTTTTTTTTTTGCAACTATCTGTACATAATATTACCCATTGTTTGGACATGTTAAGATATAAACTAACGTTCAGCTGCAGTGGATATTAAGAAAAAAGGTGTTAAGGCCTAATGTCATTAATCATACCTGTCAGTGTCAAATTCAGAAAAGTCTTGAGTTCTCATTGTACATAATCTTTGACTGGCTGCACCAAGATCTTCTTATTTGACATGGTCTTAAAGGGCACATATTATGCAAAATTCACTTTTACATGGTGTTTAAACATAAATGTGTGTTGGCAGTGTGTGTGTACACAACCACCCTATAATGGTAAAAATCCACCCTCTCTTTTTTTTTTAATCCCCATAAATCATAAGCATTGTCTCAGACCAAGCCGTTTGCAGATTCCTGGCAAAGTGGCGTCACGTTTCACAAAGTGGGCCCCGCCCACAAGTGTTGATGGAGACTGCCGTATTAGCATAGACCCCTCCCTCAGTGAGCTGTAGACAGTCGGCCATGTTTATCTCCTCACCAGATCGATTAACAGCAGCATTCAAGTAAGAAATTTGTTTCCTAATAAAGCTACTAAAGTTATTCAGTCAATAGCCTGAGTGATTTTCAGTTTTTCTTCTGTTTGATTCGTATTAACAGCATACAGCAGTAGGTACTGTATATTACACTGCTGTCACTTTAATACGCAGATTTAATATAGTACACACGGGATTTCTGTACTTGCTGCATAAGTGCGCAGACATAACCAACTGTTTTCATGCAAACTTTGTGTTTCTGACATAACCTTGTGTGCATTTGACAGTTTAATCGCAATAACACATAAAAAAGAGAACTAGTCTAGTTTAATAGCCTATCACGGACGCGCTGACATCCAGCTCTCTGTGCGCATGCGTCGGGTGTGTGTGCTCAAGTTGAGAGTGATTTAAAGGCTTTAAAACGCATGCATCATACTGTACACAGGATAATATTTCATGATGATGAAGAACTGCAATGTCACGTGAGCATGTCCGTGATAGAGATGATTATAACCAAACAGATGTATCATGTTTAAGTTTTCATTTGCGTGTTCACGAGCTGTGAAGGCTCCGCACTCTGGGGTGGGGAGCAGCAGCTCATTTGCATTTAAAGGAGACACAAACAGCTAATGTTTCTCAAACCAAAAAATGTGCATTTTTAAAATGGTATATTAAATGATCTGTTAGGAATTTTGATCTGAAACTTCACAGACACACTCTGGGGACACCTGAGACTTATACTAAATCTTGTAAAAAGGGGCATAATATGTGCCCTTTAAGGGATACACTCACTGTTGAAGCTGATGTTTTGAATATATTTCTAATAAATGTCTCACAAATGAAAAGCAATGTGCCTCCTAAATGCTATTTTAACATATCACACTTGTGCATATTGTGCATATGATGAAAATCAACATATTTCCATCCTTCCTCAGCCAGCACAAGCACCAGAAACCGCCAGCACCCTTTGCCCTTAAAGACCTAAGAAAAATGAAGAAAACAAAGAAAACAAAGCTGGGAAATCCTTCAAGCACAATATGCCAACAAAATATGGCAACTGTCTTAATTTTTTGACAGTGTACAGGGGCTAACTCTTAACTGCCAGGCTGTGCATCTATGGGGGAGCAGACAGTGAGCAGTTTATGTAACAGTGATTACAAGCTCAGGATTTAGTAAACCACTGCACATATTAATACTTCTCAGGCCATCTGTTTCACCTCTTGCTTGCCTTCTTTAATGTTTAGCATTCTTTAACACACATTAAACCGTTTTCAGCATTGGTCTAAATAGGTAAACTATTAAGTTAAAATAACACATATTTATCACATAATAACAAAGTTTCAAAATGTTTCAGCTTGTTCAAGAGAAAGATTCCTAATTCTGAGTTATGATTGTATCACTAGTTTTGTCCTGAGGCTACGACAGTAACTGTCATCCCACGCTTGAAATAGGTAGAGAAGGACGAATCTCAGATTATTCATGCCTGTAAATGAAACGCTGGAAGAGGTGACATAATCAACACGTATGCACGTCAACTGTTCAAGGCTGCCAGATATGACACTATTTTGGGAGAACCAGCAACTAGGCTTCCCGGTTTCTGAAGCGCGAGCTACAATGAGGCGCACAGTAAATCACATGACAGGTAGAAAAAGTGTCAGCAGGTACTCATAAGATTTGCCTGCCAAACCAGGTGTGAATGTCATCAATCAGGACACCAACACATGGAATTAATTCTGAGACAAGATAGAAAAATAGGATCTATAGAGTCTTTACTGCTTTACTATTTTTACATTCTAAAGAAGATATATGGACATTGAAATCAAATATAATACATATTTGTGACCATGGACCCAAATATATTGTATGGGACAAAATGATCGATTTTTATTTTTTTGCCAAAAATCATTAAGTAAATATCATGATATTTGTAAATATCCTACTGTAAATATATAAAAATGTATTATTATTATTATTAGTAGTAGTAATATACATTGCTAAGGACTTAATTTGGACAACTTTAAAGGCGATTTTCTCAATATTTAGATTTTTTTTTCAGATTTCAAATTCCATATTTTCAAATAGTTGTTTCTCGCCAAATATTGTCCTATGGAAAGGTTATTTATTCAGCTTTCAGATGATGTGTAAATCTCAATAATAATAAAAAAAGACCCTTATGACTGGTTTTGTGGTCCAAGATCACATTTGGCAATGAACATTATTCTAAAACTGTGATGCTACTGTAGAGAAAAGAAAGTTATGGTGGAAAATGTTAAGTGTTTCAGCGCTGAAATGTTTTGCGATCCCTACTGCAGAGGCAATACTCTCTTCAAAGTGTGTTAAAAAAAGGCAGAATAACAATTTCCTTCTTCACAAAGTACTGTAACCAGCTCAAAAATAAATTCAAAATGATGGTCAAAGTGAGAGAAGTTTTGGAAAAAAAAGTAACATATTAAATATAGTTTAATACAGTGGTTTACAGGCTTTTTCTACTGGGCCACCCTTGTACCCACATAAAGACATTCTCAGACATGACCTTGCTTGCAAAATCCTGTAGGATTTATTTGAAGCATTATAATCAACAAAGTACTACAACTTCTTAACTTCAACGGGCTTCTCTTTGTGGTCATGATGTGAAGTCTCTAAGTGACATTTTAACTTCTTCGCCTTCATTCTGTCAGAAGCTAATATTTTGAGGCAACGAGCACACTGTGGTCTCTCTTCATTACCCACCGTTGTACTGGCGAATCCAAGGACGAGATATGCCTTGTCATATTTTCTTGTCCTGAGGCGGTCTACACTGGACGCAACAAAGTGAACATTGCAAATCCATTTGTCCTTTGTATCAGAAGCTGCATGAGTGCTTGGAGTACATTAGAATTAGAATGGGGCATATGTTTAGACATCATTTATTATTATGGGTTCAATTTGTTTTTATCCTGTCACACTGTGCCGTGACACTTGAGTATGGTGTAGACTTGTTGGGTAAATCTCAATCAGCTCCCTAGTTCAGTAGTCAGGGCACCGATCAGGGAGTCAGCCATTTTAAGGGCTGTCTCAATCGCAAAATCCTTCCAGTGCACTGAAACAATTGCTCCCTAAAATACCAATAATAACAAATACCAGTAATGATGTTGTACAATGACAACATTGTCACTTTGCCGGAAATAGAGTCATCATTGTTCCAATGTGTATTGAACCAGCATCCTTTACTGTCCTTACCAGTTCCCAAATTCATGTACATGATTTACTGATTCACAAGTTCGGGAGCTAGGGAACTGATTGAGACGCACCCGTTGTCTTGGTACTTGTCACATCTGAATTACTGTACATTCATCATGTGCTTTACGTTTACATGGCACTGGCAGTCCTTTCACAAATTTGTCCATGCTTAGTGCAGAACCATGTATCATTCATTTATATATTTATATTTAATACATGGCTCCCTGGAATAATCAATTTTGATTCTTTAATCACAGCATCTAGAGGTCTGTTATTCCACGACAACAACCGCTACAAATGATGAACAGGCCACTCGTGCGGGTACTGCGAGTCATCTTGAGGTAATGAATAATGTAAAATTAATCATTTGTGTACAGTCTTTTACAATCTAGGGCCTTGTCCAACTTTTTATATGCCTCTCATGTTTTTTTAGCTTAGTAACTAATGTTAATTTTAGATTTATTAGATTTCTATAATACACCAAATAAGTAAGCTTGACCAGAGTTCTTGTAGGAAGAAGAATTTATTAAAGGGAGTGTAGCACAATTCTTCATCAATGATGTTAGTGTGCTGGCCTTCAAAGAATCTTAACCCAAAGTTCTGTCTGGGCTTCAAACAATAGATACCATTAGGATCTCACTGGAGATCCAAGTGGAGCAACAAGATATCCTGCGGAACACAACTCAGTTGATTGCATCTGAGGCATGTAAATGCATCTGGCCTAAATATATGGACCATTTGGTTCACACCTTTACAGACACAGTACATAGATACAGCCTCAGAATCAGCCAGGCATCATGCCATCAGTTTAGTTGATGCGTTATTTGAAAATGGTTTAGTCTATCAGAAATCATTTAACATCTTTTGCCAGCATAATCTGAATATGATCTGAGTCAATTTTGGTGAATGTTGAACTGTCTAGAAGGAGTTCAAAATAAGCCAAAGAATGACCAAATAAGGCATTATTGGTATGATTGTAGTAGTAGTCAGTTTATTGTCACATCACCAAAGCACATGTGCCTTGGAGAGTGAAATTCTTGGGAGCGTGCTCCAGACAATTGCAGTAACAGTTAACATAACCATACAACCTTAAGCAGGTAAAAACAGAAAAAAGTGCAATGTGCACATACATATAGTTAGTACACACAGTGTACTATTGGACATACTTACAGTCAGTACTACATTACACATTATACTCTGAAAGTACATGCATACAGTTAGCACCACGTTAAACACTATACACATTAAACACTATACACATTAAACACTAAGCACTATACACATTAAGCACTATACACAGAATATACACATTAGACACTATACACATTAGACACTATACACAAACACAATACACAGAATATACACATTAAGCACTATACACATTAAGCACTGTACACAGAATATACACATTAAGCACTATACACAAGAAACACTATACACAGAATGTACACGTTCTACATTATTGATATTTATACGTATAAAATGATGATGATTGTATGTGAACTGGATACAGAATGTCATGAGTGTGCATCGGATGTATCCAGTGGTAACCGGTAGATAGTGTGGTGATAAATGAAGTGTGTGTATATAGTCCAGTGTTGACTGTTATAGTTGAGTGCGTGTGTGGCATGCCATATTGTGGGAGTATGCTGTAGAGAGTATTCGTTTTGAGCGCTCAATAGTCTGATAGCCTGAGGGAAAAGCTATCCCTAAGTCGGCTAGTGCGGGATCGGATGCTGCGGAGACGTCTTCCTGAGGGCAGCAGAGAGAGCAGTCTGTGGGACGGGTGGCTGGAGTCACTGATGATCCTCCGGGCCTTCCTTGCACACCGCCTGGTGTAGATGTCCTGGAGGAGGGAAGCTCACCTCCAACAATGTGGCTGGCAGTTCGCACGACCCTCTTCAGAGCTTTGCGGTTGCCAGCGGTGCTGTTTCCGAACCAGGCCGTGATGCAGCCCGTCAGGATGCTCTCTATGGTGCACGTGTAGAAGGATCTGAGGATGCTGCGGCTCATTCCAAACTTCCTCAGCCGTCTCAGGAAGAAGAGGCGTTGATGTGCCTTCTTCAGCACTGCGTCGGTGTGTGTGGACCAGGTGAGATCCTCACTGATGTTGACACCGAGGAACTTAAAGCTGTTAACCCGCTCCACTGGTGTCTTGTCGATGGTGATGGGTTTGTTTTCTGCTCTGTCTCCTGAAATCCACCACCAGCTCCTTGGTCTTGTCGGTGTTGAGTGAGAGGTGGTTCTCCTGACACCATTTAGTCAGAGTGCTCACCTCCTCTCTGTAGGCGGTCTCATCGTTGTCGGTGATCAGGCCTATCACTGTTGTGTCATCGGCGAATTTGACAATGACGTTGGAGCTGTGTGTGGCTGTACAGTCATGTGTGTACAGGGAGTACAGGAGTGGGCTGAGGACACAGTCCTGAGGAGCACCAGTGTTGAGGGTCAGAGGGGATGATGTGTTGTTGCCCATTCTGACCACCTGACTTCTGCCTGTCAGGAAGTCCAGGATCCAGCTGCACAGAGATCTGTTTAGTCCCAGAGTCTGGAGCTTCGCAAAAAGTGTAGTGGGCACTATGGTGTTAAATGCTGAGCTGTAGTCCACAAACAGCATTCTCACATAGGTGTTCTTATTTTCCAGGTGGGAGAGAGCAGTGTGAAGGGTGAAAGCAATAGCATCATCTGTAGAACGGTTACTACGATATGCAAATTGTAGCGGCAGCACATGAGCAGATGTGATCTCTGATGAGTCTCTCAAAGCACTTGCTGAAGATGGGTGTGAGAGCAACAGGCCTCCAGTCATTTAAGCAGGTGGTTTTGCTTTTCTTTGGTATTGGCACAATGGTGGATTTTTTGAAGCACGAGGGAACCACAGACAGACAGAGGGAGAGATTGAAAATGTCTGTGAAAACACCGGCTAGTTGTAATGCGCATGCTCGGAGCACGCGGCCGGGGATGCCATCAGGACCCGCAGCCTTCCGGATATTTACCCGTCGGAAGGATCGGGTTACATCCGCGACGGAGACGGTGAGTGCACTCACGTCTCCTGCAGCAGCTGCGGGAGCGCGCTCTGTGTGGGCGGTGTTGTGAGCCTCGAAACGAGCATAAAAGTTATTCAGCTCATCCGGTAGAGAGGCGGCAATGTTCACCGTAGCTGGTTTATTCCCTTTAAAGTCTGTGATGTTATTGATTCCCTGCCACATACTTCTTGCATCGTTGGTGTTGAATTGATCTTCAACTTTGTTTTTATATTGTCTTTTTGCGGCTTTGATGGATTTTCTGAGATCGTAACTGGTTTGTTTGCGATCATCAGCATTACCGATTTAAAAGGATGTTCGTGCTGACAAGGCTGCTCGACATCGCTATTTATCCACGTTTTTTTGTTGGGGTAGATACGGATTGTTTTAGTCGGCACAACGTCTTCTACACACTTCCTGATGAAACACGTTACAGTCTCTGAGTACACCTCTATGTCGTCATCAGAAGCTGCCCGGAACATGTTCCAGTCCACGTGATCAAAACAGTCCTGTAGTGTAGCGTCTGATTGGTCCGACCAGCATTGGATTGTCCTGAGGGCGGGTGCTTCCTGTTTCAGTTTCTGCCTGTAAGCAGGCAGGAGCAGGATGGAAGAGTGATCTGATTTGCCGAAAGGTGGGCGCGGGAGAGATTTGTATGCGTCCCGAAAAGGAGAGTAACAGTGGTCCAGTACACGATCACCACGCGTGTTGATGGTGATGTGCTGAAAGTATTTTGGGGCTATTGTTCTGAAGTTGGCTTTGTTAAAGTCCCCCGTAACAACAAACGCTGCTTCTGGGTACGCGGTTTCCTGCTCACTTATATTCCCATACAGTTCCTTGAGTGCCTGTTCTGTGTTGGCTTGAGGAGGAATATAAACAGCTGTGATTATGACCGCTGTAAATTCCTCGGTAGCCAGAATGGTCGGCACAGAAGCATGTGAAATTCCAGATCAGGGGAGCAGAAGGATTTAATGGAGTGTAGGTTCCTTTCATCACACCACGAGTGGTTGACAAATAAACAAACACCCCACCTCTGCTTTTCCCCGTGAGCTCTTTCGTTCTGTCCGAACGGTGCACGGAGAACCCTGTGAGCTCGATGGCTGAGTCTGGAACCACTGCAGACATCCAGGTTTCTGTGAGGCAAATAATGCAGCAGTCCCTTGTTTCTCGTTGGTATGAGACGTGTGCCCGCAGTTCACAGAGTTTGTTGTCCAGTGACTGAACGTTAGCCAGCAGAATGGTTGGGAGAGGAGGTCGGAGGGGACGACGTCTGAGTCTTACTAGGACGCCGGCTCTCTTCCCTCTTTTCCGGTGACTTTTCCTCCGTCGCGCCCGTGCGACCCAGACAAAGGGCTCTGATGCGGTGTCTGTAAACAGCGCGCCAGCCTTCAAGAACTCAAAGTCCGGTTCGCGCTTCGCGACGTAGGAACCTATGCTTAGAAGCGTGTGTCTATCGTAGACAGTTTTACAAACAACATCCAACACGTAGAACAACATAAAAACAAGTAAAACAAACGAAAAACCGCAAAGTTTGCTCGGTGCTCGCAACACGGCCGCCATACTCGGCGCCATCTTGAGCTAGAAATAAAAGTGATATTGTCTGTATGACTCAAGAAATAGATCAAGACCAGTTTCATTAAAATAAGCAAAAATTAATCCTCTGAATCCTCTAAATTAATCAAAAGCTATTACTTTTTTTTTTACTTTATTAAAATTTCTGTCACAAAACTTATTAAGTACCTTAAAGGACATGGTGCTGATGACACATACCGATTTTTGTAACAGTACACTAATGCTTTCATAAAATACAGCATTTTACAACAAAATAAGAAATAGTTGACGCTCAAAATCGTCGATATGGGAAAACTGGGTACCATTCGACCATTGTGCTGATATTATTGGGCAAACCACTCAGAAGTTATAATCAAAAAGGGCTAATTTTCATATCTGCTCACCAATAGGTGGCACTGTGCCAAAACACTGCAGGCAGCCTCATGTCATGTTTGTGATTTTTCAAGATTTGTCTTTATACGCTAGAGTTGCAGAGATATAGCCTCACATCCATTTTGACATGTTTTTGTAGTTCTCATGTGCTCCTTCTCAATAGTTCAGATGCTGACAAATCTGCAAATACATTACAATTGCAGACTTCTGCAAATAAAGTCCCTGCTGCCAGGATATACCAGACTCAGGTAGTAAGAAGAGCCGGGTCCACGGTGTCAACCCAAGCAACTCATAATCTTTCCTTGGGTCTGTATCCTTCCCAGTTATCAAGGTACTCAAGATGACCCCTCTGGCATCAGAAGCCCAGGATTTCTTTCACAGCATAGACAGGCCCATCTTCAAGGAGCAAAGGCAGGGTTAATTCACTGGACCAGGCTCTGTGGAGG
This sequence comes from Paracanthobrama guichenoti, assembly GCA_018749465.1. Lineage (NCBI taxonomy): Eukaryota > Metazoa > Chordata > Actinopteri > Cypriniformes > Gobionidae > Paracanthobrama > Paracanthobrama guichenoti. The sequence continues at coordinate 29,447,192 of CM031963.1, forward strand.
AAGGAGACACAGGAGGGTGATGAAGTTTTAATAGGGAAATGTGGAATGTGGGGTGGACTTTGTAGTGAGGTTTGAGTTGTAGTTGGTATGTGACAGGATTAATCTGCTTGACTATGGTGAAGGGACCAATGTATGTGGGACTTTTTACTGGGCAGCGACAGTCAGATGTCCTTTGTCAATACTCACACCATCTACCTGGGCTAGTTGTTGGATCTTCAGACATTGGCGTGGCTCTTTTGATGGCACACTGCCTGCTACAGATGGTGGACCCTCTCACTCTCCTGGAACCAATGATTAACTGCAGGGACCTCTGATGGCCCCCCTTACCAGGGGAAGAGAAGGGGTTCGAAACCAAGTATGCACTGAAAGGGCATGAGACCAGTAGCTGGCTGCTTGAGTGAGTCTGCATACTCTGCCCATTCCTCTGGTTCTGAGGAATCTTCTAATCTTCTGGATCTTTCACTCCTTTCTGCATATTGCTTTGGGAGTGAAATCCGAAATCCAGAGGAGAAACTCACGGTCACACCCAGGAGGGCAAAGAAGGCCTTCCAGACCTGGGAGACTAACTGAGTCCGAAGTTCTGAAACACAGAGTTGAATAGGAGTTCAACTGTTTCCATTGCAGTAGGAAGACCCTTGTGGGGTGCCAAATAGCAGGCCTTGGAGAATCTTTCTACAATGGCCAAGGGCGATGGGGAACGGGAGAATGGTAGAAGCTGGCCAGATGGTAAGTGGCATTGAGTTTTGGACTCCTGACATCCCTGGAATAACCTTCTGATGTCCTGGGCCATCCGAGGCCACCAGAACCGTTTCTGGGGGAGTGAGAGGGTTTGATTGGTCCCTGAGTGGCTCGTGCCCACTAAAGAATGTGCAGATTTAATTAGGGGTATATGTTGGGATGTTGGGACAGGTTGACAGGTCAACCTGGCAGAGCAGTCTCGTTGGTGGTATCCTCTGTGAGACTATCAGCCAGGGACCACTGGATGGGACTGATGACAACATTAGGTGGTAAGATGGTTTCAGGAGTTTCGTGGGTTTCCTCAGGGTAGAAGAGATGGGAAAGAGCATCAGTCTTCACATTATTTATCCCTGGACAATAGGAGATTATTAACTCAGAGCATGTGAAGAAGAGGGTCTATATTGCTTGCCTGGGTTTGAGTGTCTTGGCCTCACCAAAATATTCTAGGTTGCAGTGGTCAGTGAGTACCAGGAATGGAAAAAGCCACCACTCCTCAAAGTCTAACTTGATGGCGAGCAGATCGCAGTTGCCAATGGCACAATTTTGCTCTGCTGTGGACAGCTTTTTGAAGAAGGTGCATGGATTTTGAAGAAGGTGCAGACAAGACGGCCCCATAGATGTGTCAATTTTTACCACTAAGCGTTTGTCTTGATCAGGATGGTGAAGGCATGTTTCAGTCGTTGGAAGGTGTGGGTGGTGTCTTGTGACCAGGACAGAGACTTGGACTTGGATTCCAAGAGAGAGAATAATGGAGCTGTGATGGAGCTGTAGTTCTTGATATTCCAGCAGTAGAAGTTGGCAAAACCCATTAAGCACTGGAGCTCTTTAATGGTGGTTGGAATGGACCAGGATTTCACTGCTTTGAACTTACCCTTATCCATCTTAATACCTTCAGTGCCAATGTGATATCAGAGGAACTGGGTGGAGGCTTGGTGGAATGTGCACTTCTCCACATTGAGATAGAGGTGAAGTTTCCAAAGCTTTTCCTGGATCAGCACAACATGTTAGTGATATTCGGCCAGGTTCCAGGAGTATACCAGGATCATGGAGATACACCTGGAATATAGTCATGAAACCTTAGAACACGGAAGGGGCATTGACCAGGCCATACAGCACGATGGCCTCATAGTGCCCAGTATGTGTCACAAAGGCATATCCAATTTGAGGTTGTATGCACTTCTGAGGTCCAGCTTGGTGAAGACAGTGGTTCCATGAAGCAATTCCAAAGCAGCTGGGATAAGTGAAGTGGATAATTAAATTTTATGGGGATCTTATTGAGGGACTGCCTCCATCGCCTTTTGTTCTGGCTCACTGAGTATGAGGTAGTTTGCACAGTCCCATGACCATTGTGGGGCAACTGAGAGGCTTGTTTGTGGCAGAAGACTTGAAAGTGGGAATAACAGGATGAGATGTTGACAGACTGCTGTTCCACAGGACTCTCGATGGAGGTTGAATTAATGGTTACCACTTGTTGCTGTGGAGGGATAGGCCGGTCTGGGAAGCAGTCAGGAAAGCACCGGGAGCCCCACTTTAAGATGTCACCATTGGACCAGGACAGGATGAGATTGTTTCATGAGCCAGGGACACCCTAAGATGACATCGACTGTCGACAATCTTCTCATTATGAAAGTAGCCCACATTCAGCTGGATGGGAGACATACAATAACGAACACTGCCATGGCTGAGGGGTTTTCCTATAATGAAGTGGACTTTGTAGCAGGATTCGCAGAGCCTTTTTTTGAGGTTGAAATTATGGTAGAGCACTCCTGAAATGAATTTGCCTGCTGACCCAGAGTCGAGGAGGGCTGAAACTGACATTGAAACAGAGGCATTAAGTGTAATGATGGTGGCAAGAGATGATGTACTGACTGTTGGACAGGTTACAAAATTCACTAAAAGGCGTGGTGGATGGACAAGACACCCTACAATGACATGTCCCCCTGAGCTGCAGAATTAGCAGCGCTGGGTCAGCTGTCATTAGCGCTCAGCTGAAGTTAAATGAGTGGTGTTTAACTGCATGGGTTTACTGCCTGGTCCTGGGGTACTGGGAGTGACTGGCTGACGGTGGAACAGGGTGAACTGCAGGGTAAGGGAATCAGTTCTTCATAAGATGAGCCACTCTGATTGACAGTTGGATGAAGCGCTCAAGCACCATTGAAACGTCATATGCTGAGAGATGCAGCTGCAATGCCAGTTCAAGTGCCTGGTGATAATTTATGAGAAGAGCTGGATGCTGCTAGGGTACGAAACTTAAGAGAATAGTTAGTTATTGAGTTTTTTTCCCTGATGCAATTTATAAAGTTGGCTTTTATTGTAGAGTGAACAGTGAAACCTCCATAGATGGTGAGAGAAAAGTCCCATTGTTTCTGTACTCTGTGGGGAAAAGGACTCAAGAGTTTGGCTCAAGTGTGGGTATAAAGGTGGTGATTCAGTTCATGTCTGTGGAAAAGTAGAGACAGAGAAAACATTAGTTTTGCATTCCCTTTGTGGCTCTCCCCGTGGGTCTGTAGAGTGGCCTTTTTTAACAAGCTGTTGTGATTGCAATCAGGCCATTCCTTGTTTTTGTTTCCTCTGCCTCTAGACGTGCATGATTGTGGTTGCCAGGGGTGACGCTGATACTGACATGGACAACTCTTTACACTGTGTAGAAGGGTGGCAAAGGAGTGCTGGTGTGACAGAGGTGTCTGATGCAAAAGTGTTTCCTGGTGTGTTGAATGCACAGCAATGGAAGTCCACTAAATCTTTGAATGGGTCCAGTCCCTCTGGGTTCATTTTTGTTCTGGCCATCTGTCAAGATATACCAGACTCAGAGACAGTTAGTTGAACCCAAATGCAGGCGTTTATTTACACAGTGGTAGAGGAATCAATGCAGGTAAGTGAATGAGAGGTAGACAGTTCAATGATGAGATAATGAATGTATAACAATGTTCTCTTTTCTTTATCAGGGTATCAAATGATCCGCACACAGCAGAGCAAATGAGACATTGGCACACACACAGGAAGGATGCTAGTGAGTATAAGGCTGAGTAATACAAAACATAGAGGTTACCAGAGGATCGCTGGATTTAACAAAGGAGATCGCCAGAGACTTAAGAGCCAAACACCAAGGTAAGTAGAGCAGGTAAAGAGTTTGTTCCCTAGTCGTAGGCCAGATGCTGAGTGACTGTTGGTGTGTGCTTATATGAAAAGTGGTGATTGTGGTTCTGTGGGTCAGGTGATTCAGTAATCGAGTAAGGGTTATGTGAATGACGGAGTCTGGTTTGTCTGTGACACCTGTATGGGTTTACTATCATCTTTTGTGTGTGTATGGCCTGGTAAGCCCTACATTATATGGACAAAATGTCCCCACAAAGATGTAGAAATGTTTTGGTCCCTCTGAGGAAAACAGCTTATAAATTATACTAAGTGATGTTTTTTTTTTTTATGTAAAAATGCTGTTTTCTGTGATGGGCAGGTTTAGGGGTAGGGTTAGTAAGGGGAGAGAATATACAGTGTGTACAGTATAAAAATCATTATGCCTATAGAAAGTCCCCATAAAACATGAAAACACAACGTGTGTGTGTGTGTGTGTGTGTGTGTCTGGTCATTCCATTGGTTGAATTTGAAGATGTCCTGTCTCTCTAATAATTTTCACATTATACTAATTGTGTTTTGTATAGGATAGGAAAAGATATAGGATAGGCGAAAAAAAAAAATCCTCTCATGATAGACAGACAGTGGTCTCCTACCATGTTCCTATCAATCAACATGAAGCTTGACCGACCTCCCCTTGAATGCTGTGACCACTTGGCTAAATGCCACCTTTGGTTTCTTTTCTTCTTTTCCTTTTTCTCTTTTCTCCACACTTAAATGGCAAAGGGCAAAATTCCCCCTAGAATGCATTAAGTACCAGCCTGTCAGAAATTAGTGCTCGGCTCAGTTAGAAGCAAGCTATGGTCAGAACATTCAGTTGCTTTGACTGTATAAAAGAGTCACAAGTTAAAGCAATATACTAAAGGTATTTGAGCTTGTTTAATTTACAGGACTTTTTCACTGTGCCCAGATCCAAAATAGATCTTATATTTATTAAAAAGAGAAAAGAATTAAATAAAAAAAATAGTATTTTTCAATGCTTCTATCACTGATTTATAGATGCATATCGTAGATGAACGGATGGCATTGGGACACATTACAAAATATGTTTAATACAAGAACAACATAATGAAGCAAAGAAAAAAAATCAGCTTTCAATAGGAAAAGATGCTTTAAAGACATGTAATTACTACCCTCTCACACAAGGACTATAATCAAATTTAAGCCTCGTCTGCCAGTCTGCCACTATAGTCCAAGTCTTCAGAGATGAAGGTCAAGAGTTTAGCAGTTTAGACAAAGGCTTTCAATCAGAGAGCATTGCCACATAATTTCCTTAACCTGTAATCACTAATTGATCAATCTCTGTTATAAAATGATAGTATTGTAAGTGCTTTTATAGAAAGGTTTATATAATAAGGCTTGACATTCTTAAAACATTATTATTTATTAAAGTTTAAAGGGTACATAACACACACAGTTTCTGTCAGTCTCATGTTAATCTTAAGTACCTATAGAGTAGTATTGCATCCTTCATATCTCAGAAGAGTCTTTAGTTTGATCATATTTATAAAAGACAGATACACTGTACCGATTGTTTCAGAAAACACACACACACACACACACACACACACACACACACACACACACACACACACACACACACACACACACACACACACACACACACACACACACACACGCACACACAAAATACATCATGGCATTATCCCTGGATAACTTTCCTTTCACTATACGTCCGTGTTGTTGACATTATAGGCACTTACGTGCCGATTGCCAACAAAACACATTTGATGCAGTTTCACTCACCACCTGTGGTTTCCACTCATGACCGGTAACAAACATGGTAACAAACACACTTGCTGAACTCCGTTGCTGCTCTGGAAAAAACAAACTGCATCCACTGTTTTCCTTAAAGTGCACATAAATCAGAATGCACGAAATAGCATAAAACCCCCTAGACCCCCGCCCCCTTTAAGATATTTTTTTTCTTGCAGTAAACATTAAAATGAAACACATAAACACATACTTATTTTAGTATTATTGTGGAGGTTTATAACATCTCCTAATCTTAACCCCAACCCCTAAGCCTGGGCCCCTCTTTTGTTGCACTTTTGAGATTAAGCATCATTTACTTTAGTATATTTATTAATCCTTTTCCCTCGTGAAGACTTCTGGCTGGTCCCCACAATGTATTCCCACAAATGAAAGAAAAAACTCTTACAGCAAAAGTTTTTACAGTTTTTCTTACAGCAAAAATTTAATAAAATAAACATTTGACCATGCTTCATTTTTCCTGTGGCTCTACTAGCAAAGTTTCATTTGGAGATAACAGCTGGTGACAGGTGGAAGAGGTTTTACAGAAAGTTAGCTTGAGCATATGGAACCAGCTCGGCACCAGTGTGTTTCCATGGTAATGTGAAGTTAACCTTATTTTCGTGTAGCACTTATCATTTCCTTCGCAACAGACAAATCACACTTGCTCTCACAGACTTGAGCTAAATGTGTTCTTGTGTCACACTTACACAAATAATCCAAGGGTGTGTTCATCTACATTAGCATAGCTTATGTCCAGCATACTCAAGGTGCCTTCAATCATCAATCAGAAATATGCAAATGTTTGCATATAGGAAAAATAAGGAACATCAGAAGTAGTGGCTCCCTTTGAGCTATGGGAAGTTATAGACAGATAAAAAGGTAACACTTTATAATAACTGCACGCTATGAATCATTAGTTAAGCATTAGTAAATAGATAATTCATCATTTATAAAGCATTTATAGACATTAGTAAGCAGTTTATAAATACAACTATAAAGGCTTTGTTCTTGATTTATAATCATATCTATAATGTGTTTAATAATTGTATTTTCATACTTAATTAATTATTAATTTATCATTTTTAAAATACATTTACAAACCAGTTATTTAGGAGTTATCAGAGGTTCATAAGATAATTTATAAAGTGTAAGTAAATGATTAATAAACTATTTAAATATACATGTATACATATTATTTAGACATATAGCAATAGTTACTCAGTGTGTTAATACATGTCTTATTAACATGTATTCCTACTGTAATTCTTTTACAAAGGATATTTTGCTGATATTGATGTGGGATACGAGTAAAGTTAGGGACAGGTGTGGTGGTGTGGGTAAGTTTAAGTGTAGGATTAGGGACAGGTGTGGTGGAATGGGTAAGTTTAAGGGTAAAGTTAGGGACAGGTGTGGTGGAATGGGTAAGTTAAAGGGTAAAGTTAGGGTCAGGTGTGGTGGTATGGGTAAGTTTAAGGGTAAAGTTAGGGACAGGTATAGTGGAATGGGTAAGTTTAAGGGTAAAGTTAGGGTCAGGTGTGGTGGTATGGGTAAGTTTAAGGGTAAAGTTAGGGGCAGGTGTGGTGGTATGGGTAAGTTTAAGGGTAGGGTTAGGGACAGGTGTGGTGGAATGGGTAAGTTTAAGGGTAGGATTAGGGACAGGTGTGGTGGAATGGGTAAGTTTAAGGGTAAAGTTAGGGACAGGTGTGGTGGTATGGGTAAGTTTAAGGGTAGGGTTAGGGTCAGGTGTGGTGGTATGGGTAAGTTTAACGGTAGGATTAGGGACAGGTGTGGTGGAATGGGTAAGTTTAAGGGTAAAGTTAGGGACAGGTGTGGTGGTATGGGTAAGTTTAAGGGTAAAGTTAGGGACAGGTATAGTGGAATGGGTAAGTATAAGGGTAGGGTTAGGGACAGGTGTGGTGGTATGGGTAAGTTTAAGGGTAGGGTTAGAGACAGGTGTGGTATGGGTAAGTTTAAGGGTAAAGTTAGGGACAGGTGTGGTGGTGTGGGTAAGTTTAAGCGTAGGGTTAGGGACAGGTGTGGTGGTATGGGTAAGTTTAAGGGTAAAGTTAGGGACAGGTATAGTGGAATGGGTAAGTTTAAGGGTAGGGTTAGGGACAGGTGTGGTGGAATGGGTAAGTTTAAGGGTAGAATTAGGGACAGGTGTGGTGGTGTGGGTAAGTTTAACGGTAGGATTAGGGACAGGTGTGGTGGAATGGGTAAGTTTAAGGGTAGGGTTAGGGACAGGTGTGGTGGTATGGGTAAGTTTAAGGGTAGGGTTAGAGACAGGTGTGGTATGAGTAAGTTTAAGGGTAGGGTTAGGGACAGGTGTGGTGGTATGGGTAAGTTTAACGGTAGGATTAGGGACAGGTGTGGTGGAATGGGTAAGTTTAAGGGTAAAGTTAGGGACAGGTGTGGTGGTATGGGTAAGTTTAAGGGTAAAGTTAGGGACAGGTATAGAGGAATGGGTAAGTTTAAGGGTAGGGTTAGGGACAGGTGTGGTGGTATGGGTAAGTTTCAGGGTAGGGTTAGAGACAGGTGTGGTATGGGTAAGTTTAATGGTAAAGTTAGGGACAGGTGTGGTGGTATGGGTAAGTTTAAGGGTAAAGTTAGGGACAGGTATAGTGGAATGGGTAAGTTTAAGGGTAGGGTTAGGGACAGGTGTGGTGGAATGGGTAAATTTAAGGGTAGAATTAGGGACAGGTGTGGTGGTATGGGTAAGTTTAACGGTAGGATTAGGGACAGGTGTGGTGGAATGGGTAAGTTTAAGGGTAAAGTTAGGGACAGGTGTGGTGGAATGGGTAAGTTTAAGGGTAGGGTTAGGGACAGGTGTGGTATGAGTAAGTTTAAGGGTAGGGTTAGGGACAGGTGTGGTGGTATGGGTAAGTTTAACAGTAGGATTAGGGACAGGTGTGGTGGAATGGGTAAGTTTAAGGGTAAAGTTAGGGACAGGTGTGGTGGTATGGGTAAGTTTAAGGGTAAAGTTAGGGACAGGTATAGAGGAATGGGTAAGTTTAAGGGTAGGGTTAGGGACCGGTGTGGTGGTATGGGTAAGTTTCAGGGTAGGGTTAGAGACAGGTGTGGTATGGGTAAGTTTAATGGTAAAGTTAGGGACAGGTGTGGTGGTGTGGGTAAGTTTAAGAGTAGGGTTAGGGACAGGTGTGGTGGTATGGGTAAGTTTGAGGGTAGGGTTAGGGACAGGTGTGGTGGTATGGGTAAGTTTAAGGGTAGGGTTAGAGACAGGTGTGGTATGGGTAAGTTTAAGGGTAAAGTTAAGGACAGGTGTGGTGGTATGGGTAAGTTTAAGGGTAAAGTTAGGGACAGGTGTGGTGGTATGGGTAAGTTTAAGAGTAGGGTTAGAGACAGGTGTGGTATGGGTAAGTTTAAGGGTAAAGTTAGGGACAGGTGTGGTGGTGTGGGTAAAGTTAGGGACAGGTGTGGGTAAGTTTAAGGGTAAAGTTATGGACAGGTGTGGGTAAGTTTAAGGGTAAAGTGTGTGACAGTGTGGTGGGGTGGGTAAGTTTAAGGGTAAAGTTTGGGACGGTGTGGTGGTGTGGGTAAGTTTATGGGTAAAGTTAGGGACGGTGTGGTGGTGTGGGTAAGTTTAAGGGTAAAGTTAGGGACAGGTGTGGTGGTGTGGGTAAGCTTAAGGGTAAAGTTAGGGACGGGTGTGGTGGTGTGGGTAAGTTTAAGGGTAAAGTTAGGGACGGGTGTGATGGTGTGGGTAAGTTTAAGGGTAAAGTTAGGGCCAGGTGTGGTGGTATGGGTAAGTTTAAGGGTAAAGTTAGGGACGGGTTTGGTGGTGTGGGTAAGTTTAAGGGTAGGGTTAGGTGTAAGTGAAGTGTCAACAGTGTAATTATAAGTATAATTACAGAAATTAATTACAGATGAAATTACGTGCAGGTATTTTTAAAAAATGTAAGTACAATGTAAAAACATATACACAGTAAGTGCATTGTATCAAATTATTAATTTAAATGTTAGTTAAGGCCAACTAATATAAAGTGGATCAGAAGATTGTGACTTTATGTTAAATGTTCCAAATAAATTCCAAATGGGCATTCATGTTTATTGCACTGAGGAGATGCTTTTGTCTGGCCTGAAAACTATAAATTACTAAATAAGTTTATTCAGGTTTTATAAACAAAAAATATTTAGTCAAATTTTTATGTACTTATTAGAGAGAGAATATTTGTCTTATGCTGACAAGTTTACAGAAAAAAATTAAGTATATTTATATTAAGTAATACTTAATCTATTGAAATATACTTATGAAAAGTAAAATTAAGTATTCTAAGTATACATGTCTTGTTTTACATAATATCTTAGATAATCAAGTTTATAGTAACAAGTCAGTTTTGGGGTGAAATAGATTAGAGTAAAAGTACTTGGGTGAAACCCCTGGCCTTATTGTATTTACGTGGGTATTCGTAATTGTCATGACAGACTGGAGGACACAGAGGTTAGTGCGCGGTGGCAAGTTTATTGGAGTCAGGCAGCGAAACAGTGAACAGGTGAAAACACAGGGGAGGTGCGAGGCTTAGCTGGAGTGGAGAACACGGAAGACAACACGAAGGGACTTGGGAGCGTGGAATCTCGGGGAACCCGGAAGTAGAGCTAGCGAAGGCTTGCAGGAGGCGCAGAGTAGCGGGACAGTCTGAATAGCGTGAGCTGAGACCAGACACTGAGTGAGGGGAGAGGGCTGGTGATAAAGGCTTCAGTGATGGGAAACAGGTGCGGGTGCTCAGTACTGAATGGGAACGAGTGGGCGGAACGTGGGAGTCTGGAGCAGAGGGCGTGGCTGAGTCCGTGACAGTACCCCCCTCCTCACGGGTAGCTCCAGAGGACCGCGGCGGACGACGGCGAGGCCGGCCTCGGCCCCGAGGTGCGGGACGGTCTGGGTGTGCGGCGTGGAACTCGGCAAGGAGCGAGGGGTCCAGAATATCGTCCCGCACCACCCACAAGCGTTCCTCGGGGCCGAATCCCTCCCAATCCACGAGATATTGCAGGACGTTGCCTCGCCGTCGGGAGTCGAGAATGGTGGTAACCCGGTAGATGTGTTGGTCCGCCGGGTCCACCGGAGGGGGAGGCACTGCATCTGCACCAGACTCTGTGGAAGAAGGGAGAACAGGGTCAGTGTAGGGTTTGAGGAGGGACACGTGAAAGGAAGGCGAAATACGATATTGCGGGGGTAACTGTAACCTGTAGGTGACCTCGTTGATCTGCCTCAGAATCTTGAAGGGGCCGATATAGCGGGGACTCAGCTTGCGACTGGGCAGCCGTAGGCGAATGTCGCGGGTCGAAAGCCACACCATCTGGCCGGGGTGGTATCGAGGAGTGGGTCCGTGACGACGGTCGGCCTGATTCTTCTGCCTACGGACTGCCCGTTGCAGGTGGACGTGTGCTGAGTCCCACACCCTCTCGCTCTCCTGAAACCAGTGGTGGACAGCTTGAACATCCGTGGGCTCTCCTGACCAGGGGAACAGTGGGGGTTGGAAACCTAGGATACATTGAAACGGGGTGAGCTGAGTGGATTCTTGACGAAGTGAGTTTTGAGCATACTCAGCCCACGGAAGGAAGCGGTTCCAGCAGTCCTGGTGGCGGCCGCAGTAGGCGCGGCGGTACCTCCCGATCTCCTGTATCTTACGCTCAGTCTGGCCGTTGGATTGGGGGTGATATCCGGAGGTGAGACTGACAGTGACGCCCAGGAGTGAAAAGAAGGATTTCCATACCCGTGAGATGAACTGTGGGCCCCTGTCAGAGACTATGTCTTCGGGGAGGCCAAAGTGTCAGAAGACGTGGTGGAATAAGGCCTCCGCCGTCTCCAGCGCCGTGGGGAGTCCTGACAGGGGAATGAGTTTGCAACCCTTGGAGAACCGGTCGACTACTACCAGGATGCAGGTGTGACCATTGGAGGGAGGGAGATCGGTGAGGAAGTTGATACCAAGGTGGGACTAGGGACGGCGTGGAATGGGTAAGGGGACCAACTTGCCTTCTGGGAGGTGACGGGGAGTGTTGGTGGTGGCGCAGACTGAGCATCCTCGAATGAAGCGGGAGACGTCCTGAGCCATACTGTGCCACCAGTAGCGACCTTGAATGAGCGAGAGGGTACGCTGGCTGCCTGGGTGTCCAGAGCCCGGAGAGGAATGTGCCTGGTCCATGAGGGACGGTCGGAGAGTCGCAGGAACATAGGTCCGTCCCTCAGGACACCCCGGCGGAACTGGGTCATCGTGAGTTGCATCGGCGATACGTTGGTCTAGGGCCCACTGGATGGGGCTGATGATAACGGCCGGAGGGAGGATGGGTTCAGGAGGTGCAGTGGAGTGGTCGGGTAGAAACTGGCGTGAGAGGGCGTCTGCCTTGAAATTCTTCTCTCCGGGACGGTAGGTGACAGAGAAGTCGAAGCGGGTGAAAAACAAGGCCCATCTGGCCTGTCGTGGGTTGAGCCTCCTGGCCTCTCGCAGGTACTCCAGGTTTTGGTGGTCGGTGATCACCTGGAACTTGGTGTTTGGCTCCCTCCAGCCAATGCTGCCACTCCTCCAACGCCAGTTTGATGGCAAGCAACTCACGATTCCCGATGTCGTAGTTGCGTTCCGCCGGGGACAGCTTCTTGGAAAAGAAGGCACATGGATGCCGCTGGGACAGTACGGCTCCTACCCCCACATTCGAAGCGTCCACTTCCACGACGAATGGGATCTCAGGATCAGGATGAACGAGGGTAGGAGCCGCACAGAAGGCGTTCTTGAGTTGCCGGAATGCCTGTTGGGCTTCAGGGGTCCAGGACAGGGACTTGGGATTACCTCGGAGCAGTGCGGAGAGGGGTGCTGCAATGGTGCTGAATTGACGAATGAACCGGCGATAGAAATGAGCGAACCCCAGGAAGCGTTGCAGCTCCTTGACTGTGGTAGGTTGGGGCCAACTCCGCACTGCTCGGACCTTCCCCTGGTCCATCTGGATGCCGCTGTGGTCCATGATGTAGCCCAGGAATTGGGTGGAGCTGCGGTGGAACTCGCATTTCTCCAGCTTCAAGTACAGGTGGTGTTCTCGGAGTCGTTGGAGGACCTGCGCAACGTGATGATGGTGGTCGGTCAGGTTATGGGAGTAAACCAGGATATCGTCGATGTAGACGATTACAAATCTGTTGAGGAAATCTCAGAGAATCTCGTTCATAAATCCTTGGAAGATTGCGGGGGCGTTGCACAATCCAAATGGCATAACCCTATACTCATAGTGTCCTGCAGGGGTGATGAAAGCAGTCTTCCACTCGTCGCCCTCTCTGATCCGGATAAGGTTATAGGCGCTGCGCAGGTCCAACTTGGTGAAGCAGTGAGCTCCCCGCAGCTGTTCCAGAGCGGCGGGAACCAGGGGAAGCGGGTATCTGATCTTGACCGTCTGATCATTGAGCTTCCGGTAATCGATACACGGTCTCAAGCCCCCGTCCTTCTTGCCCACAAAGAAAAAGCTAGAAGCGGCAGACTGGGAATGGCCTGACTGGGAGCAGACGTGGGTTCATCCAGGGATGCGGAGGCCAGGGGAAGAGAAGTGTGAGAGAGGTTTCTCTTAACGGGGAGTAAGCAGTTTTGCCTGCAGTCCTCACTCCATCGTAGGACCTCACCAGTAGACCAATCCATGGTGGGTGAGTGGGCAGTGCGCCACGGGCGTCCCAGGACGATATCGGCAGTAGACCCCTCCAGCACCAGTAGGGAGAGTTGCTCTCGATGAAGATAGCCAATCTGCACAGTGATGGGGTCCATGACGTAGCGAATGCACCTCTGACCCAGCGGCTTTCCCAAGATGGAATGTGCACGATACCGAGAGGACAGGGGGGATATCTTGACGTGGAGCTTGAGGCGCATTTCGGAGGAGATGAAGTTTCCTGCGGATCCGGAATCTATAAGGGCTTTCGCTGAAACAGAACCGAACGGGGTAGTTAACATAACGGAGGTAGCAGGAAGGGTCAACATTACCGAGTCGGTGTGAATAGTACTCACCGCTGGGTGGGGGGGTCGGACCGGGCAGGTGGCTCGGTAGTGGCCTGACCCCCCGCAGTAGAGACAGAGGTGCAATCGCATACGTCGGTCTCTTTCAGTGGAAGTTAAGCGGTGATGGTCGATTTGCATAGGTTCTGGTGCTGGAGGGGTTGACTCCCTCGGTGGAGGCGGGGAATGCAACGGGTGAACCGGGTTGGAGCTGGCTGCGAGGTTTTGAGAAACTGTGGTGGCTTGCTGTATGAAGTTTTCTAGTCCTGAATGGTTGTCATAGATGGCCAGGGCGACTCGGAGTTGAGGGTTCAATCCAGCACGGTAGACTGCTAGTAGGGCAGGCTCATTCCATCCGCTGGCGGCGGCTAGGGTACGGAAGTAGATGTTATAGTCGTGGAGTGAATGGTTACCTTGTTGAAGTTTCAGCAGTTGGTCGTGTGTGGTAGTGGATCCGGAAGATCTGCAGAACACCTCACGGAAATGTCGGGTGAAGGCATCGATGGATTGGGTTACGGGGCCGTTGGCTTCCATGATGGCTCGGGCCCATTGGAGCGCTCGTCCGGTGAGGTGAGTGACGATAAACGCTATTTTAGAACGGTCGGTGGGGAATTGATGAGCCTGCATCTCAAAGTAAAGAGAACATTGCAAAAGAAAACCGTTGCATTCCTCCGCCTCACCAGTGTAGGGCGCTGGTCGGGCCACGGGACTGGCGGAGGCAGTCAACGAGGAAGATCCCAGACGCATGGCATGGAGAAAGGCTTGGGTGAGATCGGGGAGCGGAAGCGGTGCCGGGGATGAGGAATCACCAGCCACTGCTTCGGCCTGACTGCTGGTCTGGTCTTCTGTCATGACAGACTGGAGGACACAGAGGTTAGTGCGCGGTGGCAAGTTTATTGGAGTCAGGCAGCGAAAACAGTGAACAGGTGAAAACACAGGGGAGGTGCGAGGCTTAGCTGGAGTGGAGAACACGGAAGACAACACGAAGGGACTTGGGAGCGTGGAATCTCGGGGAACCCGGAAGTAGAGCTAGCAAAGGCTTGCAGGAGGCGCAGAGTAGCGGGACAGTCTGAATAGCGTGAGCTGAGACCAGACACTGAGTGAGGGGAGAGGGCTGGTGATAAAGGCTTCAGTGATGGGAAACAGGTGCGGGTGCTCAGTACTCAGGTGAATGGGAACGAGTGGGCGGAACGTGGGAGTCTGGAGCAGAGGGCGTGGCTGAGTCCGTGACAGTAATATACGTAACATTTGCAGGTACAAAAACATATTTTTTGGTAATGTTTGGGTAGATGCTGACAGAATCTAAAATGTAAGCAGTATTATGTGCTAACCCTAAAAACCTGTAAGAGGCTGTGGGGAGAGGCAGTGAAAGTGTAGGTCTCATTTCTTGGTTTTATGTTGAAAGGGTGTTTGTTGTGAATATTTAGATCTGGTGACTTTGTTCACACATTCTTTGTTCATTTTAAAACAACATGGCCACCTGTAGTGAGAAATGTACTCTTCTAATAAAAGATGTAGTTCATATTTGTACAATATTTGGAGTGTACTTACATTTAAAAAAAGTTGTTGTTAAGCGTTAGTTGATTACATTTATATTGCGATTTTATGAATTTATTATTTACATTTTTCACACGTCATGTGTGCATTTTGGAAATTGAATTCCGTGGGGTGGCCATGTTTATTTCTAAACTATGTATGCCAATAATTATTTTTGAAAACTGTGGCTGACTGTTTTCTTAGCCGTGTTTGAATTTCCTGTGATGGGTTCACACCCTTGGTCATTATCGCTGTTTCAAAACTCCCCCAAATTCCCTTCTTGCAGAACTTCCTTGTTTCTCTTTAAGAGCTTCAGAGTTACACTTGCAACAATATTTAGCAACAACTTACAACTCTTTACATTAACCTTTCTTTGTCTTTCTTTGTCCAAAAACCTTCACACATAATAACCTAGAAAACTGTCTAACACTTCATGGCTGCTCTGTCAAATCTTTGTCGTCAGTTAGGAACCTGGATGCAGTGTTGCAGTACTCGGTACTTGAGACTCGGACTCAGTCTTAGCCTTCTCTCCCCCCGGCACATTCACACTTTTGCATAAAAAAGGCAGCAATTTTTCTGCAGTCACTCTGTACATGCCCTCTGTAACTAAAAAGTTAATCAAATTGACTTCTAATGTTGTTTGTGGATTATCTCTGTTCTCGGTCTTGACTCGGTCTCAACATACTCTGAACTCGGTTGGACTCGAATGAACTGCTCTCGGCTACAACACTGCCTGGATGTGCTATTTGATAGCAGTCTTTAATTTAAAAGCCAAATTTCTAGCATTTTTAAAACCACAATTTATCATTTAAAAAAAAACATATTGAAATTATGACATGCTCTCAATGTCAAATGCAGTAATCCTTGTCCTATTTAGGAACAGATTTACTAAACAGGGCAAATAAGAGTGAGAACACAATTCCAAAAAAGCGCCGGTGGGAGAGGAAAGAGTGTGCGTATGATCTACTGACAACCTGCAAATTAAAGAACACAGACACAGCTGGATCATTTCCATAATGACCAACGCAATCTACCAGTTAGCGTCTGGTTTAACACATGCTTTTTTGAGAGTTAAATAATGGCGCAAACACCAGTAAATTGATGAGTGCAAACCGTAATAAATCACCTTACATGATTCATTTAAATACTCTCTTCCAATAAATTTTGTGTCTAAAAGAGAAACTCCTAAAAATGCATATGCAATAAGGTCAGCCGCAAAAATAACCCTGTCCACGCCTTTTCAGCTCAAATTTTCACTGCTTGTACACTCAGTGTACTTGTTACATCGTAAAAGGAATGGCATCTATACTTATTAGTCTCTCTGTTTCATCCTTATACCAAGGTTACCATAGTCAACCGGATCCGGCCCATATCCAGACCAAATGGTGGACATCAGGTACCCTGAGACAACTACAACTCAGCCCTAAATGTCTCCATTTTTTAGAGTTTGGGTTTCTAGCCATGGTCACATCTGGTTCACATAGTTTGGGACACTAAGGGCCAGATTTACTAAACACGGCAAACAAGCATGAGAGCGTAATCCCATAAAAGCGCAGATGGGAGTGGACAGTTCTGCACATGATCTACTGACAATGCACAAATTAAAGAACACAGCCGGATCATTTCCATAATGACCTACCCGTTGAAAAGACATGCTTTTTTGGGTGGTAATAATGGCACAAACACCAGTAAACTGATGAGTGTAAACCTTAGTAAATCACCTTGTGTGATTAATTTAAATACTCTACTCCCATAAATTCCACACCTTTTCAGTGCTATTTTTTCCACTGTGTGTCCTTAGTAATGTCATGACAGTAGTATTTTAATGCCAAAAGAGGGTTTGTGCAGGTGCAAGCTATTAGTAAATCTGGCCCCTAATGTTCATCGATATTATTGACTTGACTGCACTGACACTTAAGACCGCAATTCCTGATAAAACTGAACACAAGAGCTTTCACAAAAACAGATGACATGCAATAAAACAATAAACTCACAAATCTGGAGAAGAGATCACGAAGCAGGGGCACAGAAAGCCATTTGCCTAATCTTCTCAGTTTACCTATCTTGATTCCCCCTTCCCTCCCTCCACACTAATTCTTTTTTATTTTTTTATTTACATTATTACGTAAAAAGGTTACAGTTGACATTATTTATGATATGTATCACTTATACATTTTCCTACTTACAAATTCTTTACTGTAAATAATCAGCTAAACCAGAAATCCTCACCTCAAAAACAAGGGTAACAGACTTCTAAAGTGACAGAATCCTCACAAAAAATGTATTTCTTCAAAATTATATTTAGAATCAACAACAACAAAAATATAATAAAATGAAAGCAATAATATATATATATATATATATATATATATATATATATATATATATATATATATATATATATATATATATACATACACACTCACCTAAAGGATTATTAGGAACACCTGTTCAATTTCTCATTAATGCAATTATCTAATCAACCAATCACATGGCAGTTGCTTCAATGCATTTAGGGGTGTGGTCCTGGTCAAGACAATCTCCTGAACTCCAAACTGAATGTCAGAATGGGAAAGAAAGGGGATTTAAGCAATTTTGAGCGTGGCATGGTTGTTGGTACCAATCTGAGTATTTCACAATCTGCTCAGTTACTGGGATTTTCACACACAACCATTTCTAGGGTTTACAAAGAATGGTGTGAAAAGGGAAAAACATCCAGTATGTGGCAGTCCTGTGGGCGAAAATGCCTTGTTGATGCTAGAGGTCAGAGGAGAATGGGCCGACTGATTCAAGCTGATAGAAGAGCAACTTTGACTGAAATAACCACTCGTTACAACCGAGGTATGCAGCAAAGCATTTGTGAAGCCACAACACGCACAACCCTGAGGCAGATGGGCTACAACAGCAGAAGACCCCACCGGGTACCACTCATCTCCACTACAAATAGGAAAGAAAGGCTACAATTTGCACAAGCTCACCAAAATTGGACAGTTGAAGACTGGAAAAATGTTGCCTGGTCTAATGAGTCTCGATTTCTGTTGAGACATTCAGATGGTAGAGTCAGAATTTGGCTTAAACAGAATGAGAACATGGATCCATCATGCCTTGTTACCACTGTGCAGGCTGGTGGTGGTGGTGTAATGGTGTGGGGGATGTTTTCTTGGCACACTTTAGGCCACATAGTGCCAACTGGGCATCGTTTAAATGCCACGGCCTACCTGAGCATTGTTTCTGACCATGTTCATCCCTTTATGACCACCATGTACCCATTCTCTGATGGCTACTTCCAGCAGGATAATGCACCATGTCACAAAGCTTGAATCATTTCAAATTGGTTTCTTGAACATGACAATGAGTTCACTGTACTAAAATGGCCCCCAGAGTCACCAGATCTCAACCCAATAAAGCATCTTTGGGATGTGGTGGAACGGGAGTTTTGTGCCCTGGATGTGCATCCCACAAATCTCCATCAACTGTAAGATGCTATCCTATCAATATGGGCCAACATTTCTAAAGAATGCTTTCAGCACCTTGTTGAATCAATGCCGCGTAGAATTAAGGCAGTTCTGAAGGCGAAAGGGGGTCAAACACAGTATTAGTATGGTGTTCCTAATAATCCTTTAGGTGAGTATATATATATATATATATATATATATATATACCATCATCAGGATGTTCATAAAACAGGCATTCTTGTAACCAAAACTGGGGATATATGTTCAATCCAGTAATCTATAAATGTATCTTTCTAAAAGTTCACACAAAACATGATTTTCTCCATGGTAAACAGGGTTTAAAAATTAACAACAACCAACACATCAAATGTAACACGTTAAAAATTAACGTTGGCAGATAACGCTGTCAAATCACTAATCAAGTTTTCTGACTTTGCTGGGGAAGTGTGTGTAAGCTAAATCTGCGCAGATTTGGCGCAAATACCTCAACTCATGAGT
The DNA here is from genome assembly GCA_018749465.1 of Paracanthobrama guichenoti. Lineage (NCBI taxonomy): Eukaryota > Metazoa > Chordata > Actinopteri > Cypriniformes > Gobionidae > Paracanthobrama > Paracanthobrama guichenoti. The sequence continues at coordinate 29,466,303 of CM031963.1, forward strand.
CAGATGATAACCCGGATAAGTTCTACTAACTTAAATGTGTGCCAACTGATTGCCTCTTCTTTGTAAGTTTGAAAACTTAAAAGTTTTAAGCATTCATAACTTTTTTGTTTTGTTTTTGATGAATTACAAATATAAAACATATAGGATTCTGTTACTTAAAACATGTATTTATACAGTACATTTTGATTATTTTAATTAGCCACAACTCAACATTTAAAGTGGTGTAAAATTATTTCCTTTTAGTTGTAAGAATTAAACTATATTATTTTCTTTGACTTAAAATTGGGTACTAATGTTACTTAAAATTGTGGAAACGGATTGCCTTGTTTTTCTTAAGTTACTGAAAAATTAAGATTTTACAACCTAAACATTTTTTTTACAACAAAAATAATTAAAGGACCACGCTACTTGTAGTAAACAAAGTCTATTTAATATAAAATGGACAAAATGACAAGAGATACAACTAAAAAAATGAGATATCACATAAAAACCTAAAACAACACTCAGCAGAAAAGCTAAGATTCAATGCATAGATCAGTCCAAAAGTTAAAAGAAATGCTTTTAAAAGCCTGGGCAGGTGAATGGGCATTTTCAAGAGCATAATCTGATTGTAGTGCATTACAGCCTCTGGAAGTTCTTGGACTGCTGTCAACAAGGCAACTGATGAATAACGAATATCTGGCTCTTCTCAATCTTCAGCCAGAAATGCAAAAATGCAAAATAGCCTTACTGAGTAAAAATGTTTTTAAAATAAAACAACAACCAGGTACAGTTATCAACGAAAATTTGAATGTACTATGTACTCTACTCATGTCATCGGAAGCCACAATTGCTCGGTATAGTGCATACAGTCTAAAATGTAATTCAATGTTCACTCAAGCAATTCAGAAAACAAATTCAATATACATAAGTAACACCCAAACCTTAATGTTCAATAAAAACAAAAATGGGTTTTGATGTTATCAATATAAATGCAAATATAAATTGCTATGTCTGTACACCATATAAAGAAAAATCAGTGACGGCAACATTCTCAAAAAAAAAAGACATATGCATTATACGACTGACAGACTGCAAAGGTTGGAGTTAAAAATCTTCATTTGTGTTCTACTGAAGGAACAAAGGCACCTGTATCTTGGATGCCCTGGGGGTAAGCAGATAAACATAAAATATAAATTTTTGGGTGAACTATCCCTTTAAGGTATATTTCACTCAAAAATGGAATTTCAGTCTTTATTTAATCGCCTGGATGTCATTCTAATGCTGTATACCCTTCATTCCTTATCGGACCACAAATGTCGCTCATCCTCACAGAATAATCCCATATCACTCATGCCATATATTCCCATTGTTCTGAAGCCAAACAGTAAGGGTTTGTGAAAAACAAATTACATTTTTAAAAATGTCTTCTTTTGTGATTCAAAAAAAGAAGGGTATACAGCATTAGAACAACAGTAAATAATGACTGACATTTTATTTTTTTTAGTGAACTATCCTTTTAACTATGAAAGGTTTAGAATTGTGTGGAAAAAGTAATTTACCCTGCATTTCTTGAAAAAGGAAGTCCACACAACAAGGTGGTTCACTTTGTATGGACATCATGTTGGTCCTATAAGTACATACACTCACCTAAAGGATTATTAGGAACACCATACTAATACCGTGTTTGACCCCCTTTCGCCTTCAGAACTGCCTTAATTCTACGTGGCATTGATTCAACAAGGTGCTGAAAGCATTCTTTAGAAATGTTGGCCCATATTGATAGGATACCATCTTGCAGTTGATGGAGATTTGTGGGATGCACATCCAGGGCACGAAGCTCCCGTTCCACCACATCCCAAAGATGCTCTATTGGGTTGAGATCTGGTGACTGTGGGGGCCATTTTAGTACAGTGAACTCATTGTCATGTTCAAGAAACCAATTTGAAATGATCAAGCTTTTTGACATGGTGCATTATCCTGCTGGAAGTAGCCATCAGAGAATGGGTACATGGTGGTCATAAAGGGATGGACATGGTCAGAAACAATGCTCAGGTAGGCCGTGGCATTTAAACGATGCCCAATTGGCACTATGTGGCCTAAAGTGTGCCAAGAAAACATCTCCCACACCATTACACCACCACCACCAGCCTGCACAGTGGTAACAAGGCATGATGGATCCATGTTCTCATTCTGTTTAAGCCAAATTCTGACTCTACCATCTGAATGTCTCAACAGAAATCGAGACTCATCAGACCAGGCAACATTTTTCCAGTCTTCAACTGTCCAATTTTGGTGAGCTCGTGCAAATTGTAGCCTCTTTTTCCTATTTGTAGTGGAGATGAGTGGTACCCGGTGGGGTCTTCTGCTGTTGTAGCCCATCCACCTCAAGGTTGTGCGTGTTGTGGCTTCACAAATGCTTTGCTGCATACCTCGGTTGTAACGAGTGGTTATTTCAGTCAAAGTTGCTCTTCTATCAGCTTGAATCAGTGGCCCATTCTCCTCTGACCGCTAGCATCAACAAGGCATTTTCGCCCACAGGACTGCCGCATACTGGATGTTTTTCCCTTTTCACACCATTCTTTGTAAACCCTAGAAATGGTTGTGCGTGAAAATCCCAGTAACTGAGCAGATTGTGAAATACTCAGACCGACCCGTCTGGCACCAACAACCATGCCATGCTCAAAATTGCTTAAATCACCTTTCTTTCCCATTCTGACATTCGGTTTGGAGTTCAGGAGATTGTCTTGACCAGGACCACACCCCTAAATGCATTGAAGCAACTGCCATGTGATTGGTTGATTAGATAATTGCATTATGAGAAATTGAACAGGTGTTCCTAATAATCCTTCAGGTGAGTGTATGTCTGAAGAAAGCAGTGTCTGAGAATGGTTGCTTCAAAGATCAAATTAGGAGTGAAAATTTTATGCTAGACTGAACCTAGTCTATAGAATTACTGTATGTTATCAAGATGCACTTACCATGCACTTCAACGTCAACTTTATCGGCAGTCAGAAACAAAGAGGGAAAACAAATGCATTCTAATTCTGATCATATTGCTGGTTATATGCTGAATATGCTGGCTATTTTAGACTGAAATTACATTGATAATAGTTTTTTGCCTTAGTACCTGTGCAAACAACAAAAGATCACATCATTCAATGTACTGGGAAGAACATAAAAAAAAACAAAAATAAAAAAGTCAAAAAAGTAATCATAAGTTGAGCAGCTCAAACACAACAACTGCTTACAAATTATGTAATCTATATACACTATATTGCCAAAACTATTGGGACACCCCTCCAAATCATTGAATTCAGGTGTTCCAATCACTTCATGGCCAGAGGTGTATAAAGTCAAGCACTAGGCATGCAGATGCTTCTACAAACATTTGTGAAAGAATGGGTCGCTCTCAGGAGCGCAGTGAATTCAAGCATGGTACTGTGATAGGTTCCCACCTGTGTAAATAGTCCATGGTCAACTGTTAGTGGTATTAGAACAAAAAGCGGAAACAATTGGGAACAACAGAACAAGCAGCTGCATCCAAGCCTTACATCACCAAGCAAAGTGTGGGATGCAGTGGTGTAAAGCACGCCGCCACTGGACTCTAGAGCAGTGGAGACGTGTTCTCTGGAGTGAAGAATCACGCTGCTCTGTCTGGCAATCCGATGAATGAGTCTGGGTTTGGTGGTTGCCAGGGGAACGGTACTTGCCTGACTGCATTGTCCCAAGCGTAAACTTTGGTGGAGGGGGGATTATGGTGTGAGGTTGTTTTTCAGGGGTTGGGCTTGGCCCCTTAGTTCCAGTGAAAGGAACTCCTAATGCTTCAGCATACCAAGACATTTTGGACAATTTCATGCTCCCAGCTTTGTGGGAACAGTTTGGGGATGACCCTTCCCTGTTCCAATATGAGAAGACATGGATGAGTGAGTTTGGTGTGTAGGAACTTGACTGACCTGCACAGAGTCTTGACCTCAACCCAATAGAACACCTTTGGGATGAATTAAAGCGGAGACTGCGAGCCAGGCCGGCCCACTTTATATTAGGTGGCCTTAACTACTATGTCCTTACATCAATAAATAAGTGTTCATATCGTATTGCAAAACACTTTTGCTGATATTGAGGTGGGATATGGGTAAAGTTAGGGACAGGTGTAGTGGTATGGGTAAGTTTAAGGGTAGGGTTAGGGACAGGTGTGGTGGTATGGGTAAGTTTAAGGGTAAAGTTAGGGACAGGTGTGGTGGTATGGGTAAGTTTAAGGGTAAAGTTAGGGACAGGTGTGGTGTATGGGTAAGTTTAAGGGTAAAGGTAGAGACAGGTGTGGTGGTGTGGGTAAGTTTAAGGGTAAAGTTAGGGACAGGTGTGGCGGTATGGGTAAGTTTAAGGGTAAAGTTAGGGTCAAGTGTGGTGGTATGGGTAAGTTTAAGGGTAAAGTTAGGGACAGGTGTGGTGGTATGGGTAAGTTTAAGGGTAAAGTTAGGGACAGGTGTGGTGTATGGGTAAGTTTAAGGGTAAAGGTAGAGACAGGTGTGGTGGTGTCGGTAAGTTTAAGGGTAAAGTTAGGGACAGGTGTGGCGGTATGGGTAAGTTTAAGGGTAAAGTTAGGGTCAGGTGTGGTGGTATGGGTAAGTTTAAGGGTAAAGTTAGGGACAGGTGTGGTGGTATGGGTAGGTTTAAGGGTAGGGTTAGGTGTAAGTGAAGTGTGAACAGTGTAATTATAAATGTAACTACAGAAATTAATTTGAGATGTGATTACATGCAGGTACTCACAATGGTAACAATGGGATGAGGCGCACTGGCCAGTCCAGTCGCTGACACCCACATGCCTCCGCGGACCACTCGAACAAATCCAGAAATGCTTCTGGATCGTCCTGCGGCCCCATCTTTGTGAGCTGCATGTGGATGGGTTTGGCCGGGATAGATGTTGTTTCCCCGGCCAGAACCTCCCGGTCAATGCAGCTCCGGAACAGCTTGCGGTCCTGCTGCTGGGCCAGGAAGAGCGCCTGGAACTGCCACTCCTGCTCTTCCCCGATCTCCAGCATCGACTGATGTTGCTCCCGATGCAGGCCCGCGACCGCCTGTATGACGTGTGCAAATGGTGTCGCTGGCGGTGTTTGCATGGCGGCGGCTCGGTCTTCTTCCTTTCCCGGGTTTCGGCTCCAATGTAACAATGTTCAACGTGTATAAGGAAGAAGACAAGGTGGTCGGCTGGCTGGGGACTCAGAACAGGTGTTTATTCTCCTTAACTCAGGTCACAAAACAAATGTGCACATTGCACAACATAAATAATCTCAGTCTCTATATCATCGGTTTCTTTCCGCAGTTCCTCTCTGCATGTCTGTTGTTTCTCTGGCCTGTTGGAGTCCCAATGCGTCCAGCTCCTCTCTCTCCAGTCCTCATTTCCTGGATGGCTTAAATCCTGTCTCTCCACGCCAATCACTGAAACAAAGACAGGTGTTTCTCCTTTGAACTTGATTAATTTACGTGCCGCTCGTCCCCTGACTCTCTCTCCCATCACAGACTTCGCTAAACCACGACCCCCTCGCCGCAATGATGATAATATCATTAAACTTAAGCTAACATCAGAAAAATAATGTTGTTAAAAGATAATTACCATAACTAGCCACGTTTCTTAACATGAAGTACTTACATATAATGGGGTTATTCATTTTTCATAGTTTCATAGTCACATCTACCAGCTGGAGTGCCCATGATCTCCACCAGTGGACACACCTTTCATCTGCTTTATCTCATCATGAAATGCATTTCCTATAACCATTTGCCTGGACCCATTTTGCTTCATTATTTCTCATTACCTTGTTAACTCTGCCTTTATAAGCCCTGTGTTTTCAGTCATTCATTGCAAAGTCTTGTATGTTGTTACAATGCATTTCTGAGATATCATGACTTCATGTATCTTTTTTTTTTTTTTTTTTGTGATATACTCTGCCTGTTTCCCAGGTTACCCTTTTGCCTGTGTTTTCTGCCTGGTTGCTGATTTGGATTGTTTGCCTGTGTGTTTAACCTTTTGCTTGTTATATGGATTATGATTCTGGATTACGATTCTGGATTGTCCCAATAAAGCTGCATTTGGAATTTCAACCAAAGTCTCTGAGCTGTCCGTAACATCAGCTATTTAAAATAATTGAAATTGATTCACGTTTTAATCCAGTTGTTCTGAAGCGAAGCGAAGCGAGTCATGACTGTCTTGAGTGGTTCTGCAATGGCGTCAATAATAGGCAAAATCCGCCACCAGGGGTGTTTGTTCAAATTGAAAATCTTGATTACTATTACCTAAAGTTAAATTATTTCAACCTTATTTTTAGTTTAAACAACTTTAAAATGCAATTTGTGCTACAAGTTAGTGGAACTATTTAACACATTTTAAATAACAGGTAGGCTATTTCTTTTTATAAATAAATCTCCATGTCTTTCCATTTTACATAATATTCTGGATTACACCTTACTCAACTGCAGAGTTTTAAGTTTTATCCTTGGTTTCCTACCCTACCATATGAATCTAGGAAGTGGTTTGTACCATTCTGAGAATTGTTTTTTTACACAAGGCTATGGGTAGAGACTGAAAGAAACCAATAGTCTTAGAAGATTGTTTTGCTTAATTGAATCTATTATAGATCCCAAATGGTAGTAGATTCCATCTTGCTACGTCTCTTTAATTAATGTATTCATCTTTAATTTAAATCTTTAATATCCTATTTTATATTAATGCATTTAAGATTCCAAGTTAAACTATAATCCTTTTCGATTTCTGCTGAGGGGGTATAATTAAAAGTCAGAACTTTTTTGAATATTCAGTTGAAAACCTGAAAGAGATCCAAAGATTCTTAATGTTTCCATAAGCTCTACAAGTAACTGCGAAGGATCCTTTGGATATATTAACACATTTATTTTTTGAGTTTTGCCTAATTCACTGTCCCAGGGGTTCGATAAACAATGCAAAGAGAAGAGGGGACAAAGGGCACCCTTGTCTTGTACCCCTTTCCAGTATGAACATTTTTGTCATATAGCCATTTATTTTAATTCTCACAGAAGGTCTAAGCTCAATCCTGTTTATTTTCCCTCTCCTTAGATATTACAGAAATAGCTGCTTCTCACCAGGGCAGTAATGTGTCTTCATGTAGAACAAAATTAAAAGCTAAAAATAAAGACGGATTGATTTGTTGTCTAAAAATCTTACACTATTCTGATGTAAATTCACCTGGGCCTGAGGATTTTATTTGCTTTTAGTCGGGATAATGTATTTCCTCTTCAGTAGCATTCGCTGATAGCATATCATTCTGTATATCACTAATATTGGGAAGTTTTAAATAACAAAGTCCAAGCTCTACTAGATAGCAGATCCATGATGTGCATTATTAATGAAGAACCGGAGTGTGAACTGTTAAGGGTGGGTATGTCTACACAGGTTGACCAGTCACACATGATGTTCTTTCCGTTGGAAGTGGTGGTGATGAAGTCAGACCAAAAGGAATCTATTAATGAAGAACCGGAGTGTGAACTGTTAAGGGTGGGTATGTCTACACAGGTTGACCAGTCACACATGATGTTCTTTCCGCTGGAAGTGGTGGTGATGAAGTCAGACCAAAAGGAATCTACCAGCTAAAGATGGACAATTAAAGCAAGTTAGTGAGTGTGCCAGGACAGAGAGTGTAGTTAATTCTGGGAAAGGTTATGTTTCTTCTCACCATTAGGGGGTGTTAACCTACCTCTTAGATGGGTACTTATACAGGATGCTTACATGAAGAAGTCAGCTGTGGGTGAAATTGCACCTGAAGCGGAAAGGCGGAGAGACTAGCAAAAGGTTACTAAAAAGCGTAAGAAGAAGAATAGTAATGGATCAGAAACAGATGATACAGTAAAAAGACTAAGAGGACATGATTACACAACATCTTCCATTGAGTCTCAGTTCAAAGTTGTTGGCCCTCCAGGTCCGGATTTGAGGAACCCTGAGTTGAGGAATACATTCCTCCACTTATAAGATGTTTTTATTGCCTACAACTGGGACACATAGCTAACCAATGCAAATGTAAAGAAAGATGTGCAAGATGTGGAGGACAGCATAAATATCGAAAATGTGGGAAAGATGTCCCCATAAAATGCTGCAGCTCTGGAGAAAAAACATAACATTGCTTATAAAGGTTGTGTGAAACAAATACAGGCCAAATAACTCAGAAGTACAAAACCACAAACAATGTCTCATTTGCTGAAGCTGTAAAGAAAGCATCCAGTATGAACAACCTTAAACAGAATTCTGGAAACTAATAACCCGCCAATTTAGAAAAAGAAAATGAAATAGGAGCTTGAGGCTATATGAGAGAACTCACTCATCAATGCAAGATAAAAAAGAGACACTGTTAGTGAACAGAACAGACTTTGCAGCATTCATATGTAAAGAAGTATATTTAGGAATTGAGAAGAATGACAGAGAGGAAAGAATAGAGACAGTAATAGATGCAGCAAAAATTTACCTAGGAATTTCTTGCTCGGGAACCAAAGGCTATATTTAAAATTATGAATCCATTAAACTATGAATCAAAAGTGTCTCTGAATATTGTACATTAGAACTCCGGGAGCTTAATAGCAAATGGACTGGAATTTAAAAAAAGTTTTTAAGTGATCTAAAGGAAAAACCAGATGTTATTTTTAATCAAAAGACTTGGTTAAGACCACATTTAGTTTATTTAATTTAGTTTATTTAATTTATTTAACAGGGACCATACACAACACAAATGTTGTGCCAGTTGTGCCATTTAAATTTTGTTATAGCAGGGTACAGTTCAATTCAACACGAAAGAGTCAAAATAGGAGGGGGATGTTCTATATTTGTTAAGGAAGGGCTAGCATAGGAGAATACCTTCCTCATATATGATTGAATGTACTCATTCAATCATATATGAGTGAGGCTGCCCGTCTACTCACAAGTAGCCTCAAACGAGACCATATTACACCAATTTAAAGTTCCTTGCACTGGCTGCCAGTCCGATACCGTATCAACTACAAGATTTTGTTATCAATCCTTCCAGATCACTTAGATCCCAAAATGGTCATCTTTTGGTGGTACCATGATCTCGCCTGCAACGCAGTAGCGGGCCCTAAGCTGTGAAACAACTTGCCATTACCTGTCAAAATTCAAGATTCAAGATTCAAGATTCAAGAGTTTTATTTGTCACATACACAGTTATATACAGAATATACAACCGGCAGTGAAATGTAAACAGGTCCGCTCCATGGACAGTGCAAATTCACAGTTAAAAACACAAGGAGGAAATTATAATAGAAATAGAATAAAAAAGTACTATATATATATATATATATATATATATATATATATATATATATATATATATCTCTGTAGAATTATAAATAATCAAGTCAAGTAGAAGAAAAAAGTAAAAAATAAGAATAAGAAGTGGAATAAAATAATTGAAGTAGACTGTGCAGTGAGTAAACTGTAGACTTATAAATATGTGGTTAACAAATGTATAAAGAGTATAATGTGCAAACAGGTTTATAACAGGTTGTTACACAGTAACAACGAGAACAGAAAGTGCAGTGCAATGTCAGTATGTTTATCCTGAAGTGAAGTCACATGGTGTTAAGTGACTGAGTTCAGGAGTCTGATGGCCTGGGGGAAGAAGCTCCTCCTGAGTCTCTCAGTTTTGGCCATCAGGCTTCGAGAAGCGCTACCAGATGGCAGCAGCGTGAAATGAGGGTTTGCAGGGTGATTAGAGTCCTTGATGATCTTAGTAGCTCTACCTTTGCAGCGTTTGGTGTAGACATCCTGCAGAGACGGGAGAGCTGACCCTGAGATACGCTCGGATAAGCGCACAACTCTTTGCAGGGCTTTGCGGTCATGACTGGTGCTGTTCCCATACCACGCTGTGATGCACTGAGTTAGTACACTTTCTATCGCCCCTAAATAGAACGTTTTCAGGATAGCTGATGAAACCCTGAATTTCCTCAGCTGGCGCAGGTGGTACAGTCTTTGCCTGGCTTTTTTCACCTGTGTCTGAATGTGAGCAGTCCAGGTCAGGTCCTCGGAGATGTTTACTCCCAGGTACTTGAAGCTGCTCACTCTCTCTACTGGTGACCCGCTGATCATGAGGGGGGAGTATGTCCGTTGCTGTCTCTTCCTGAAGTCCACAATCATTTCTTTGGTCTTGCCAACATTCAGAGAGAGACAGTTGTCCTGGCACCATGATGTTAGATGCTCCACCTCGTCCAAGTATGCCGTCTCATTGTTGTTGGAAATGAGGCCCAGGACAACAGTATCATCAGCAAATTTGATGATAGAGGTGGAGCTGTGTGTGGACAAACAGTCATGCGTGTAGAGAGAGTAGAGCAGGGGACTCAGGACACAGCCCTGTGGAGCTCCCACACTCAGGGAGATGGAGGTGGAGGTGGACTGGCCTATTCTCACCACCTTAGGCCTGCCAGTGGCCTGTCAGTCAATCCAGTGGCAGAGAGAAGGATTCAGGCTGAGATCCAGGAGTTTGGAGGTTAGCTTGATGGGAACAATGGTGTTAAAGGCTGAGCTATAGTCAATAAATAGCAGCCTTACGTAGTTCCCACTTTTGCTGTTGATGTGAGTGAGGGAGGAGTGGAGGACATGAGAGATGGCATCTTCAGTCGATCTATTGGGACGATAGGCAAACTGAAGAGGGTCCAAAGTGTCAGGAATGGAGGCGCAAATGGTGTTTTTAATGAGTCTCTTAAAGACCTTCATGACTATAGACGTGAGAGCCACTGGACGATAGTCATTTAGGCAAGAGGGTTTACTGTTCTTAGGGACAGGGATGATGGTGGATTTTTTGAAGGAGGTGGGGACCACAGATGTAGCGAGGGACTCATTAAAGATAGATGTAAACAACCCGGCGAGCTGATCAGCATAGGACCGCAGAACACGACCTGAAATACCATCCGGCAGCTTTCCTGACGTCCACACGCTTGAGTGCTCTCCGAACTTCATCCTCTGAGACAGAGATCACGTGGTTGTTGCTGCTCTGAGTAATTTTCTCTAACGCGCCACTTGGCGGAGTCGCGTTGCCGCGGTTACAGTCAAAGCGAGCGTAGAAAGAGTTTAACTCGTTCACGAGCAACGGGTCAGCGCTCCCCTCTGCAGAGGATTTAGATCCAAACGAGCAGATGGACCTCAGACCTTGCCACATGCGCCGCGAGTCGTTGAGTTGGAAATGAGACTCCGTGAACTCACTGACGTCAGCTGAACTCGCCCGGAACATGTCCCAGTCTACATCATCCAGAGCTGCCTGAAGCGCGGTCTCTGAGTGGGGCGACCAACGCTTAACTTCCCGCCTCACCGGGGGTTCCTGAACGAGCTTTTGTTTGTATTCGGGAGTGAGGAAAATGACGGCATGATCCGATTTGCCAAACGCTGGAAGTGACCGCGCTTTATAGGCGTTCTTGAATGGAGAGTAGCAATGATCCAGCGTGTTTGCTCCTCGTGTAGGACAGGAGACGTGCTGGTGAAAGTTTGGCAGGACTTTCTTTAGGTTTGCTTTGTTGAAATCGCCTGCGACAATGAAAGCAGCATCGGGGTGTTTGTTTATGATGCCGCTGGCAACATCATGAAGGCCAGATAAAGCCAGCGCTGTGTCTGCCTGCGGTGGAATGTAAACAGCGGTCGCGACAACCGCAGAAAACTCCCTCGGCAGATAGAATGGGCGGCAAATGATTGTTAAATGTTCCAGATGAGGCGAGCAGGACCGCGAGAGAATGGTGATGTTCCTGGGATCGCACCATTTCTTGTTGACTATGAAGCATACTCCACCGCCTTTGGATTTACCGGCCTCGGCTGTTCTGTCCATCCGAAAAACAGAGAAGTTCTCTGATGGCGTCACAGCTGTGTCCGGAACCGCGGGCGTGAGCCATGTTTCGGACAAACAAAAGATGTTACAGTCTCTCATGTCCCGTTGAAAACTTATCCTGGCTCTAAGATCGTCCATCTTATTCTCCAAGGATTGAACATTTGCTAGAAGAATGCTTGGGAGAGGAGGACTGAATGCCCTTTTCCTCAGTCTGTTTCGAATCCCAGCGCGTTTCCCGCTGTGTTTCTTGATTCTTCGCCGTTGACCCGTCTGTCCATTGGTATTTATTATTTTTCTGCAAATAAAGAAAAACAATCAATCATTAGTGAAACAATATTTTTGTCATTGTCTGGGGTGATGAAAAGGAGCGAGGACTTATTATTTTTCTGCAAATAAAGAAAAAAGTTGAAGTTGAAGTTTATTACAATCAATCATTAGTGAAACAATATTTTTGTCATTGTCTGGGGTGATGAAAAGGAGCGAGGACTCAAGTGCAAAGAAATGGGTATTTATTGAATACAAAATAAAATAAACACAAAACAAAACCCACGAGGAGAAAAAAAAAAAAAATCAAACATAACAAAGACAAACTACCAGGGTCGGGAACAAGGAGCATGAAAACAGGAAACATACCAACGACAACGAATCAGCACAGGACTGAAGACACAAGGAGATGATAAAGGGAACAAACAAGGCAGGTAACGAGGAGGAACAGGTGGGACAAAATCAATGACTAGGTAACAAGAAGGGCGGGGTTCGACAATTGACAGGAGACATGACAAGCACATGGCCAGAAAATAACAAAAACTCAACATGTGCTAAACAAGACAAGACAGACATGTGACATTACCCCCTCCATACAGAGCGGCTACCAGACGCTCCACCCGAAACAAAAAACACCTAAGGAGGAAGATGGGGAACAGAAAGAGCAAGTGAGACAGACCAAGAAGTCCTAAAAGGAACCAGGGAGGAGTGGGAGGGATAGACCAGGGCAGGACGGGAAGGACAGGAGGGACAGACCAGGGCGGTACGGGAGGGACAGACCAGGGCGGTACGGGAGGGACAGACCAGGGCGGGACGGGAGGGACAGACCAGGGAGGTACGGACAGTTCAGGAGGCCAGAGTGGTGCGTGCAGTTTGGGAGGCGCGTGCAGTTTGGGAGGCCAGGGAGGCATGCGTAGTTCGGGGGGCCACCTCTCTGGACTCGAAACAAGAAGCAAAGTCCTCTCTGGACTCGAGACGGGAAGCAAAGTCCTCTCTGGACTCAAGACAAAAGGAGAAGGAGCCCTCTCTGGACTCTGGACTCTGCTGGTCGCGGGCTGCAGCCCTCTCTGGACTCTGGACTGTGGTCACGGGCTGGAGCCCTCTCTGGACCGTGAACTCTGGTCGCGGGCTGGAGCCCTCTCTGGACTCTGGTCGCGGACTGGAGCCCTCTCTGGACTCAGGTCATGGGCCTGAGCCATCTCTGGGCTCTGGTCATGGGCTGGAGCCCTCTCTGGGCTCAGGTCAGTGGCTGGAACCCTCTCTGGACACTGGTCAGTGGCTGGAGCCATCTCTGGACGCTGGTCAGGGGCTAGCCATGGCAGGGCAATACACTTCGGCAGCTCTGGAAACTCCTCTAGGATGACCGCGGGCTGCTCAGGAATAACCTCCGAAGTTCTGAAGGAAGCCCTGTGCTCCTCCCAAGTACGCAAGACCGCCACCACATAAATCCCCAGCACAGCTCTCCTGGCCATGTCAGGACTGACGGGGGCAACCTCCCAGTCGCCCGCAGTCTCTGGACCGTGACTCAGGACCACCGGACTCGGGACCATCAGAGTCGGATCCTCCTCAGCAGAGATGTCTGACGAAGTGGGCCTGTTCTTCCTCCCCCTTCTCTGTTTCCAGGTCATCGGAGGGCTGGGCCCTCCACTGACTGTAGATGGCAGGGAAAAGTCAGTGGGCTGGGACTCCGCTGGCCATGGATGTTCTGGCTCACCAAGATGGTAGATGTGGTGGACAAAGTCCCAGAATCCCAGATGCCCCAGCTTCTCCATCTCCCCCGTGCTGAGAGGCATATCCCAACAGATATTTAATACCTCCTTAATTTCCGCCTCTGTGTAGACCATGTGATCGACCTCTATGAGGAAACTGCATCCCTCACATCAGCTCCCTGCTGACGGATGTAACAGGAGTTAACATATCTAGAACAAAAACAAACTACCAGGGTCGGGAACAAGGAGCACGAAAACAGGAAACATACCAATGACAACGAACCAGCACAGGACTGAAGACACAAGGAGATGATAAAGGGAACAAACAAGGCAGGTAATGAGGAGGAACAGGTGGGACAAATCAATCAATGATCAGGTAACAAGAAGGGTGGGGTTCGACAATTGACAGGAGACAAGATGTATAAATGTACATCTAAATAGGTTATTAATCATTTACTTACACTTTCTAAAGGATCTTATGAACCACTGACAAATCCTAAATAACTGGTTGGTAAATAATGTAATACTTAATTTAGAAAGGATAAATTCATCATTAATAAAGTATGAAAATACAATTATTAAACACATTATAGCTATGCTTATAAATCAAGAATAAAGCATTTATAGCTGTATTTATAAATTGCTTATTAATGTCTATTAATGCTTTATAAATGATGAATTAAGTATTTACGAATGCTTAACTAATGATTTATGCAGTTATTATAAAGTGTTACCACAAAAACTATTATGGGTACTTAAAAATATATACTGATGGTTCTAAATAATCAGGAGATGGCCATGTAGGTGTAGGCATAGTTCTCTTTCAAGGGAACTTGCGTTGCGTCGAGATTGATGCTGTGTGAACGCTCTGCGTGAGTTATGGAGGGACTGAGATAAGAGGCATGCGGATCCATATGGAAAGTTTTTTATTTAAGATGTGTTAATAACAGGCAGGGGTCAAACAAAGGCAAACAGGTATGATATGGGCAAGACAAAGAGCATTTCAGGGACAGCTGACGGTCATTAAATGGAGAACGTCATCCAGAGGATAAAGCAAGAGGATAATCTGACTACCAGGCTAAGGTCCAGTCGTGAGGCAAACAGTGTCCGAACAGGGCAAGACGAAAGAGGTAATCCAAGGTGAGCAAGAGTCCAGGGCAGGCAGAGAGCAGGCAGAACACAGGAAACCAGGCTAGGATCAAAACACAACTAAAGAGTAAGACTAGAACAGACTAAGAACACTGCATCAGCTAGACAGCGACATATGCTAACAATACTCTGCAATTAGTGAGCTTGTGCATCAGTGTTTTATAGTCCTTGTGATTGACTACAGGTGTGGAACTAATTAGAGCAATGGAACATGGGAAATGTAGTCCAGGGTAACATGTAACTGTGTGTGTGCAGTGAAAAAGTCTTAATGGTGAACAGGTGACCTCTGGTGGTGAGTGGATGGAAACAGCAGGTGTAGAATACATGACAGCATGATTGCGTTGTGAAACACTTGTGAAATCAGTCCAATGGCATATAGGCGGGTGACATCATGGCAGGAAGCTGTAAAGCACACCCAGGCCAAACATAGTCAGCTTCTGTGTCTTCAGCAAGCACTCTGTGTGAAACTGTCTCTGTCTATTTATTGTTGTTTGTCCACAAGCATAATATATATCTAGACAGGAGTATAATGGTAAGCAAACATCATTTTGGATTGTGTGTTCATCCCTGCCCTCGCTTCATTACAAGTAGGGATACATCAAATCAAATCAAAATCAAATCACCTTTATTTATATAGCGCTTTTAACAAGTCCAATTGTTTCAAAGCAGCTTCATATTGTTAACAGGAAAATAATGCAAAAGAATTTGTACAGCCGTTCTGGTGAAACGGTGATGTTATCCAGCTAATTTCAAGTATCATATAGTGTCAATGCGGGCAGATCGGTAATATAGATGAAATTTAGGTGTCCCCAACTGAGCAAGCCAAAAACCAGAGGCAACGGTGGCAAGGAACCAAAACTCCTTCAGGGTCAGAATGGAGAAAAAAACCTTGGGAGAAACCAGGCTCAGTCGGGGTGCCAGTTCTCCTCTGGCCGACGAACAAACAGTGTATGATTATAATTCTGGCAACATAGCAGGTTTTAATTCATATTAGGTAAATACATGCAATGTGTTGTTTGTTTGGGAGTGGAGCATGCACTGTCAGCTCTAGTAAAAGAGAGCTGACAGTGTTCATTCATAAATTCCAGACGTGTAACATATGGAGTATCGAGAGTTTTAGCTTTAAATTATTGGTCTACATCTCTGCAATAATAATCTAAGGGCTCAGATCTTGCGTTTGCCGAGGCAATACAGATTATGGGTCGGCAATATATGCGTAGGGAACTGAGCAGACGGGAATTTTCCTTTCTCTCTTTCTCTTATGATTGTGTGCAAAATTATTATGTGTGTTTGCAGACTATTATTTATGGTTCTTTTTATATGGTGCCCATTTCCCTTCGTGTGCTTCAGGGGGCAGTGGTCTCCGGTGAGCCCATATCTCAGTATCCACCCGGAAACGTAGCGGCAGTGGGATTCTCGGCCCCTCCAGGGTCTCAGAGTAATCAATTTGGCTGTTCCCTGCCGGTACGCAGCTTCAGGGCAACGAATTGGTCGCTTGAGTAATACCAAAGACCAGTCTCTAGAGTCTGTGGAATAATGCCTCGGTTACGACTGTAACCTCAATTCCCTGAACAGGGAACGAGACATTGCGTCGCCCTGCCATACTTCCGGCGTGCCTGTGATCAACTTGCTTTGACCTATCAGAAGCTGACTATGTTGGGTCTGGGTGCGCTTTATAGCTTCCTGCCATGATGTCACCCCCCTATATGCCATTGGACTGATTTCACAAGTGCTTCACGACGCAGTCACGCAGTGCGTTCCCACAGTGTCAATCTTGACGCAACGTCTCGTTCCTTCTTCAGGGAACCGAGGTTACAGTCGTAACCGTGGCATTATTCCAGAATTCAAAGTAAACATCAGTAAAAGAATATCTAATAATCTACAGTGGGTATAGAAAATAATAATATAAAATAATCACATTTTGTTGCTTTGCAGCCTAAAATGAAGACGGATACAGTTTTTGTTTTATCCAGCTGTATTTATTAAATGCAACTTATAACATCCAAGTAAAAGATATAACACCAACATGTCAATTTAAAAAAAACAAAACAAAAAAAACAGCATTACTGAGTTGGAAAATGACCACCCCCTTGTGTCAGTCCAACTTTTGCTTTAATTACAGCCTTTAGTCTGTTGGGTTATATCTCTACTAACTTTGCACATCTAGACTTTGCAATATTTGACCAGTCTTCTTTGCAGAACGGCTCAAGTTCAGTTAAATTTGATGGTGACCGTTTGTGGACTGCAGTCTTCAAGTCATTCCAAAGATTTTCAATGGGGTTTAAGTCTGGGCTCTGACTAGGCCATGCAAGGACATTCACCTTTTTCTCCTTCAACCACTGTGTGGTCAGTTTTGCTGTGTGCTTTGGATCATTGTCATGTTGGAAGGCAAACCTTCCTCCCATTGACAACTTTCTGGCAGAGGGCAGCAGATTTTCCTTATTTTTTGACTGTATTTTGCCCCATCCATTTTTCCTTCTATCCTAACCTCCACTCTCTGCTGCAGAGAAACAACCCCATTACATGATATTACCACCTCCATGCTTTACTGAAGGAATGGTGTTATTTGGATGGTGAGCTGTATTGAATTTCCGCCAGACATATCATTTGACATTGAGGCCAAATAATTCAATTTTAGTCTCATCTGACTATAACACCTTTTTTTCATGTGACCTCAGAATCTTCAACGTGCATTTCGGCAAAGCTCAGTCGTGACTGCATGTGGCCACATGCACAATGTGCAACCCTCCAATACAAGCCACATTTGTGGAGAATGTGTGATGTTGTCACCAGTGTTGGGGGTAACTCAAGTTACGTAATCAGATTACTTTTTCAAGTAACTAGTAAAGTAATGCATTACTTTTGAAAATTACAACAAAATATCTGAGTTATTTTGTTTTCCCATTTAATGACTGACAGCTCTCCAGTGTTGAGAAAAATCAGAAGTGCAGAGGTATTGTGTGTGCTGGGTGAACATGAAGTTTTTTGTAGTTATAGATTAAATGTGAGCATGCATTTACTAATCTCACTTGCACAAAAAAGATTCAGTATTCCTCAAAATGAATAAAATCAGCCAAATGCAAAATCAGAATACTATGCAAACCTCCAATAATTAAATATGTTAGATAAAACAAATATTTGTATGCATTTATTTGTATTATATAAAAAACAAACAAACAAACAAACAAACAAGCCCAGCCCAGGTGAGAAAAAGTAACGCATAAGTAATGTAACACATTACTTTTCTTAAAAAGTAACTAAGTAACTCAATTAGTTACTTTTTAAAGGAGTAACACAATATTCTAATGCATTACTTTTCAAAGTAACTTTCCCCAACACTGGTTGTCACATGCTCACAATGACCACTCTTTGTCATAAATTCCTACAACTGCTTCAGAGTTGCTGTAATCCTATCGGTAGCCTCTCTGACCAGTTTCCTCCTGGCTCTTTCATCCAGTTTGGAGTGACGTCCTGATCCAGGGAGGGTCTGTATCGTACCAAATACCTTCCACTTATCAATAATAGACTTCACTGTGCTTCTAGGCACTGATAAAGCCATTTGGGATAAGGCCAACATTTTTTGTATCCATCTCCTGACTTGTGCCTGTCCACAACTTTTTCCCGGAGATCTTTTGACAATGCCTTGCCACCCATAGTCGATTGTTTTCTTCAGTTGCACTACCAAGGACTGATATGCTCCAGGAAAAGCTCTTTTCATGCTGAGCTAATCAAAATTATCACAGCTGATCACAGTTGAAAGTCAAATGGTTTTGTGTGCTATCGAGAAGGTGATTAGCTACACCTGATTGGGTTTACAAGTAATTTTTAGAAGGGGGGTGATTCTTTTTCCAACTCAGTGATTCTGTTTTTTATTTTATTTTTAATTTGTTTCTGACATGTTGGTGTTATATCTTTCATTTGGATGTTATAAGTTGCACTGAGTAAATACAGCTGAATAAAACAAAAACTGTCATTTCAGGCTGCAAAGCTGGATTTAATAGCAGCAGTCAATTTATTGACAAACTCAAAAGAAACAAAATACTTGCATGAAACACGGGAAACAGAACAACTAATAACAACGATAACGGACCATGAACTGAACAATGGTTTAAATATACAAGCAAACTAATCAGGAATAAGGAAACAAAACTGAGACGTGCAAAACCACCTAAAGCAAACACAATCAATAACATCAATAACAAAAGTCCAGCAGATGAGGACGGGAGGGAACTTCGGTGGAGGATGCAGGGCAAACTGAACAGAACCTCCCAGAGGAGCCAGGGCAGAGGTGAAGGTGAGATGAGCCAAGATTCAAGATTCAAGAGTTTTATTTGTCACATACACAGTTATATACAGAATATACAACCGGCAGTGAAATGTAAACAGGTCCGCTCCATGGACAGTGCAAATTCACAGTTAAAAACACAAGGAGGAAATTATAATAGAAATAGGATAGAAAAGTACTATATATATATATATATATATATATATATATATGTGTATATGTGTGTGTGTGTGTGTAGAATTATAAATAATCAAGTCAAGTAGAAGAAGAAAGTAAAAGAAATAAGAATAAAGAAGTGGAATAAAATAAGTGAAGTAAACTGTGCAGTGAGTAAACTGTAGACTTATAAATATGTGGTTAACAAATGTATAAGAGTATAATGTGCAAACAGGTTTATAACAGGTTGTTACACAGTAACAACGAGAACAGAAAGTGCAGTGCAATGTCAGTATATCGATGTTTATCCTGAAGTGAAGTCACGTGATGTTAAGTGACTGAGTTCAGGAGTCTGATGGCCTGGGGGAATGAGGGTTTGCAGGGTGATTAGATTCCTTGATGATCTTAGTAGCTCTACCTTTGCAGCGTTTGGTGTAGACGTCCTGCAGAGACGGGAGAGCTGACCCTGAGATACGCTCGGATAAGCGCACGACTCTTTGCAAGGCTTTGCAGTCATGATTGGTGCTATTCCCATACCACGCTGTGATGCACTGAGTTAATACACTTTCTATCGCCCCTAAATAGAAAGTTTTCAGGATAGCTGGTGAAACCCTGAATTTCCTCAGCTGGCGCAGGTGGTACAGTCTTTGCCTGGCTTTTTTCACCTGTGTCTGAATGTGAGCAGTCCAGGTCAGGTCCTCGGAGATGTTTACTCCCAGGTACTTGAAGCTGCTCACTCTCTCTACTGGTGACCCGCTGATCATGAGGGGGGAGTATGTCCCCCCTCATGCCAGGGCAGAGGCAGAACCCCGAGCAGGAGAACCCCGGGCAGAACCCCGAGCCAGGGCAGAACCCCAAGCAGGAGAACAAGGATGCAGGCAAATGGCAGAGTCGAGGGAGAGATGAGCTATGGTGGAGCCTTGGCAACTGGAATCAGGGGGTCAACTGACTGAGGTGTATCTGATGGCAGAGAAAACCCATGCGGAGCCAAAGAGAGACGGGTCGACACCTTGAGACAAAGGCGGGGATGCACGACCAAGGGGAAGCCAGGTTGCCGGAAGACTGAGGTGGAGCAATTAAGGACGAAGGTGTAGCCGAAGGGAAGGCAGAGTCCGGCGGAGCCAAAGAGGTGGAGGAATGAGTTGCAGATGAAGGCCTGGAGGTCAATGGCAATGGAAGAGCTATGGTGTAGTCATAAGGATGACGGTCCCAGATGGAGCTGAGAGAGCAAGTAACCAAGGTGGAGCTGACTGGTTGTTGGTCCAAGGTGGAGTTATGGGCTTGGAGGTTCTAGGTGGAGCTAGAGGGTTGACAGTCCAGGGATGAGCTGGCGAACTAGAAGCCCAAGGCTGATCCACATTGTTCAGTGCAGGCAGTGTAGGAGGAGACAAAGGGCTGGTAGTGAAGACAGTGCTGAAGGACTGGGCAGTGCGTGCAAAGCATTCCTGGTCGATATTGGACAAACATAGAGTCTAAAAACGGCCTTCTTGACCGGTAGGATGGGCAGATAATTCAGGATTGGCCTCCTTAGCTGATGCGGAACAGGCAGATAATTCAGGAATGGCCTCCTTGGCCGACGCTGAACAGGCAGATAATTCAGGAACGGCCTGCTTGGCCGTCACGGAACAGATAATTCAGTAACGGGCTGCTAAATCTATGTTCAAAACTCCATTGGCATATGGGTGGGTGACGTCATTGCAGGAAGCTATAAAGCGCACCCAGACCAAACTTAGTCAGCTTTTTATAGGTAGAAGCAAGTCAATCACAGGCATGCCGGAAGTATGGCAGGGCGATGCAACGTCTCATTCCCTCTTCAGGGAACCGAGGTTACAGTCGTAACCGAACCGTAAGCTGTAACTCGTGTTGCGTCAAGATTGACGCTGTGGGAACATTTATACCAATGCCATCATAGTGACCAGTGCCATAGTGACTCTGTCACACTTGGTTGAAGCAGAATGAAAATAAAAAGCTGGATTTAATTGCAGCAGTCGATTTATTAACAAACTCAAAATAAACAAAACACTTGGTAATACATCACCAGAACAACCACTAATAAGGACAAAAACAGACCATGAACCAATTAAACACAGTGTTTGAATACACACACACACACACACACACAAAAACAACTAATCAACACATTGAACATCAGGTGTAAATCATAATCAAATTAATGAGAAACCATAGAAACAAACTCAAACACTGGAAACAGAACTGAAACACGTGCAAAACACAAGAACAGAACCCATCGTTACAATTTGCAATATCTATAGGTTTACAAAGGGTAAAGAAAGTCAAACCAGACTTAGCAGCAGCATTACACAGCATCAATACACTGCTAAAACTGGATCAAAAGCCTTCTCTTAGTCTATTGACACTGTAGCGAATATCGACCCCCAGGGGAAAAGGTGCGGGATTTATGCATGCGTTTAATCATGTTACGATCGAACATGCACAGATCCGCACAGAGGGGAATTTTGATATTAACAATTGATTAAAATGGATTAAAACAATTATTAATATCTAGGGCTTAATTCAACTTTTAGAAATTTCTTTGATTCTAGAATTGAGTTCAAAGGACGGATACTTGTCCACCAAATATCTACCTTTTTAATAACTCTTAAACAACGTTTCTCTGGCCAGGAGAAATATCTTTTTTTTCATTTGTAACATGGTCGGTTCACCGTAAAAGTGACCTATGTATGAGCAAACCAAGCGCAATCACGTGTGAATATATATATTTTAATAAAATCAACAAACAATAAACAAACATACACAAATTAACTGAAAGCAGGAAGGAGAGAGAGAGAGAGAGAGGGAGAGAGAAACAGAGGGAGTGAGAGAGAGAGAAACAACGGTAATACTATCGACACAAACGATTGAGCACCAGCAAGAAATCAGTCCAGCTTATTGGTATAAGCTCAAAACTTTATAACGACAGCTTAAGGGATACTTGCATATGTTTCCTTGGTTGTGAGCTCGTGTGTTTAGGGGAATTCCGCGATCCGGTCCGTGTTTCGATCTTGCCGGGTGGTTCCTTGGAGTCCGCGGGAAATTCAACTTTGGTTCCTTTGTGTGATGAGATCCGTTGGAGGATGGCGAAGAGGAAAAGGAGAGTAGAGAAGCAGGAGAGAGAGACAAGAGAGCAGGACAAGAAGAGCGAGCAAGCCGTCTGTGGCCCAATTTTAAAGGGCCGCGACGGGGCACGTCTCTTTGGTCGGAACAGCCAATCAGAGCGAAGGAACTCAGAAGCGGGAAATCTCCCTTTGTCTTGGGTCTCGCCTCATTAACATGTTTTATGACTCTCACAGATGGGCAGACTTGGGGGTTTCGGTATGCAGACTTTGGGGTTTTGGCATGAAAGAAAGAGTCTGGTGCATCATAGCACCCCACAACCCGCCTAGCTGGCCTACAAATTGCGAGACAAAGATTTCGAGACCAAACATGGGGGTTTTAACCCAAGAGTTAAAGGAATGGCGAGGATTGACGCCATCCTTCCTTAAGCATTCACTGGCTATAAGTTTCTAACCTATCAAACACATCTAAAATGGTTATAACAAAAGCATGCATATATACAGGGAACAGCACACCTAAAATGAAAAATAACTGAGTTAAGTCATACAATGTGTTCGGATGTCCCTTGGTATGTGTGAGGAAGGGGCTGTTTATGACGGTGAGCTGCACGAGCATGGTTTGTGTCCTTTTAGCACCGTTAACCTGTCAGTCTGTAGACTTCACGGCGCTGGTCTTGCTTGAGTCATTATAAATAATCAAAGTATTGGTCCGTTGATCATTTATGAGCACCGTCCATACGCTACAACACTATACCAAAAAAGTTGAGACTCTTGCCAATGTCCAAAATATCGCTAATAAAGGAAATGCTATCAAGCCTTAGAGAGCAATTTATAATCACTGCACAGCAAACTCACCGGTCTCCAGTTTTTAATATAATTTAAGTCTCCCTTTTTTGGCACCAAAATGAGAACTGCTCTACGGCAGCTTATGGGTATCCGCCCACTGGCTAAGCTTTCCCTGAGCACCTCCAGTAGATCTGGACTCACCTCTGGCCAAAAAGACTTGTAAAAGTCGACAAATAGCCCATCAGTGCCAGGTGCTTTGCCACACTCCATACTTTGGAGAGCTTTTTCCAACTTCTGCAGAGTTAAAGCTTCTTCTGAGTTCAGCATTAGTTTCATCGGATAACTGAAGTAAATTACCAAGGAAGACATTGCCAGCAGAGTGATTTCACTTTTGTACAGTTCTTCATAAAAATGAATTGCTCTTCTTCGAATGTCAGAGGGGTCTGACAGCAAGACTCCAGTATCTGAGTGTAAGGCATGGATAAACCTTCTCAGCCCATTTTTCTTCTCTAAAAAATTAGGTTACATCTAACAATCTATGCTCCGAAAGTGTGACCTGACCAAAGCTCCTTGTATAAGTGAGAGAGAGAGAGAGAGAGAGAGAGAGAGAGAGAGAGAGAGAGGGGTCTAATGGCTCCCTCAGGATGCCCACCAGTTGTTGTCCCCAGGTCCCAGTCCGCTGTCAGTCCTCTCATTAAGGGAGCTGCAGGACAAGTGTCCTGTTCTGAGCACAGGAAAGAAGCAATCTAAGTGTGAGAGAGCTGGAGAAACACCCAAGATACTCAAAACTTTGATGTTGTGGGAAAAACTTAATTGCTTGAAGGAATACTGTACCACGTGTGCAAAGGCATCCTGATGGGAAAGAAGAGACTGTAGTATCTTGCCCCAGCTTCTCTGGTGAAGTAGGTTCTTCGGGGCATTTGTGACAAAGCTGGGCATCAAGGTCATGGTAGAACTTTATCTCTTGCGAGACAGAGGTTCTTCTGGATCAGTTCAGTGTGGGATTTGCATTAGCATGTTAAATGCGGCAAGTATTGTGTGGTGAGCAAAACACCACAGGAGTGAAGGAGTGAATGAAAACGAGTGAGTGAATTCGGACACTGAGTGTGCCAGAAGGGCTGCCGCTTTTGCATAGTTTCTAATCGTTGTTTAATAATTATTTGAAACATAGCAAACTGCCAGCTCCAATAGTAATGAAAAGATTTATCTTGAACTCTGCCATGATAACTAGCATGTGTAAACCATAATTAAACAATTTAATAATCAATTAAAAAGGAATTTATATCTCTATGATATTATGCTGGACCAGCGCAGTTTGCAAAATGTATGGATGGATGGAAATTCATTCAGCGCGCGAGTCTCACAGTGCATTATGGGTGTTCTCTAGCCGTTGAGCGTACATCAGATGTACACTTGTTATTGCGGCGCATTATAGGGGGCACTCAATAACATCCACTATGGTTTCGGACACCACTACAGATGGCTATCCCCTCAAATAGTGCCCTATTTAAGGGTATAGGGGGCGATTTCGGACACAGCCCTAGTTTTCCCCTGTCTGTTCAATTAGTCATTTCATACACCTGTGCCCTGTTCATTTGCACATTAAGCTCCATGTACAAACCCGATTACAAAAAAGTTGGGACACTGTACAAATTGTGAATTAAAAACAGAATGCAATGATGTGGAAGTTTCAAATTTCAATATTTTATTCAGAATACAACATAGATGACATATCAAGTGTTTAAACTGAGAAAATGTATCATTTTAAGGGAACAATAAGTTGATTTTAAATTTCAGGGCATCAACACATCTCAAAAAAGTTGGGACAAGGCCATTTTTCCCACTGTGTGGCATCCACTCTTCTTTTTCTAAAAGTCTGCAAACGTCTGGGGACTGAGGAGACAAGTTGCTCAAGTTTAGGAATAGGAATGTTGTCCCATTCTTGTCTAATACAGGCTTCTAGTTGCTCAACTGTCTTAGGTCTTCTTTGTGGCATCTTCCTCTTTATGATGCGCCAAATGTTTTCTATGGGTGAAAGATCTGGACTACAGGTTGGCCATTTCAGTACCCGGATCCTTCTTCTACGCAGGTCTGGCATTGTCATGTTGGAAAATGCAAGGTCTTCCCTGAAAGAGACGACGTCTGGATGGGAGCATATGTTGTTCTAGAACTTGGATATACCTTTCAGCATTGATGGTGCCTTTCCAGATGTGTAAGCTGCCCATGCCACACGCACTCATGCAACCCCATCCCATCAGAGATGCAGCGCTGAGAACAACTTGGGTTGGGATGGCGTCCCAGTTTTCCAAAATGAAGTTTTGAAAAATTTTGATTCGTCTGACCACAGAACAGTTTTCCACTTTGCCACAGTGCATTTTAAATGAGCCTTGGCCCAGAGAGTATTCCAAGTATTCCTCGTTTTTGTGAGCTTTGTTACCACGTGACGTGACAGAAGAACGGACCTAAAGAGTGTTTATTTTTTGCGGCATTTTCTGTTTGTTTGTTCTCCCCTCTGTCACCATGGACCTTCCTGCTGTCCAGTTATTGTGCCTGAAGCAGAAGGACCACTTCCTGGAATCACACACCAGGGATTTTTTGGAATTGGCATGCCTAACGCACTATCCCGGGCATGCCTCCCAGGGAGCGGTCCTCATGAGTGCCCAGTCAGCCTACACCCAGCCAGACAGAGCTAAAGCCTGATTCCACCACAGACACAGAGCCTGCGCCTGGCACAGAGAATGAGCCAGCTGAGCCGTGTTCCGAGCCCAATATAATGTCATACCAAGTGCGCAAGTAGGCAACAACACCCGCCCCTGAGGGAGTTTTAGTGGAGCTCGAGGACTTGGATGGAAGCCCCGCCCAAACTCCTGCCACTGCGTGTGAGGTTAATATAGACCATTGGAATTTATTGGATTATTTTGAGGTGGTAAATTCCCTTTTTCTTCTGACCCCGCTGGTCCCATCCAGCATTAACTCTCTAGTGCCCCTGCTGTTCCTGCACAGCCCAGAGTTTCCTATATCCCCAGAGTGCCTGTCCAGCCTCCCTCTCCCACCTCCTCTAATTAATCTAATAGTGTCACCAGCTCTTCCTCTGGTTCCTGTCATTCCCTCAGCACAACCACATTTGGGCCCCTGCAGTATGGCGAATTCACCTCAGATCTTCCAGTCCCCAGCATTGCCTTGGTGTGAGGATTCCTTATCTTCACCTCCATCCACAGAGCTCGGATTCCACCTCGGATTCCACCAGCCGAGTCTTTAGCCATTTTCAAGAAACTGCTGAACCATTAATACTAACACTCACTATTCTATATCTATTAAAAAAAAAAAAAAAAAAAAAAAAAAAAACACACTTGCTATATTCTAGACTAACTGGGACTGGTCACATCACTTGCATATTGCTGCCCTATTGTTACTTTGACTTATATTGCTCTCCTCATTTGTAAGTCTCTTTGGATAAAAGCATCTGCTAAATGATTAAATATAAATGTAATGTAAATGTCCTACATAACATCTTATTTAGATCAGTTCTTTTTCTTTGGGCCAGTTTATTTCTTACAGATTTCTACTGTTCTAAATCAGATACAGATAAAGTAGCACAGTAAATAATTTATTAATTCTACCTGGCAGCATCTCTATACTAATATTAAAGCTGTGGGTTTTATTTACTAATAAATATATGCTAGAACTTTTCAATTTCTAAGCTATTTTATTAAAAAATCACAGAACAGTGTTGACAATATTTCTACTCTACTGAATGTTTCTGTGTGCGCACGATCTGCATGTGATGAGCGAGCTGCTTTGCAGTTCTAAATGAATGCGCTGCTCCATTGTAACATACAATTAACTTACATGTACAATAAGCTGTTTGAAACGTGCATTCACCCGATCAATTTTCAACATCCAGATGGTGTAATCAAACATATTTTGTGGAGAGCTCTCAGAGTATTCATATATTTGTCATTTTACCTGTTGGAAACGGAGCGTAAAAGTGGACTTCAATATATTCACCCTCTATAGGCCATGATCAATGACTAGTCGACGTCAAGCTTAAAGCGCAGAGCATTAATTTCAACTAGTCTGTGCAACCCCTAATTCCCAAGCTCACAATGGATCAGCAGTGTGTAGAGTGATGATGCCATCGCTGACTATGATAGATCCGTTAGAAGATTGATAATTGATTTGAAGGAAGCATTGGCTCTTGCTTAAATGAATGCTGAAGCTAGCCAGCAATGGTAGGTGGATCTATACAAGAGGACAAAAGGATGCAAAATTTAAGTCTTATTGGCCAACAAGTGTGAACAAGAATGGAAGAAACTGGCTGAGAAGTGGGAATACATTCCATATACAGTTGATTCAAGATTCAATATTCAAGAGTTTTATTTGTCACATACACAGTTATATACAGAATATACAACCGGCAGTGAAATGTAAAAGGATTGTTTCCTAATGTCATATTTACCGCATCTGTAACACCCACACTGGTCAGGAGAAGACTGTTCAAAGGAACTTCAAGGTCCTTCAAGCTAGCTTCAGAAGTGTCTTGGCTATCTATTTGCATTTTAAAACAGTAAAGTTAAAATGAGAACGCATCAAACAAGGTCATTTTTCAGTGATCTCAGTAATATTTTTTAGCTAAAACTCAAGAGGGATTTTAATTAGAACATGGCTTTCCTTCTAGAATGAAACAAACAATAATTTTCTTATTAAAAACGTAAAAACAAAGATGGGGTTTTTACTTATTATTAGAAAGTAGTAATTTACATAAAAAGGAAATATATTATTTTAAAATATTTGAAATTTCAGATTTTTTTATAAGGCTATTACATGACATCAAAAGACTTGAAGGAACAAATATAGTGCATGAGTTAAATGCAAATAAACAAATAAATAAATAAATAAATAAATACTGAAAGAATATTTAGAATAGCATTTAGGTGATTTAAGCAGATATTATACACTCACCTAAAGGATTATTAGGAACACCATACTAATAATGTGTTTGACCCCCTTTCACCTTCAGAACTGCCTTAATTCTATGTGGCATTGATTCAACAAGGTGCTGAAAGCATTCTTTAGAAATGTTGGCCCATATTGATAGGATGCATCTTGCAGTTGATGGAGATTTGTGGGATGCACAAAAGTGTGCCAAGAAAACATCCCCCACACCATTACACCACCACCACCAGCCTGCACAGTGGTAACAAGGCATGATGGATCCATGTTCTCATTCTGTTTACGCCAAATTCTGACTCTACCATCTGAATGTCTCAACAGAAATCGAGACTCATCAGACCAGGCAACATTTTTCCAATCTTCAACTGTCCAATTTTGGTGAGCTGGTGCAAATTGTAGCCTCTTTTTCCTATTTGTAGTGGAGATGAGTGGTACCCAGTGGGGTCTTCTGCTGTTGTAGCCCATCCATCTCAAGGTTGTGCGTGTTGTGGCTTCACAAATGCTTTGCTGCATACCTCGGTTGTAACAAGTGGTTATTTCAGTCAAAGTTGCTCTTCTATCAGCTTGAATCAGTCGGCCCATTCTCCTCTGACCTCTAGCATCAACAAGGCATTTTCGCCCACAGGACTGCCGCATACTGGATGTTTTTCCCTTTTCACACCATTCTTTGTAAACCCTAGAAATGGTTGTGCGTGAAAATCCCAGTAACTGAGCAGATTGTGAAATACTCAGACCGGCCCGTCTGGCACCAACAACCATGCCACGCTCAAAATGGTTTAAATCACCTTTCTTTCCCATTCTGACATTCAGTTTGGAGTTCAGGAGATTGTCTTGACCAGGACCACACCCCTAAATGCATTGAAGCAACTGCCATGTGATTGGTTGATTAGATAATTGCATTAATGAGAAATTGAACAGGTGTTCCTAATAATCCTTTAGGTGAGTGTACATAACATTAAACAAGAGAATCTCATTTAAGATTTAACATATTTGAAATTTCCTTAGAATGTTTTAGAAGTTGTATGACTTTGTGTATAAATAGAAGGAATTACTATCATCCCAGGTGTAGGTGGTCATATATGATAACGATTTCACACCTGTAGGTGTGTGTTGGTTCAGTTATGATACTCACTTGTCCACAATTGTCTCTCCCCAACAGAAATGGCAAAATGACAATATATGGTATGGCCATTGAATGCCCATTTATATGATATGGACCACAGTACCTTAGTCGTGTATCTTCATACTGTATGTAGTTCAGCAGGATACATGAGGGTGTGTGGCTGCTTGCAGCTCATGAGCAGATTATGGGTTACCCTTTTGAATGGCCAGAAATGAAAGATGGTCAATAGAAGCCAAAGGTAAATTGGAAGGATTTTGGCTACGAGCATTCACAGTGTTGATTTATTAATATTATTAAAGTGCCCTTATGATTTATAAAAACAGTGATACTGTGGATGAAAAACAGACTCACCAACTAGTTTCATCCTCTTTAATGAGCTTTTGCAGTCTTACAAGCAACAAAATACTTGCAGTTTTAACAAAAAAAAATCTAAATAATTCGAAGTACTCCTAGAATATGTCTAAATACCCCCTGGTTTCAATGTACTTTTCTATATTCCTATGGAAGGAGATGCTTGTGATTCAACAGGTCCAGATTGTTGAGGACTAATGGGGGCACGTTTAGTCGTAGTCTAGTGTGGATCTAGAGTGAGCCGGATTCCACTGTGATGTTTATTTAATGACAGCTTGGCATTTGAGGGACAAGAGTCTGTCATGATTCTGCATGAGTAATTTTATATTTATTCATTCCTCTCTCTCCCTTTAGTCTTTCTTTGATTTTACTACGTCAGAACGCAGATTGAATCACGTGTCATTTTACAGTCTGCTGCTGGAGCAGAGCTGAGCTAATTTTGGCAGTTTTGAATAAATACAAAAATTCTGGTTCTCATCACAAGAAGAAGAAGAAGAAGAAGAAGAAGAAGAAAAAAAACGAAATCCCTAAATTATAAAACATATGTGAGGAGTCATACATTGCTCTGGTAGCTGACTGTTGATTGGGGAAAATTAAAGAGTAAAAAAAAAAAAAAATACAAAAAAATAGGATGTTCTTTTTTTATGATCATATTTCATGCCAGAAGTTTCTGATTCAACCCATGATGCCTTTTGGGCCTCTCTGTCAACCATCTCTTCCTAAAAACGCACTGCTCGTCATCCATAAACAGCACAAACTGATTGTTAGTTGCATACCTGCTTGGTATTCATGACGTATTTGCTCATCTGACTTTATCACTAGGTAGGTGGAGGTAGAAGGGAGGAGTAAGTGCATAGGGCAGGTTAAAAGTTGAGTACCAATAGGTGGCACTCTCCCCTTTTTGACTAGAAAGGGCAACCCTGAGCATTTGGGCATCCGGAGGATGTAGGTCTGTAATTGGATGGAGAATTGAGTGTTGAAGTTTATTTGCATAATCTCAAGCCATTTGGCTGTAATAGAGACATAAGTAGATATTACAGAGTTACATAGAGTGAGTAGATATTGGTCTGGGCAGAACTCTGTCAGTAAAAAGTAATTCATTCTGAGACATGAACCCAAGGACAATACATTCGAGAACTTCCAGGTAATGCACATAATGCATGTATAATTCAAGAAAATGAGTGTTTGAACTTTTAAAAATGTTTAAAATAGATCCAAGCTATAGATAAAGCTAAAGATGGCAAATGTATAATAGTAATCATTTCTGTCCATGGACACTGTTAGAATAATTTCCAGTGACACTTTATAATAAGGTCTCATTAGTTAACATTAGTTAATGCATTAACTAACATGAACTAACAATGAGCAAAACTTTTGTTACAGAATTTATTAATCTTTGTTAATGTTAGTGGATAAAAATACAGCTGTTCATCATTTGTTCATGTTAGTTCACAGTGCATTAACTAATGTTAACAAATACAACTTTTGATTTTAATAATGTATTAGTAAATGATTAATAAATTAGTTTTAGACCAGAGAATATTATTCCAGTTGCAATTAATATCACAATTTTCATCCTAATTGAATGGCCTTAAATACAATGGCACAATCATGAATTGCAGATGAAGTCCACATTGCTTTTTTCTGTTTATATTTATATTGAAACTCAATGAAACTGAGCAAATGAAACTGAAATGTTCTTGTTGCAAGTGGATTCCTGAAAAAAAAAGAAAGAAAGGAATACAATGAAACAACAAACATTACAATTTCAGAATATGAAAAAAGTTAAAATGTTTATTTTAAAATGTTAAAATAAATTAAATCTTTACATACTCCAGCAGCATGTACAAGAACAGTCTACATGCTATGTAATCAGGCCTTCCCTTAGAATACCTATAACAAAAGGCTTTAATATAATTAAGATTTGGCAACATATTACATAAGCATACTAAAATGTATTTTATTATAAAAAACAACAACTTTACAATCAATCAGAAAGCTCTCATTTATTACATGACAAAAGAAACATGTTTAGTGAAAAAATAAAACTCTTGGCTCAAAGGGGGACAACAAGCAAAAAGAGTTAAACATCATATAGAGACATCAGTGACATTATATGTTATACAGAGAGATTAGTGTATATATAATGTCGAGCTTTCAACATGTTATTTTTGCATGTGCTTAATGGTGCCAGGCTCAAAAATCAACAATGATTGCTTAAAGCAATTCATCTCTCTTTCTGCTGGGAGTAACTGTGCGTTCACACCGCCGCCGGCGAGAGCGTCAAAGTGGCCGGAAGTCATTCATTTTCAATGGGAGCCGGCGGCGAGCACCAGCAGCGTGGTGCGTCTTGGATGATGTGGGCGTCGAGGAGAGTTGAATCAGGTCAACTTTATATTAATGAGCTATGATGCGGTTGAGCGGAAACCAAACAAAATGTGCAAGTGCTCTGCTTGAGAGGATTCCACAGAATACAGTACTGTAAACTTTGGTTCCAACCATATTAGATCCCAAGCAAACTGGAGGAGAGGTTGGTCATTGCTGTGGCGGGTTTGATAAGAAGGCATGCGACACTATTTATAGGCAACATTTTGCACTAGAATGCTTGTTTTTCAGCGGGAATTGCTCAAAACAACACAGATTTGGCCAATTGCATTAAGGCTACACTTCAACCAGGACCATTGTTATAATGTAGGCTGCACACAAATTAATGTTAATGTTAATTAAACACCAAGGCTTGCAAACGTCTCCTAAACTGCATGTTAAACCATGACCACAAAAGCCACATCACACAAATGGCTTTTAATTGGTTTATTTCATTAGCAAACATATAACTATAATTGTTAAGTTCTTTCCATCGATCAATGTTTTTTTTACTTTCACATTTAAAAGATTTCATGAGGCTAACTTACACTCTACTTGTGGTCAGTCTGCACAAATGCCGATCAACATGCTTATTTGCTTTGCAGCCCCTTTAAATCAAAGTTTAAAAAAAAAGACCAAGCATTCGATCTACGTCAGAGTGTCAGAGAGTCCGCAAATCTTTCCACAGCATTGTTGGCAGGGCAGCCAGAGCGAATTTTGACGCTCACGCTGGCGACGGTGTGAACGCACAGTAAGAAGGTGCGCATGTGAGAGCGTGTTTGTTGTTGTGCGCTGTTCTTTATATTTTCTTTTGTGTGCATTTTTCCCCTATTCTTTTGTTGTTTATTATTTGTATAGATTGACTGAATTCTACAGTATGTCCGAGAGACGTGTGTGTTGCATTCTTTAACGGTCCACCTGGAAACAAATGCTGTGACGCCAAACCCCCTTGTTGAAGAAGAACACCGTTGTGTTTACAACTGTGACAATGAGCGTTTACCAGGATCGACGCTGGAAAAACGCTGGATTTTCAAAAGTGTGTGAAGTTTGTGGCTCCATTGATCAACGTTCTTGAATTAATAATTTATAGATGCACGCCGGTCTGTTATTGCAGGGACATCGACATTTTCATGCCCATAAACATGACGCAGAACAAAACCAACTGTGATTGGCTGTGTTACAAGTCAGTCAAATGTCCTCTTGGGCGGTCCTTGACCAGTGAAAACAGTGACAGAGTCCAGACCTTCTGTCGTCAGCTACGTGAGACTTACCTGATGTTAGGTATAGCGTCACATTGGAAGGATGCCATTATTTCTCCGCCATGGTTTCAAGTGCATGCCAGAGGCAAGTGATACAATTGAAGATGTTCTGCTAGCAGTTGGTGAGCAGATAGGATATATAATATGCTCACCAGAAATTAAAATATAATTTCAGCTATGAGAATGAACCAATCTGTAGTTGTTTTTTCTCAATATAGACGCATTGGTCAACAAGGTTATTGAGAAACAGTTTGTGGGTGGAAGAAACTTTCATTAACACTACTCCACTGTTTGTTCCAGCAACAAAAGTGATCATTTCAAATGTCCCAAAGCTATAAATGTCGCAAATGTCACAATGTTATAGTGAGAGAACTTGCAAGAATTGGAAAAGAGGTAAGCACGGTTAAAACATTCTCTCTAGGGCGTAAGAATCCTGTACTTAGACATGTGATGTCTTTTAGGAGACGAGTGGATACATTGTTGAATGTGTCATTCAGAGTAAATGATGGCGACAGCTTGTGCATGATTTCTGTGAGTATGGAGAGTTTGCAATATTTTAAATGTGGGGAACATGGACATAAAAGACTTTCATGCCCTCAAAAGGAAACATTGGAAGAACCTAGGATTAGTAGTGAGACAGATGGATCATTGGTGCGTAAGGATATGGAAGTGAAACAGAAACCAGGAGAGAAGTCAGGCTTGGACAGTAAGGATGTTGGACTGGAGGTGAGTAACTTAAACCATATTGATAACGAAAAGCTTAATTGTAGCAGTGTAAATTATGTGGTAAAAGAGCAACTTAGAGCTAATGATATAGGCCTACATGTCAGTGGTGTGAGGTGTGCGAGTAAAGAGGAGGATGATGCGGTTTCTTACACTATGACGCAAAGTCAGAGTGGCATGAAGGATGGCGGGAGTTTGTCGGACATGTCAGAACTCTATAAAGCTAATGATGGTTGTATTCTGTAGAACAGACAAATGCTTTTTTGGACAAGGCTAAAGGGAAAAATGTAGATACAGTATAGGAGATTTTTTTGCTTTCCTTGTTGTTTGTTGCTTCTGTAGTGTGGACACATAAAATATACAATCATATCACAGCAGAAACGATTCAGACAAGAAGTTCATATGGATGATAAGATGGTAAAACGAATGTGAATGAAATGAAAACTCAAGGAAAAGCAAAATAAACATTATGGCTTTGCGTATGTATCTGTGCATCTTTTTCCTTTTCTTCTGCTGTTCTTTCTACTCTTTCTATCTCACTGAGTATCTTGGGGTGCTTTCACACCAGGAAGCTGGTGTGTATTCTCCCTTGGTTGGGTTCGTTTAGGCATATGTGAACACGACAGTCGTGCTCGGATCCACACCAAAACAATTGCTCAGAGACCGCCTGAACAAGGTAGTCTCGGCCAGATTGCAAACGAACTCTGGGATGGTTCACTTAAGGTGTGAAAGCAATCCAACCCAACAGAACCAAATGATATTATAATTCACAACGGGGAAAAGCAGTAGTGTCTGATTCTGTTAGTGAGCACATTAATTATCACAGTTGAAAACTAACAGAGCACCTCTTCATCTTTAAATGTTGTGTAATTGCGCTTTTGCATGCGAGAATGCTGTCTCGATGAAGCTTTGATTCCTGCTCTAGCTGCGTTATAACATTCGTATAGTGCTTGCGTATGTCTTGACATAGTTAACCCTTAGTTAAAAGAAAGCGCTGGGAGATCACAAAAAAAGGTCTCCAAATGAACCAAGAAATTATTTGGAATAATTTTGATCATGTACCATCAAAATGTGTGCAGTAGAGGGTTAAGATTATTGCAGTAGGTTTTCTTCATGAAAACAATAGTAATATGAGCAAAGAGTTTGAATGGAGATTGTTGTGGAAGGGAGAATATGTTTCAAGGCATGGCTCTAATGTTAGTGCAGGAGTTGCAATCTTGTTTAATTCAACTTTTAATGCAAAAATCTTACTGAACCTGGGAGATTACTTTTACTTATAGTAAGAGCTGAAATATATCATTTCCATTTTCTTTTTGCCCCTATGTATGCCCCTAATAGTGGCTGGGGTGGGCCTCTAGAAATCCCTGAGCCTAGGGTCCCGTGTAGACCTTAATCCACCCCTGCTGGTCAGCATTGCCTCTTTATGACAGGGGGCTAGGATTACTTGATATAGGATGTTGGATTGCTGATTTTAGGCTACAAGCAGCTCTGAGGCTTTTTGTATGGGAAGAATGTTAGTTCTTGTTAGTAGATGTGGCTTGAGGTCTTTTGAAGAGAGGAGGATGACTGGGACCAATTGTTTTTAATGAATTTAAATGATGTGGAATTAGTCAAATTCACACCCTTTTTATAATACAGTTCTAAAACCATGGAATGCTTAAAGAATTGTTTGAGAACAAGGTATTGTAAGTGGATCATGGATCAAAGGGGAACATCTTCTTTATAATCCTGCATTGCCTATGAAAGTCTTGAACTCTGAATTCAATGCAGACTGCTATGATGAAAGCCCAGTTTGTAAAAGTCTCTCATCTAAGGGTGAATGGTTGTCTTTGAGGGATATTGCAGTAAAGCTTAGTGTTCATTTACTCTGTGTCGTAGAAAGATTTGGGACTGAATTTTTACTGGTAATACCATAAATATTTTCAGAGTTGTTTAAGGAGGAGGAAACAAAACAACATTGTATTAATGAGATGATTGAGTTCCCACGTGTAGGGCTGTGGAGATGAAGATGAAGAACAGTTGTTGAGTTTTAAAACTAAAAAATTCTAAAAATTTCAGACTCTAAATGGCAAGGATTAGTGGGATTTGATGCATCCCCTAAAGGTAGCTGGATGACTGTGCATAAACTCCCTATTAATAAGAGAACTCGTGACCTCCAATGGCGGATAATACATGGATCAATAACTACTAATAGACATATGGCACATATTGATCCAACAGTAAGGGAAGAATTTACATTTTGTTTTGAGTCCGAAGATATGCATCACTCTTGCAGTGTGAAGGGTTGAGCCAATGTTTCAATTACTGGAAGATTGGAGTAAAAAAATTATTTTGAAAATGAAATGTTTTTTATTTTTATTTTTTTAATTTTTTTTATGGCCTGGAATATAAGTATCAAAATAGAAAAATAGATCTGTTCATTATTGTTAGTAGTGTGGCTAACAAGAAAAGCAAAAATGAATAGGGGTGTTTTTACTGATGTTAATATGACTTTAAGTCCACATATTATAAAATGGTTGGAGATCTTGATGCTTTTGAATGATGTTTTATGTCAATTGGAAAGTGGTATTTTACAAATGAATGTATGAGGTAAATCTTATGTGTACGTAATGTAATTTCTAAATGTTTTTTTTTTTGAGTGTGTATATATGTTGTGTATATGTATGTATATTTGTATATTAATATATTTGAATTAAGGTAAATAATTGGTAAAATAAAGAGAGATTACACACACACACACACACGCACGTGCACGTTTATCTCACTATATTAGTGAGGACATTGCATAGGCATCCATTGATTTTATGCCTAACCCAACACACCCCTACCCCTAAACCTACCCACCACAGAAACATGTAAAACACTAGATTTAAATAAATTACGTTTTAGCCAATTTATAAGCCTTTTTAACTAGTGAGGATGAGTAAAATGTTCTCACTGTCGGTTGTCATAATATTTCAATATATATATATATATATATATATATATATATATATATATATATATATATATATATATATATATATATATATATATATTAATGACGTTGGCAAAAAGTATAGCCAAACCTGCACACACACACACACACACACACACACACACACACACACACACACAAAAACATCTCTGTATGGTTACGATTCTATTCAAATAAAACATAAAAAGCGTTTTATGTCATAAAAAGCATAATGTCAAAAATAAGATTGTTTGCATGAGAGGACATGCAGTCCATAACAACAAAAGCAGTACACTTATGTATATTATAAATTACCCATAGTTACAGATGTACATACACCAGGGAACATTTTTATGGGTGTGTCCCCATCATCACACAGGTTAGCTTTCTTGTCTAAACTGGAAATTGCATAATTGTTTGTGAATTGGATTAGTTGGATCTAATTGCTTTGCTCCAACTTTATTATTTCTTATTTTATTAGAAGTGTATTATTACATGCTAATGTACTTGAATTTAAAAATGCAAAAGGGCAGTAAATATACCTCATAACAAGATGAGAATTGAACCTCATTTCAAGCCCATTTTTAAATAAAAATCAAAATGTGTTCTAAAAAAAAACAACATAAATAAATGAACTCATTTCGCAGATGGACTGTTGCCAGGAAACCGTCTTCAGATGTTGGTTTCTGCCAAAGCAGACTTGGGTGGTGATGTATTTAAACATACATTTTATAATATGCTTTGATGGAGGCCAACAAATAAATCATTTTCAGTTATAATAGCACCTTGTATAAGAACAACAATTTATCAACGCCAAAAAGGACAGTAGCACTGAATCTATCTACGCCTGCGCTCTTGAAAAGGGCATATCTGTAGGAGTGAGAATGCATCTGTGTGTTTTTCAAAATGTGTGAATAAAACAATACATTTGAGACATACTGTACATAGTACTGTACATAACTGTACATAGTTGTCCCCAAGGAGTGCTGGCTTTGTCCAAAACTAAAAGACCCCCATGAATTCAACGAAGCAAAAAGAGTGGGAGAAAACGATTCAAGAAAATAACTACTGTCTGAAAATAGCACACAATCTTTACCCCAGGTGGACTCCAGAGTCTAGAAAGACTTCTGTAGAGAAGGTGGACCAAAGCCACAATAAATAAAGCATCTTAACTATAAAAAAATAAAACAAAACTATAAATGCTGTTGTAAAGATTATTCACATTAGGCTGACTGCCAGTTAGCAGTATAGTATAGTATATAGTTAGTACACAAATTGCAGGTGCATCAGTTGCTAAAACTACAAAATGATTCAATGTGCCAAGAGGAAATTCCAACACATTATTTTACGGTACTGTTTCACATGTACATACTGTTATTATTATAGAAATTGCAATAACTGTGTTATACCTAGTTACTAACCCAAAACCTACCCCTAAACTTAATCGTAACCCATGTGGTTACCTTATTTAAATCAGTACGTTATTAAAGGGTTAGTCTGCCCAAAAATGAACATTCTGTCATTAATTCCTCACCCTCATGTTGTTCGACACCTGTATCGAATCAGTGGTTTGGATCGACAAAGTCACGTGATTTCAGCAATTTGGCAGTTTGACACACGTTCCGAATCATGATTCGATACACTGATTCATAACGCTTCGAAGCTTCATGAAGCAGTGTTTTGAAATCGGCCATCTCTATATAAGTCGGGGTTTTTTTTTGTTTTCGCACAAAAACTATTCTCGTCGCTTCATAAAATGATTGTAGAACCACTGGAGTGAGATGGACTTTGTAACGACGTCTTTAGTGCCTTTTATGGGTCATGAGAGAGGAAATGTCATTGCTGCCAATGGAGGCCTTTCTGAGCCATCGGATTTCAATAAAAATATCTTTATTTGTGTTCCGAAGATGAACAAAGGTCTTACGGGGGGTCGAACGACATGAGGGTGAGGAATTAATGACAGAATTTTCATTTTTGGGTGAACTAACCCTTCAAGCACACTGTACAGTAAGTGCACATACTGTAAAATAAAGTGCGACCGAAAATCCCCTTAGGCATAGATGGACAAAACTGATACCAGACAGAGTTGCTAAATTCTGAACAGTACAATATCAGAACTTAAAAATCCATGTGTAATGGTTTGACCAATCATTTGGTCCAATGATTGTCTGCAGAGTCATATAAGGGACAAATATGACCCTGGAGCACAAAACCAGTCATAAGTCACACGGGTATATTTGTGGCAATAGCCAACAATACATTGTATGGGTCAGAATTATGCATTTTTCTTGTATGCCAAAATTAGAAGGATATTAAGCAAAGATCATGTTCCATGAAGATATTTTGTCAATTTCCAACCTTAAATATATCCAAAATGTATTATTAGTAGTAATATGCATTGCTAAGGACTTTATTTGGACAACTTTGTCCATATTTAGATTTTTTGCACCCTCAGAAATATTGTCAACCTAGCCAAATATTGTCCTTTCCTAACAAACCATACATCATTTTAAAGCTGATTTATTCATCTTTCAGATGATGTATACATCTCAATTTAAAACAATTGACCCTTATGACTGGTTTTGTGGTCCATAATAACACGAGCCATTCACAAGACCAAGTGTAACCTATGATAAAAATAATGAATGAATGAATAGCGTGCATACTTCATGATGTTTTAATGTTCAATGATGATAATGCACCAATTCAAACAATTGTATGTGAGTTCTCAACCAACAGATGCACAGATTTTTCTTGCAGAATGGTACACTATCCCACACACACAGCTCTGGACCTGTATGACAGCCTTCAATGAATGGACTCAAGCTATTATATCAAAAGATGGCCTTAATTCAATTTAGTATTGCCTGATGCTTCTTTTCAAGGTAGAAGTAATATGGCTGCTATAAGGCTGCTATTTGCTGCTTGCATTCCATCTTGGAATGCTTTACCCGCACAATACTGTGAGTGTCTGCTGAGTTTTTTTGTGTTGTGATGGATGTGTGAAGGAAGAATGTCATAACAAGTGTGCCAACAAGTGCTATTGCAACTTGAATGTCTTTAGAGAGTAGGAAAATCATTCTGTAGTCGGAGAGTTTCATGCCAGTGCAATGAGAGGTCGATGCATGCTATCAGGCCGACAGAGAGGGAAGGGGCAAAGGTGAAGAAGATTAACATTGAGCCCTCTCAGGACAATCACAGTTAAATCTTCAGCAGCTGACCCTTATTGTTTCTCTCATTCATCCGTCCATCCATCTGTTTATTAGGTGGTCAAGTTGCCTTTCTCCATTGTTTCTAACAAAGCTCACACTTCCCTGAAAGAGAGAAAAAAATAAAATAAGCCAAAACAGGAAAAGCAAGATCTTCAATCTTCAACACATTTTTCTTATGTATGTTTGAAGCTAATGGTTAACTAATATGGCTATCCTTGTTAACCCATTATGGATGCATAAACATGACATGGCTGATAAGTTTAATAGTCTAAAACCATTTTTTTTTTTCACCTTTGAAATCTCTTGAAAATGACTGTTGACAACTATTACTAAAAATGTCAGGTTTTATTCCATACACGATATTGATTTTGCATCACACTGTCTAGACTTCATCGACAAGCAAAAGGTCTATCCAGGCTGAGAAGGTTCTGAATACATAGATTTGCTTATTTGTGTTGGCAGGTTTTGGATATATATACTTTTTTTTTTTCTTTGTAGCAGGATCAGTTCCTACCAGCTATGACAAGCGTGACAGATCAAAAACCTATGATGATGTTGCTGACTTCACTTAATTTCTGATTAGGTGGGCAATACCACATTTTGGAGCCGTGATTTGTAGTTTAACTCTTCCTCATGCAAGAAAATCTGCCGCATGAAGATGGCTTCCTCTCCTGGAGTTAAAATATGATTTAGTTCCTGTATTGACCCATTAAGACTAGGGTGGATCCAATATCTGTATAAATCTCAAAATTATGTGTATCTGTATTTGGATCAATTTGGAA
This sequence comes from Paracanthobrama guichenoti, assembly GCA_018749465.1. NCBI lineage: Eukaryota > Metazoa > Chordata > Actinopteri > Cypriniformes > Gobionidae > Paracanthobrama > Paracanthobrama guichenoti. The sequence goes on from CM031963.1 coordinate 29,507,274, forward strand.
GAGGGTCAGGCTTTAACCAGAAGTTCATGAAATGACATAAGATTTTACAAGATTCAACTATTATTATTAATTTACATTGAATGTAATTTATATTGAAATGACATACATAGACGTAATTTAAGGTAAGTTAAATTGATTGTACTTAAAAAAATGTAAGGCAGTAACTTTTTAGACATGCTTAGTTTCCTTTTACATTTCACTGCCGTTTGTATATTCTGTATATAACTGTGTATGTGACAAATAAAAACTCTTGAATCTTGAATCTGAATGAATCAGCCGTTTGACTAATGTTCATTAAGGCAGTGACTTGCAGCCACCACCTACTTACGGTTTTAGTTTTATATTTAAAGTATAATTTGTGACCAATCACGGAAAGTAGGGATTTAGCATTTTGAGTTATTCACAGATTCTGAAAGTGTAGTCCCCAAGATTTCCAATGATGTGTAACACATGGAAATCTGATAATATTTGGAGAAGTTGTGGCCATTTGAAGGTAGACACTCAAAAAAGCTCAAAAGGGAGAAAACGGCCTCTAAAGATTGTGCAGTTCTTACCTGTTCTCACCTGCTGGGAGTGACAACAGGGCTCATTTACATCTCATTTAGATAAGCCATACCCCCTGTAAAGCTGCATGGTTGCATAGCAACGACAGACGCAATGGGAAAAATCGGACCGCATACTATTAATAATAAAGGATAATGTGCATTGTAAATGTCAGTAATTTATCTTTTTTGACTTTTATAAAAATGATTTAGAGGCTGAAATATGTGAGTTTTATCTTTTTATAAAACCTTTTTTGTCAACTCTATTTGAACTTTGCATTGTAGATAACGTTGCAAGACACTCCTTTAAAATCTGGCCATCATTTTTAATGTTATTATTTTAATGTTTATGTAAACAAAAAGTACATATTGATGTTAATTTTATTTGTTATTTACTGGTTTTCTACATAAAACTTGGTGAATTGATTTCATTGTGTAGCATTAGGACTTTTTGAACAGGATTCTGTGATAACCGTGATCATTTTGGTCACTATAATCATGAAATGAAATTTTCATGCCATTTCATCTCTAGTTATGATCAACTACAATAAACTAAAATCAACTATAATTATGTGTTTTTATAGTATAATATGCAAAGTACAATTTTCTATAAGAAAAAATTATCTCTGATTCTGTTCTTTTCTCTGACATTTAAGGGTAACATAGGCCTACAAAGACTCTTTTAGGTCTAAAACAGTTTGGATAGTTGTTAATACAGCGTTCCCACAGCTTGGTTAACTTCAAATTCAAGGACCTTTAAAGGACTTTCCAGGTCCAATACCCGCAAATTCATGGACTTAATGTGGGGAAACATGTCGAGTGAGAGCAAGGTTACATTGTGTTACCTTGTAAAATACATTGTTACAGTTTTCATGTGTCAAACACAACTATGCAAAAAGCTTTTTTTTGCATTTATTTTTGGCCATATGACAGAGGTCTGATATTCTATTTGTCATATTTCTGTTTTGCATAAAACTGAAGAATACTCGGTACATCCTATACTGTATTCTAAAATGATCTGATATTAACTTTTGCATGGATTTTATTGAAAAGAGCTTAGGCTATTTTTGCAATATTTCACAGTGTGTCTGTGAAACACTGAGGTACCGTAGTAGTTTTGTGTGAGCATGAACACCATGGCAACCTACAACACAAAGTACCTCACGCGGGAAACACTTAACGTAACACGTAAATGCAAGTAACTAACGTAAATCAAGCATAGTCCACAAAGTGTTGGCGAAATAACACATTATCGGACCGGAGAGAATTTCTTCCAGAAAACTTCTTGCAAATTAATAAATAATAATAAATTCAAGCACTTTCAAGATCCTGTATCTATGTATGTTTATTTTCAAAAACTTTCCAGGGCCTTGAAATGTTTTTTTCAGATTCACAAACTTTATTCACAAGCATAAGACAAAGGTCTTTGTGACACAGTCCAATGATATCACATTCGCATCCTCTTCTGTGTGTGTCTGCATAGTTTTTATAAGTCCACAACTCTGTTGATATCCCCAGGGCTGATGAACCTGGCTGGTGGACATGGCAGTGAGTGCTTCTTCCTCAAACGTGGTCTTGCCTCATAGTGTTTGATTATATCAGTCAGGGTGTCTCTGCCAATGCTGGGGGGAAAAAAAATCATTTAACATCATGCTAACAGGCATCTTGTCACCTATATCAGAATGTATTGTACAAATTATAGGTACTTTTACTTTACTGAAGTAAATTTTATGATGAATACTTTTTACTTTTACTTCACTACATTTTAGAGTCTGTATCTGTACTTCCTGATTTAGTCTTGGTTTAGTCCTGGTTTAGACCTCAGTTAGTGGTTGGACCTGGTTTGAGTCAAAGGATTAAAAAAAATCCTGTACATTAAACTCTTCATAAATACTTTTACTTTTGACTTATAACGCACATTTTATGGCTATGGATACTTTATACTTTTACTTAAGTATTAATGTAATCTGATACATTTATTATTATGTTAGTAAATCCTTGTTAAGAATATTGAGTAGCACTTCCTCCACCACTGGCTAAAATTATTAGCATCACATTCAATTCAAGAATGCTAACAGGCAGGTTTACGTAGGCTAAGTCATTCACACCAGTCAATTCAAGCAATTGAAGCATTATTCAAATTAATAGCAGATGCTAACATTACCATCTAAAAGCCCATTATAGTAATGGGGGTTTTTGGCAAGTGATACAATGCTAACGATTACAAAACGACAGTCCTGAGCTAGCTAATAACAATAGGTAACGTTAGGTATGGGAAGGTCTAAACATGGACTAAACATGAGATAATGTGTACGTGTTCTTAGAATGAACACAAAATGACAAACTTTGTCTATGGAAACTCACCCCATAAGAAACAGAAAAGTATTCTTGCAGATCTCGTTGCCTCCAATGAAATAAGTCGTTCGGGCACACTTTCTCTGTATCGGGGTCTTCGGGCAGAGAGTTCTCTTTTCTCCTTGTGTAGCATTTACAGTCAAAGTTATGGATTTCCCCCATTTCTCTGTCTTTATCCCCATCAAATGTTACTATCGATATAGCCATGCGATACGCTTTTTGCGGCGTCCATCTTCATTGAATTTTGATATCAGCTAGAGCCGACCAGAGCGCTGCATAATAAGTAGCCACGCTTCCCTTGGAGGCGCGGGGGCAATGGAAATACACACAGACAATGACACGCCGTCATCCTTTCCTAAAGAATACACATGAATTAATATCTTAAGGTGTGCTGAGGATACATTACAACTTACTGAAACACATCATATGTCGTGTAATCGCTCAATCAGTGTTTCAACCGCGGAAAGACGTCAATAAAACAGCTTGAGAACAATGAGCATCACATTTACCTCAGAAGTCCTTCAGTGTCCACAGCTGTTAGTTCACTAGAGAAATCAACTCTTTCACTGAATATATGACCTATATTAGCCGTTATATTCATTATATTCTACTGACCCTGTTAGTGATGTCTGGATTATTAATGTAGGTTTAAATAAATCTGTCATTAAAATGACAGCCACTGTGTATTAATGATTATACTTAAACAATGAATTAGTGAATTGAATAACACTGATGATCTCTTCATCACGGCACCTGTTAGTGGGTGGGATATATTAGGCAGCAAGTGAACACTTTGTCCTCAAAGTTGATGTGTTAGAAACAGGAAAAATGGGCAAGCGTAAGGATTTGAGTGAGTTTGACAAGGGCCAAATTGTGATGGCTAGACGACTGGGTCAGAGCATCTCCAAAACTGCAGCTCTTGTGGGGTGTTCCCGGTCTGCAGTGGTCAGGATCTATCAAAAGTGCTCCAAGGAAGGAACAGTGGTGAACCGGTGACAGGGTCATGGGCGGCCAAGGCTCATTGATGTACGTGGAGAGCGAAGGCTGGCCTGTGTGGTCCGATCAAACAGACGAGCTACTGTAGCTCAAATTGCTCAAGAAGTTAATTCAAGATTCAAGATTCAAGAGTTTTATTTGTCACATACACAGTTATATACAGAATATACAACCGGCAGTGAAATGTAAACAGGTCCGCTCCATGGACAGTGCAAATTCACAGTTAAAAACACAAGGAAGAAATTATAATAGAAATAGGATATAAAAAAAAAGTACTATCTATATATATATATATATATGTCTATATCTGTAGAATTATAAATAATCAAGTCAAGAGAAAAAAAGGTAACAAATAAGGATAAAGTGGAATAAAATAATTGAAGTAGACTTTGCAGTGAGTAAACTGTAGACTTATAAATATGTGGTTAACAAATGTATAAAGAGTATAATGTGCAAACAGGTTTATGACAGGTTGTTACACAGTAACAACGAGAACAGAAAGTGCAGTGCAATGTCAGTGTATCGATGTTTATCCTGGCGTGAAGTCACGTGATGTTAAGTGACTGAGTTCAGGAGTCTGATGGCCTGGGGAAGAAGCTCCTCCTGAGTCTCTCAGTTTTGGCCATCAGGCTTGGAAGCGCTTACCAGATGGTAGCAGCGTGAAATGAGGGTTTGCAGGGTGATTAGAGTCCTTGATGATCTTGGTAGCTCTACCTTTGCAGCGTTTGGTGTAGACGTCCTGCAGAGACGGGAGAGCTGACCCTGAGATGCGCTCGGATAAGCGCACTACTCTTTGCAGGGCTTTGCGGTCATGACTGGTGCTGTTCCCATACCACGCTGTGATGCACTGAGTTAAAACACTTTCTATCGCCCCTAAATAGAAAGTTTTCAGGATAGCTGGTGAAACCCTGAATTTCCTCAGCTGGCGCAGGTGGTACAGTCTTTGCCTGGCTTTTTTCACCTGTGTCTGAATGTGAGCAGTCCAGGTCAGGTCCTCGGAGATGTTTACTCCCAGGTACTTGAAGCTGCTCACTCTCTCTACTGGTGACCCGCTGATCATGAGGGGGGGAGTATGTCCGTTGCTGTCTCTTCCTGAAGTCCACATTCATTTCTTTGGTCTTGCCAACATTCAGAGAGAGACAGTTGTCCTGGCACCATGATGTTAGATGCTCCACCTCGTCCAAGTATGCCGTCTCATTGTTGTTGGAAATGAGGCCCAGGACAACAGTATCATCAGCAAATTTGATGATAGAGGTGGAGCTGTGTGTGGACAAACAGTCATGCGTGTAGAGAGAGTAGAGCAGGGGGCTCAGGACACAGCCCTGTGGAGCTCCCACACTCAGGGTGATGGAGGTGGAGGTGGACTGGCCTATTCTCACCACCTGAGGCCTGCCAGTGAGGAAGTCCTCAATCCAGTGGCAGAGAGAAGGATTCAGGCCGAGATCCAGGAGTTTGGAGGTTAGCTTGGTGGGAACTATGGTGTTAAAGGCTGAGTTATAGTCAATAAATAGCAGTCTTACGTAGTTCCCACTTTTGCTGTCGATGTGAGTGAGGGAGGAGTGGAGGACATGAGAGATGGCATCTTCAGTCGATCTATTGGGACGATAGGCAAACTGAAGAGGGTCCAAAGTGTCAGGAATGAAGGCGCAAATGGTGTTTTTAATGAGTCTCTCAAAGACCTTCATGACTATAGACGTGAGAGCCACTGGACGATAGTCATTTAGGCAAGAGGGTTTACTGTTCTTAGGGACAGGGATGATGGTGGATTTTTTGAAGGAGGTGGGGACCACAGATGTAGCGAGGACTCATTAAAGATAGATGTAAACAACCCGGTGAGCTGATCAGCACAGGACCGCAGAACACGACCTGAAATACCATCCGGCCCAGCAGCTTTCCTGGCGTCCACACGCTTGAGTGCTCTCCGAACTTCATCCTCCGAGACAGAGATCACGTGATTGTTGCTGCTCTGAGTAATTTCCTCTAACGCGCCACTTGGCGGAGTCGCGTTACCGCGGTTACAGTCAAAGCGAGCATAGAAAGAGTTTAACTCGTTCACGAGCAACGGATCAACGCTTGCCTCTGCAGAGGATTTAGATCCAAAGGAGCAGATGGACCTCAGACCTTGCCACATGCGCCATGCGAGTCGTTGAGTTGGAAATGAGACTCCACTCGGTCTTTATAACGGAGTTTTGCGGCTTTAACTGCTCGTCTGAGAGCATAGCAGGACGATCTGTATTCAGTCATATTCCCTGAATGGAGACCGGCGTTGTAAGCAGCAGTGCGTCGCGTTCACTGCCGCAGCGGATTGAATTGTCCACCCACGGTTTCTGATTTGAGAAGGACGTTATTGTTATTGTTTGCGTGGCTTGCTCTGTAAGCGTGTTGATGAAGCAAAGCGCCACGTCTGTGAACTCGCTTACGTCCAGCTGAACTCGCTCGAACATGTCCCAATCCACATCGCCCAGAGCTGCCTGTAGCGCGGTCTCTGAGTGGGGTGACCAACGCTTAACTTCCCGCCTCACTGGGGGTTCCTGGAGGAGCTTTTGTTTGTATTCGGGAGTGAGGAAAATGGCGGCATGATCCGATTTGCCAAACGCTGGAAGTGACCGCGCTTTATAGGCGTTCTTAAACGGAGAGTAGCAGTGATCCAGTGTGTTTGCTCCTCGTGTGGGGCAGGAGACGTGCTGGTGAAAGTTTGGCAGGACTTTCTTTAGGTTTGCTTTGTTAAAATCGCCCGCGACAATGAATGCCGCGTCGGGATGTTGGTTTATGACGCCGCTGGCAACATCATGAAGGCCAGATAAAGCCAGCGCTGTGTCTGCCTGCGGTGGGATGTAAACGGCGGTCGCGACAACCGCAGAAAACTCCTAGGCAGATGGAATGGGCGGCAGATGATTGTTAAATGTTCCAGATGAGGCGAGCAGGACCGCGAGAGAATGGTGATGTTCCTGGGATCGCACCATTTCTTGTTGATCATGAAACACACTCCACCGCCTTTGGATTTACCGGCCTCGGCTGTTCTGTCCATCCGTTCTCCGACGGCGTCACAGCTGTGTCCGGGACCGCGGGCGTGAGCCATGTTTCAGACAAACAATAGATATTACAGTCTCTCATGTCCCGTTGAAAACTTATCCTGGCTCTAAGATCGTCCATCTTATTATCCAAGGATTGAACATTTGCTAGAAGAATGCTCGGGAGAGGAGGTCTGAATGCCCTTTTCCTCAGTCTGTTACGGATACCAGCACGTTTCCCACGGTGTTTCTTTGTTCTACGCCGCTGGCTCTGTCCATTGTTCAACTCGGCGTTCTGAAGAATCTCAGATGGCCACAGGGGATCGGTGAAAGTGTCCTGAAACAGTCCAGTGTAGAGGTAACCAATGTCCAAAAGAGTTTTGCTGTCGTAGTAGATCAATGCAGATGATAAGTTTGTAAAAACTGAGAGTAAAAGAAAGTAAAATAGTAAATAAAAGCACAGTCTTCGCGGAGCGACCTGAACGGCGACCAAACACAGCGGCGCCATTTTGATGTCCCTGGTTCTGATAGAAAGGTGTCGGAATACACAGAGCATCTCAGTTTGTTGTGTATGCGGCTGCATGGCCGCTGATCAGTCAGGGTGCCCATGCTGACCCCTGTCCACCGCCGAAAGCACCAACAGTGGCACGTGAGCATTAGAACTGGACCACGGAGCAATGGAAGAAGGTGGCCTGGTCTGATGAATCATAATTCTGTTTGCGTAGCTTACCTGGGGAACACATGGCACCAGGATGCACTATGGGAAGAAGGCAAGCCGGTGGAGGCAGTGTGATGCTTTGGGCAATGTTCTGCTGGGAAACCTTGGGTCCTGCCATCCATGTGGATGTTACTTTGACACGTACCACCTACCTAAGCATTATTGCAGACCATGTACACCCTTTCATGGAAGCAGTATTCCCTGGTGGCTATGGTCTCTCTCAGCAGGATAATGCGCCCTGCCACAAAGCAAAATTGGTTCAGGAATGGTTTGAGGAGCACAACAAAGAGTTTGAGGACTTGGCCTTCAAATTCCCCAGATATCAATCCAATCGAGCATCTGTGGGATGTGCTGAACACACATGTCCGATCCATGGAGGCCCCACCTCGCAACTTACAGGACTTAAAGGATCTGCTGCTAACATCTTGGTGCTAGATACCACAGCACACCTTCAGGGGTCTATTGGAGTCCATGCCTTGATGGGTCAGGGCTGTTTTGGCAGCAAAAGGGGGACCAACACAATATTAGGATATTATGCCTGATCAGTGTATATACTGTATGTCATAGTTCTGCCCTGGCAGCCTTGTCTGTGTCTTTGTTTAATGTTTCTATGTTTCTGTTGCGTCTCAGCTTATGGCTTTCTCTTTGTGTTTGCCATGTGTTCCTTTTGTCCCACCTCCTTGTTTCTTGTTACCACGCCCTCTTGTTTAGTTGATTAGTCCTCGTTTGTCTGAGTGTGTTCACCTGGTCCTTGTGTGTTTTCCTCCCTTTATATTGTGCTTCCTTCCTTCATGTCTTTTCTGGATCGTTGCTTGTGCCATGAGGTGCAAATGTGTTTTTTTGTGCTCAACTGTCCAATGGCTTTATGAACCGTCTTTAGTGGATTTATTCTGTTTGGTCTTTCTGTTTTGTCGTTTGTTTCCTGTTCGCGTCGGATGTCGTTGTCCAGAGCATTGACCACTCGAATCCAGAGTCAACAGCCGCAGTAATCTCTCTCATGTCCAGTCTCACGTCTGTGTTCCTGTTAGAGTCGGATGTCGATGTCTGGTTTCACTGAGGATCCGCACCACTCGAATCAGCAGATTAGGTCCTATCTTTCACAGATCTGTGACAATATATTAGGGGGGTAACGGTACATGTACCGGCCCCGAACCATCACGGTATGGATGTTGTGGGTTCAGTGCATACAGTCAGTCACAGGCGATCCACACTGCAGGATGCACACTTAGTGGACATGTAGGTGACACGCTACTTATCGTCAACAGAATATGTTAAAGGGACCACCAAAATAAAGTGAAACCGAAAGCTTTTATATACATCAAGAATATTCTTGATCACTTGAGCATCACTTCAAAGCGTCATCAGCTGCGCTCAAGGGATCTACCCTTAAGTTGTTGAAGTTTGGTTATTAAAGAAATGTATGAATAATAATAATAAAGCAAGATCCCTTGTTGAAATATGTGTGATGTATGGTTTATAATTGCAATGGTAAAGCATAAATTAAAATTATTGTGACAGATGTGAAGGGGGAGGAGAATTTATACGTGCATCAGGCTTCTTGACAAAAAAAAAGACTATGATAAAAATATGATACTCTTGACAAAATTCTCGGTGCAATTACAGAATTAAGATGTCCTTCAAGATGGCTAACATTGATTGGTTTGCGGGTCACAGGCTGGAGGACGGAGGAGAGAGGAAGCATCAATATTGAGAAGCACCCCAAGAGTTCAGATGACACGCAAGAGCACACAGCCTATATACGCTGAGTTTTGATTAATTTTCATAGCGGGCCGGCAGAAAGCGGCATCATGTTAATTTTCTTTATTTTACAAAAGCACAATAATTTGTTTTTAGTGTGAGTAAACACAGATATAAACAGACCCTCTGATGTCTTACTCTTATCTGTATGACCATAAATGGAGTATTTTAAGTTGTTTTCACTGTTAAAATGAGACAAAATCATTTGACATTGTGCCCATTTGTGTCGTAGAAATCTACAGTCCAGTGATGAAATATGTGTGTCCTGGAAATGGGAAGCCTCAGGTGCCGCTTTACTCGCTGTCTCCTTGTGGAAAGGTGAAGTAGGCTCTTTTTCTGCTTCTCATCTTTCTGTGATTTCTTGAAAAAACATAATTTTGAATCCGCCATTGCATGTCATTGCATTGTTCATGACCTCTCATGTGCAAAGAAAAAAAAAGTGTAGGCTACACACAACACGTTAATCAAACCAGTAAGTCTGAAAACAGCATTTTACCACACAGCATTGGCCAAACTACCAATTAGAGTAACAAATCAATAATTCCTTTTTTATTTTTTATTTTTTTATTTTAGGCAGTCAGGAATCTGGGGTGGGGGGGGTGTCTGGTGGACATGTAACTGTACTGAACTTGTATCAAACCATGACCCCAAACCGAGGTACGTACCGAACCATGACTTCTGTGTACCATTATACCCCTAATATATATATATCCAGTGAGATTTCTAAATGCGCAAGGAGTCTGACAACAGCCGATATGCTCCACACAGAGATCTGATCCCGCCATCACCGAGTCTCTCTGTGATTACACGAAGAAACAGAAAAAAACTGAGACGGACTAAATCCAGAGGAACTGCAGCAAAGTCTCCAAGAAACCTTCCTGCAATGTTCTGATGGTACCTGAGGGGATTCGTGTTTACACTTTTTGGGGAGATAACCCCATGTGATGGCATACTAATAGTAGTCAATGAACAATAAACTGGGTTAAGCGAATGTATTTTAACATAAAAATAAAATAAAAATCTTACATACTTCGCCTTTAAGACCAACCCACATCCCGATTCTAGCTGAGTACAGATACATTTACAGATAATGGCTTCGCTGTACCCCCATGTACGTATGTATTTATGTTTTTATGTATGTATTCATTCATTCATTCATTCATTCATTCATTCTATGAAATAATTGGATGCCCTGGAGTGCTAAATATAACAAATGCAAACAGAAACACACACAAAAGGCTACCTCAAACTGTACTATGTGAGTGTGAATCCATAAAGATATGATAAATCTGGGTCTCTGGGTCTCACATTCAACATTTCCTGACATATCTTTGGGCAGTAATTCAATGGTCATTACACCAAAGTTATGGCAATGGCCTGCGTGAAGATGGGAAAATGGGGGATTTCAGGCTGTGCTGACATTCATTGCCTTTGATTTATGAGAAAAGCACTTCCTCTCACATCAGGCACTCCAGTGGGCAATAAAGCGTGGAGTTGATCACCAGCGGGTAGCTTCCATAAAACTGTGCATACACGTGCATGTGCCTACACACGTAAGTCAACTCAGACAATGTGCTTCTTAAATGTCTTGACCTAACTGCAACTATTTGTTAAAAAGCCACCAGCAGGCTGGTAGTGCCCACTATGATTTCTTTGTCAGCCACACACCGACATGCTGAATGTGTATGAATGGGAGAGAGGAGATATCTCATATTTTCCTTTTGTCTTGTGGCAACTCTTCCAGAGGCCCTTTTTTCATTCTTTTTTCCCCTTGGGATTTGAAAAGAGAAAGGTGACACAATGACAGGCTAAACATGTTCAGTTTGTGAATGAAAAGCTTAATTTCATGTAAATTAGTTTATTGGAACAAAAGTCTCTTAAATTTAGGTCAAACCCAAAATAGACCATTTAATATTACTTAATATTATTATGGCTAGAATATTATTAAAACAATGACTCAGTTCACAAAAACATTTCAATACAACAACATTAAAACCTTTCATTTATTGGCTCAGTTGAGTTATTTAAACTACACTTGATTTTTTTTTCTTTTTGTCAGTTTACCTAAAATGCATTTAAAGGTAGGGTAGGCAGTGTTTTTTATAACTTTTTTCATACTGCTTGAAAGTCTCTTCACATCCTCATAGCAATCAGTAATTAAACATATCTAAATATTTTGTGGAAGTCTCAGGACCATCAAATGTTCGTCCAATCCATGAGGCTTTTGTCATGTTTTATGTGTTTGATATGTTCCTTTGTTCAAATTCCTACCACTCCTTTGTTTCCATGGTCACTGTCATTATGAGTTAATTGGTTTCAGCTGTGTTTGATTAGTTATCTTGTTTCAGTTTGTTATTTAAGCTGCACTCTTTGTCCAGTCCAGTGGTTCTCAAACCTGTCCTGGGGACCCCTCACCACTGCACATTTTGCATGGTGACCCGCATTGACCACACCCAATTCAACTTATCAGCTCATTAGTAGAGCCTGCAAGACTTGAAGTGGGTGTGTCTGATGAGGGAGACAAAAAGTGAAGCGGTGGGGGGTCCCCAGGACAGGTTTAAGAACCACTGGTCCAGTCAATTTGCAATTACCTGTCTGCCTGTCTTTTGAGTTCTAATTAAACTCTTTGGAACCTCATTCATCTGTCTTCATCGGTCTACCTGCATACATCGTTACAGATGACCAACCTAAATAAACTGGGCTGAAGATCATCTCCTCCCTCTGGCAAGATGGTTGTCCTCTGGAGTGGTATGTGGAGGAGTTTGTAGAGTTTTCCCATCTGGTGAGTTGGAGCGATACAACACTCAATGCTTGCTTCTATATGGGACTGGCTGAGGAGATTATTTGGTTTCTGTCTCCTTGGCATTATTTGCCCTTGGTCAAGTCCTCTGGTTTAATGGATCCTATTTTGTTGTTGAAGTTAAAGAATACAAGAACAACCCTCATCCAGTCCCATCTCGAAAGCACTTAGGCACTCCAATTCACCCCAAGCCTGCAACCAAACCCTTCACATCGGGACCATCTCAGCTGCTCCAGAGTCCATTCCAGCCTCAGAATCATCTACATTCTCACGGTTGAAGACCATACTGAACCCAGCTCAAAAAGAAGGCATCCTTTCAACACTCTGCCAAAATCTCAGAGTCCGTTCCAGTGGGTGAAGTCCTGTCCTGCCGAAGCCACCCCTTTTCAGCCTCCAGGGCGCCCACCCTTCCACCCCTTGGATGTATTATGGCATGAGGACGCACTTCCAGGGGATGGAGGGTACTGTCACATTTTATGTGTTTGATATGTTAAATTTTCCACCACTCCTTTGTTTCCAAGGTCACAATGAGTGCATTGGTTTCTGCTGTGTTTCTCATTTCAGTTTAAGTTGCACCCTTGCCCGCACTCTCTGTCCAGTCACTGTGTTTGCAACTACCTGTCTTATGAGTTATAATAAAACTTATGATTTTTTTTTTTTTTTTAACCTGGTTCATCTGTCTGCCTGCACACACTGTTACAGCTTTGAATTTTAACAATAACGAAGTTATGCGCCTTTTGTACAGTAAGGTTGTCATTTAAAAGTGTTCTGTTCCACCCTTCACCAACGACGTCTCATGACATTTGCAGACTCTGCTCTGGCTGAGTGCATTCATGTGTTTTAGAGGAGGCACGGCTTTGGAGAGAGCTCTCTATATATGTATATCTTAGAACTATACTATACTTGGCTATATAAACTTGTGTCTATAGTTTTATTTAATACTATTTTAGTGGTTCTCAACTGTTTCTACTTCAGTCCACACATACACTGACAACCATACACAGTCACAAATTGCTGGGAGTTCAGGAGTCATGGATCTAATTGCAGGCTTTATTAGGAGAAGATTGGAATCAATTTGTAATCAAAACCACTAGGAAAGGTTTTAAGCCCATGAACACCAAACTAACATCAAAGAACTAGCAGCGATGGATGCCGTATGCGTCTAGGCCACTCTTCAAAGACTACAGCAGTGTTTCCCAACCCTGTTCCTGGAGGCACACCAACACTACACATTTTGAACTAATCAAACACACTTGATTCAACTCCTCAGTTTGTTAGTAGAGACTCCAAGACCAGAAATATATGGGTCAAATAAGGGAGACATCCAAAATGTGCACTGTTGGTGTGCCTCCAGGAACAGGGTTGGGAAACACTGGACTACAGCCATCTGGCACATACGTCTGAGCACGCCTATGAGATAAATGTATATACCTGCAGGTGGCAGTCTACATTTGTCATTCAAAAAAAGAAACCGAATCTAAGACTGTGGATATACAAACCATAAATAAAGCAGTCCATGCTTACCATTTATTAATGATTATCATGTTGATCAGTTGGTCTTAACTTTCTTCATTCCAGGCGGCCATGTTGTTATGAATATATTGGAATGCACAGGTAAAATAAAAATGTAAAATTAGAAAGAGCCATCTGTGTGCCCTCATGACTTTGTCGTTTGCTTGCTTTCGTTTTTCCTTTCATGCACTGGTTCACTAAGCTGAACAGCCAATTAAAGTTGTCTCTCTCACCAACTGCCCATCGCCGACCAACGGGGTCCAACAAGTGCCAATGATGCAGAGCACACTACAAAAACTGGGCTGACAGATGCTCAACAATGACCAGACTTTGGCAGATGGTCAGCTTGGTGCATCATGAAGAAAAAAAAAAGAAAAAAACACAGAAGTAGTCAACAGTAGTGCTTCCCACTCCTGGACCTAGAGTAGCACTGCACATTTTAGGTATCTACCTAATTAAACACACCTGATTCAATTCATCAACAAGTAAATACTCCAAAACCTCAAATTTGTGTGTTAAATAAGAGTCATCAAAAAGGTACAGTGTTGGGGGTAGGACTGGGAACCACTGGCCTATAACCACAAATGTTAAAACATGAGCTAACATTGAACAGAGGACACAGAAGGCCCTATATATGCCCAACGACATGAGGAGAAAAACTAGAAAAAGATGAAGTAGTAACTAAGGTAAGTGAGAATACAACAACAACAACAGAAGACAACATAAACTAAGGCTGTCACATACTCTCTTGAGTAGATAATTATTTTTGAATAAGTACTAACTTTGCCACCACTAAAACATATGTTCTGTATAGTATGTATGTGTGTAGTATGAATGTACTCCGATTTATGAATGATGAACTACATTCATAAATCATCTTCCGTGGCCTCATGGAAAGGTAACGTTTCTGGCGTATGCACACTTCAGAATGTCGCCGGAAGAAGGTAATCTGTTTTTTTGAGTATTGTTAACATACTACTCTTGTCACATACTGCTTTTCTCTTACTATAAATTACAGAATTATACAATTTCAGATTCAGCCCAAGAGTCCATAAGAATTTTCAAAATAAGAATTTCAGCATACAAAAACAGAGAATGCATGAGGCAGCCCTCAATGCCTGGTTTTACAGAAAAGGCTTAAGTCTAGTCCCAGCCTAAAATGCATGTTTGAGCTGTCTTAACTGAAAGCAACTTGCACTGACATATCTTAAACTATGTCAATGCAAAGCTTTATATATACACTCACCTAAAGGATTATTAGGAACACCTGTTCAATTTCTCATTAATGCAATTATCTAATCAACCAATCACATGGCAGTTGCTTCAATGCATTTAGGGGTGTGGTCCTGGTCAAGACAATCTCCTGAACTCCAAACTGAATGTCAGAATGGGAAAGAAAGGTGATTTAAGCAATTTTGAGCGTGGCATGGTTGTTGGTGCCAGACGGGCCGGTCTGAGTATTTCACAATCTGCTCAATTACTGGGATTTTCACGCACAACCATTTCTAGGGTTTACAAAGAATGGTGTGAAAAGGGAAAAACATCCAGTATGCGGCAGTCCTGTGGGCGAAAATGCCTTGTTGATGCTAGAGGTCAGAGGAGAATGGGCCGACTGATTCAAGCTGATAGAAGAGCAACTTTGACTTAACCACTCGTTACAACCGAGGTATGCAGCAAAGCATTTGTGAAGCCACAACACGCACAACCTTGAGATGGATGGGCTACAACAGCAGAAGACCCCACCGGGTACCAAAAAGAGGCTACAATTTGCACAAACTCACCAAAATTGGACAGTTGAAGACTGGAAAAATGTTGCCTGGTCTGATGAGTCTTGATTTCTGTTGAGCCATTCAGATGGTAGAGTCAGAATTTATAGCGTAAACAGAATGAGAACATGGATCCATCATGCCTTGTTACCACTGTGCAGGCTGGTGGTGGTGGTGTAATGGTGCGGGGGATGTTTTCTTGGCACACTTTAGGCCCCTTAGTGCCAATTGGGCATCGTTTAAATGCCACGGCCTACCTGAGCATTGTTTCTGACCATGTCCATCCCTTTATGACCACCATATACCCATTCTCTGATGGCTACTTCCAGCAGGATAATGCACTATGTCACAAAGCTCGAATCATTTCAAATTGGTTTCTTGAACATGACAATGAGTTCACTGTACTAAAATGGCCCCCACAGTCACCAGATCTCAACCCAATAGAGCATTTTTGGGATGTGGTGGAACGGGAGCTTCGTGCCCTGGATGTGCATCCCACAAATCTCCATCAACTGCAAGATGCTATCCTATCAATATGGACCAACATTTCTAAAGAATGCTTTCAGCACCTTGTTGAATCATTGCCACGTCCTTTAGGTGAGTGTATATATATATATACACACACACACACACAGATCAGGCATAACATTATGACCATTCCTAATATTGTGTTGGTCCCTCTTTTGCTGCCAAAACAGCCCTGACCCATCGAGGCATGGACTCCACTAGACCCTTGAAGGTGTGCTGTGGTATCTGGCATCAAGATGTTAGCAGCAGATCCTTTAAGTCCTGTAAGTTGCGAGGTGGAGCCTCCATGGATCGGACTTGTTTGTTCAGCACATCCCACAGATGCTCGATTGGATTGAGATCTGGGGAATTTGGAGGCCAAGTCAACACCTCAAACTTGTTGTTGTGCTCGTCAAATTCCTGAACCATTTTTGCTTTGTGGCAGGGCACATTATCCTGCTGAAAGAGGCCACAGCCACCAGGGGATACCGTTTCCATGAAGGGTGTACATGGTCTGCAACAATGCTTAGGTAGGTGGTACATGTCAAAGTAACATCCACATGGATGGCAGGACCCATGGTTTCCCAGCAGAACATTGCCCAAAGCATCACACTGCCTCTGCCGGCTTCCCATAGTGTATCCTGGTACCATGTGTTCCTCAGGTAAGCAACACATACGCACCCGGCCATCCATGTGATGTAAAAGAAAACGTCATTCATCAGACCAGGCCACCTTCTTCCATTGCTCCGTGGTCCAGTTCTGATGCTCACGTGCCCACTGTTGGCACTTTCGGTGGTGGACAGGGATCAGCATATGCTGACTGATCTGCAGCTATGCAGCCCCATATGCAACAAATTGTGTATTCTGACACCTTTCTATCAGAACCAGCATTAACTTCTTGAGTAATTTGAGCTACAGTAGCTCATCTGTTTGAGTGGACCACACAGGCCAGCCTTCATTCTCCACGTACATCAATGAGCCTTGGCCGCCCATGACCCTGTCGCCGGTTCACCACTGCTCTTTCCCTTTGACCACTTTTGATAGATACTGACCACTGCAGACCGGGAACACCCCACAAGAGCGGCAGTTTTGGAGATGCTCTGACCCAGTCATCTAGCCATCACTATTTGGCCCATGTCAATTTGGCCCTTACTCAAATGCTTGCCCATTTTCCCTGCTTCTAACACATCAACTTTGAGGACAAAATGTTCACATTCAAGATTTCAAGATTCAAGATTCAAGAGTTTTATTTGTCACATACACAGTTATATACAGAATATACAACTGGCAGTGAAATGTAAACAGGTCCGCTCCATGGACAGTGCAAATTCACAGTTAAAAACACAAGGAGGAAATTATAATAGAAATAGGATAAAAAAAGTACTAATATATATATATATATATCTGTAGAATTATAAATAATCAAGTCAAGTAGGAGAAAAAAGTAAAAAAATAAGAATAAAGAAGTGGAATAAAATAAGTGAGGTAAACTGTGCAGTGAGTAAACTGTAGACTTATAAATATGTGGTTAACAAATGTATAAGAGTATAATGTGCAAACAGGTTTATAACAGGTTGTTACACCGTAACAACGAGAACAGAAAGTGCAGTGCAATGTCAGTGTATCGATGGTCACGTGATGTTAAGTGACTGAGTTCAGGAGTCTGATGGCCTGGGGGAAGAAGCTCCTCCTGAGTCTCTCAGTTTTGGCCATCAGGCTTCGGAAGCACTTACCAGATGGCAGCAGCGTGAAATGAGGGTTTGCAGGGTGATTAGAGTCCTTGATGATCTTAGTAGCTCTACCTTTGCAGCGTTTGGTGTAGACATCCTGCAGAGACGGGAGAGCTGACCCTGAGATGCGCTCGGATAAGCGCATGACTCTTTGCAGGGCTTTGCAGTCATGACTGGTGCTGTTCCCATACCACGCTGTGATGCACTGAGTTAATACATTTTCTATCGCCCCTAAATAGAACGTTTTCAGGATAGCTGGTGAAACCCTGAATTTCCTCAGCTGCCGCAGGTGGTACAGTCTTTGCCTGGCTTTTTTCACCTGTGTCTGAATGTGAGCAGTCCAGGTCAGGTCCTCGGAGATGTTTACACCCAGGTACTTGAAGCTGCTCACTCTCTCTACTGGTGACCCACTGATCATGAGGGGGGAGTATGTCTGTTGCTGTCTCTTCCTGAAGTCCACAATCATTTCTTTGGTCTTGCCAACATTCAGAGAGAGACAGTTGTCCTGGCACCATGATGTTAGTTGCTCCACCTCGTCCAAGTATGCCGTCTCGTTGTTGGAAATGAGGCCCAGGACAACAGTATCATCAGCAAATTTGATGATAGAGGTGGAGCTGTGTGTGGACAAACAGTCATGCGTGTAGAGAGAGTAGAGCAGGGGACTCAGGACACAGCCCTGTGGAGCTCCCACACTCAGGGTGATGGAGGTGGAGGTGGACTGGCCTACTCTCACCACCTGAGGCCTGCCAGTGAGGAAGTCCTCAATCCAGTGGCAGAGAGAAGGATTCAGGCCGAGATCCAGGAGTTTGGAGGTTAGCTTGATGGGAACTATGGTGTTAAAGGCTGAGCTATAGTCAATGAATAGCAGCCTTACGTAGTTCCCACTTTTGCTGTCGATGTGAGTGAGGGAGGAGTGGAGGACATGAGAGATGGCATCTTCAGTCGATCTATTGGGACGATAGGCAAACTGAAGAGGGTCCAAAGTGTCAGGAATGTAGGCACAAATGGTGTTTTTAATGAATCTCTCAAAGACCTTCATGACTATAGATGTGAGAGCCATTGGACGATAGTAATTTAGGCAAGAGGGTTTACTGTTGGAGGGTTTACTGTTGGTTTTACTGTTTACTGGTGGATTTTTTTGAAGGAGGTGGGGACCACAGATGTAGCAAGGGACTCATTGAAGATAGATGTAAACAACCCGGCGAGCTGATCAGCACAGGACCGCAGAACACGGCCTGAAATACCATCTGGCCCAGCAGCTTTCCTGACGTCCACACGCTTGAGTGCTCTCCGAACTTCATCCTCCGAGACAGAGATCACGTGGTTGTTGCTGCGCTGAGTAATTCCCTCTGACGCGCCACTTGGCGGAGTCGCGTTGCCGCGGTTACAGTCAAAGCGAGCGTAGAAAGAGTTTAACTCATTCACAAGTGACGGATCAGCGCTCACCTCTGCAGAGGATTTAGATCCAAAAGAGCAGATGGACCTCAGACCTTGCCACATGCACCAGGAGTCGTTGAGTTGGAAATGAGACTCAACTCGGTCTTTATAACGGAGTTTTGCGGCTTTAACTGCGTGCCGCAGAGCATAGCAGGACGATCTGTATTCAGTCATATTCCCCGTTAGGAGACCGGCATTGTAAGCGGCAGTGCGTGCGTTCACTGCAGCGCGGATTGAATTGTCCACCCACGGTTTCTGATTTGAGAAGGACGTTATTGTTATTGTTTGTGTGGCTTGCTCTGTAAGCGTGTTGATGAAGCAAAGCGCCACATCTGTGAACTCGCTTGCGTCAGCTGAACTCGCTTGGAACATGTCCCAATCCACATCATCAAGAGCTGCCTGTGGCGCAAGACAAAATGGCGCCGCCGGTTTCGGTCGCCGTTCAGGTCGCTCCGCGAAGACTGTGCTTTTATTTACTATTTTACTTTCTTTTACTCTCAATTTTTACAAACTTATCAGCTGCATTGATCTGCTATGACAGCAAAACTCTTTTGGACATTGGTTACCTCTACACTGGACTGTTTCAGGACACTTTCGCCGATCCTCTGTGGCCATCTGAGATCCTTCGGAACGCCGAGTTGAACAATGGACAGACGGGTCAACGGCGAAGAATCAAGAAACACCGTGGGAAACGCGCTGGGATCCACAACAGACTGAGGAAAAGGGCATTCAGCCCTCCCCTCCCGAGCATTCTTCTAGCAAATGTTCAATCCTTGGAGAATAAGATGGACGATCTTAGAGCCAGGATAAGTTTTCAACGGGACATGAGAGACTGTAACATCTTTTGTTTGTCTGAAACATGGCTCACACCCGCGGTCCCGGACACAGCTGTGACGCCGTCGGAGAGCTTCTCTGTTTTTCGGATGGACAGAACAGCCGAGGCCGGTAAATCCAAAGGCGGTGGAGTATGCTTCATGGTCAACAAGAAATGGTGTGACCCCAGGAACATCACCATTCTCTCGCGGTCCTGCTCGCCTCATCTGGAACATTTAACAATCATTTGCCGCCCATTCTATCTACCGAGGGAGTTTTCTGCGGTCATCGCGACCGCTGTTTACATTCCACCACAGGCAGACACAGGGCTGGCTTTATCTGGCCTTCATGGTGTTGCCAGCGGCGTCATAAACAAACACCCCGACGCAGCGTACATTGTTGTGGGCGATTTTAACGAAGCAAACCTAAAGAAAGTCTTGCCAAACTTTCACCAGCACGTCTCCTGTCTTACACGAGGAGCAAACACACTGGATCATTGCTACTCTCTGTTCTGCTGCCTAATATATCCCACCCACTAATATTTAATGATTAGTGATCATAGCTTCAGGAGAATAGCATATAACTTATATGATGTTCACATCTTTTTCAGTTTCATTATCAAATGTTTCATTATTCTGTTTAGTTTCTCTATTGCGTGCTGTCACTGTTTTATCTGAGTTCTGGTCCTTTGTTAGTTTCCATGGTTTCTGATTAGTACACACCTGTCCTTTGTCTCAATTATCAAGCCCTGTGTATTTAAGCCTTCTTTGTCTTCTGTTCTGCGTTAACATTGTTGGTGTTTGTGTAGTGTTCTCCCACTCTGTTTAATAAATATGTTTATTCTGAGTCTCATAACTCTTTATTGGATTAGCTACATGAACTACCCTTTACAGAATGCAGAACCAAGATTAGATTGAAGCAGCAGAAGAAGAAAAATATATGGATTTACCTGCTGTCCACCTGCTCCTGCTGGAGCAAGGAGATCGCTCCCTCAAGAACTACACAAGAGACTTTCTAGATCTGGCAAGCCTCACCCACTTCCAAGTCATACATGCTCATGGAAGGTCCTTGTGGGAGTTTTGCTGCATGTGTGGAGTGGGTGCTGGTCCGAAATGACACTCCGTTTACTGTCTGCATCACAGATGAGGACAATGCCAACCCCACTCCAGACCCAGAGCAGACCATCAGCAATGCCCCCCACAGACTTTTTGCCAGAGCTCACCGCAGCTCCAAGTCTCCAAGGCTCCTCCTTCCCTTTGGTTCCACCATTGTCCTTAGTCACAATGACTCCTGGCTCCATCCTGGCTCCTCCCTCCTTTAGTTCTGCTGTTGGCCTTCTACTAATGACCCTGCTTGTGGTCACTCCTTGGCTCCTCCCACTATCATCTCCTCCCTGGTTACTCCCACCATCATCTCCTCCCTGGTTCCTCCAACCATCATCTTCTCCCTGGATACTCCCCTCATCATCATCTCCTCCTTGGTGTCTCCTTCTGCTGGTTCCTCGCACTCCTCCTCCATGCAACTCTTGATTGGATTCGCTACAAGGGCTACATACAGGTATGCTGAATTCAATTATTGCTATCAAAATCAGTGGCTGTAGTAAATCGCACAAAAGACATAAAGAACAGATTTTATTTCAATAATCCAAAGCAGGAATACACAGGAGATAACACTTTGAGAATTGAACAACCACGTAAAGATGTTGAACAATTAACAGAGCAAACTGAAGACTTAAATATACAGAGATAATGAGGAAACTCAGTGAACGACAGGTGAACATAATTAGTAACTAAGGGAAGTAGCAAACAGAACTCAGGCAAAATGGGAACAGAGAAAACCAAAACACAGTGAAACTAAACAGAACTAAACATAACCCTGACATAACCCCTCCTCCCTGGGAATAATAAGAGTCCAACTGAGGAGAGATGGTGGGGACTTTGGAGGCAGATGAGGGGCTGGCAAAGAGTATGACAGGGTGGAACCAGGGTGCTAGAGGACTGAGTCAAAGCCGGTGGGACTGAGAACCAGGGTGGAGCCGGAGAGAAGGCGGTAGCCTGACTGTTCCGAAGGGGTAAAGGGTCGAAGCACAGCTGAAGGCCTGGAAGTCCGTGCCACAGGCAGCGCAGCATCTGACAAAGGCAGAGCTGGAGAGACGAGGGAGCCCGGTGGAAATGTTAGGATGACAGCCCCAGGTGGAGGCAAGGGAGGGAGGAGCAAAGGTGGAGCTGACTGGTCGACGAGCCAAGGTGATCAATGATTGTGTCGTCATGTGTCGTCTCTGCCGTAGGCTCCGTGCAGGGTGTGGGAGGTGGCTTGCTGAGCTCTGGAGTGGGGCTGGTGATGTCCTCTTCACCAGGGCTGATGGAGAACGGAGATCCGTTATTCACCAGCACCTACTCCACGAACGCAGCGAAGTTTTGCCAAAGGTCCACAGGCAGGCATGTCTTAGACTGTGGTTGGTGTAATAAAAACACAAAGCAAGTGATCCGGGTAGTGGATGAGGCACGCCAGATATAAAAATTCCCTCGTGTGGTCCTCAAGGTTTTGCTCCTACTGCTCCAAGCAGAGCAGGCAGAATACAAGTTCATTTTGAATTGTGGTTCCGTGTTCTGTCACGATCGGTGGCTGTAGTAAATCGCAAAAAGAAGGATATAAAAAAAGAACAGTTTTTAACTATAATAATCCAAAGCAGGAATACACAGCAGACAACACTGGGATAATTTAACAAGCACAAAAACACTTTGATGACACGGAACAATGAACAGAGGAAACTGAAGACTTAAATATACAGA
Organism: Paracanthobrama guichenoti; assembly: GCA_018749465.1. Lineage (NCBI taxonomy): Eukaryota > Metazoa > Chordata > Actinopteri > Cypriniformes > Gobionidae > Paracanthobrama > Paracanthobrama guichenoti. The sequence goes on from CM031963.1 coordinate 29,530,011, forward strand.
GACAATGAGGAAACTTGATGAACAACAGGTGAACGTAATTAGTAACTAAGGGAAAACGAGAGAAACAATTTTTTTCTGTCACTCTCTCAGCCATTTTAGTGACATTCACACAGCAGCATTAACTAGTTTTCTGTAATTGATTGACAAGGTAATATATAACAAAACACACTGTTATAAATGTGCATTCATTTAAAAAACAAAATAGGAAAAAAGAGACAGATTTTTTATGTAATAACTGAAAACACATCATCACAGTCTGTGAAAAGGGTCCAGAATCAAGTTTCTGAAGACTCAAGAGATGCCAGTGATGTGAATATGTGGACAGTCCTTTGTAAATGTAGCACAAAGATTTCAGAATGAGATGTTTTTTTGCAGCTTAATTTTACTAAATGCTCTTTTTGGAACTCCAAAAATATATCATTGTGTACTCCAGCCAGTACACAGGTTCTATCTCAATTTAGTGAGTGTACACTTTTAAAAAAGCATTTAAGTTCATTACATTAAGCATTATGTTTCCCTTTAGTTTGAAGAAAACCCCGGTAGGGGAGACATTCATCGAGAGTGGCACTGTTCTTTAGACCAGCAGACAGCACTCAGACGCACACTCCACCTCAGTCTGTGACCCGCTCTTGTTTCAGGGAAGTTACAAAGCAAAAAGCAGCCAAATGAGTCCTGTTCCTGATATACAGTACATCTACTGCTTTGCTATTTTGCTTGGTTTATTAAAAGTTGTACAAGGGCTAGTTTTGAACCCCAGACTACCTGTGCCAAAAAATCTGAGCTTGTCAAGAGTAACAACAACTAAAATAATACATCATTCACATTTTCTATCATTTGATATGTCTATTAAATGATTTAAGCTTTGTATAATAGGATACACAAATCAAATAGCTGCGCCCCCGTTGCCGTCTCCGTACGTTTCTCAGAAACCTGTTCTGTCAAGATCAATATCAACTAAGATACTGAATCATACACATTTTCTACTAGCTACTTGTTATGCCTATTTAGATGTTTTAAACCTTATACGATATGACAGGCTGCATATTTCTCTGTCTTCCTATCTTTCAGTGATGGCAAACATTTTATGTGTTCTATATAATTTGTTCAGATTGCATACATAGTAAAAGTTGTCAACCAGTGGATATTTTCTCTCAACCTCCAAGCAGTCTAATCAGCTATTTTATACGTGACTCCTCTTACTGGAGATGGATGATTGCCCTGACATAACTCGTACACATAGTTCCTCTGGAAAAGAATAAATAAAGTTGTTTTTTTTTCTTCTTTTATTTAACATTTAGCATTATTGTTTTAATCTCAAAGCACTGCCTATCACTGGCTATCAGTTCTGACAATTAGAAGATATTTAAATAAATGTTATAATTGTAATAAAAAATAAATATTTTATGAGTTATACAAAGCATATTTGTGAAATTATAACTATATAGGGAATCAAATTTACATTTAAAATGGTCTTAAATTCCCACCCACCCACTACTACAACTTTTTTTTTTTTTTTTTTTTTTTTTCAAACTCAGTAGTTCTTTATATTCTTAAGAAGAATGAAAAGGCAAGTTCTACCTAACAGAGCAGATCCCTACCTGGACTCCATAGTGTCTTTGGTGAGATAGACAATCCAGTAGACCAAGTTGAAGGCCCCAAAGGACAGAGGAAAGAGGATGCGTGAGTACTTGTCAATAATACTAGTTCCTATCAGCATGTTGTTGGCAGGGACATTGGATCCTTGCTGATGGAAATCACACTGAGGCGGCCTGGAGAACCTGTCAGTAGCATCTCTTTGGGAGAGGGAGTTCAGCCTTTTCTTCAACACACCTCCAGGGTCTAGAGGATTCTAGACACAGAGAGATTAATTTGTGACATAAGAACAGGGAATCAGTTGTCAAACTGTTTGACTGGTGACACAAGGGACACTTTTTACATTTTTAAGATTGGAAGATGTAAAACAAGTGAAACGGTGCAGCTGGTGTAATGTGAGACTATAGAAAATTCTACAGTGTTATTTTTTCTCCAGTGAAGCAAACAAACAAACACACAAACAAATAATATATAAAGTCTAGTTTAATATCTATCTATATAATCTATTTATTTACTAGTTTTTTTTATTTATTTTTTTTTGAAAAATAGGGATGAGGAAATGGGGCTGTCAGAAAAGAGCAACGTGGCAAATCTACTGCCTAAGTAGCTGTATTTCAGCTGTATTTCATCAGTGTGTAAGGATTATATAGCTGAAAAAAAAACTGAAGTTAATTTGTGTCAACACTACTAAACTGTGACATTATGGCAGGGAGTAGTTGAGACAGGATATAAGTGCAGCTTCTTTAAGATAATAAATTGGAAACAAATCAGGCGTAATCCAGGGGATGAAACAACACAGCCTAGTGTAACTAAGACAATAACTGACAAAGAACTGAAGAAACCAAGGGGTATAAATACACAAGGGACACAAGATAATGAGCAACTCGACTCTAAACAGGCAATGAACATAATCAGTAACCGTTACAACCTGCATTTCTTGTATTTGTTCTATTGCTCTGTTTTCTATTTCTTTCACTTTTCTCTCTTGTGCGATTTCTGATTGGTTGTCCAGTCGAGGCATGCACTTTATAAGTAAGTTGCCGGCACTTGACTGAGAGCTCATTGTTGGTTCGGTCGCGATCGAGTTGAGAGCACCTGAATCCCTCCTCCGGCTGATCATCAAATTTGTGAAGTTCAAGTGAAAATTTAACCCATTGTAACATCTGATCATGTCTCATATGATCATGTCCTGACAATTATTTTTGAAACTTGTTTGTGCTCTGCGTTTTGTTAAGGAGTTAGGTAAGCTAAATGTATTTTATTTTGCTATTTGGTTATGTTATTTAATTATTTTTATTTTTTTTTGCTTGTTATTTTGGCCTTTGGACACCCTGAATAGATGCTCTTTATTTCACTTGTTATTACTTAATAAATTTAACTCCTTTTTCTGCGTAGTGTTGTGTTCCTGTTTGATTATCGAATGGAGTGGTTCTTTGCTGGGATTCCATTACCACAACCCAGTTTTATTATGTCCTTTTTTGAGTTTTCTCTGTTCCCCTAGACGTGGGGCATAATAGTAACTATGGTAACAAATAATGAGTGGAAACACATGAAAACAAGGTGAAGCAAAATAAAAGTCCATGAAGCAGAAAGAAAACCTAACATTACGTCCTATAGCCAATAAACAGAAACTACACATACGTGGATGGAGAGGGAAAACAGATACCAAGTTAACTGGAGAAGAGGCATAGGGAAGAGTCCATGGGGGAACAGGGGGAAGGCAGAGGGAAGGAGATGCTGGAACGAGGAGCCAGGGTATAGATTATGGAGGGAGAATCCAGAGAGGAGATGACAGAGGGATAAGCCAGGAAGTAACCCAGACCAGATCCATTAGGATGAAGTGTCAAGGTGGATTGAGGAAAGAGCCATGTTGGAGCCAGGAGTTTGACTGACTGAGGTGGAGCTCTAAGTGGAAGAGACCCAGGTGGAGCCGAGGAGACTAGACCCGGTGTTACTTCATAGGCCTGGAGGGCCAAGGCAGAGCCACAGGTTTGCTGGATAGAGTTGGAGACAGGAGCTTGGGCAGAACATGTGGAAGTGTGGAAATGACGGAACAAAAGTGAAGGAGAAGTGTGGTAGAGCCAGAGGGGTGGAGTCTCGAGGTATAGCTGTTGACCCCAAAGAGGCAAAGCCAGAATGACAATGGACCAAGGTTTAGCCAGAAAGATGTGGGAGCCCAGCAGAGCCTGAGGGATGGCAGACCATGGTGGAACAGAGGGAGCATGAAACCAAGGTGGAGCCCGGGGCCCGGAGGCTCGAAGTGAAACTAGAGGACTGACACACCAGGTTGGAGCTGGAGACTTGGAAGCACAATGCGTATCCAAGTATCTGGGTGGAGCCACTTAAGTAGGAGCCGAGGAGCTGAAGGGAGCCAGTGGAGGTGAGGCAGAGGAACTGAATACCATTGTCAGAGGAGGAGAGAGCAGGAGACTCGGCGAGACTAGCGGCAGGGAACAACTCTATGTTATGGGTGGGATCATAGGCGAGATCTGACTCCAAATTATTGTTCCAAAATAATCTGGGTCTGCGGTGGGCTCTAGTTTTGTGTTTGCAGTGGGTGTGGTGAAGGGCTGGATGGGCTCTGGGTCTGTGGAGGGCATGGGCTCTGGTTATGGGTACAAGGAACCCATCACCACCTGTTAGGCAGACTTCAAACAGGTGAGGACATACTCCCTCCAAGTGAGATTCCCCATCTCCGGCAAGTCCACCCACTGGCTGTTCTGCATGCAAACCTAAAAGATAGTCTTCAGATTGGCGTACACTTGGAGAAATTAGCCAACTCATAAATGTGGATGGAGTATTCCCACAGAGAAAGTCTCATGTGATGAATGCTGGCGAATGCCACTGCTAAATCTATTTATTGGATAAACAGGACAAAGGAGTAATCAAATGGATAATTCACAACAAAACAGCCTAGTGTAACTAAGACAATAACTGACAAAGAACTAAGGGGAATAAATACACAAGGGAAACAAGATAATGAGCAACTCGACTAGAAAAAGGGTATGAACATAATAAGTAACTATGGTAACAAATAATATTTGGGAATATGGTGAAAAAAGGAAACTGGAACAGAACACATTACAACAAGGTGAAACAAACTAAACGCCCATTAAACTTGACATAAACAATTTAGCTTTGCAGGCAGCACACTGATATGCACTGTTGTTGCACTTTGGGACACTGTTCTTTCAGATTCCTGTCTACTATCAATACTGCCCTAAATCTAAATAATGGTTAAAATGACAAAAAAACACAAAAAAAAAAATATATATATAATAATAATAATAATATATAAATATATATATATATATATATATATATATATATATATATATATATATATATATATATATATATATATATATATATATATATATATATATATATATATATATATATATATACACACACACTGGAGATTTTGGCATCACATTGAGCCTTGTTTATATTTTTTTTATTTTCAAAATGTTTCATTAGTGTGTGTGTGTGTGTGTGTGTGTGTGTGTGTGTGTGTGTGTGTGTGTGTGTGTGTGTGTGTGTGTGTGTGTGTGTGTGTGTGTGTGTGTGTGTGTGCCAACCCCCAACCACCGCCGGAGTTGGTCCATTACCACCGCGGTGGTAGAAAACTGCCACCGTCACAGCCCTAGGTTGCACTGCACAGTTATATTTCGTTCTCCCTTCTCTCTCTTTAATGTGAAATGCTGTTTGAATTTCCAAGATAGAAATGCATTCTTGCCCTGGCTCTGTTGTTCTGGCTCAAGCTCTACCTCTAGCTCCCGCTGCTCCTCTTCCAACTCCATTGTGACTGATCACGCAAACCGCTCATTGTTTCGTTTTCATATTGGGGCTTCTAGGAAATGCATTGAGTTGCCTTAATTTATTGAGAGTGAATAAACTCGTGAAACAGAGAAGTATGCTCATGTAATCCGTTGATTTCAGCAGTGTAACCGTTTTCTAAATACCAACTATTTAAATTGTAACTGTAACAGAATATAGTTACTCATAATTTGTATTCTGAATACGTGCGCCGGTACTTGTATTCTGCTACTCCCCAACACTGTATTTTTTTTTAATTATTATTATTTTATTTTTTTCACCCTTGTCATATTTATTTTGTTGCAATATGAAAGCTAGTGTTGAGAGGATTGTGTTTATGCTGCCACATTTATGAAAAAGGATATGCATTTTCCAATTTAATGTACATTGTAAATTGTCTTTGACCCAACACTTATTTGTTTCATCCAAATCGACCACATTTACACTATCTACTAACACCATGATCTAAAGCTGAGCTTTTATTTCATTTTATTGTGTTGTGTTCTTTTTAAATTAGATAAAATGTCAACCACTTATTGTCTGTGTAAAGAACTACTGGATACAGCATAGCTTCTTTTTTTGTGATAATGTAATATTATTAGAAGGTCATAATCATTAAATTATCCAGATGGGTGACAGTTAATGATATCTGCAAAATGAGTTTTAATCAGTCTTTGCTTTGAGTGAACAAGGTTATTTATGGCTTTTTATTTGCAGCGCTTTAGCCCTTTCCGGCTTGGGAAAGTTTTGGCATTGAGCAACTGCTTTGACTCGGTTCCATCACTGAGCAGGTTTCCAAGCTGTGAGTGTCAGCTGCAGATCACTATGTCGCCCCTACTGCAATGGGAAATCGCCCAGGGAGCACCTGGCTCAAGCTGCCACAATACCGCAGCTATTTTTGACACCGCAACAGGCAGCAGCTAACTCAGACTAAATATCCAAGGCAATGGGACATTTACACACTTGTATCATATCCCTGGCTCTCTATATGTATTTTATAAATGTGCACGGTTGCACTGTTCTCCAAAAGAGCTGTTAAATATGCATATTTCAGATTTAGGTGATGTGTGTAATTTCTGCACAGTAGTGTCACCAAAAATAATGGCAAAAATAGTGACTGTTTTCTCAAACACATCTACTGCTCCTTCCCTTACTGCCTCCCATCCACATTTTTTTATTTATTTTTTAATTTTTTTAGTTATGAGGTATTCTTACCACAAACTGCTGCCATTGGTTGAGCAAGAAGTCGATATGTCTCCGTTTTAGAAAAGTCACTCTTCAGGAAGTCAGCCTCAAGAGTTTTTAAACTTGGACACACTTTACATTAAGGTCCCCTTTATAAAGGGTTTATAAAGGTGTTCATTAATGACTAATAACTCATTTACAAATGCATTATAAGTCATTGATAAGCAGTTATATCTGCATTAATAATTGTAACTTTATAGCAATACCTGCCAAATAGTGAGTCAATTTAACTCACGTGTTATAAATGCTTAAGAAATATATTTATTCATACATTCTCTCTCAAAACCAGATTCCTGATTTATTTCATGATGCAGCAAAAACAGACTATTATAGTGAACTGAAGGATGTTGTATTTGTAGTGTTCTCATTAATATCTCATGACTCATGTCACTTTTCTTACCATGTTGCTTACCAAAAGCTACTGCAATGTAGCATAGCAATGTATAAAATCTAATTTCTTGTTTAAAAAGATGAAAGTATCAATCTTTATTGTGAAGATTAACTTGATGAGATATTAATAATGAACAAAAAAAAAAATGTATTCCAATATTAATTACCGGTGAACCGTAATGTAGGGTGGATACCTATGAACCATTTATTCATGAGTTATAAACATTATTAACCAGTGAAAGTGAACCTTATGTAAAGTGGGCACATTTGAGCAATTTATTCATCAGTTATAAATGTTTGTAGCCTGTGAAAATGAACCTTAAAGTGGACACGTGAAGCATTCATTTATTCTATTTTTTATTTATTTTTTTATTTTTTGGACTAGTGACATATTTTATTGTTGTGTTATATGCACTATATCAGTAAATAGAACTTTAAACAAAAAAGATTAAACTTTTCTTTTACAGCACATAATTACTGACCATGACTCCGTAATTAAATTACATTTTAAAGTGGCTTATGCAAGTAAACTCACAGTTCAGATTTCAGAGAAACAATCAAGTATTCCACCAAATGATAGCCAAGTATCACATATATAAAGCAAAAACATTTGATAAATGCAAACTAAATAAAGGGAATCTAAAATGTACTATATTATCTAATTTATCAGTTTTATGATAATCATTAAATGGCTGATTGCACCATTTCAGAATATTAACGTATTAAAGGATTAGTGCACTTCAAAATGAAAATTTCCTGGTAATTTTGTTAATTTCCTGACCCCCATCTCATCCAAGATGTTCATGTCTTTCTTTCTTCAGTCGAAAATAAATTTGAGGAAAACATTCCAGGATTTTTCTCCACATAATGGACTTCAGTGGCAACCAAAATGTTGAAGGTCCAAATCAATGCAGTTTCAAAGGAAGGGCTTCAGAGGCTCAGCACGATCCCAGACGAGGAATAGGGTCTTATCTAGACCAACAATGTATATACTTTTTAACCTAAATTGCTCATCTTGCGCTGCTCTGCGACACATTACGGATTGCACAATCACGTCGGAAAGGTCACGCAGGACCATGTGTTTACAAAGCGCTCGTGCGAAGACTAATACAAACGCCCTTTAGCAGAAAAAGGTTAAACAACGATGTCGGATGATTTTGAAGTTGGAGATGGAGTTTTTTTGGTAAAGGGCGTTTGTATTAGTCTTCACACGTTCACTTGGGGCGGCACTTCCGCCTACGTCTAGCGTGACCGTTCCGACGTGATTACGCAATCCGTGGCACAGAGCAGCGCGATATGAGAAATTTAGGTTAAAAAGTATATACTTTTTTTTTTATTTAATTTTTTTTTAAATGACCTATGGTTTGTCTAGATGAGACCCTATTCCTCGTCTGGGATCGTGCTGAGCCTCTGAAGCCCTTCCTCTGAAACTGCTTTGATTTGGACCTTCAGCCGTTGGTCCCCATTGAAGTCCATTATGTGGAGAAAAATCCTGGAATTTTTCCTCAAAAAACTAAATTTCTTTTCAACTGAAGAAAGAAAGACACAAAAACCTTGGATGAGATGGGGGTGAATAAAATATCAACAATCAATAATTATTCATCAAAAGTGTTACCAAACACTTGAGTCATTACTACCCAACACCTTAAAAAACTCAAAAGCTTACAGTTATCATGCTTTTCACTTTAGAATCATCCTTCTGAAGGATCTGATAAAACTTGAGTCATTAATAGTGGATTACCATTACCTTCATTTTAGAATTAATTATACATTATGTATTATTCATGTTAATTATGAACCTGTATACAGTATTTCTTAGTAGTCATCTGGGAGGTGTGAACATTCAACTGAACGCTATAACTTACTAATTCATTAATCAGAATTTCTTGTTAAAAGTAGTTATCATTAATACTTAGAGTGTTAATAATGCATTACTCATTTGTTCCTGTGTAGTTATTCATTAATGATGGAACAGTATTCTAAAGTGTGTATGTGTAATCGATGTGTCACTTCACTTCTGCCTATCTGTAATCTAATCTCCTATTGCTCACCTGATCAACTGCTCTATTTCCTTTGGATCTGTCCCTCTAGCGTTGAAAACTGCTGCTTATTTTGAAGAAATAAAGACGATTATTCTGCTATGAATACTTTCAGACCTATATCCAATCTACCTTTCATTTCTAAACTGCTGGAAAAAGTTGTTGCCTCTTAGCTACGATCTCATCTTCCTGTTAACAATCTTCTTGATCCCTATCAATCTGGTTTTCGATCAGGCCATAGCACTGAACCTGCACTGCAATTACCAAAGAACTTCTCCTATCTGTTGATTCTGACTGTCTTACTGTTCTCATCATACTTGATTTAACAGCAGCTTTTGACATTATATCCCATCACATACTTTTCGTTTTTCAGTTATAGGCATCATGGCTAGTGCTCTTTCTTGGATCTTATCTCACTGATAGACAATGATTCATTGCTGTCCATAACTTCAAACCTTCAAACCTTCCACCTGTTTTCTCTCTTAAGGTGTCCCTCAAAGCTCTGTTCTTGGACCTCTTCATTTCAATATTTATTTGGTACTCCTCTGTCATATTATCCGTTGTCATTGTTAAGCTGATGACCTGCAAATTTACATATATCTGCTTTCTCTGCTTCTGCTCTTCCTATTGACTCATTAAATGCCTGTATTGCTGACATCAACATTTGGTTACGTAACAACTTTCTGAAATGTTATAATGATAAAACAGAGGTTATTGTATTTGGTCCACTATCCCTTTGTAAAGAAAGTTTGAATTGAAAAAAAAAAAATAATAATAATCTGAAATGTTTAATGTGAGTCTACTTGCATAAGTCACTTTTCATGAGAAGTCATGCTCAGTAATGTTCTAATGTACCGTAAAAGATGTTTAATCTTTTTTTTTTTTTCAAGTTTAAAGTTGAACTGATACAGTGCATCAACAATAAAATACATTTCACCGGAAAAATACCATCTCTTCTGTGTGTGTAATATTAATGAATACATAAATGACTTTACATTAAGGTTCACTTTCACAGGTTGCTAACGTTTATAACTTACAAATAAAAGCTTCACAGGTGTCCACTTTACATTAAGGTGCACTTTCATGGGTTATTGTCATGGGTAAGCTTCTGGTAAGCAACATAGTAAGACAAATGACATGAGATATTAATGAGAAAATTACAAATACAACACCCTTCAGTCTCACTATAATGGTCTGTTTTGCTGCATCATGAAATAAATCAGGAATCTGGTTGAGTGAAATATAAATATAATCATTAAGCATTCATAATATGTTTAAATGAGTTTAAAAATGGCTCACTTTTTGACAGGTATTGCATTAAAATCACCCTTTTTATTCACGCAGTTATAACTGCTTTACAAAGTGAACCATAACCCTCATCCTTCCCTCGTGGGTCAAAATGACCCGAAGCCCTAAAATTATTATTATTATTTTTTTTTTCCAGAAAGATTATGTCATTTAATTTTGTTAATATTTTTAATGCAATTCTTTGGAGTTTTTTTTTTTTTTTTTTTTTAATTTCTAGATTTTGTCAAAAAATTATAAATAAATAGTAATTTAAGCACATTTTTCACATTCTTTCAACTTTAATTCAAAATAACTCACAATTTCATGCATAACCCTTTTAATTCATCTCAAAATATCTTACGTTGGGTGTCTTTGCCGACCTCTTGTGGAACAAAGATAATGTAATTTCATGACTCCTGCCACTAGATGGCCTTTTAGCTCAATGGGCTCTATTTTAACAATCTAAGCGCATGGTCCGAAGATCATGGCGCAGGTGCACTTAGGGCGTGTCCGAATCCACTTTTGCTAGTTTAAATACGGAAAAAACATAATCGGCGCCAGCCGCATGGTCCAAAAGGGTTGTCCCTAGTCTCTTAATGAGTCATGGGTGTGTTTGGGGTGTAATGTGCAATAAACCAATCAGAGTCTATAATTCACCTGAACACACCTGGTTATCAGACCAGATGCCCATGGGTGAAGAGATGGGCACGAGTGCATTTGCTATTTAAACAACGTGGCGCTGGACGTGAAAACGATAACTGCGTCGGGCTGAAACTAGCAAAAAACCCTGGCGTTGCATTGCTCCGGGTGTATGACAGGGCCCTTAATGGAGCAAATGAGCTGTTCCGCTTGGTGCTAAAATTAGTTTCTCTTCAATATGCATTCAGATACACATGTAGACATTATACTTTTTTTTTTTTTTTTTTGAAGTTTTGGCATTTTTAGTTTGAATTTCATATTTTTTTCTATGTGTACTGAAGCATTCCTCACATTCCATTAATTCCTATGGGGGTCAATTTGACTCGCGATGGAAGGATTTGTTACTTGTTTTAAACAAAACTCCCCGAATCCAGTGATTTTTAAATTTTTTTTTTTTTTTTTAAATGACCCAATGGAAGGATGAGGGTTAAAGGGATCGTTCACCCTAAAATGAAAATTAAGTCATAAATTACTCACCCGGGTGTTGTTCTAATGCCTTTTATGAACCACACAAGGATCATTTTTTTTTAAATGTCCCTTTCATGTAAAGTGATACAGAATGAAAGTTTCTACTTAGCAGAATATATTTCTAAATATCCTAATGTAAGATGCTATTTGTAGGGTGATCCTCAGACTAAAAGTGTGAACACTGTGACTCATTTGAGCATCAAAAACCAGGACAACATGGGAAGATTAGCTCAACCAATGGTAAGTCTACGGGTTGTGCTATTAATGGCAGACAGGGGAGTATTGAAGAAATCTGTTGGAAAAGGCAATATCTTGCAATAGTACACCTAGCACTGGTATACAAGACACTTGTATGGGACACTCATGTTATGAGCTAACTATATTAGGGTTAAATATTTTCTAGAGCTTTTAAACTGCACAGAAGCCAAGAGAATCTGGTGTTGAGCCGAGCAAGGTCAAGCAAACTTAAGCACTTCTACACTTCTATAATTCTGAATTCGTACCAAACAAAACTAAGCCACAGACTTTGTCATTATGCCTGTGACATCAATGTCATGCAATGGAAGACTGTGACTTTACACGTTAATTTACTCACTCGGGGCAAGAGTACTTAGGCATTGTGTCTACCCCTACAGCAATCAAGACAGAGGATAGATCCCCTCGCTTTGAGCCTGGCATGCTTTCGCTTGGATGTTTTGCTACATTGAACTGATTATATAATCTGCAGCAGCAAAATGGCTAGGGAGGCCACTGGCTGTCTCCTTTCGTCTAGTGTGCTTGTTATCAGCTACAACGTGAGCGAGCCATAAAAGACAGAGAGAAGAGAGGCTGGAATGAATGGAGATACAAAGATGTAGATAAGAATTACCGAAACGACTTCTCCGTCACTCCTGGCCGCTGCTGTGGCCGCAGCACAGGCCACATTGGCCCGCCGAAGTTCCTTATTGGCTTGCAAGGTGGAGAAATAGTTGACAGCAGCAAACTCGATAAGGGCAGAAAAGACAAATGCGAAGCAGACAGCGATGAACCAGTCCATGGCGGTGGCGTAGGACACCTTCGGTAACGAATGACGGGCGCTAATGCTCAGCGTGGTCATGGTTAGCACTGTGGTGATTCCTGTCGAGAATAGATGAAAATCCCAAAAGGAAAAAAAGAAAAGAAAACAGTTAGCTTAATAAAGTTGTTTTCAATTTTCAGATGAAGTTCTGGTAAACAGCCTTAGCTCAACCTAAACCTAAACAGTAGTACAGTGAACAGTGATTTAATGGAGAGCTCATTCAAAAAAATTATCACACGACTGCAGCTGACACCCAAAATCTGAGCTGTGAAAAGTTCTTATTTGGGAAAATGTAAATTTTCTCTGAGCATTTAAAAATTATATTTTTTGTCAACACATTTCATCAGGCTATATGTGTAACACTGGTGTTCAGGCAGCAAGACAAAGATCTCTCAAAATACTCCAGACAGGACGACAGGTAGGGAAACCACACCATAACGTAGCGTGATCGGACATGGACTGAGTGCATGGGAGGAACTTAAATAGCAAACAAGGATTAGGGTAATTACCTAAACACAGCTGACCTAAATGAACTCATGATGATGAGCGGGAAAACAGAACGAAGGAACACACAATGCAATAGAATAACAAAGCTAAAAGTCCATGATAATGAAACTAAACAGAACATCACTGACAATATGACATGTTAAAAAAGCAAAACAAATAAAACATTTAAATAAAACATTTTATTTATTTTTTCATTTTTCAGGAGGGCCAATTAGTCATCTGGTTGCCATTTGTACTTTGTAAAACCAAAACTCACAGGGTTATCATGATATCAGTCTTAGAAAAAAGGTTAATTGTAGTTCTATATAGAACCCTGTGAGTTCTTGATTCAAATTAAAGAAGGTACTATAAAGAGAAATGTCTTAAATTATTGCATAATAATTCTATGTTTAAAGTTTTTTTTTTTTTCTAGTCTATGAGCTGTTTAATAAAACATAAATTAAATGCTTTAAAACTATTAATTAATTATTTAATTAAAGCTAAATGCATAAAATGATCACATTATTGCAACCCCAGAACAAAATTATAAATGCAACACTTTTGTTTTTCTCCCATTTATCATGAGCTGAACTCAAAGATCTAAGACTGTTTCTATGTACACAAAAGGCCTATTTCTCTCAAATATTGTTCACAAATCTGTCTAAATCTGTGTTAGTGAGCACTTCTCCTTTGCCGAGATAATCCATCCACCTCACAGGTGTGGCATATATGCTGATTAGACAGCATGATTATTGCACAGGTGTGCCTTAGGCTGGCCACAATAAAAAGCCACTCTAAAATGTGCAAAACGAAGGCTCTAGATATGAAGCACCTGACTGAACCCTTTAGAGTTCTATATAGAACCTTATCTTTTACAGTTTAAAAAATTGCTTGATCAAAAAGTTATATCAACATGCATTTTACACTGCTTTAACTCATCAAAATACGTTAAGCAATTTTTAAAACCTTTTTTTAAGTTATACAAGATTCAACTAATTTTTTAAGTCAGTTTAATGCAATTTAAGTTAAATTGACTTAAACATGCAAATTGATAGTACTTAAATATTTAAGGCAGCAATCTTTTTTTTTTTATTTTTTTTACAGCGTAGTTATAACAATCTTGTTATAATACTGTTGCAAACATCACAGTTTTATGACAGACAACAATGTTGTTGAAGTGATGTACACTCACCTAAAGGATTATTAGGAGCACCATACTAATACTGTGTTTGACCCCCTTTCGCCTTCAGAACTGCCTTAATTCTACGTGGCATTGATTCAACAAGGTGCTGAAAGCATTCTTTAGAAATGTTGGCCCATATTGATAGGATAGCATCTTGAAGTTGATGGAGATTTGTGGGATGCACATCCAGGGCACGAAGCTCCCGTTCCACCACATCCCAAAGATGCTCTATTGGATTGAGATCTGGTGACTGTGGGGGCCATTTTAATACAGTGAACTCATTGTCATGTTCAAGAAACCAATTTGAAATGATTCAAGCTTTGTGACATGGTGCATTATCCTGCTGGAAGTAGCCATCAGAGAATGGGTACATGGTGGTCATAAAGGGATGGACATGGTCAGAAACAATGCTCAGGTAGGCCGTGGCATTTAAACAATGCCCAATTGGCACTAAGGGGCCTAAAGTGTGCCAAGAAAACATCCCCCACACCATTACACCACAACCACCAGCCTGCACAGTGGTAACAAGGCATGATGGATCCATGTTCTCATTCTGTTTACGCCAAATTCTGACTCTACCATCTGAATGTCTCAACAGAAATCGAGACTCATCAGACCAGGCAACATTTTTCCAGTCTTCAACTGTCCAATTTTGGTGAGCTCGTGCAAATTGTAGCCTCTTTTTCCTATTTGTAGTGGAGATGAGTGGTACCCAGTGGGGTCTTCTGCTGTTGTAGCCCATCCGCCTCAAGGTTGTGCGTGTTGTGGCTTCACAAATGCTTTGCTGCATACCTCGGTTGTAACGAGTGGTTATTTCAGTCAAAGTTGCTCTTCTATCAGCTTGAATCAGTCAGCCCATTCTCCTCTGACCTCTAGCATCAACAAGGCATTTTCGCCCACAGGACTGCCGCATACTGGATATTTTTCCCTTTTCACACCATTCTTTGTAAACCCTAGAAATGGTTGTGCGTGAAAATCCCAGTAACTGAGCAGATTGTGAAATACTCAGACTGGCCCGTCTGGCACCAACAACCATGCCACGCTCAAAATTGCTTAAATCACCTTTCTTTCCCATTCTGACATTCAGTTTGGAGTTCAGGAGATTGTCTTGACCAGGACCACACCCCTAAATGCATTGAAGCAACTGCCATGTGATTGGTTGATTAGATAATTGCATTAACGATAAACTGAACAGGTGTTCCTAATAATCCTTTAGGTGAGTGTATGTATCAGTGTAAAGCATGGATCCATTTAGTGGATTTTAACCGTCCTGAAATGAAAATGAAATCTGCAGCACAAAAGTGGTTTCATGCTAGTTCCTGTGACTTAACAACGCTTCTTTAGCTACGTCTACAATAATCCGTTCACCCTGAGACAGCGTCATTGTCCTGCAAAAACTGAGCTTTTTGAAGATGTTCTCCAAAGTGGATACATTTGAAAACACAATTTTCGAGTTGTAGAGTGGACTGTGAAAACGGAGGTATTTGAAATTGATGAGCTTTTTGAAGATGCTCTCCAAAGTGGATACATTTGAAAAAAAAATCAAGTTGCAATGTGGACTGTGAAAACTCATGTGACGCATGAGTATTATTGTACCGATAGAGAACTGATTTTACTTGCAGGGTTGCTGACAAAGATAAATGTTACTTTGTACAATCTTCATATTATATTCCTGTAAAGAGTATGACCAGGATGCACCAGTAACTGGTGAGTTTTTTGCTAATAAAAATTATTGTGCCAGAACAAGAATGAGAACTTTATTATGTCTGGTCTCTGTGTATCATCTTAGTGATATTTTATCAATTGTACGCATGCACCGTAAGATGATTTAAGCATTTTCTGACATTTCAGAGTGGATGAGAAACCTGGAAAATGCTTAAAAACCCTAATATGGACGAAGAGCATTTTTTAATGTGAAGTCATTTTTAAATGTATCTGAATTAATGTAGACATTACCTACGTCATTGTTTTGTGGACTCTTAGTTTGTAGTTTTTCCTTGTGTTCCTGTTTTCACTCATTATCCCCTGATCGTTTGAACATGTTCCTTGTTAATCTATACCCCTCTGTGTAAAGAAATAGCCCTTGTTTTTCCTATGTCTCTGGTCAGGTCTTGTCCTATAACCAACATAAAGGGGCTGATGGGAAAAATAGGGGGTAGGAGAAGTATACAGTTATTTCATAATGGATCATAGAGACCCATGGTCCGCTGGTGCGTGTTGGCTCTATTGAATAGGTCATTTACTCAAAGCTCTGCATGAACTCCCATGGACAGCTCCAGGATAAATAGCCATTAGTTCAGTAAGAACTGAAAAGCATTTCCGATTCAAAGTGATTTGTCCAAAAGATGACAGATAACACTATTTAACAAGCTTTGCAATATTTTATTTTACATCTAAAGCTGAGCATTAGTTTGAAACGTCTTGTTTCATTTAATAAAATATATGTATAGAATGGTGACCCAAAGGCAAGGGATTCTTGTTTTATGAGCAAAGAATGGCGTTTCTATTTTTCATGCAGTTCATTTTTCTTAATGTTTGGAACTATAAATCTTCTATCGTGTTAGATACTTTTTCCTAACATATTTTCCTTTTTTTCTCCCCCACATAAATATTTATTTAGTTTGCATTTTGTTTCATCTGCCAAACTATTACCCCCCTCGTTGAAGTCACTACCTGATTGCCTAATCCTAACCACACCCCTAATCCTAACCCCTTCCCCACAACTAACCCTAAAAAGACCAAATACTAGGGGGGGTAATAATTTGGCGGGGGTCGGAATTCGGCACAACACCGGCGGCTGCTGAAGGCTCTATAAAGCCTATAAAAAAAAAATAAAAAAAAAAACAGTTCACAACACTTCTTCATGTATTTTACAACACTTCAGCTTGTGATTCTTATCCAGTGGGGGAAATTTTTTAGGATTCTTTACCTAACTTGAGTCTCTGAGATCCTGACACCTTGCACTTGCACGTCGTCAGTTAGGAACCTGGGTGTGCTCTTTGATACCAATCTTTCATTTGAAAGCCACGTTTCTAACATCTGTAAAACTGCATTCCACCATCTTAAAAATATATCTAAATTACAGCACATCCTTTCAATGCAAAATGGTGAACAGTTAATTCATGCGTTCATGACCTCAAGGCTAGATTATTGTAATGCTTTACTGGGTGGTTGCCCTGCTCGCTTAATAAACAAACTCCAGCTGGTCCAAAACGCAGCAGCTCGAGCTCTTACTAGAACCAGGAAGTATGACCATATTAGCCCGGTTCTGTCAACACTGCACTGGCTCCCTATTAAACATCGTATACATTTTAAAATCTTGCTTATTACTTACAAAGCACTAAATGGTTTAGCTCCCCAGTACTTGAGCGAACTCTTAACACATTATACTCCATAATGTCTATTGCGGTCTCAAAACTCTGGCCAGTTGATAATACCTAGAATATCAAAATCAACTGCAGGCGGTCGATCCTTTTCCTATTTAGCGCCTAAACTCTGGAACAGTTTTCCTAGCATTGTTTGGGAAGCAGACACACTCTGTCAGTTTAAATCTAGACTAAAAACGCATCTCTTTACTATGGCTTACACATAAAACATGATCAATTTCTATTATTCAAATCAGTAAATGATTGTTAGGCTGCATTAACTAGGTCAGCCGGAACCGGGAACACTTCCCATAACACCTGATGTACTCGTTACATCATAAGAAGAATGGCATCTACGCTAATGTTTGTCTCTCTGTTTATCCCGAGGTTTACTGCAGTCAGCCGGATCCGGGCCGTATCCAGATCAGATGGTGGACCTGTGCCTGGACATGACCAACGCATCCCTGAAATGTCTGCAGAGCGTGTCAAATAAACTCCCCCCGTAAATGCCACATCGACACGACATCCTCATTAAACCCGTCTTCAGCGTGACGACTCCAATCTTTCGAATAATCTTACAAATATCTATTTGCCTAATATGAATTAAGACCTGCTATGTTGCCAGAATTATAATCATACACTGTTTGTTCGTCGGCCAGAGGAGAACTGGCACCCCGACTGAGCCTGGTTTCTCCCAAGGTTTTTTTCTCCATTCTGACCCTGAAGGAGTTTTGGTTCCTTGCCACCGTTGCCTCTGGCTTTTGGCTTGCTCAGTTGGGGACACCTAAATTTCATCTATATTACCGATCTGCCCGCATTGACACTATATGATACTTGAAATTAGCTGGATAACATCACCGTTTCACCAGAACGGCTGTACAAATTCTGTTGCATTATTTTCCTGTTAACAATGTGAAGCTGCTTTGAAACAATTGGACTTGTTAAAAGCGCTATATAAATAAAGGTGACTTGACTTGACTTGACTTCAGCACTTGCATTCGCTCGCAAAACTTGTGTTCTTTGCGAGTGAATACAAAAGCGTTACCAAATAACTTTTTCCACCCATCTCATAGTTTTTTTCTTCACCATTTTCCAGAACTGCAACCTAAATTGCATTTATTAAATACATTTATTACATTTATTAAATAGAAATCTTTTGTAACATTACAAATGTTTTCACTGTTTTGTTTGATCCATTGAATGCATCCTTGAATGGTATCATTGTTTTCACAAAAATGTTAAGCAGCAAAAACTGTTTCACACTATGCCCCACCTTCTCAAAACCTGCTACTTTAAGGGCAAAGGTGTTGCTGATAAAATCTGCCATCCTATCCACATCAGGACTAGCTTGTTGTGTTTTTGTTGGACTGCTGAGGGAGATCTATAGGGCAGCTCATGGTCATTGGGTAGAAATCAGATAAGTTTTCTCATCCAAGAAGAGACTACATTCAAGGGAGAGAGAGAGAGAGAGAGAGAGAGAGAGAGAGAGAGAGAGAGAGAGAGAGAGAGAGAGAGAGAGAGAGAGAGAGAAAGCCCTTGTAATTTGAAAAAGCTCTTTATTATTATAAATCATACTTCATTTTACAGTTAACAAATTACAAAATTACCTTATAATCACATAAGTACCAAAAAACAAAATTAAAACATACAAATAGGTAAATTACACTGTGTAAAAAATAAATCTTCTTTAACAACAGTGCATAACGCTCAATTACCACACCATTTCATTTAAAATGTGAATAGATCCTTTGTAGACTTATAAAAACAAAAGTCTATCAACACTCATGATTTCACCAAATTTAAAAACAGTATTACTACATCTTCACCTGAAAATCTTTCGACCTTATTTCTCCTGCTCATGTAAATGGCCAGTTTTGCCTGACCTAACACAAAATTCAAAAGCTGACAAGTAAACATTTTACTTCGGACAAATTTAAAACCAAAAACAAAAATCCTCATGGAAAATTCACTAAAAGAAATGAAAACATTTTCCAACATTGAAAATAAAGGTTTTAGTCTGTCACACTCCATAAAAGCATGAAAAACTGATTTTCTTTTTGAGCAGAAAGAACAATCAGCAATAACCTCAGGATTAAGAACTGAAATTAAAGCATTAACAGCAATGGCACAGTGAAGAAGCCTCCACTGCATATCCCCTGCCCTTTTAGATAACGGTGGCTTATACAGTGACTTCCACTCAGGTTTCACATCACCCAATACTCTGCACCAAGGCATGTCAACTTTATCAATCAGTACCTTTTTATTAAAAACTTTCACACATATTTTATAAAAAGCTTTGCCAGTGGCTTTAAAAAAAAAAAAAAAAAAAAAAAAAAAAATTCCAAACACAATGGTCTTTAAGCATATTAAAAAGGTCCACTACAACCATCTAACTTAGGTGACATGGTAATCATAGGAAAACACTTTTTATTAGGAGGTGTATTAGGGGTGTTTACTTCCCCATGTCTGTCCATCAGCAAATCAAATTTTCTTTAATACTGACCAATTATTTCCAGTTCTTTAGCATTTGCTCAACAGTCCGCAAAGACCTGACCTTTAGACAAGAGGCCACTTCATCTGTTCTTTCAAAGTCCATCCCAGCTACATGAATCAAAAGTCCAAACGTGAAGATCTGTGAATTCCGCAACAGTACATTAAGTCCATGAAAGGACCAATTGTCATGTCAAATTAAAACGAGCTCCGTTTATTAGTGGCTCCTCCAAAAGCCAGTGAAGAGAAGGTGTTGTCTCATTTCTACCTCTACCTTTGTTGTCCCTTTGTTGTCTCATTTCTACCTCAGTAGAGACCTGAGTCTATAAGCTGGGCCCCCTCTGAAGCCAAGCCCATAGTTTCCACAGCTCCTGACGTGGGTGCAGAACTGACCCCATCGCCTGGGAAAGAGGGTCCCTCCTGACCGGAATTTCCCATGGGGGACCCTCGAGGAGAGACACAATGTCTGACAGCCATACTCGGCCCGGCCAGAACGGGGCTATCAATATCAGCCGAACCCCGTCCCGGCGTACTCTCTCCAGAACTTCTGGTAGCAGCGCCAGAGGGGGAAAGGTGTACAGACGCAGCCTCGGCCATGTCTGTACCATGGTGAGGGAATAAAACAGGGGACAGTGTGTTGTCTCTCGAGACGCAAACAGACCCACCTGAGCTCGCTCGAAGCGACTCCAAAGGAGCTCCACCACCTCGGGGTTTATGTGCCAGGAAAGTTGATGGCTGCTCCACAGAGCCTAAACCGAGCAACCACTCATGATCGCCCCACAGCCAGTGAGAGATGCATCCGTCATTAGCATCAAGTGATGACAAGGAGCTCCCAGCACCGGTCCCTGGGACAGAAGCCAAGGATCCTTCCACATAACCAGGGCACGTAGGCATTGCCGCATGACCTTGATCATGCAAACGGATTTCCCCTCGGGGAGAACCCCTTGGTTTTGAGCGACCACTGCAAGGGTCTCATGTACAGCAGGCAAAAAGGTATCACGTTGTACGCTGTTGTCATCAAACCCAGTAGTCTCTGAAACTGTTTTACAGTAAGTGACTGGCCTAGCCTCATCCTGCTTACGGCTTCTAGGATCGATTTCACCCGAACGGGCGCCAGGCAAGCCCTCATGGTCTTTGTATCCCACACTACGCCCAGAAAGGTGGTACTCTGCCACGAAGATAACACACTCTTCTTTACGTTTAGCCTTAGCCCCAACATTTTCATATGAGCGAGGACAGCATCTCGATGCTGAGCCGCCAGTTGTTCCGACTGTGCCAAAATAAGCCAATCGTCTATGTAATTCAGAACACGGATGCCCTGGAGTCTCAGAGGAGCCAGAGCTGCATTCACGTACTTCATGAATGTGCAGGGAGATAATGTTAGGACTAACAGAAGAAACTGGTAGTGGTATGCTTTGCCCCCGAAAGCAAACCTGAGGAACTTGAGGAAGGATGGAGACATGGAAGTATGCATCTTTTAAGTCTATTGTGACACACCAGTCTTCGGACCTGAACTGACACAAAATCTGTTTCAGAGTGAGATATTTGAATAAAATTTTTTTGACTGCTCAATTTAGCTGACGCAGATCTAGAATAGGACGCAGTCCTCCATCCTTCTTCGGAACTATAAAGTATCGGCTGTAAAACCCTGACTCTCTGCTGTGGGGAGGGACCCTCTCTCCCAGAACCTGTTCGGGGTTGACCACCATGGGTACCACCCAGTTGAATTTGGGTGGGTGTAACCCGAACTCAATTCTGCACCCTTTTTCTACTGTCTGCATGACCCAATCGGAGACATTTGGAAGAAGTTTCCACACTGCCAGAAAATCTACTAAGGGAACCAGCCTCTCGAGGCTGGCCTCTGGTGTTTGCTGAGCAGCCAGCTCGGTGTCCTGAAACGGTGCACTGGCAGGGAGCAACCGAACGGAACCTTTGTGAGCCCTCCTAGAAGGGCGCGAGCTTCCCCACACCGCTAAGTGTCCGGGTGGACATTGAGATGTGTGCTCGCTGAGGACCGCTGCGCCCCCGAAGCACCTGAGGTGGCAGGGTTGGCAGAACGGCCCCCTGATGGCACAGAGAGGAGACGGGCACTATGTGATGGGAAACATACCGCCTCCCCTCGGAGGGGACTGCCATCAGGGCTTCTTTGCCGAAGCCTTCCTGGAGATAATAACAGTCCTCAGATCTGCTCTATCTCGGGAAGGCTTCGGCTGAGAACGCTTCCCAGACCCCCAGTCTCTCTGTGGGGGAGCTCGAGTAGCAACACTCTCCTTCTGTTGTGCTCTGTGCAAGGAGGACGCACTCGGCAGGGACATGAGACTTACGAGGAAGGAACTTCTGGAACGCAACTGCCTGTTTTTGTTTTTTTTCGCTGAAGAGGCTGGCAGGGGAGATAGGAGCATCTAACAAAAATCTCTTATCTCTTTCTTTTATTTCGGAGAGATTTAACCACATGTGTTTCTCCGTGGCCACCAGGCCAGCCATAGAACGGCCGGTGGATTTGGCCGTCTCCTTGGTGGCCCGAAGAGACAAATCAGCGGCTCTCCTGATCTCTGCTAACGTTTCTCGTCCCACTTCCTCATTCATTCCGCATTCATCGTCTATGTCTTTCAGCAGGTTGGCTTGTAAAACCGCCATTGTATGTAGGCAGGTGGCTGCCTGACCTGCTGCCGAATACGCCCTACCCACTAAAGCCGATGTTGCTCTTACTGGCTTAGTGGGCAGCTGCGGGGCTTTCAGCGATGCAGACTCGGAGACCTCGGAGGACCTCTTCCACCCGAGGCACCGCCACATAACCGTACCGTTTCAAACCCATGATGTTAAAATATGCAGATGTTGTCGGGTTGAAAACTCTATATGAAGCCAGTTTAATCAGGAAAAAACAACAAGCCCCGCTTTGGAGGTTGCGATCTAGATGGAAGGAAGTGCTCATCTAATTTACTTGACTGACGAGCTTCCTGTTTCTCGGCTGGCCAATCTAGCTTTAATCTGGCAACAACGCCAGTCACAACCTCCAAAAGCTCTTCTTGAGTGTGTGTATGAGGTGGCAAAATATCCTCATCCATATTTTCCAGACTCACAACATCCAGTTCCTCAGAACTGGAGTGCTGCTGCACCTGTGCTTCAGCGTGAGCAGAAGAAACCGCAGAGCGTGCTTCTGACTCATGAACTGAAGCATCGGATCTAGCGGGTAAAGGCAGAGGCAAATATAACCCCGCCACTAGAGCCATCTGCGAACCCCAAGCTGTAAGCCTTTGCTGTGACTCGGCAGCAGCGGGACCCGAGCCCTGAGGAACGCGAGGCGAAGCACCTTCCTCAAAGAGTGCTCGATGGGACTGGAGAGTTTTCATTGCCAGCCTCTCACAATGCTCACAGCCAGCCCCCTCGAGGGCTGCCTGAGCATGCTCCAGTCCCAAACACATTACACAGAGCAAGTGTGTATCCCCACCCATGATGTAACGAGGGTAGGAAGTAACACACTGTCTTAACTGTTGATTCGTCATTCTTTTTTTTTTTTTTCTTTTTTTTTTTGAGAGACACACACACACACACACAATATAGACAAACGATTTCACATAGAGTGCTTGTCAAGACACAGAAGCTGACACTGTCTGGTTCAGGGGTGCTTTATAGGTTCCTGGTCAATGACGTCACCCGCCTATGACGACTTGAGTGCTTCATGACGCAATCACGCAGAGGTGTTCTCGCAGCGCTTTACGTGGCGCAAGTTCCATTGAAAGGCAACAGGGATTTGTCCGACCCCAGTCCTTCAGTTCTGTGTAAAATGGAGCATGTAACAGCCCGCCACCCATTCACTAATGAACCATACAGAAATCTTTGTAAAAATTGCAAACAAAAGGCTGCTATTCTAATTTTCAAATGTATCAAACCATGACCACCCTCCTCTTTAGGTAAATGCAACACACTTTGTGGGACCCAGTGCAACTTATCCCCAAAAAAAGTAAACCAAAATCCAAAACCAAATCCCTTGAACTTTTACTAGAATTTGTGCTGGAGGATCCAAACATGCTAGCCTATGCCAAAGGCAGGTAGCTACTAAATTATTCACACTTAATGTCCTCCCTTTATATGACAGCTTTGGTATTAACCATGTCCATCTATCAAGCCTGCCTTTCACTTTATCAGCTACCCCTTCCCAGTTTTTCCTGAATTAACTTGTCATCTCCCAGATACACTCCTAAGTACTTAAAACCACTTGTTCCCCAGGTTAAACCATCAGGAAGACTTGGTTTCCCTTTTGACCAATTTCCAATTAAAAGTGCTTCACTCTTGTTCCAATTCACTTTTGCTGATGAAAAAACTGTTAAAATCTGCACATCATTTTGTCCATTAATTAAAACCACCACATCATCAGCATAGGCAGACAAAGAAATACTGTCTTTACAAATATTTTCTCTTAATTTTTGCAACAAAGGTTCTATAGCAAATGCATATAACATGCTAGACAAAGAACAACCCTGTCTAATACCCCTACAGACTGTAAAAGGAGTGCATGAGCACACTCTCAACGTCACTATAGAGCACTTTCACTTCATCAATAAAATCCTGACAGAATCCAAAGGCTTCTAAAGTTATCCACAAATAAGAGTGTTCAACCCTATCAAAGGCCTTTTCTTGATCTAGTGAGATAAGCCCAATTTCAATGCTGAGCACCTTGGAGACATCAAAAATATCCTGAATAAGGGCAGCATTATCAAAAATTGACCTACCTGGGACACAATAAGTCTGATCTGGATGCACCATCTGATCCATTACTCTAGCTAACCTATTAGCTAAAACCTTTGAGAGCAATTTATAATCAGAGCAAAGGAGCAAAACAGGACGGCAATTCTTAATTTCTAAAAGATCTCCTTTTGGGGGGAGAAGAGTGATGACTGCTCTACGGCTACTCAATGGCAACCGGCCTGAGCCCAAACTGTCAGTAAGTACCCGCAAAAGGTCCTCCCCGACCGTTGTCCAAAAAGACTTCAACGGGAAGGCCATCAGTTCCTGGCACTTTCCCTGAATCCATGCCTTGAAGGGCCTTGTGCAACTCCCCCAGGCTTAAAGCACCCGAGAGCTCTGCATTGGCCCCCTCTGACACTTGAGTCAAACTAAAAAAAAAAAAATAAAAAAAAAAAAAAACACTCTCAGAATCCCATCCTGATGCCAACTCATTTTTGTATAAGATTTCATAAAAACCACAAGCTTTTTTTCGCATTTCCGCATGACTAGATAAAATCACTCCTGCCTCAGAGCACAAAGCATGCAAAAACGTTTTTGCCCATTCCTCTTTTCAAGGCTAAAAAAATATTTAGATGGTGCATCCATCTGTTCAATACTTAAAAACCGAGAACGAACCAGAGCTCCTTGTGTTTTCAACCCCAATAGATCTGCTAGCTGGGTTTTCTTATTTGAGATGATCTCTGTGTAATTTTGATTACTTATTGAATCAGCTAAACTCTATAAATGAATTATCTCTGCCTCCAATTATTTAAATCTTTGGTGAGATTGCGGGTGTACTGTTGACAAAATTGTTTTTTTTTTTTTTGGACCTTTCCAAAATCCCACCATTGCTGTAAGTCTTGAAATGAATCTTTTGTTTTTTAAACAATCTTTTGTTTTTTCTTCCCAAAATACTTTAAATACATCCTTAAAATCCTTACTACACAATAAGTTAGTATTGAAATGCCAGTATGCACTATGTGGTTTAATTTGATTTAAAAGAAAAAAACAAAACAATACCATATGATGATCAGAAAGACAACTGAGATAATACAACTTTTAAAAATACCCAACTGATGTTTAAAACCATAAAAACGGTCTAATATAGCAAGAGATAGAACACTGTCATGAGCATAAGCCCATGTAGCTATACTGTCTCTGTCCATCATGAAAATACCTCCAAACATCACATAAATCATTCACATTTATCATCTTAATGAGACAGTCACGTGAAGGCATGTGGGGCTCAATGTGATTTCTGTCAATATTATTTTCTGTACAATTAAAATCTCCTCCTAAAAATAAATATTCTTCAGTACTGCATTTTTGTAACATGGCACTAAGGGCATCTAAAAACTTTCCACAACTTTCAACAATCTTTCCATTGCTGCCACTGGAGCATAGACACAAACAAAAACAAAAACATATTTTTTCAAAAATTGCTCTTATTTTTAAAATTCTTCCATTTACAATCTCATCAACTTGATAAGAGACTGGACAAAAGCTCTTTGTAAATAAAATACCCACACCCCTACTAAGTGTGGTGTTGTGACTGAGGACAGACATACCATCCCACTCCTGCATCCAATCAGCATCACTGTGTGCTTCTTGGATAAACATCTATCATTTGTTTAATGACTTCAAACAATTCAGCTCTTTTTTTTTCTTTTTCTTTTTTTTTTTTACCATGTCTTGCACCATTCACATTCAATGATGCAATACACACTTCATCCATACTCAAAAATAAAATCAGACTATGATTCATATTCATTGATTTAAGCTTTTTCACTGCCATCATTTAAATCCATATTGACTTTTCGCACTATTTTCTTTAACCGGGACACCTCCTTGTTTGAAAAACAGCCTTCAGCCATGAAACAGTTTTTTCCACAAACTGTCCTACATCTTGGAAGTATTCATTGACCTCTTTTGTTCTTCATTGATTTGAGGAACAGTTTAATGTCATTTACATCATAATTGCGACTGGAAAACTCACTTTGTGACAACGTAACACTTCAAATAAGTCAAATAACTCACTGTCACTGTCTGAATCAATCGGATTGACATCATCTTCAATATCTATTTTCTTTAATTGTCTAAAATCACAAACTTTATCGGTCTTCTTCCTTTTCAAAGGCACTTTAAACAATGCTTTTTCTGAATCCATTTCATTAGGCCTATCGTCAACCTCCCGAACATCCCCCATAACCATTTCTGAATCTCTTTTATCGCTTGACTCACCTTTGTCTCCTTCGTTCTCAACATCTTTTACACTTTCGATTTCTTCCCCCAATGAAACCAAAGCATCCTTCACAGTCCCAGCGCTCTGAACTCCATCATGATCGCTCACCCGCGCCACCGTGGACTCTGGCCAGCTCCGGCTGAAGCTTCACTGGCCAGCTACACAGTGCCATTGGCTGCGCCTTCCGCGTCAACCAAACAGTTGTCTTTCTCCTGTTTGCTGGGGCAAGCTCGGGACAAGCTCGGCCCAAATGGCCGACTTTACCACAGCCAAAACATTTGATTTTGTCAGTGGTAATGAAAACCACATAATCAAAGTCATCCACACGGAAATTCAGCGAGAGGTCTAGATCAGCGTTGTTGTTTACGATCATGTAAACGGAGCGTCTGAAAGACACAACATGTTTCAGTAAGGGAGAAACACTGCCAATTGGAATTTTTTTAATCAAGGAAACTAGTTTTCCGTAACGAGACAAGGCTTGCGTTAAAGCAACATCGCTAATAAATGGCGGGACGTTTGAGAGAGTACTCTTTTAAACGGTAATGAAAGTGGAAGAACGGGCGATAAGAACACCTTCTAGCACAGTTCACCCTCTGAACTAGCTATTTCGTTTGCCTTTTCTATTGTACTCAGGAAAATGTAAATAGCGCTGTTCATCTTTGAGGCAGACATTACATTCTCATGCCCCACAATTTCCCCTACAGCTCTACACACTCGCTGTCGCCGCCACTTTTACACTGTGACGACGCGTGAGTGAACCCAAACCATGCGCACCTGGAACCGCCATGTTCCCCAAAAAACACCCACCCCCCTACAAAAAACAAAACACCCCAAAAAATGTGCCCAAACTACCAAAAAATGAACCATACAAAAAAAAAAAGAGAGAAAAGAAACAACTCAACGCACGAGTCACCACTCATGCTCACACTCACGAAGCTCCACTCACTCCCATATGAGAGAGAGAGAGAGAGAGAATATCTGCTATGAGGACAGCCCAGTATGATTCCTTACAGAAGGGACATGAAAACTATTAAACTTTATGTTTAAAAGCAATGCACTTGAATAGGTCAATTGACTAACTCTGAACTCATAACTGACACTAATAACTACCATATTAAATTTCACATAGCTCATTTACAACTTAATGACCCTACCAAATTGATATCTTCCATGGATAAATATAATGTAAGCTTTTGTCTTCACAGTCTATTTAAAAAATCATTGAATGTTCAACTTCAGTTTCAAAGTTTAATATTTAGACCTAGCTTATTAACACGAGAACACATCTAATGGATCCTGAGCTTGAATAGAAAAAGAGAGAGAAAAAGAAAGCAAAGGCACAAGCACAAATCCTAGGGGCAAAAGCATGCTTTTAAGGGCAAAAAGTTGGTCCAAATTAACCTCAGTCAATTACATCTCTGAATCAAATGCTTTAGGTTATTTCAGCTCTTAGCGGTAAAAGACTAATGTAGAGCACAACTACAATAGATATGGACAGTGAGTGCTTCTACCTATTCATCTCTACTCTCTAAAGCAAGTCATTTGTCAGAAGCTCTCACTCCTTTTCTTTTTTACACTGTATTAATTTTTCTTTAACATCTATTTTCACAAGCATAACACTCTCACCTCAGAACTGTGACAGAACTGAGAAACAAGCTGTAGGTTACGCACCTCTCCACATAAGCCGGTGTTTGCTTGCAGAAACTAATCTCCTGACAGTGTAAATAACACCTCACTCAGAGCAAGCCATTTTTATACTAAAGTTGTGACTTGATCAGCAAAAGATGGATGTATCCCAATTAACCCATTTAAGTCTGCAGGCAACAAGCTGAAATGAACCTGGCAATTTCACTGACTGGTGGACAAACCATCTTTAATATCTGAATCTTTTCATGTTACTGCGAGAGTGCCCCTACCAAGACACATTTCGGCACTGAAAATTCAAATGCTGATGTGTTTTACATAAAGAGAAAAACTTCAGTTGTAAGTTTTAGATTGATACACTCCTAATTGCCCAAGAACTCATTCTAATAGCCCCACTGAAACACAAGCGGGAGACCACAAAGAAGTGTTTCATTCGTGCATAACAAATTAATCAGCTGAAAAAGCATTGAGGACAAAGTAAAACTTAATACATTTGAACACTACTTCATATTACGTAGCACTATTTAGCATGCAGTAACGTTTAATGCAAGATATCTCCATTTAAGTTATCTTCTCATGTACCCATGTTTCTATTTTATATATGGAAACGAAGGCAAACAGAGGAAGGCAAGAAAGAGGATCTTACAATGTTTGCTTTTATATCACACCACCACAGAACAAGGGCCAAGGCACTTTAAGTGATTTAGGACCATTGCCAACAGCTGCCAAGAAGAGTGCATTAAGATAATGAAGCAGAATGGTTATCTACATAAAAAAGTAGCCGAAATTGTGCATCATCTCATCACATTATAAATGACTGCTTAGCAAATTCATCT
Source organism: Paracanthobrama guichenoti (assembly GCA_018749465.1). Lineage (NCBI taxonomy): Eukaryota > Metazoa > Chordata > Actinopteri > Cypriniformes > Gobionidae > Paracanthobrama > Paracanthobrama guichenoti. The sequence continues at coordinate 29,559,579 of CM031963.1, forward strand.
GGCTTCTTTTTGTTCATGAAGAAAGACTTTGATGAATATTTATGCTGGCCCAGTTTTTTATGAGAACGTTCAGGATTAGTCTAGCAATTCACAACTCTTCACTTTAAAATTGTTCTGTAACTTTTCAGTGTAGACTAATTTGTTTCATATCAGGTGTGCTTAAAATTCAAACACCTTCCTCTGCTTTCTCAATAGGTGCGTAGGCAAATTTGAGGAAATTTGGCACAAAGATAGAGGACAATATAAACATTATCCACTTATTTATAATCCAACCATTAATTTAATTGGAGTCTCTTTGGAGAATCCCTCTAGTGCCACCAACTGTTCAAATCTGCACTCACATTTATGCTAAGAACTTTTGAACCATAAGGGCTAGAAACAACCCCCCAACAATATGTAATGCAATACGCTTACACCATATGATATAATTTCCCATCATGAAAGTTGATTAGTCCAATCGATCTTGAATAACACCGATATGAACATGAGGCTGTATCTCAACAAAGCTTTAGCGTATTCAGACCAAACTTGCTTTGTGTAATGACAACCATGACCCGAGGATACACACATTTTGACACAGTGCCTCCTAGTTGTCAGGAGATATGAAAAATGGCTGTTTTTGCTTAACTTCTGAACAGTTTGGCCAAAAATCACAAAACTCTTTCTGCCTAGTCAAATGATACTCGGTTTTCCCATACAGGCCATTTTGGATGTTGGCTGTTTTGCCTTTCTTTGAAAACATACTTTTTCAAACACATTGGACCATTGGTCCGATTTTCACCAAATTCAATTTAGATCATCTTCAGACCATGGCAGCAAAAAGTTATAGATTTCATATTGATACACAAAACCATTATTGTTTAACGTATAAACATATTTGATGGCATAATGGTGAACTGAATCTGAGGCTGTATCTCTGCAAGGCTTTGTTGTATTGACACCAAACTCATCAATTTAGGAATAGCTCCACCAATTGGTAAGTTATAAGCAATGAAATCATATTACAAGTGATTGTAAAAAAAATAAAAAAATAAATAAAAATATTTAACCATTTTGCTTAAAATGATCTAAAAATTTCTTGAATTTGTCATTTTTGCAATTAGTGCAGTTGGTCCCTTGGTCACTGCTTGCAGCTATATTTTCAAATGAGTCTGCCATTAGCAAGTTAACAATGAACATAGAATAAATATGCCACACAAAAGGTAACAGTCTAAATAGTCTATAGACTGTTTAATTAATACTTTTCAGCACTAAATTAATTTTTATTATTAATTATATCATGTTGTAATCAGTTTGGAGCTATTTGCTGTGCATTAGGATTGCATTCTGTTTGAGGAATACATTGGAATCTGGCCAAAATAAGATCATAATGATCTTAGAAGGCATAATGTTGCTGCATACCTTTTAGAACAGCCTTCATGTCAGGAATCTTTGATATATTGTGCCTTAAAATGCTGCAGCTCTATAGCTCCAGCTCTAAGGAAGCAAAAAACAGCTTACCAAACACCGTTCTGGCAGGTACTGACTCTTTGTCAATCCAGAAGGAGACCTGCGCTAGGATCACAGTCATAATGCAAGGGATGTATGTCTGGATCAAGAAGAAACCCATTTTCCTCTGCAGGTGGAAGTACACCGTCATGACTATGTATTCACCTGCAACAGATGGACATAGGACATTAGTGGCATAGGCAATCCTAAACGAGTCTACAAGAAATTGTAAATTCCGTAGAAATATTATTAAAGACGTATTTCAACACATATATTTAATATTTATTTAAATCATGACAATGAACATTCAGTAGTTCAACTGAAAAAATATGTTGGCAAGAGGAAAGCTCTCAGAATCTGTGCTCAGCAAACTAGAGAACAACAGTCTATTGTCACTAAATCATATGTCCCAAAGTTCATACCTGTGTTTGACTTCAACCTCTCACTGGACACTGTCTGTCCCATGAGATCATACTGTAGTAGGCTGGAACTCTCTTGAGGAACTTCCACTGAAAATAATGGTCCTTTCTTCCATGTGTAAACAATCTCACTCATCGGGTAGGCATCTATATTAGGTACAAATCAAAACTAAAGTCAGTCTATACCAGTAAATCCATTCAAATGGAATATGTGCCATTTTAACATACATACAGCTGCCAAATTTCAAAGGGCATGAATGTCCATCCATTGGAAAATTTATCAGTCGCATGGGGCACTCTGCATTGATGGTTAACCTGAAAACAGAAAAAGTGTTATCTTTGTGAAATAACATAATCTTGTTAAACTCTATACACAGTAGGTGTTCAAAAGTGTTCATATAGAAAAATGCTTTGTATACATTATTGTATACATTCATATACAATACAAATTTATGTCTTTTATCAGCTTAAACAAATAAGAATACATTGTATTACAGTTTTATTTTAAACAATTAACCAGTACATGGTATATAATTTTTTGGACTGGTAAGAGAATGTGTTATTAAGTTTCTACTGCAATTTTAGAGAGCAAATGTGCAGTCCATGTTTGACTTGGAGAGCAAATGTTCTGGCACGCAAGTTACCTCATGGTGTACAGAATAGTTCCGTTCTGCATGATGCGGAACAGCTTGTTGGGAGTGGTCATGTTGTGTGAAATAGAACGTTTGCCATTTCGGAAGAAAGTGTCCGGTGTCCAGATATTGCTGACCATTAGGTTGTTGAGACGCAGGATCTCAATGGGGCCCTCAAATTTCAGCCGGTCATCAATCCATGTTTGCCGAAAAAACACATCCATTGTGTATTCCTAAGAAATTATTATTCATTTTAGGATTTTATTAGATATTCACATGTAGTTTCCATGACTGCAGTTTTAAACCAACACAACTGAACTGTCATGTGCAGAGCATGTAAAAAATATTTATATAAACAGCAACCCACAATACTTTTGTATGAGTGAACACATCAGCAAAGTGTCACCGGGTATGTATATGATTCAGGCTGGTGTACATTCACCATCAGGAATGGTATTTTTATCTTTTCCCCCACTAATCTTGGCAGAGATTTATCTTTACTGTCTTTCGGATTGTCAGTGTATCACATGGCAAGCGAGGTGGCTTTGGACACTGTAGAAAAATAGTGTAGTGTGTAACAGAGGAAAGAAAGCTGAGCCGGGACCCTCACTGTCAGGGATTGTCAACCAGATTAAAATCCCTAAGCTGCCATAATGACATCCTGCCCAAATGTCAGAATAATGAAGCCAGGCTGACATGACTAGAGGCAGTGGACATTGAAAACATGCAATTACAGTGGATTTAGGTTTATATGCATGATTGCATGTATCATATATAATTGTTTTTACTCACATACCATTTCCACATCAGAAACAGGACCAAAGCTGGTGACAAAGATGTCCGTTTTAACCTCTGTGACAGGACCTACAGTTTTACATATATAAAAAAGTAATAGAAAGAAAGAAAGAAAGAAAGATGCTCCTTAGTTCACTCATTACAAATATTTTAAACATAATGTCCTTAAAAAGCAGTAAGCATTTTCTGATGATGAATTTGAAGTCTGACATGCAAAGTCCAGAATCATTTACAGTGGAAAAATTTAAGAAAATGTATTTATTAAGCTACCTTAAGTATCACTTTAATATGTTAAGTAATTCCTGCAGTTGCTTACCTCCAAAACCAGGTCGGAGTCTGTTGTCATATCCATCTAGCAACCTATCCAAAATGCGCGTAATGTTATCCAAATAAATCCTTGTCTCAGTCGGTGGATTTGCCAGCACCTGTCCAACACTGTAAACAGACTCAAAACTTAATTTCCATTTTCACACACTAATAAGCAAAGCAGAAAAATAAACATGTGCAAAGTCAGATAAAAACACTTTGCTACTTACCAAGACAGGAAAAAACATGTGCGTATCCAAGCCATTCTTTACGCACACTCTCTATCCAAGTGTCCCCTTGTCAACTGGTGTTAGTTGCACATCCCATAATTTATCTGTGCGAAAGGAGCTGGTGTGGTTTCGAGGCTTGTGTGCGTATCCTAAAGCTTTTATGCATGAAGCCTTGCTGGAGTTCCTCATTGGAGTTCCTCTTCTGACTCACTCTGATGGAAAACTAAAGTGCTTTTAAAGAGGCAGAGAGATGTAACCAAAGGACATTGACAAAGATCGAATAGAGCATTATGAGAGATTAGAGGAGAAAGACTGCTGAAATGTTCTGCTGTTTGAATTTACATGTTGATTCGTGTGCTATTTCTGTGTTCACTTTTGATCATTAGTTAATGTACATTCAATAACATGCTTAAAATGTCATGGAACTTGACTTATCTTCATATTTATAATTAAATTTGCCACTTCTGATCTTTTTAAGCATTATATAATATTTGTCAATTACTTATTAATGTTGTGTTTTCTTACTAAAAATATACATTTATGTCCCTTTTGAATAACTAACTCTCATTAGAGTATTAGTAGCTAACTCTTTATCATGATGGTCCTCCAATAGACAATTACAATAATAAAAACTCAATTTTAGAGGTTTTCTCTTATGTAATATCTAAACATTTAAAATAGCCTTTAAGTTCAATTTTATCAGTTGTTGTGAAAATGTCTTTGAATTTCATGTCTATCTTTCTTACAGTTAGAATGAGAATGTATAATATTAAGTAGAAAGATGTTGTTATTGTTTTTGTTGAAATATGGATGTTTTTATGAGCTATGTATTTATTTTTGTTTTGAGATTATTCAGTACAAAATCTCTGATGCAATAAAATTTCATGCTCAGTGTTTATAGTCATCGGCTGTCATGCAATGGTGATAAAATGGCTCTTTATATGCTGATACAGCCTTTTTCACACACTCAGAATTGATGGGATCACATCTGCACCATGATGGCTCTTTCCACGGGAGCTTATTCAAATGATGCTGTTTGAATCTGCTGGCATAACCTGTACCACTCTTATTGAAACAACACTGAGCCATTATCCTAATCCACAGTCATAAGGTTTTAATGCATCGAGCCATCAACCACCATTGGATTCATTTTAAATTTTATGGCCATTCAGTGTGCACTGTCAGTGAATGACAATTACATAATGATATGGGATCAACAGCATTTAAAATTCTGCCACAGTTTCATCAAAAACCTTGGATATGTGAAGTTGCCATTAGGTTACTTCTTCCAGCTGCTGCCCACTCTCAATAATTTCACTGTCATGAAATATGGTCAATATTCGATCTATACCAAACCCAGACACGATAATAATGGAGCTTTCAGGAAATATAATGATGGCAGAGGAGGTTTTTGATACGACTGCTGAACAATGAATGTGAAATACCAACAGAGGCTGGCCTGTTGACTACTGAAGCATAGCAAGAATTGGGAGGCAAAACCCAAGCAGAGCGGGTCACTGGAGCATGAACAGGGGTTAAAGGTGTGCCAGCAGACATGGACACTCTGCTTCTGGTCACAAGAACACTCTAACCTAAGCAAATGTTCTCTGTTTCTACACGTACCATAAACTTTTTTCAGCCAAAAGTGCCGTGTAAGTCACACAGTGGAACCAGTGCACATACTGGGGCACACTTGACCCGGATCTCCACAGCAGGGTGTTTTTAGGCTGTAAAAGCATCTCTTGCGCAGTCTGAAGGTCAGCGACGCACGTAACAACATAATGCCCGCAGGTTAACCCCTCCTCTCTACCCTGCCCTAAAACAAACACAGCTAGATCAACCGCCAATGCAACCACCTCCTCTTTTAAGGAAAGTAGGCAGCCCTGCAATCATTTTAACTCTGGTAAATGTGCAGACAACGCTGCCGGTTCATACACATTTGTAAATTCATGCCGCATTGTATGTCCAGTGTATAAATCGGTGAATCAAAAAATCAAAGAAGTACTTATCGACTCCCGTAAATATTTCATGCATGGACTTTGAACTAGCTCATCACCCGGATGCCGAATTTACTAATTATCTGCTGTGAGGCCTCAAAAACGGCTTTAACCTTGGTGTAGAATGCCCACTCTCCCAAAACAAATCTGTATCTTCAATCCGCTTTCATTGAACCTGAACTCGTAGACAACCTGATCAAAAAAGAAGTTGAGTCAGGCTTCATGATCGGCCCGTTCGACAATCCCCCGTTTAACTTGTTTCGTATTAGCCCAATTGGAGTGGCTACAAGGATATTCTCAGGCTAATAATCGATCTGTCAGCCCTGCACAATTCCCCGTTCCCAAGCATAAACAGCTTGATCCCTCTCAACAAATTTTCACTCAAATTACCACGAGCAGGGGCAGCTTTGCACTCCATGGCGGTGCTGCAGGCCTACCAAGCAGACCTGCTGGGGGATCTCAACCAGGGGATGGGACTCTTCCCTGAGGCGGTAGCCGAACTGCGCCGCACCACAGATCTTGCTCTCCGGGCCACCAAGCAGACAGCTGCCGCGATAGGGTGGTCTATGGCGGCAATGGTGGCCATGGAGAGACATCTGTGGCTGAACCTGGTGAATGCCAGGGAGAAAGAAAAAGCCTTTCTCCTGGATTCACCGGTTTCGCCATCTGAACTTTTTGGCACCTCCGTGAAGGTGGTGGTTGAGAAGTTCAGAGAGGCAAAAGCTCATTCAGCGGCAATTAAGTCCTGCATACCACGGAGATCCGGGGCCACGCCCAGGCAGGTGGGAGGGCCAGGCCCAACGCGGTCCGAGGACCAGCGACAGGGTCAGTGAGCCAGTGTTGCCTCTCGTGCGCCCCCTCCACGGAGGAGCAGGTCGCAGAGAAGGCGTGACACCGGCAAGAAGAAGAAGGACTTGAGGGAGGTGATCCAGGACAAACGCAGGCAGCGTCAGTAATGGATCACCTCCCCGAGGGTAGATAGGATTCTAACCCTCATCTTTCTTCTTCATCCTTCTCCCCAGGCGCTTCTTACATCAGGCCGGGCTGGGCCCGTGATGAGCGGAGACGCTAGGCTGATGGCCCGCTTTGGCTTGGTTCGTGAGGGTGCCCCTTTCAGGCCTGCAAGGGTGACAGACCTCAGGTTCTCTACTGAGTGGTGAGTCGTCTCTCTAGCATGCCACATGTTGAGCTGGTAGGTCTCTTTTTTTCTTTCCTTTAAATGAGAGGAGGAACAGGAAGTATGTTCTGTAGGCCTACGTTCCCTGTATAGAGGTTGGGGAGGTTTGTGTGGTAAGGTATAGGAGAGTATTAGGGCCCTGAAGTTCCCCTGTCAGGTGGCTAGAACGATATAGTGGAAGCATCAGCTATTGGGGCTTCGTTGGTGAGCTGGTTGGCTCTTTAGTGTGATTTCACTGGTCGAGCCACCGGTCTGTTTCACTGTGCATAGTGATTAGGCCTCCTCTCGGCAAGAGAGTGTGATCTACGCTTGCAGGTCGGCCCTCACCTGGGCCGCCTCGGTAGCTGGCCTAGGCTATAATAGGGATACTAGAGGCATTTTGCTGAGGCATTGCCGCCTCTGGCCTTTCACTATGTGGAGTTAGATGTTTTCTGCATCCCTAATGTTCCTCTCATTGTGAGAGTCATCCGGCCAAGGCCCGCCCCCTTTCCGCATTCTGCGGTGAGTTAGGAATGCAGGCAGGTGTAGAGGCAGTATTGTTAGCAACGTAGCAGTAGTCATGGGGAAGGGTCTGCAAGAGGGCTGTCTTTTGCTGCGTAAGGTAGACCTGGTTGCGGTATTGTAACCTTATTTCACGTCAGTCCCCAATCACGCTCTCGTGTAGCCAAAGCATTGCTATTTGCTGACGCCCATGTTCACCTTTGGCAGGCCACCGAACCGGGGCCTCCTTTAGGACATAGTGGCGTAAGTACTCCACTTGCTAGAGAAGGCTCACTGTGGTTCACTGGGTACACTGCTATTGGCGATGCAGTTAGGTTCCAAGTCTGTAGGCACTGAGTAAACAGTTTTGCCTTTAAGACTGCACCGTCAGGTAACAGGCCTCAGCAGGCCTCTATGACAGTTGGCCCCAGTAGAGAAACTAGGTTGGCCTTGGTGGTCTGGGCAGCAGACTCTCGGACAGGTGGTAGGTCCCAGTGGGCCTCCTTGGAGGAGAGTCCCAACACTGATGGGACATTGGGAGGCCCCAATATACAGGTGCTGGTCATAAAATTAGAATATCATCAAAAAGTTGATTTATTTCACTAATTCCATTCAAAAAGTGAAACTTGTATATTATATTCATTCATTACACACAGACTGATATATTTCAAATTATTTATTATTTCTTTTCTATTTCTTTTCTTTTCAAGACAACCATTGACACCTTGCACAAGGAGGGCAAGACACAAAAGGTCATTGCAAAAGAGGCTGGCTGTTCACAGAGCTCCGTGTCCAAGCACATTAATAGAGAGGCGAAGGGAAGGAAAAGATGTGGTAAAAGTGTACAAGCAATAGGGATAACCACACCCTGGAGAGGATTGTGAAACAAAACCCATTCAAAAATGTGGGGGAGATTCACAAAGAGTGGACTGCAGCTGGAGTCAGTGCTTCAAGAACCACTATGCACAGACGTATGCAAGACATGGGTTTCAGCTGTCGCATTCCTTGTGTCAAGCCTCTCTTGAACAACAGACCACGTCAGAAGCATCTCGCCTGGGCTAAAGACAAAAACAACTGGACTGCTGCTCAGTGGTCCAAAGTTATGTTCTTTGATGAAAGTAAAAAGGAAGAGAGGAGAGGCACACAATCCACGTTGCTTGAGGTCCAGTGTAAAGTTTCCACAGTCAGTGAAGGTTTGGGGTGCCATGTCATCTGCTGGTGTTGGTCCACTGTGTTTTCTGAGGTCCAAGGTCAACGCAGCTGTATACCAGGAAGTTTTAGAGCACTTCATGCTTCCTGCTTTATGGAGATGCAGATTTCATTTTCCAACAGGACTTGACACCTGCACACAATGCCAAAGCAACCAGTACCTGGTTTAAGGACCATGGTATCCCTGTTCTTAATTGGCTTAAAACTTGCCTGACCTTAACCCCATAGAAAATCTATGGGGTATTGTGAAGAGGAAGATGCAGTATGCCAGACCCAACAATGCAGAAGAGCTGAAGGCCACTATCAGAGCAACCTGGGCTTTAAACACTTATCTTTAAATGCAAATTAAACTTTATTGATTACTCTAACATGTAAAACTAATATCTAACACAAACACACGCACACATGCACACACACATACACACCAGTTACAGAGTTTTAAGAGAGTGAAATGATGAAATCCCAAGTTTCTAGCAGTATATGCATTTAAAACACATGACCTGAACGAACCATAAATCATTAATTTAACTCTCCTGTTGTTTCTTAGGCGGGGTTATTAAATCTGATGTCAATGCACCAGTTCAGTTAGAATCTGGAGGTATTAATCTCGTTTGTAGCTCATATTGTCTTTGAATGGGGAGTCCCTCCTTCTTGGTCTTGGCTGCAGAGGGTTTTCCCTGATTCTTTGATTTGCTGACGGCCTTGTTGTATCTTTGATCGACGTCTTGAGAAGCCAATCACGTGGCATGTTGGCAGATGGATGGAAAGTCTTGTGGATGTTGTTTGAAGTTGAAGCATGCCTTGCTGTAGAATTGTTGACTGAAATTTTGTGGTGAAACTTAACTTAGAACACGAGACTAAACGGAAAGAAAAGAAACTAAGTAAAACAAGGGAAAGTGAGACGAGAGTATTTAGATGGCTTGAATGAAATTAAGCCATTTTCTCTGATCTTGGTCTGCCTCTGACCGGTCTCTGTCTCTGTCTTGAACTTGTCTAATTCTTTGTTCTTGTTCTGAGATTTTAAACTCAAAATATCTGCCCATTCTCCTGGATGGGTTCTGACCATTTAGGTATCATTTTTAGTTCAGGGGTGACTGTGTCCCCACCCCTCACTATAAATTACCTGTTATCTTTGGTCTCTTAACTTCCCTCTCTAAGCAGAGTATAGTCAGACATGATTTCTTATTATAAGAACACAATACAGTCTACACAGATTTCAAGAATTACAAGCATACAATCATATTGATACCAAGCAAGGTACGCTTTCAGTCAATCATTCAATAGTTATGACAATTACATGCATGTGAGTGATATATATATGCATAATGGTCATGTGTATTGGTTATAGACATGATATAGAATTATGCAGTAGAAGGCGGTTTGAATGTAAGTCCGGCTCTCATTCTTTTTGAATGATTTGATGCAGTTTATACACTCACCTGAAGGATTATTAGGAACACCTGTTCAATTTCTCATTAATGCAAATATCTAATCAACCAATCACATGGCAGTTGCTTCAATGCATTTAGGGGTGTGGTCCTGGTCAATACAATCTCCTGAACTCCAAACTGAATATCAGAATGGGAAAGAAAGGTGATTTAAGCAATTTTGAGCGTGGCATGGTTGTTGGTGCCAGACGGGCCAGTCTGAGTATTTCACAATCTGCTCAGTTACTGGGATTTTCACGCACAACCATTTCTAGGGTTTACAAAGAATGGTGTGAAAAGGGAAAAACATCCAGTATGCGGCAGACCTGTGGGCGAAAATGCCTTGTTGATGCTAGAGGTCAGAGGAGAATGGGCTGACTGATTCAAGCTGATAGAAGAGCAACTTTGACTGAAATAACCACTCGTTACAACCAAGGTATGCAGCAAAGCATTTGTGAAGCCACAACACGCACAACCTTGAGGTGGATGGGCTACAACAGCAGAAGACCCCACCGGGTACCACTCATCTCCACTACAAATAGGAAAAAGAGGCTACAATTTGCACAAACTCACCAAAATTGGACAGTTGAAGACTGGGAAAATGTTGCCTGGTCTGATGAGTCTCGATTTCTGTTGAGACATTCAGATGGTAGAGTCAGAATTTGGCATAAACAGAATGAGAACATGGATCCATCATGCCTTGTTACCACTGTGCAGGCTGGTGGTGGTGGTGTAATGGTGTGGGGGATGTTTTCTTGGCACACTTTAGGCCCCTTAGTGCCGATTGGGCATCGTTTAAATGCCACGGCCTACCTGAGCATTGTTTCTGACATGTCCATCCCTTTATGACCAGCATGTACCCATTTTCTCTGATGGCTACTTCCAGCAGGATAATGCACCATGTCACAAATAAAATGGCCCCCACAGTCACCAGATCTCAACCCAATAGAGCATCTTTGGGATGTGGTGGAGGGGGAGCTTCGTGCCCTGGATGTGCATCCCACAAATCTCCATTAACTGCTATCCTATCAATATGGGCCAACATTTCTAAAGAATGCTTTCAGCACCTTGTTGAATTAATGCCATGTAGAATTGAGGCAGTTCTGAAGGCGAAAGGGGGTCAAACACAGTATTAGTATGGTGTTCCTAATAATCCTTTAAGTGAGTGTATGTAACAACAGTCTTTGATCAAACAACCTCTGCCATTGTCTTGGGGTGGCTTGAAGTTTGCAAGGCAATAAAGTACTGGGGTTTTGTCAGCTTAGCTGCAGACAGAATTGAGCCTACATCTTTTTCGGTGATAGATGGTTGATTTTGGAGTCTGGAGTGTTGAATTGGGTTTTGTGTGGAATTATGTTTAATGAATCATCTGGAAGATTCTGGTGTGCCCTCAATTCCTACAACGAGCAGCTAAAGCCATGAGCAGCAAAGCTGTACACAACAGCACAGATGCACAAATAAAAAATATAAAGAGGACCATAAGCAAAACAGCAGCGGCGTCACATGTAGCATCTTCAGCGAGAAATAAGGATTAGAGATCTTGATATTCAATTACCCTTCTACCTTTAACAAACAGATCAGAGTTCACTGAGCCCCAAATGTGAAAAAGGGAGAGACATACTTACGATTTGGGTTGAATAAGCACAGGACGCAAAGCTGTATGGTTACTCACAACAGGTACCATGATTCAGTCTATAGGCCAGCATTTACACACCTGGTATTGTTGCTATACTGAGAGCAATACACAATAAATTCCACAGCAAGTGACCAAGAGATTTAAAATGAACAAAAACGTACCTGAGTGAATTCCGCCACAAACTTGCCACAGTGCAGACACCACCAATGGCGCTTGAATTAAACTATAAATAGCGCATATTATAATATAGCATAGCCTTAAACGGTTCACATTACACTATCAAGCAGGATCTCAACGTACCTGTACACAAATGGGAACGGAAAAGGAAAAAATGCCAGGGGAGAGAGAGAACCCAGAATCAGCAGGACCGTACAAACCCGCCAAAATAAGGGTCCTTAAATGCTACGGTCGCTTGCACCTCGTTGGTTTACCAACCATACCTAGGCAGGCCAATAAGATAATTTCCTTATCCTGCCACATTCTACCCCCTATTTTTTTTTTTTTTTAAACAGGTCCTGACGAGGACCTAACGATGCCTACCTGTGGACTATTCCTGGCCTGCATCCCATGGCTCAAACCAAACAGAGATCCTATTAGATATAGGGCCTGGTATATTGGCAGCACTTGTGCCACCCTCTACAGCCTGTGGTAGATGGTGCAGATTTGAATGGTGGCCTGCAGTGGTCTGCCCAATTCTCCGTGATGGGACACCATCTGTACATAACCAGCCCTCTCACAACCTAGCAGGCCCCGGTGGTGTACTTGATACTAAGTCGGGAACCTCAAAGCCCCCAGCAACTGGGGTCCCCTCATCAGCACCTACCAACATCATCTGACATCATCTACTGGTGTAAACCGCCCCACCCTCCTTAGGTGCCTTTACAACCTGATACACCACTGGGCTCCACAGGTCCTGAATTTTATGATGACCTCTTGTTCCATACTCTCATAAATAAACTAGCTGGCCCTCCCCCAGTGGTGCATCACGGATGAGGGCATCATGGTGCGCCTTACGGCGACCAGCAGCAGCTTCCAGTCTTTCCTGTGTCCCCTCGAAAGTCACCTGAAGCCTAGTCTGATCTTCCCTCATCCACTCGTGCACATTACCAACCCCAACTTCCTGGACATTAAAATGTATGGGGATTCGCCAGTCGCCTGATGTAGCAGAACAGCACTTGTGGGAGGCATAAGGCCCAGTCAGTCTTCCTGGACACAGGCAGGGCATGTAGAAGTTTGTGCAGCTTCCTATTAACCCCCTCGATTCGGCCGTCGTGCTGGCGTGATCAATTCGCTTTTTTTCTTATCAATGCCAAAGAGACTCAAATAACTCTGTCGATTTTTATCATTCAGGCAAGTGTTATACATCATTATAATCTGTTAAATTTCTAGTTTATTTGTGTACAGTCACAATAAAAACAAAATGTTGTGCTTTTTGCAAAATAAAGAAAACCAACATGATGTGCGATCTGCAGCCTCTCTGTCAACGACGTCTAATCTGATTCTCTTCAGAAAATTATCTCTAACTTACTGAAAATTTATCACACAAACATGAGACATATGTCTAAAGAAATGTTAAAATGTTAGGCTTTAAATAATGTAAATCAAATCGAAAACAAATTTTCTGTGTTTATGTAATCTGTTTGTGTCACATGCTTGTCCTGTCTTGTGAAGCACATGTGCTCATGTCTCTGTCTGACCCCTCCCCCTTGTTATCTGATTATTGATTGATTTCTTCCACCTGTTCCCTCTTGATTTGTTTCCCTTCTTAAGCTCCTTGTGTTTGGCAGTCTGTGTTGGTATGTTGTTGAATGTCTTCTGGTTTCCCTGTAATTTGAGCGGCTGTTGCAATTTAAGGAGCTAGTCTCTCACCGTCAGCAGGGGCCAGAGATGAGAGAGTTCAGATAAAGATTTAGCAGTGCTGCAGAGGGGTTGAACCTTAACGAGGAGGCTCGCAAGGACCTATTAAATTATGCTCTTGACGAGCCGTTGGACTGGCTACTCAGAAGCGCATATGATGGGGGCTGCTTTGAAGCGTTTTTTTTTTTGTTTTTTTTTAAATCTGATTATTGTTTGATTTCTTCCACCTGTTCCCTCTTTGTTTCCTTTAAGCTCCTTGTGTTTGGTAGTCTGTGTCGGTACGTTGTTGAATGTCTTCTGTTTTCCCTGTGATTCTGTCGGTATGTTTTTCAGTTTGGTGTATTTCTAGATTTGTTTTTCCCCCTTGTTTTATGTTTATGATTGTAATAAAAACATTCTTCTCCTGCATATGAGTCCTCACCTCAGTTTTTCCTTGTTTGAAAAGAGAGAGATGTCAGTTGTTTGCGTGTCTCATTCTGTTAATCTTGGAATAATTTACCTCAGAAAAAGATGTTTATTTCTAAGCGTAACTGCCAGCTGATTGTGAGGTAAGTTTATTCTGTTAGTTTCTGTGACAATTCAAGTTTTATTTGTCACATACACAATTATATAAAGAATATACAACTGGCAGTGAAATGTAAACCGGTCCGCTCCATGGACAGTGCAAATTCAGTTAAAAACACGAGGAAATTATAATAGAAATAGAATAAAAAAAGTACTATATATATCTGTAGACTTGTTTATAAATCAAGTCAAGTAGAAAAAAGTTTCCATATATCCGTCCTTCCACAACACAGGAAGCTCCAGAGGTTCACTTTCAGGGGCAAAGCTTACCAATATCGGGTTCCTCCATTCTGTCTAGCTTTATCACCCTGCACTTTCACCAAATGCATGGATGCAGCTCTAGAACCACTACGTCTACAGGGCATTCACATTCTGAACTACACTCACCTAAAGTATTATTAGGAACACCTGTTCAATTTCTCATTAATGCAATTATCTAATCAACCAATCACATGGCAGTTGCTTCAATGCATTTAGGGGTGTGGTCCTGGTCAAGACAATCTCCTGAACTCCAAAGTCAAGTCAAGTCAAGTCACCTTTATTTATATAGTGCTTTTAACAAGTCCAATTGTTTCAAAGCAGCTTCACATTGTTAACAGGAAAATAATGCAACAGAATTTGTACAGCCATTCTGGTGAAACGGTGATGTTATCCAGCTAATTTCAAGTATCATATGGTGTCAATGCGGGCAGATCGGTAATATAGATGAAATTTAGGTGTCCCCAACTGAGCAAGTCAAAAGCCAGAGGCAACGGTGGCAAGGAACCAAAACTCCTTCAGGGTCAGAATGGAGGAAAAAACCTTGGGAGAAACCAGGCTCAGTCAGGGTGCCAGTTCTTCTCTGGCCGACGAACAAACAGTGTATGATTATAATTCTGGCAACATTGCAGGTCTTAATTCATATTAGGTAAATAGATATTCGTAAAATTATTTAAAAGATTGGAGTCGTCACGCAGAAGACGTGTTTAATGAGGATGTTGTGTCGATGCAGCATTTACAGGGGGAGTTTATTTGACACGCTCTCTGCAGACATTTCAGGGATGCGTTTGTCATGTCCACCCGCAGGTCCACCATCTGATCTGGATACGGCCCGGATCCGGCTGACTGCAGTAAACCTCGGGATAAACAGAGAGACTAACATTAGCATAGATGCCATTCTTCTTATGATGTATCGAGTACATCAGGTGTTATGGGAAGTGTTCCCAGTTCCGGCTGACCTAGTTAATGCAGCCTAACAATTTACTGTTTTGAATAATAGAAATTGATAATGTTTTATGTGTAAGCCATAGTAAAGAGATGTGTTTTTAGTCTAGATTTAAACTGACAGAGTGTGTCTGCTTCTTGAACAATGCTAGGAAGACTGTTCCAGAGTTTAGGTGCTAAATAGGAAAAGGATTGACCGTGTGCAGTTGATTTTGATATTCTAGGTATTATCAACTGGCCAGAGTTTTGAGACCGCAATAGACGTGATGGAGTATAATGCGTTAAGAGCTCACTCAAGTACTGGGGAGTTAAACCATTTAGTGCTTTGTAAGTAATAAGCAAGATTTTAAAATTTATACAATGTTTAATAGGGAGCCAGTGCAGTGTTGACAGAATCGGGCTAATATGGTCATACTTCCTGGTTCGTATGAACCTGAGTTTGTTTATTAAGCGAGCAGGGCAACCACCCAGTAGAGCATTACAATAATCTAGCCTTGAGGTCATGAACGCATGAATTAATAGAAAAATTTTTCTGAATTAAGTTGCAGGAAATTACTAGACATCCAATGTTTTATATCAGCTATGCATTCCGTTAATCTTGTGAATTGGTAAGTTTCATCAGGGCGTGAAGAGTATCGTCAGCATAACAATGAAAACTAATGCCATGCTTCCTAATGATATCTCTCCAAACTGAATGTCAGAATGGGAAAGAAAGGTGATTTAAGCAATTTTGAGCGTGGCATGGTTGGTGGTGCCAGACTGGCCGGTCTGAGTATTTCACAATCTGCTCAGTTTTTCACACATAACCATTTCTAGGGTTTACAAAGAATAGTGTGAAAAGGGAAAAACATCCAGTATGCGGCAGTCCTGTGGGCGAAAATGCCTTGTTGATGCTAGAGGTCAGAGGAGAATGGGTGGACTGATTCAAGCTGATAGAAGAGCAACTTTGACTGAAATAACCACTCGTTACAACCAAGGTATGCAGCAAAGCATTTGCGAAGCCACAACATGCACAACCTTGAGGAGGATGAGCTACAACAGCAGAAGACCCCACCGGGTACCACTCATCTCCACTACAAATAGGATAAAGAGGCTACAATTTGCACAAGCTCACCAAAATTGGACAGTTAAAGACTGGGAAAATGTTGCCTGGTCTGATTTCTGTTGAGACATTCAGATGGTAGAGTCAGAATTTGGCGTAAACAGAATGAGAACATGGATCCTTCATGCCTTGTTACCACTGTGCAGGCTGGTGGTGGTGGTGTAATGCTGTGGGGGATGTTTTCTTGGCACACTTTAGGCCCCTTAGTGCCAATTGGACATTGTTTAAATGCCACGGCCTACCTGAGCATTGTTTCTGACCATGTCCATCCCTTTATGAACACCATGTACCCATTCTCTGATGGCTACTTCCAGCAGGATAATGCAGAAAGCTGTAGTTACTCCATTGTACACCTTAGACCACTTTCTCATCACTCTTAACCTGACGAGCTGACGACTTTGCATCATTTCACAAACAAAACCACCTCCATCAGCAGCCAGTTCTCCTCACCACAAACTGACAAGCACATCTCAACAACTAACACACACACACTCTCCCCTCCTCCCCACTCTCCGAGGCAGAAGTCTCTAAACTCATCCTTTCCAATCACCCTACTACCTGTATGCTTGATCCTATCCCCACTCACCTCCTTCAGGCCATTTCTTCTTCAATTACTCCTGCACTCACTCACATTGTCAACACTTCTCTTCACGCCGGGACCTTTCCCACAGGATTTAAGCAGTATCAGGTAACCCCTCTGCTGAAGAAACCCTCTCTGAATCCATCACTTTTAGAAAATTACAGACCAGTACCCCTTCTTCCTTTCATTGCAAAGACACTTGAGCGAGTTGTGTTCAACCAACTCTCTATGTTTCTTGAACAGAACAACCTCCTGGATGGCAACCAATCCGGCTTCAAAAGCAGCCACTCAACTGAGACTTCCCTGCTCTCCGTTACTGAAGCACTGTGACTTGCAAGGCCAGCTTCTCATCTTACTGGATTTGTCTGCAGCTTTTGACATAGTTATCCACCAGATCCTCCTATCAACTCTCAAGAAGATGGGCATCTCAGGAACTGCTCTCCAGTGGTTCAAGTCTTACCTCTCAGGTAGGTCCTTCAGGGTGTCATGGAGAGGTGAAGTGTCTAAGTCACATCATCTAACTACTGGAGTTCCACAGGGCTCAGTGCTTGGACCACTTCTCTTCTCCATCTTCTGTCATCATTAGGATCTGTCATTCAGAAACGTGGCTTTTCCTATCACTGCTATGCAGATGACACTCAACTCTACTTCTCATTTCAACCAGATGATCCTATAGTTGGTGTTCGTATCGCTCGCTGCCTGCCTGACAGACATTTCTGGCTGGATGAAGGAGCATCACCTTCAACTCAATCTTGCAAAGACAGAACTGCTTTTGGTCAAAACCAACCCAGCACTTCATCAAAATTTCTCCATTCAGCTAGGTTCATCAACCATAACTCCAACCAGGACAACCAGGAAACTTGGAGTTGACCACATTACTGCAACAGCCCGGTCCTGCAGATTTGTGTTATACAACATTAGGAAGATTAGACCCTTCCTATCAGAACAGGCCACACAACTCCTGGTCTGAGCTCTTGTTCTCTCCAGACTGGACTACTGCAATGTTCTTCTAGCGGGCCTTCCGGCATGCACTATCAAATCCATGCAACTGATCCAGAATGCAGTGGCAAGAGTGGTCTTTAATGAGCTGAAGAGAGCACACCTCACACCTCTCTTCATCAGTTTGCACTGGATGCCAATAGCCACTCGCATCAAATTCAAGGCATTGGTGCTCGCCTACAAAGCAACCACCGGCTCTGCACCAACATACCTAAACTCGCTTGTTTAGGCTTATGCACCCTCCAGAAGCTTGTGTTCTGCAAGTGAACAACGCCTCGTGGTGCCACCCCAAAGAGGCATGAAATCACTTTCACAGACCTTTTCCTGGACCGTTCCCACATGGTGAAATGAAACTGCCTCAATTCGAGCAGCCAGGTCTGTAGCCATTTTCAGAAAAACATCTTAAGACACTTTTCCAGCAGTACCTGTCCAATAAAGACTAGCACTAAACTATTCTATTAATTTTTCTTTATTTTATTAAAAAAAATGTATGTGTGACATTGTTGACAATAAATTCTCCGCTCCTTACGAATTATTTGTGTGACTGTGCATGCAGTCTGTAGGTGATGTGCAAGATATTGTTTGTATGTGTGTGTTTGAGCTACATGGAAGCAGCGCATTAGTTTAGAATGACGATTAATTTGTAAAGAAAAATCAATACTGAGTATCCAGATGGCATAAACTGTGCTCTTGATTGAGCGGTAGTGGGCCGACTGGAGTATGTATTTATTTGTCATTTTTACAGATGGAAATGGAGTAAAGAGTGAACTTCAAAATGTCTTATCTTGAAACCTAGTCAAAGTTTAGTATAATAATATTTTGGCTTCTCAAGCCTATAATTAACTGTCTATAATATGACCGAACACTGCAATAATCAGTCATCAGTGAAAATTAAGAGCAGCTATATTTCAAAAACAGACTTTAAAAAACAACTTTTTAACACAAAATGCAAAATGCTTCTCCTCTATTTTTTCACTATTAAGACAGTTATATACAGTTATCAGTAGGGATGGGTATTGTTAAGGTTTTAACAGAATTAATACAGTATTAATACTCTTACCGATACTGCTTATCGATCCGGTACTTTAACGGTATTCTTATCGGTTATTTAAAAAATAATAATAATAAATACATTTAAGAACATAATTAACATAGCTTTATAATCTGAAATGTAAAATATCTGTAGCAAAAGAAACAGCAATGTTTGAACAAAACAAATAGAAACATCTATTTGTAAATGTGCAGGCATTTTTGTGTTTATATGCATAAGATAAGAACAAATGAACAAACAAATGCACAAATACAATAAATATACAATAAAACAAATATACAAATGAAATACAGTGCTTTAATTTCAGGAAGGTCTGCTTACATTACTGTTATTGCAATATGGCATATAAAATAAATCTAATAAAGTAATCAAATGTAAAATAACTAGATTAATTGATAAATTGATAGATTAATGCTTATTAAAGCTAAAGTTATTCATTCAAGAGCTCGAGTAATTTTCTCTTTGCCTTTTGTTGCTTGATTCAAATGAATGGCACAATCGTCAACAGGTTTATTAGACACTGCCCCTTTAAGATGGGATGCAGATCTAATAATACACAATCCCAACTATTTACTTCCATTTAAGACATAAATTGTTTTTAAGTGAATGCTCATTTTAACACAGGCTATTTGTGTGTATTTGATCGTTTCAACGTGCACACAAAGCCTAAAGTACAATTTGCTTGTCTAGTTGCAGTCCACACACAATTGGAAGTTGAAAACAGAATCTCTTTTGATCTGATTATTGTGCTTTTAATAGCTTTTTTTATTATTATTATCAAACATGTCCCATAATCTAGCAACAGTAGAGACAATTGCATTTGACAACAATCACCAACTGTGCTGATTCTGACATTGGGTTTAGGGGAAAATTACAGTGCACGCTGTGATGTTGCGCTAGACTAATTGCAGCTAATTTTTAATAGTTTTACCTCATATCTTCTTTTTATAATCCTTGAAAGCCAAAATCGAAAATAAAATTAGAATATCACAGCCCTAAAGTGTAACCAGACTTAACTTTTGTTTCAGCCATTGTCACTCATTAAGCAGGTGCTTTCGTGTCGTGCTCACTGTAGCTCCACGTGAGCGATCACTCTCTCTCTTCTGGATTGTAAATAGCAAAAATGCATTACAGACAAAAGTTTTAATAATACTGCATATAGAAACGTCTGGCCAGATAGAATTTGCAAGATAACGTCTATGTAGCAATAATAAATAGTAAGTGTATTTTCATCTCCAGTACTGACAGCAGA
The DNA here is from genome assembly GCA_018749465.1 of Paracanthobrama guichenoti. Taxonomy (NCBI): domain Eukaryota; kingdom Metazoa; phylum Chordata; class Actinopteri; order Cypriniformes; family Gobionidae; genus Paracanthobrama; species Paracanthobrama guichenoti. Next base: position 29,579,983 of record CM031963.1, read on the forward strand.
ATCGATATCGTTGGAGCTTATCGATACTGCGGTCTTTCATAATTTAGCATCGGGGCTTGTTTAATACTGGGTTTCGGTACCCATCCCTAGTTATCAGTATATGTTTAAGTAGATTTGTCTCTCGTTGTCTCTGATAGAATATGCACAGTTAATGTGACATCAGATAGCAGACACCACATCAGTTTTGACTTTCATTTTCTGTAGTGATTAATAAACTGGGGTTCCAGAATTTTTCACCGGCATAACTCACATACAAAGTGTAACAAGTATACCCTGTTCTGTTGTTTTCCCAGTCTGTCTAGTTAGTCATGCAATTCACCTGTGCCTTGTCAATCACCTTGTTAATTATCTTGTTTGCTCTGTGTGCTTAAGCCTTCAGTTCTCCCTCTGTGTTTGTCTGTCTTCGTTTTATTAAAGATCCTGTTCTTCATTGTCTTTGTGAGCTTTTATCAGCATGTACCGATGAAAGATGGACCCAAACAGATTTTTAGTTTTTAGTTGTTTTTTTTTTTCCTTTGTGTCCCTCCTTCTTGTCACCATGGACATTCCTGCCATTGCCCTGTTGTGCCACTCCCTGGAGTCTCACACCAGGACTTTTTTGCAATCCCTGTGTCTCCAACACCTGCCCAGCCTTACTCTCCCTCCTCCTGAATCTGCCAGTTTCTCAGCCCTGCCTCCACTGTTGTCCGTCAGCCCCTCGGCAGCTTCCATTGGCATTGAGGACCTGCCCAGTGTCTTCCAGCCATCAACTTCACCCAGCACAGAGGACCCCCTGGTTCCACCTCTAGCCTCTGTGAACTTTGCTTGACCTCGGCCTGTTGACACTTCGGCTCTGGCCTTGGCTCCTCCCTCAGCTTCACCGGAAACTATCGGTCATATGGATTCTCCAGGCTCCCTCGTCCTTCCGGCTGCACCTTGGTCAGTAGTCGACCTGCCTGAACCTTTGGTTCTGTCTGGGTCTGCCTTCCCCCCGGCTCCGCCTCCATCCTAGGTCCCACTGGCTCAACCTCTGTATACTATTTTTTTTGGCTCCACCTCGGACGCTCGTCGCCATGGCGCCTCCTTGGTCTCCAGGACCATCAAGCTTGCGTGGGCTCATCGGCTCCACCTGGGTCTCCTTCAGTGGTTGCTTCTCTGTCGGTCATCCCCAGGGTGTATACTATCAAGTTGAATATATCATGGCTCACCCCGCTTTGACTACATCCTGGGGCCTCGTCCTGGCTGGACTCTGGCATGTTATCTAGTTCCTCTAGAGCCTAGAGCCAAGTGATGGCCTAGGCCTAGAGCCAAGGCCAGAGCCGAAGTGTCAACAGGCCGTGAAAAAAGCCAGGCAAAGACTGTACCACCTGCGCCAGCTGAGGAAATTCAGGGTTTCACCAGCTATCCTGAAAACTTTCTATTTAGGGGCGATAGAAAGTGTATTAACTCAGTGCATCACAGTGTGGTATGGGAACAGCACCAGTCATGACTGCAAAGCCCTGCAAAGAGTCGTGCGCTTATCCGAGCGTATCTCAGGGTCAGCTCTCCCGTCTCTGCAGGACGTCTACACCAAACACTGCAAAGGTAACGCTACTAAGATCATCAAGGACTCTAATCACCCTGCAAACCCTCATTTCACGCTGCTGCCATCTGGTAAGCGCTTCCGAAGCCTGATGGCCAAAACTGAGAGACTCAGGAGGAGCTTCTTCCCCCAGGCCATCAGACTCCTGAACTCAGTCACTTAACAGCACGTGACCATCGATATACTGACACTGCACTGCACTTTCTGTTCTCGTTGTTACTGTGTAACAACCTGTTATAAACCTGTTTGCACATTATACTTCTTTGTACATTTCTGTTAACTGCATATTTATAAGTCTACAGTTTACTCACTGCACAGTTTATTTCACTTATTTTATTCCACTTATTTTTTTTCTACTTGATTTATTTATAATTCTACAGATATATATATATATATATATATATATATATATATATATATATATATATATATATATATATATATATATATATATATATATATATATAGTACTTTTTATTCTATTTCTACTTTAATTTCCTCCTTGTGTTTTAACTGTGAATTTGCACTGTCCATGGAGCGGACCTGTTTACATTTCACTGCCGGTTGTATATTCTGTATATAACTGTGTATGTGACAAATAAAACTCTTGAATCTTGAATCTCTTGAATCTTGAATCTTGAATCTTGAATCTCCTCTTGCTCCTAGCTCTTCCCTGGCTGCTTCCTCCTTCCACTTCCCCATGGACTGTTATATTTCTATGTGATGGTGTTTATTTTTTTGGTACCACAACCTCCTCCAGAGCCCCTATCCTCCCTCCACATTTCTATCGAGATAGGACATACTGTAACAAGTTTACCCTGTTCTGTTGCTTTCATTGTGTTTTTGGTCATGTTATTGACCTGTAACTTGTCAATCACCTTGTTAACCCTCCTGTTATCTTTGGGGTCAATTTGACCCCATTCAGTGTTTAACGTCTATAAAAATATGATTAAATGTATTTTTTTTGCTTCAGATTTAATGACTTTTCCTAATTTAATGGGGACAACTCTGTAAACATAAAATTAACCTGCTGATATTTTTTCAATGTCCTGTACACATTTTGTAACATCGGTGCTCCTTGGGGTCAATTTGACCCCAGGCTCTTTTAGCTGTATAAAACATAAGAAATATTAAAATTTCGCACATATTTGTTTTGGTTGTTTTATTGAGGTCACTACTGTAATTTATAATTTTATATATTCAATATTATATTCAAAAAACTTCCCTCTGTTTTAGGGATCTAACCTAACATAACCATATCTGTAGTATTGCGAGAACCACTAGTAGTTCACATGACATGGGACATAATTCTCATGAGAACTTTGATGATTCCCGTGCCATGGTGGAGGGGAAAACATCGTGTTTGCGAGAACTTTTATATTTCCCATGCCGTGGGGAAGGGGAAAACCTAATTCTCGTGGTTTACCAAACAAAGGGGAGGAGCAAACATTATAAAAGCATGAACAAAAGCCTTCTAAACCATTTATCTTTGTGCTCTGTGTGCTCTCTCTGTTCTCCATCTCTCATTTGAAAATGACATCTAAGCAAAGATTTTCTTGGTGGATGTCAACTTAAAAGGTTATTTAAGTAGTCAACAAAGACATAAATTACCTGAGACAGAAACCTTTATATTCAAAAAATCATGTTCTGGAGATTTAAGTTACTGGGGTCAAATTGACCCCAGAGGGTAAAATTTTTTATCAGATTTGAGAGTAACAGGAGGGTTAATAGAGGGCATGCACAAGGATATCTTGTATTGTTATTGTCACATTCACCAGCTCAGTCACACTCAGCACTACACTTCCCAGAATCCCTCTGGCTCACTCCCTCATTATCACTCATCAGAACTCCCTGGCTGCATCCGAAACCTGCAAAAACCTGCCGTTTCCAGCCATTTTGATGCCCAAGGCAAAATCCTTATTGGAATTTTGATGCCCAAGGCAAAATCCTTATTTGAAATGTTTCCAAATTTACTGCAAACAATGTATAAAAGCTTGATCAGTCACATAAAAGTAACAAGAACAAATATTGATTCAGTGCAGTCTTTGTTACTTATTGACGCTCAAACTTTCCCTTTAAATAATGTGGCGCTACGCCCTCTGTATGCATACGAACTCCGTGATCCCCTCTTCCAGCTACCAGAGGGCTACATCACCAGAGTATTACATTTCTCACACTCACACTACATTTCCCATCAGCCCCATACCTGGCACTGATCAGACTGCCCAGCTGTAGCCATTCCGCTGGCCTATTTAAGCTGACTCTTCCCCTTTCCCCACTGCAAAGTCTTATTTTACCACGGTGAACAACAGCATTTAGCAACTCACACCATTTTGTTTACTGACTTAAAGGGAAATAAAGATTACTCACGAGTCCCAGAACGCTGACCCTTTGTCTTCACCTCACTTTGAACATTGTTACAGCCTCCATTACACACGTGTCTGAGACGCAACATCTAGCTTTCCCTGACGGAGACCTGGCAAAATGTAAGGGATTTATCCTTCAATGCTGTTTGTTGAGCAACAACCCACGCTGTATTCCACTGAGGCTAGTAAGATCGCTTTTTATTTGCTCTTTACTCACTGGCAAAGCATTAGAATGGAGTAGAAGAATCAGAATCAGAAAGAGCTTTATTGCCAAGTGTGCTTGCACACACAAGGAATTTGTCTTGGTGCTGAAGCTTCCAGTGCACATATACAATACAACACAACATGAACACAAATATACAAATATGAAAAATAGTATAAAATAAAATAAAGGTATGTATATATATATATATATATATATAAGTCACAGTTACATTTAAGAATATATTGCACTAGTTTTAGAATATATTGCACTAAACAGTCAAAGTATTGCACTTAAAGGCGGCTGGGGGCTGGGGGAGTTGGGGGGTATTCAACTGTTCAAGAGGAAATGGCCTGTGGGAAGAAACTGTTCCTGTGCCTAGATGTTCTAGTGGCCAGTGATCGGAGTCGCCGTCCTGACGGTAACAGTTCAAACAGGAAGTGTCCAGGGTGAGCGGAGTCTGTGATGATTTTACCTGCCCTCTTCCTCACTCTGGAAGAGTACAGGTCCTGGAGGGCTGGCAGGGGGCACCAATAATCCTCTCTGCAGTCCGGATTGTGCGATGTAGTCTCCTGATGTCAGATTTGGTAGCTGAACCAAACCAGACAGTGATGGATGTGCACAAAACAGACTCAATGACAGCTGAGTAGAACTGGATCAGCAGCTCCTGTGGGAGGTTGAACTTCCTCAGCTGACGAAGGAAGTACAGTCTCTGCTGGGCCTTTTTACAATGGAGTCAATCTGATTGTCCCACTTCAGGTCCTGAGAGATGGTGGTGCCCAGGAACCTGAATGACTCCACTGCTGCCACTGTGCTGTTCATGATGGTGAGTGGGGGCAGAGCAGGGCTGTTCCTCCTGAAGTCCACTATCATCTCCACCGTTTTGAGCGTGTTGAGCTCAAGGTTGTTATAACTGCACCAGACAGCCAGCCGTTCAACCTCCAGTCTGTAAGCAGACTCATCACCGTTTTGGATGAGGCCGATGACGGTGGTGTCGTCTGCAAATTTCAGGAGCTTCACAGAAGGGTCTTTAGAAGTGCAGTCATTGGTGTACAGGGAGAAGAGCAGTGGGGAGAGAACACACCCTTGGGGGGCGCCAGTGCTGGTAGTGAGAGTCTTGGATGTGAGTTTCCCCAGTCTCATTCGGGAAGGAAGCTGTCAGGAAGCTGGTGATCCACTGACAGATTGAGGATGGCATGGAGAGCTGGGTCAGTTTAGCTGTAAGAAGATCAGGCATGATGGTATTGAAGGCCGAACTGAAGTCCACAAATAAGATCCTTGCATAAGTCCCAGGTCTGTCGAGATGTTGCAGGGTATAATGCAGTCCCATGTTGACTGCATCATCCACAGACCTGTTTGCTCTGTAGGCAAATTGAAGAGGATCCAGCAAGGGTCCAGTGATGTCCTTCAGGTGGGCCAGAACCAGTCTTTCAAATGACTTCATGACCACAGATGTGAGAGCGACAGGTCTATAGTCATTAAGTCCAGTGATTTGGGGTTTTTTGGGGACAGGAATGATGGTGGAGCGTTTGAAGCAACGGGGAACTTCACACTGCTCCAATGATCTATTGAAGATCTGCGTGAAGACTGGGGCCAGTTGGTCAGTGCAGGCTTTCAAACAAGCAGATGAGATGCCGTCTGGGCCTGAAGCTTTCCTTATCTTCTGTCTTTTGAAGATTTTGGTTACCTGCTCCACACAGACCTTAAGCTCAGGTTGGATGGTGGGGGGGAGGAGAGGGGGTGCAGGAGGTGTTGGGGGACGTGTGAAGTGCAGATCAGAGCGGGTGTGAGATTGGGTTTCTCAAACCTGCAGTAAAATGCATTCAGCTCATCAGCCAGATGTTGATTCTCAGCAGGTCGGGGGGATGGTGGCTTGTAATTGGTGATATTCTTCAGGCCTGACCAGACAGCAGCAGGGTTGTTAGAAGAAAACTGGTTTCTCAGCTTTTCAGAGTAGCTTCTTTTAGCAGCTCTGATCTCCTTTGTCAGCCTGTTCCTGGCCTGGTTATACAAGACCCTATCCCCACTTCTGTAAGCATCCTCTTTGGCATGACGAAGCTGTTTGAGTTTCCCAGTAAACCATGGTTTATCATTAGTGAATGATAAGAATGTCTTGGTAGGAATGCATGTATCCTCGCAGAAACTGATGTATGATGTTACAGTATCTGTGAGCTCATCCAGATCAGTGGTAGCAGCTTCAAAGACATTCCAATCAGTGCAATCGAAGCAGGCTTGTAGGTCCCGCTCTGCTTCATTAGTCCATCTTTTACAGTCTTTATTACAGGTTTAGCTGATTTCAGTTTCTGCCTGTGGGACGGTATAAGATGAACCACACAGTGATCAGAAAGCCCCAAAGCTGCCCGTGGGACGGAGTGATATGCATTCTTTATTGTGGTGTAGCAGTGGTCAAGAATATTACTGTCTCTGGTGGGACATGTAATGTGCTGTCTGTATTTTGGCAGTTCACGGGAGAGATTTGCTTTGTTAAAATCCCCAAGAATGATTAAAGAGAGTCTGGATACTTTTGTTCAGTCTCAGCTATTTGTTCAGCCAGCTGTTGTAATGCCGCGCTGACACACGCGTCTGGAGGAATGTAAACATTCACGAGAATAAACGAGGAAAACTCCCGCGGTGAATAGAAAGGTTTACAGTTTATGAAGTGGGCCTCTAGGTTAGGAGAGCACATCTTCTTCAGCGTTGTTACATCTGAACACCAATGTTCGTTGATGTAGAAACACAAACCTCCACCTCTCGTTTTCCCGGTTAGTTCCGTGATGCGATCTGCTCGGAACAGCTGGAAGCCCGGCAGATGTAGTGCGTTGTCCGGTATGGCTTCACTCAGCCAGGTTTCAGTGAAGCACAGTGCAGCAGAATTGGAAAAATCCTTGTTAATCCGGGTGAGGAGAAGCAGTTTGTCCGTTTTATTAGGAAGAGAGCGGAGATTAGCAAGATGAATACTGGGAAGAGGAGTGCGGAGGCCGCGCGCGTGGAGTTTAACCAGCGCACCGGCTCGCTTCCCCCGCTTGCGTCTGGCCGCGCGATTTAAAGAAACAGTCGCGCCTCCAATGAGGATATCAAACAAAACGTCTGAATAATCAAAAACTGCAGACATATTGTCTGGTGTGTGTTTCCTAATGTCCAGTAGTTCATCTTTGGTGAAACTGATCGGAAAAGAATGACTAAAAGCAGAACAAACAGACAAAAACAAAACAATAGCTGAAGAGCTCAACACCGAAGCAGCCATCCGCGGCGCCATCTTGTGTCTATCTTATGGCTTCTTGTGTCATAGTATGGCTGTGTGGAGAGAGGGAAGCACGGCTTTCCCGTCTTTTGATATTTTCCTATGACAATTTTGTGAGGTCTTTGACCATCTCAAGGAGAGAAAGAGTGCGGGCGATCGACTTCTGGAACTCTCTCAGGGCAAATCTCCTGTCCCTCACAGCCACACCCTGAATCCCAGAAGACGGTGAGTTTTTCCATTTGATGCTCTAAGTCCAGACCTGTGTGTTACTGTACCCATCACTATCACTGCCAATAGCCGTAAACTCTTTACTACTGTCCTATTGGATTCTGGAGCAGCTGGAAACTTTATGTCCAAGGAGTTTGCTTATCTTAACAACATTGCTCTAATTTATTGCTCCGCTTCCTTAACAGTGGACGCGATAGATGGATGTCCACTGGGCTCCGTGACATTCATCACATAAGAACTGTTGATGCAGACTGGTGTACTCCATTCAGAGAAGATTCAATTCTATATCTTGACTACACCACACATGCCTGCCATCCTTGGTTTACCCTGGCTTCGCTGACATAATCCTCATATCTCCTGGAAAGATGGTCAAATGGTGTCTCACTCACATCTTACCCCTGCCTGTCCGGTCCATTACAGTCACGGAAGAGAAACCCCCCCAACTTCAACCTCCCAGTCGAATATGCCGACCTGTCAGTGGCCTTCAGTAAGGCCAAAGCGTCCAAACTGCCTCCTCACCGGGCCTGCGATTGCGCCATCAATCTTCTCCCTGGTTCTAACCCTCCTAAGGGTTGCATATTTCCCCTCTCTCAGCCTGACTCGGAAGCCATGAAGAAGTACATAGATGAGGATTTAGCCAAGGGCTTCGTTTGACCTTCTTTTTCGTCCAGAAGGAAGATGGAGGTCTTCGGCCATGCATTGATTAGAGGTTTGAACGAAATAACTGTCAAGTTCCCCTACCTCTGGTCCCTGCAGCTCTGGAGCAGCTCTGGCCAATGGCCAAGTACTACACCAAACTTTATCTACCCAGTGCATACAATCTCATTCGCATACAATAGGGGGATGAATGGAAAACAGTCTTTTCCACGATCACTGGGCACTATGAATATCTGGTCATGCCCTTTGGCCTGGTCAGCAGTCCGTTCATCCGTCTTCCAATCTTTCATCAATGATGTATTCAGAAATATGCTCCATCAGACTGTCACTGTATACGTTGACAATATTCTGATCTTTTCAGACACTTTCAAGGAACACGTCCAACACATCAGGGCTGTACTCCAGTGACTCATTCAGCACCAACTGTATGCCAAGGCAGATAAGTGCGAGTTTCATCAGACATCAACGACATTCTTGGGATGTGTCATTAGTCCGGAATGAGTCGCCATGAATGAAGGTAAAGTCAGGTCAGTTCTTGGCTGGCCACAACCGGCCACCTTGAAGAATCTTCAATGCTTCCTGGGGTTTGTTAACTTTTACCGACAATTCATTAGGAACTTTAGTTCTGTTGCAAACCCCCTAAAGTCCATGGTAAAGAAGGGAGCTAACAGCCTCAAATGGTCTGACACAGCCATTCAGTCCTTTGAACAGCTTAAACAACCTTTTGTCTCGGCCCCCATTCTGCATCATCTCGATCCCAAACTCCCCTTCATCGTTGAGGTAGATGCTTCTAATACAGGTCCTGGTGCCTGGAGTATTTAAGAACCGCCAAAAGACTCTGAGGCAAACACGCTGGTCTCTGTTCTTCACTCGTTTCAATTTTGTGGTCACATATCGTCCTGGGTCCTAGAACACCAAAGCAGATGCCCTATCCAGACAATACAAGCCCAACCAACCCCCACAACATCCTGATACCACCCAACCTCATTGTTGCTCCTGTTCAGTGGGACATTATGACTGAAATTTAGCAGGCTAGTGCCCAGGCTGAAGTTCCCATCAATTGCCCACTTAGCAAGACCTTCATTCCTGAAACCCTCCGAAACCGAGTCTTAGAACAGGTCCATTCTCTACCCAATTCTGGTCACCCTGACATTACCACCACCATCTCCCTCCTGCAAAACTGCTTTTTGTGGCCATCCCTGTCCAAAGATGCTACCAAGTTTGTCCACCAATGTCAAACTTGCAACACACAGAAGACGTCACGGCAACTGCCAGCCGGCCTGCTCAATCTCTCCCCATTCCACAACGCCGTTGGTCATACATTGCCATTGACTTCATTACAGATCTGCCAGCCTCCAACGGCCACACTATTATCCTCACCATCATAGACAGATTCTCCAAAGCCTGTTGCCTCATACTACTACCTAAGCTTCCCACTGCTCTGCAGACAGCTGAACACCTATGCAATCTGGTCTTTCACTTCTATTGTCTACCAGAAGATATAGTTTCCAACCGAGGACCCCAGTTTACTTCACAAGTCTGGTAATGTAATATAATGTAAGCCTAACGTCTGGGTATCACCCTCAATCCAAAAGTCAAGCTGAGAGATCCTACTGCAAGCAGCATCAGGTCGATTGGAGCAGATATGGGCAGAGTATGCCCAGAACTCCATTCAAAAGTCCTCTACTTGTCTGACCCCCTTCCAATGTGTTCTTGTATTTCAACCGCCCCTATTCCCTTGGTCAGGAGGACCCACTAATGTTCCAGCAGTTAATGACTGGTTACGCAGGAGTGAAGAGACCTGGAACCAAGCTCACACTCACCTCCAACACTCCATTCGTCAGCAGGGAGAACAGGCTGATCGTCATCACTGTACCGGTCCTGAATACAGTCCTGGCCAGTGGGTGTGGTTATCCACAAGAGACTTGCGTCTACGATTTCCCTGCAAGAAACTCAGTCTCAGGTACATGGGCCCATTCCAAATTATCCGACAAATCACACCTGTTTCTTTCACCTTGCCTTGCCTTGCCTAACCATTATCGTATTTCTCCCACTTTGCATGTCTCTCTGCTCAAGCCCGCTGTTGGCCCGAATGAGGAGGGGGAGGAGGTAGCTGGTGATCAGTGTCCCCTACCCATCATGGTGGAGGGTGAGGAAGCATACCAGGTTCGAGAACTGCTAAACTCCAGATCCCGAGGGAGAACTCTCCAGTATTTGGTCAATTGGGAGGGGTACTGTCCGGAGGAGCAGTCATGGGTCAATGCAGATGACATTCTCGACCCCAACCTTGTGGAAGAGTTCCACTGTACCCATCCAGATAGACCAGCCCTTTGACCACGTGGGAGGCCTCGCCGTCGCCTGCCTCCTCATGCCAGGCTCTGTCACAGAGAAAAACTCAGTGATTCCCTCTTCCGTCCACCAGAGGACTCCATCACTAGAGTATTGACTTTCTCACACTTACACTACATTTCCCATCAGCTCCATACCTGGCAGTGATCAGACTGCACAGCGGTAGCCAATCCGCTGGCCTATTTACGCTGACTCTTCCCCTTTTCCCAACTGCAAAGTCTCGTTTTGCCACGGTGAACAACTCTGAGCATTTGTTCCTGTTTTTTGTCTACCCGTTGGCCCTGTTGTTTATCTCGTCTACGATTCTCAGCTGCCTGCCTTTTGAAATACCTCCTTTGTCTTGGACTTGTGATTGTTCTCTGCCTGCCCTGACCTTTTGCCTGCTTACCGATTACAATTGTGTATACTCTTTGTTTACTGGTGTTTGACCACTGCCAGTGTGACCTACGATTTTAATAAAGCCTGCTTATGGATCCCACTTCGAGTGATGTGCCGTTACAGTATGACACTGCTTGCATTAAGCACTATTAGAACTGAATGAATCGATTCAGCATTTCGTCACCATCCGTAAAGATGCGTTAAATTCAACAAAGCAGTTTAATAAAGGATTCACTTATTTTATTATACAATTTTTAAATTGGCTGTTAAAGTTTTATATGGGACAATTACAAAACAAATTGATCCTTTAACAATGCATTGGCACAAAAACATACACCTTTTGGAGCTGCAAGAGAAGAAAGTTTTATAGAGTCAAAATATAATAATATCATAAAATTCTAAAGTGAGTGTGGTTTGCCTATATCTTGCCACTACAATACACACATTTGTTTTATTTTTATTCACATTTTTTAGCGTTACCTTGCCAAAGCATTGCTCGAGCTCTTTGATCTAATGGTGTTGTTGAGCGCTCCAAATGCAAACTTTACATGCAACAGTCAGACAGTAATTGACAGTACTCTGATCCAGGGGTTTTCAAACTGGGGTCCGGGTACCCCAAGGGGTCCTCAAGAAAGGTTCTAAGGGGTTCTCAGAAAATGTCAGAGAATAAAAAGACAAAGCAAAAATGGTTAAAGTCTACCAAACATTCTAACTGTTCATTTCTAAATGTTTCTCACCTTTCTTGCTGTATATATACAGTGAAACCAAAATTTCAGACACCTTCAACATTTTCTCACATTATCACAGTTTATGTTGTTGAAAATAAGAACTTGTTCTTAAGTAATTTGCCTGGTTAAATAAAGGTTAAATACAAACCTGATTCCAAAAAAGTTGGGATACTGTACAAATTGTGAATAAAAACAGAGGGCAATGATGTGGAAGTTTCAAATTTCAATATTTTATTCAGAATACAACATAGATGACATATCAAATGTTTAAACTGAGAAAATGTATCATTTTAAGGGAAATTCTAAATTCTAGTTGCTCAACTGTCTTAGGTCTTCTTTGTGGCATCTTCCTCTTTATGATGCGCCAAATGTTTTCTATGGGTGAAAGATCTGGACTGCAGGCTGGCTATTTCAGTACCTGGATCCTTCTTCTACACAGCCATGATGTTGAAATTGATGCAGTATGTGGTCTGGCATTGTCATGTTGGAAAATGCAAGGTCTTCCCTGAAAGAAACGGCGTCTGGATGGGAGCATATGTTGTTCTAGAACTTGGATATCCCTGAGAACAACTTGGGTTGTCCTTGTTCTCTTTAGTCCGGATGACATGGCGTCCCAGTTTTCCAAAAAGAACTTCAAATTTTGATTGGTCTGACCACAGTACAGTTTTCCACTTTGCCACAGTCCATTTTAAATGAGCCTTGGCCCAGAGAAAACGCCTGCGCTTCTGGATCATGTTTAGATATGGCTTCTTTTTTGACCAATAGAGTTTTAGCCAGCAACGGGGAATGGCACGGTGGATTGTGTTCACCGACAATGTTTTCTGGAAGTATTCCTGAGCCCATGTTGTGATTTCCATTACAGTAGCATTCCTGTATGTGATGCAGTGCCGTCTAAGGGCCCGAAGATCATGGGCATCCAGTATGGTTTTCCAGCCTTGACCCTTACGCACAGAGATTGTTCCAGATTCTCTGAATCTTTGGATGATATTATGCACTGTAGATGATGAGAACTTCAAACTCTTTGCAGTTTTCTCTGAGAAACTCCTTTCTGATATTGCTCCAGTATTTTTGGCACGCAGCATTGGGGAAATTGGTGATCCTCTGCCCATCTTGACTTCTGAGAGACACTGCCACTCTGAGAGGCTCTTTTTATACCCAATCATGTTGCCAATTGATCTAATAAGTTGCAAATTGGTCCTCCAGCTGTTCCTTATATGTACATTTAACTTTTCCGGCCTCTTATTGCTACCTGTCCCAACTTTTTTGGAATGTGTAGCTCTCATGAAATCCAAAATGAGCCAATATTAAAATGAGCTGTTAAATTTAAGTACACAATTAGATAATCCCAATTTAGCTCAACCAATGACCAAGCAATGCTTCATTTTGTTCAGTCTGTGGTGTAAAAGGTTGCAATAGCAATTAATGGAAAAAAAAAAAAAAAAAAAAAAAAAAAAAAAAACAAAACTTCAGCAAACCATCAGGTCAGGTCAAAGTGTCTGAATCATTTTGGTCAAAATTTTTTTACATTTTACCGGTAGTCACTGTATGAAGAATTTTTTGGTACAATATGTCACAGTTTGCTTTATTTTGCTATCCTCACTTACATAAATTGCACATCTGCACACACTAGTGAAAAATAACGAAATGAAGTTTGTAGCAAGCCTCCGGGCCGCAGCCTTTTCAGGCGCCGCCACACGCTCTCCAGTCCCCTTTATCTTGCTTACTGGGGTTGTAAGGTAAGTATTCTTAACACAGTACGCAAGCTGCTTAAATATATTTATTGTGAAAGTTGCTTATTCAAATAATTTTTTTATTGAAAATGTTCTTCAGGTTTATACATCCAACATTAATTATAGCCAATTTAAATTTGGAAACATTATGTTGTATTTATAATGTCACACTTACTATTTATCTAACAGTTTTAAATGTTTTTTTCATACATAAAAATGTATAGATGGATTTTAGGAAGGGGGTCCCTCATAAAAGGTTTATCATATTTGGGGGTCCTTGGCATCATAAAGTTTGAAAACCCTTGCTCTGATTCAATATAGGAATTGTCATAGGATTGACAGTACTCTAATCCAATAGTGTTGGAGGAACCAGTGGGGGCAGCAATCATACTTCAGGGTGGCTGTGACACACTTTACACACACCCCTGATATGCACTCATAGGCGCCCCTTCAGCTGATGGCGCCCCAGGCGACCGCCTAGTTTGCCTATGCCTAAAAACAACCCTGTTCAGAGGACACATTTCAAGGTAGGAAGGCATTAAGGCACATCCAAATCTAATGTTAGCTTCACTTCCTGTCTCCTGAGCTACCTTCATCTGATTCATCTGAGCATAAATGTATCCTTCGCTGCTTTTGATATCCCACAATCCTGTGCGTTCCATTCTGTGACAGTTGAGAAAAAAAAGATGGTGTCCAAAAGTTTAATTTGCTGGCCAGTTTGTGTCTAAATGTATGTTTTTGACCAACATTTTCCACTTCTAATATAATTTCTAGTGAGAAATTACTAATATAGTAATTAAATATTTGTTTAGTTCTCACCAAAGCTCTCTCTATTTTGCTGTAGATCATTAAACTGTTACTCTCCCTTAGAAGTCTGTCCGAAATTAGTTTCGTGACGTGCCTTCATGCACAAACACTGCCTTGCAAGTCATTGTCTGATAAGGCGGCAGAGGCAACAAGTCAGCTGCCTAAGTTTTTGGACGCAGCCCTATATCAGCAGTCACCATCCTCACCAGAGTTGTCTGATCACAACTGCTCAACTTACCTGACTCCTTACCTCCTTGCTTCATGCAAGATCCTCACCGTCATCATTCTTCATCTTCAGTTCTGATCATCCATCTGCCAGTCACCAGCCTCTGCAAAGACAAAGATACTATTACCCTAAGTTCATTCCAACCATCTTCATACAGTCTACTCACCCGGCTCTCTGCCACCTGCATTAATAAACCCTACATTACTACATAAAATACTACATTACCTGTGTTGTCTCCTTCTGTCCACTGACAGAAGACCCGGGGCTTCATTTATAACCGTTGCGTATGCACAAAACAGGCTCTGAAAAAGGCGTACGCCACTTCCGACGCATAAGTTGTGATTTATAAAAACAAACTTGACGGGAAAATTTGCGGATCTGCACGTAAACTCTGACCCATGCGTACAAACTCTTTTACTAAAGTGAGAAAAGTAATTAAGTAGGAACAATCTTAAATTTTCATTTTGATATACACATTTAGCCTATATTAATGTTCCAGTTTCATTAAAGGTGCACTATGTAAAACATTTTCAGTAAAATATCCAAAAATCACTAGGCCAGTGTTATGTATTTTGTTCAGTTGAGTTGAGGTTATGCATAGTAAAACTAGTCATTGTAGGCTCCATATATGGTGATTCCGAGGAGACGGGTGGAGATGCATGTACGCACAGTCTTCAGCTGGCTGTGATTTATAAATTTTTGTGCAGGTTTTGGCGTACAAATGGTTTTATAAATCAGAATTATTATTTTATTTTTTTTGTGCACACACAAAATCTAGCTTTTGTGCGTATGTTCACTTTTAGGATGAAATCTACGGAAAGTTTTATAAATGAGGCCCCAGACCACTAAAGTTAGCACCATGAGCATTCCACTCCATCTCCTTAACCAGCTATATTCCCTCTCTCAAAATGGCCGTCCCCTGACTAAATTAGCAGAGGTGTTCCTGGAACTATCTTCAACAGTTTTACTGGGACAATGCAGAGCTGATGTTACTTTTTCATGCAGGTTTGGATGAACCATAGTACTTACAAATGCCTTGGATAACCAGCAACTGCACATTAGAATAATACGTTCTATATGCCATCCTGCTGAGCCGGTCCACTTCCGAAAAACCATTTATTCTTCAGTCTATGCCTGTTCACATCGTGACCACTGATCCAGAGTCTTCAGCCAAGATGACCGCACCTGGAAATCAGTTCTCTCCAGCACCAGCGAGAGACCACTGGCTAATGAGCCAAAGAGGCACTGGGGTGTGCTTCGGAATCAGACACAGGGACATCCTGATCTGGAGAGAGAGCGAGCGAAAGGGATGGGCCTTGACTCATGAGCCCCACGATCTCAATGTGGGAGCCGGGCCCTTGAAAATACACTAGATGAGCATGAAGCACTTTAACAGTGAACACTTCACAGTGCTCACAATCGCCATGCTCATGCTGTGTATCATATTCAGGCATGGGCCGTGAACAAGGAGGCACACATTGCTTACTTGTTTGCATGATCATTTTCTTTTCTTTTTCTTTCACACACAGAGAAATTTCTGCACTCTAACAGCTGGAACTTAATACTTAACAAAGATAACTTAGAACTTAGAAACTTAACAAAGCGGACAGTGAAAGTGTAGCACACACACACAATGCAGTCTCTGAAGACAAAGACACCTGAAGCGCACCTGTTTCACATCTATGGCCCTGTCCCAAATGGCACCCTACACACTTGCGGGAGTCCGCACTTCCATTATGTGACATAACACTGCTTTAGCTATCTGGAAGAAGTCTTCTGCTTGCATTAGCTTGCATTAGTGCAGGCTAGGGAAAAGTGCGCATTGAGGGTGCATATCGACCGCAAAGGGGGAGCTCACATGCACCCTTCTGAAACCTAAAATGACAAATGGGACACCCTACTGTCTCATGGACTTAACGTACACGCAGCAGCCATTGTAAGTCCACAAGACCAAAAGTGCATATGTTCCATAAGTGTGCCATTTTGAACAGGGCCTATTTATAGCCTCTCATCGTCAGAGGTCTTCTAAGGCCAAGTTGATTGGCATGTTTGCCTCACAACTGGTCACACACAAAGGTTTTCCCATAGCGCTAAGTCAGCGCAGCATTGAGAGTAGCTTTTGAAATGGAACTCTTATACTCCACTCTTATAGGCCAGACTCCACGCCTTCTTTGGGATTTTACTATTAACAGGCAACTACAACTTGTGTATTGTTATTATCATTATTATAATTATTAACATTAGAAACATTTTCTTTGTACTTTTGACAGTTAAATAAATGTTAAAAATATATATATATATATATATATATTTTTAAATCACAGATTCATTTTATTGAATTTTACAATATGTCCAAACTTTTATGGAAATGGGGTTGTATAAACATTAACACACACAGACATAATCCTCACACATGGAAATAAACATAACCATCTAGACATAACTATCACTTGTTTCTGCTTATTCTTCACTTGTTTAGAAAAAAATACTATTTCAGAAGATGCATAATAGCACCCTCCTCCATATAACAGTGAAAACACAGATTGTCGTAAAATTCTGTTGATGGCAGGGAAGCGTTGTTTCATAAAGTACAGAAAATTCTGTCAGTGGCGGGGAAAGAGTTCAGATGTTTGTGTTGCAGCAGGCTGGCCCTTTCCACACACATTTATTAGGTTTTATGGTTGAATTGGATTGACCCCAGGCCTTGGGTTATTCCGTTCCTAAGGCATTTTTTCAGTATATCAACATGGGTATTAACATTACCATAGTGTCAAAGTCATGATGCAGCGTTGAGTTCCCTCGAAAGGGAACGTCTCAGGTTACGCATGTAACCTGTTTCTCTTAGAAGGAAACACAACGCTATGTTGCTTTGCCATAATTCATGCAATTCCTGAAATGTTTTCCTTCAGACAATTAGAATCTTTTGATGTGCATTTCAGGCATCTATTTATGGTCTCAGTGATACTCTTACACAGTGTTGTGCAAGTTACTTCCAAACTGTAATACATTATAGATTACTTGTTACTGTTATTTAAAAGTAATTCTTTACATTACAATATTACTGTCTCAGAATTGTAATGTGTTACATTACTCCTGTATTACTTTTGAGTTACTTTCACCAAAATAACTGCAGAAGTAGAACTTAACATTCTAAAATCACAAAATTTAGTCTACTACAGAGCATTTTACACCCAGTAGAAGGCGATATGATGTAGCACAATGACTGTGGGCTATCCAGGCTACTAACAATATAGCATATAACTGGCAAAGTGAAGGTTCAAGACAATGCAAGAAAGGATGACAGACAGAATCACAAACGATCCAAGTCTGTTAAAAGTATGGTAGAGGTAAAGTGATTATCTGGCAATATCTGGGAATAGCTTGGGTCTATTCATATTAGACACAACAGAACTGTATGTAAACTCTAATGCCATGACAAGATGCACATTTGTTCTTTTCTTATTGTTGTCATTATTTTATTCTCTTTGAATTCAAGAGGTTCACAGCACAAAAACGTCATTGCTAACTTGCTGTTTTGCGGTGTCGATAGTTCTTTCGGTTTTAGACAAAGATTGCATTTCACTACGTTCTTCATGTCCTTATCTCTGACAAACTTGAAGTAATGCTCATAAGTCCATCTCGCGAATGTACAGTCTTCTTCTGCCATCTTTACCCATTAAGCCTTGTTTATACTTTCGTTTGACTCCGCAGCGCGAGCCTCCGTTTGGAGAGGTGTTTATACTCAACGTGCTCGCCGTTGTGCTATTCTTTGAAACGACAGAGCCTTTAAGCCTTCTGTAGCCACTTTTCCACTGGCCAGCGCGAGCACACACAGAGGCCGAAATCATGCCTCGCAGCACTCCTGTAAAACCCGCCCTAAACACGCTTTCACTGGATAAATAAATCGCTATACAAATATATCAGAAGCTGTCATTTAGTCTTTATTTACAAACCTGGAAACCAGCTATTGACTGACCATGAACAGGTAAATTACGTCTTGCTGTCTTTTGTTTTCTTTTTTTTTTTTTTACAATTCAATTTTGGGCTAAAAGCGTGTTAACGCATAGCGTTACTGAAAAGGTACAGAGTAAAATATTACTGAAAATTGATTAGTAATGCTGTATACTACTGCATTACAGCAAAAAGTAATACGTTACTGTAATGCATTGCTTTTGTAACACATTACTCCCAACACTACTCTTACGTTATGTCACTAGAATTAGCATATTTCCACAACGTGAAGCAGAGGAACTTGCTACAGCAAAAAATAAAAATAAAAATAAAAATAAAGTTTTTGCACTAAGTGCAAATAGCGACAGATGCTATTTACACTAAGGGTGAATAGTAGTTAGATGCTATTTGCACTAAGTGTTTGATGATATTTACTGTATACTTACACCAGCGTGTCTACACCGGACACAACCATTGCGCTGCAACAGCTAGAAGCTGTTTACATTGGATGCAACAAAGTGCATTTGTCCTTCATGTCAGTACACCACAAATAGAATGAGGCATCGGTTTACTGTGGTGGATTTGTCGCACCGTGCCACGCCGCATCCAGTGTAGACAACATCACTGATTATAAGGGGTTATATTGTCTTTTGTCGCGTCGCATCCTGCCGCTTGTGTCCGGTGTAGACATGGTGTTAGTGCAAATAGTGGCAGATACTTTTTGTACCTCAGTGTATTGTATTACAAAACAACATATTCAGTGTATATGGTTATATTTGCTGAAATACATAAATAGATGCTGCTTTATTTTGACATTACTTGTACTTGACATTACCTCCCCTACACCTGTACTTAACCCTGCTCATTAAGCACTTTATTCCCACTTTATTCCCACTTTGAGAATTTTTCTTTCTTTATTTCTTTCTTTATTTTTTTAAATGCCTCTTTGAGCTGATATGCGATAGGAAAATGGAGGAAAATAGAGTGATAAAAGGCGGATTCAAACTTGGGTCGGTAGCATTAACAGCTAACACCACCCATTTTACTCTACACACCACTGATCTTGTTATCAGCAGGATTTCTTTTGTAATTCTGTCTGGCTCAGTCAGACAATGGTGGGCGGAGTTAGTGTAAATAGCCTCTGCCAACAAGATGAGCTATAGTATTTAGGCAATTTGGAAAAAAAAAAAAAATTGTAGAGTACATGTAGAAATTGCAACATTTACATTTACACAGTTTCAATAATAGTCAGAAAAACACAATTGTTTTAAAATGGAATAGGCTATATACAATTCACACTATAGTATAATATATATATAGTATAATATATCTCCCTACTTAATGATTTAATAACTTAATAATAACTGAAATTGAAATTCTAATAATTTAGAACACTTCTCTCTGTTAGTCTTTTATTTTGTTATTCATACCATTTGTTGTTGATAAACAGCCCTTTGATTTTATATATATATATATATATATATATATATATATATATATATATATATATATATATATATATATATATATATATATTTTTATATACATATATATACATATTTTATTTGAACCCACCAGTTTAAAAACACTGGCCTACAGTATTAATGTCTTAATGTCTCCCTCCCCTTTGTACTATGGCACAAATGTTTTAACAGCTGAAATGTTGAATATATAGATACCCCCCTTTTCCTCACTCCAAGATACAAATGAATGTCTGACGAATTGTATGCCAATACAAATCAGGTGCACAGCCTAGCTTTCCTATGAACTCCTTCCCCTTCATGCACTCTGGATTGGTTTGCTTTGGATTCCCCTTGTCGTGTTGGGGTGGTGTAATCTAGAGGTTTAGATTCCTATCGATCTTTTTAAGCATCCCATTTATCACCTACACCTCCCGAAATGATGGACCAACTGGAGTCAACTATCATTTAAAGTCCTGATTTAAACGTTGTTTAAAGGGTAAACCAAGCCTCCTGCTCCACCTTGTGTAAGACTAATTACTTTTGTGCCTTACGTCAAAATTTAAGACAGATGAGAAAGAACACTAAAACAGATCATGAAGTAGCCCAGCTTTTAATAGCCCACTTGACTAGAATTTTTTTTTTTTTTTTTCTTCTTTTTTGCATGATGCACACACAATGCAGATGCAATCCCGTCTATTTTACTGTTCACTTTGGTGTTAACGTAGTTTTCCCTTAAATATTTCCCTGTCTCTGGTCGGGAAGTGCTTTTCTAACACCATCAGCGCCATACCGCTCCTGGATGCTGCGCTGGAGTACGCATGCGCAACACAGTGGAATTACTGCACAGCGCACTCTAAGTTGGATTTTCTCTGCCTTCACGGAAACCAGAAAACATAAAAGTATGTCGATCTTTAGAATAAGACAAAAGGGCTTTATGCGCGTCTGGACGTTCCCCGTGATAGTGGCCGTGGTGTGTGCACAAAGGTAAGTCTGATCCAAAAGCTCTCCTCACTTCATATGGCTGTCTGTACTCCACACACACACACACACACACACACACTCACTCACTCTCTCTCTCACACACACACACACACACACACACACACACACACACACACCTAAAATGATCTCTAAGGATATACATCTGAATCTAACGGTGTGTTTTCCTTCTTTGCAGTGTCAATGATCCAAGCAATATGTCTATCGTAAAAGAAACTGTTGATAGACTATTGAAAGGATATGACATTCGCTTGAGGCCAGATTTTGGAGGTACCGCACGTTTTTAATTAGGTTAATTATGTCAGCCTTTTAGCATCACCTCTAAACTTTCATATAGTTAAGTCATAAGCGTGCCACTATGAAGGGCGACGCGAAAATATATCCCGATTATTTCAGGTTTGGAGACGATCTGGACACTTGGTTTCACTTGTTCACGTATAAACTGCTTAAAAACGCGATGTTTAATTAGTGGTGATTCGCAAAGTTGACGAATTAATTACTAATGCACATTTTATCCAGCTGCATGTGGTTCTTCTGATTGGCACCAATTAATAAGTAATATCAATATCACTAAACAGTGATGAACATGAGGATGAATATAGCCTAAACCGTGTACTGTAAAACATCATACACTATCATATTGAAATCTGTGTGTTTAGGGAGTCTTGGTTTACTTTTCATCACATGCTGGATGTTATCAGGCTGACTTTAAGTTAATAATGGCTCATGCTTGATATGTCCATTTGTGCCAAACAGAATCAGTTAGCTGTATCATCATTGGTATGATTTGATTTGGTTTACAGGTCCTCCGGTGGGAGTGGGGATGAATATAGACATAGCCAGCATAGACATGGTATCAGAAGTGAATATGGTAAGTGTCCTGTTTGAGACAATTTATATGAGCTCATTTAACCCCCATTTTCCCCAGCTCTCTGTTCCAGATAAGATGTTTCATTGAAAATGTATAGTTTTTAAACTTCATATCAGTGGTGCTTGTATGATCATTTTGCAGTAAATGTTACAGAAACTTTCCAGTGCATGCATTTATAGTCAGTATTCACATATGGACATGAATATTGGTCAGGAAGAGCTAATGTGGTTTCTATGGCAACATATCTCCTTCTGCAAATGAACTGAATGTTTTTGCTGGATTTATAAAATGACAAAACAAGTGGATGCCAGCTATAATTTATCCATCTTGGTTTTTTATACTCTTTCTACCCCTAAGGTTATCTGCTAGGATTTTTCCCCCCTTAGATACAAGAGCATCCCCTAGTGATGGCTCTGAAGTACAACATGACATTTTCTGTTTGAGGTCTGGTCAAGTGAGGTGATATTCATAGCAATAACTGAGAACCGGTAGTGTATTTTCAATACAGCATGACCTGGCTGCGTTGTATTTTGAGTTATTTGTACTCTTAGCGGGATCTTGAGCATGTGTTTCTATTGTTCTCAAAATAGTCCAGTGATATTCACTACGAGTTACACGTATTGATTTTTTTTTTTTGCAAGGTTTGAGAAGGGAATGTGTGCAAGTGGCTCATGTGCCTGCTTATAGTCTTTGCAATTCCATCACACAATAATTATTAATGTTTTAAGCAACAGTGCACGCATTCATTAGTACTGTCAAGATGTCTTTAGGACAAAACAATGATTACGAGTTATGCAGTTTATGTGTGAGTGAGTGTGTGTATGTATGCGTGTGTGTTTGTGTGTGTCCGCAAGCTTAAATTATGTCATTACTAGTTCAAGAAAGCAACAATGCACAGATCACTGCTCTAAACCCTTTCACATTTTCCTGGCTTGGATCTTGCATGCATTCATCTGGATTAAACATTCTTTTGCACTGGATAAATAGCTAGAGCGAGTGTCCAAATCACCATGAACCTTGATGTCATGCAGCTCCCTGTGGCAATGGGGAATATTTGGTATTGGCACTTGGAGCAATGTGTCAGCCTATCTTCATAAGATGGGAGAAGAGGAGTTGGCCAGGCTTTCCTCTCTGAATGCTTCAATTTCATAGATCTGCAGAGAATGAAAGATTGCAATATTTTGCCTTTGTTTTAGAGAATTTTTTTATGTTCTCTGACTATTTATATCTCTCCATTCTTATCTGTGAAGGCTGTTTTTTTTTTTTGTTTTTTTTTTTTAATCTCTGCCTCGTCTATACACTAAACAATTTCAACCCACTAAAATTGAAAGTTTAATTGGTGCCTTGATCAAACCGGTTTTACAACCTGCAGTGATGAGTAACTGCGCTCTACTACTTTGAATTTAAATACTGATTAAACTCATAAAACCCATGAAATGTAGTAGAAATTACAGATGTTTTTCAGTTGAATAAATGGAAACAAAGATGTTGCTGAAACCTAATGAAAAGATTTTCACAGTATGTTGGTGCATTTTTACTGTTTGATCGGCTTTAGCTCAGTATGGTGTAACTGAGGTCAGGTAGTAGTTGCTGTGAGAGTAAACCTCACTCCTCTGATCTCAAGAGACGCTCTAGCAATTTGCGCTAGAGGTGGCAGCCTTTAACCTCCTTGTTAGAGCATCCGACTCTCATGCCGACGGACCCGGGTTCAAGTCCCACTTGGAGCGGGCAAGTTCGAACAGGAGGGGTTACAATGGCATCAAAGTTCACTTTTTCCTCTTTCCTGGGTTTGATTTTTGAAGGCATTAGATCATAAGACATTAAAGTTATTTAACTATTATAGTTTTTGGAATAGTCCATTTCCTCCAGTGTGTAATGGAGCTGTTTGTGAATGTAAATGTTCTGCAAAGTTGTAAAGTCGAAAGTGCACGATAAATAAAGTTATTGTCTCCTGAAAGAAAGAATCGACTGAACCGCATAAACGAGTCGTCTGTAATTCGAATCCCACTGCGTTACGGTTCTACGTCACTAGATACGACATTTGCATAATATCCGCCTATGTTGTACGTTGTCTGTCCGCCAACACGTCATTTTACTGACCAGTACCAGTTTATTTGGACCAGCTCCTCAGAATCACAACCTGTCAGTATGAATACTTATTGATGTATGTATTTTCTACAGAGTATTCAAAATACATAGTTTTGTTTTATATTGTGTACACTTCCGTACACGCGTACTAACGTTATACTGTCTTACTGAAATAGTTCTGCTAATCAGCTGTGTGCAACTTGCCTAAAACTGTCTATTAATGTAGATTGTCTGTCATTCTTACTACTTTGAAGATTTGTTTTACAAACTTTAATGTTACAGTTATCAGTCATTCACGTTAGTGCTGGGTGTTATGCGCTGTTATTGATGCAGTTCCCACATGTGCTACACAATAAATTAGAAATACACACATGGGTTTGTTGATGGACACACACTTGTTAATGCTGATGGTGAGGAATTACACTTGAAACATCTCATATTGTACCTAAAACTGAGTAGTATCTCTGAGAAATGTCCTGCTCATGTCGATGTGATGGAGGTTTGGGTTGAATAACTAGTTCTTCCAATGATTTTATCATCGGACTCACGCTCGGATTGATATGGTGAAATCAATGTCATTGTTACTGTCTTTACAGTGTGTACGATCGCTGAGATTTAGGAAGCCTCCGGAGCTGAAGTTCAGTTATGGTAATGCGAATTTAGCTTCTGACGTGCGCTGTAAGCGGTAGACAAATCACAACAGACTGGGCCATCTGACCAATCAGAGCAGAGTAGACAAATCACAACAGACTGGGCCATCTGACCAATCAGAGCAGAGTAGACCAATCACAACAGACTGGGCCATCTGACCAATCAGAGCAGAGTAGACCAATCACAACAGACTGGGCCATCTGACCAATCAGAGCAGAGTAGACCAATCACAACAGACTGGGCCATCTGACCAATCAGAGCAGAGTTTTTGTTTGACCTTTGATGCATGTAAACCTGTTGTGGGAGACTTCCAAAACAAAATTAGGAGCCTTTAAAATAGCATACTAGGGGCACTTTAATGTTTATTATACCACAGGCTCAAAGTCATTTCTGAATAGAATAACCAGCAGTGCTCTTATGCTGTTCTTCCTTGTTCTCTGTTTTACAGGATAATATTAGCAATGTGATTAATTAGAAGAGGCATTTATGATTTGCACACATTCATTCTTGCAACTCTGATCTTTACGTCCTTCGTAACATTACACCATGAAGCGCATGAGACAACATATGTGTCAGAGGCATTCCTGTACTTACACTTTCAAGCAGTGTCACAAAACTGCTTTCTAGTTCCCTCATTCACTATAATGTACAGTGCATGTGAGTGTAAATGATTGAATTCCGTCGTGGCTGTAGATGCTATACTGTAGAGTTACGTGAATGCAGTGCCATGCACAAGAAGTCACACTACTTCAAATCACACTGTAATTCAATTCCTATTTTTTATTAGCTTTTCTAATTGAATTTCAAACCACATATTAATGGTTTTGTCATATCACAGCTACATGGATTAGAGTCAAATAAGCAAAAAAAGAAAGGAAAATTTAGTTGCCTGTCTGAACAAAGCCAAAGAGACACTGATACATTAGCATGTTTATATGAATTTTTACTTCCATTTAAAGAACTAGCACCCTTATCTTCTCCACTCCAGTTTATTCCCTTGTGAATCATTGAATATAACTCTCGACTCTCTGAAGTTTGAAGTAGAGGTTTGAAATGTACCCCTTCCACTGGTGTTATTTTGTTAGCAGAGCAAACATTTTCTTGAAACAAAGTTACCCTTTTCCCATTGAGCTCTCAGGACTGGGCTCCATTGTATTATTAAATTATATGTGAACTTATATGAGGCTTGCCGGAATTACCCCGCTGGAGCTGTGCCGAAGCAAAATGACTCTGTGCTTTCAACTTATAGCCCTATATTGCTTCTGACTCATTCAATTCTGTCCACGTACATGGTCACATGTCTCCATCATCAAAGGTCCTCTGTATCTCCCACAGTAGGTGTTAGATGATAAAGTAGGTCTGGCCAGAGAGAAGAGCAAAGGTCAGGCATGACTGCAGGCAATATGACTCGGTGACATGGACTTGCAAAAGCTTCTTGACATTAACAACCTGCCATTTTCTTGGAGGCAGTTAGGGGTGTGGTTCTAGGGAAGGTTGTGCTCCTCACAGCACCTTAGGTGTGCGTGATTCACCAAAGAACAGATGAATGCAAACAGAGGGTGAAACTGAGACTGAGTGATAATGAACGGTCTTGCAGCTTCTCGGCTGAAGTGAAGACTGATCCTTTTTTATCTTAGGTGCAGATTGATATTTGCAGTGCAAACATGTTGTTGTTTTTTTTTCGGTCTGTCTTCACTGCAGTCTTTGTTCTTACATGACCTTGATCCATAGGAAAGAAAAAAAAAAAAACACAAATTTGATCTCAATTGTTTCTCCTAGACAACGAGATGGAAATGTTTCAAAAGAAGTCTCAACAATGTCTCAAACAGTGGCTTTCTTTTCTAGGATACCAAAATCAGAATCAGTATGAGCTTATACGTTTTTTGCTAGTTTCAGCCCGACGCAGTTATCATTTTCACGTCCAGCACCACGTTGTTTAAATGGCAAATGCACTGGCGCCATCTGTTCACCCATGGGCGTCTGGTCTGATAACCAGGTGTGTTCAGGTGCACTGTTGGAGTGTTGCTATTTTGAGGAACTGAAAACGACTGCACCATTGACCAACACAAACCTGCTCTAAAGTCAATAGCGCAGCATTTTTTGTGTCATTTAAAGAGCGCATTAGTAATATGTGCCTATAGGCGGTGCACAACACGTGTACACTCTGCTTATTACACACACAGGGACGCGCAGCAGCACACACACATTTTTAAATATTAAAAATAAAAGGATTCCTCTCTGGAGAAGCGTTCAGTCGTTCTCCTTGCACATTCCGCCATGCAAATAGTGAATCCGCCATGGTGCAAGCACAACTGGCTTTTAAAGGGAATGGAAGATGAGACTCTGATTGGTTTATTGCATGTCACGCCCAAAACACACCCATGACTCATTAAGAGACTAGGGACAACCCTTTTGGACCATGCGCCCAGTGCGCCGACCGTTTTTTCCGTCGTTAAATTAGCAAAAGTGGATTCGGACTCGTCCTAAGTGCACCTCAGATCATTAAAATAAGGCCCCTTGTGTTTGTGCTTTTATTTCTCTTAAGGAATTATAGGAGACATATCTGAGACAAAGAGTATGCTTCAAACAAACATAAGTGATAAATCATTACATCTGTTGAACAATACAAGGTCAGCCTCTGAGGAATACAGTTTTCTTCTGGGGAAGGTTCTGTTATTTCACCAATGCCTCTGGTTTACAACTCTATGATTCCAAAAGCAGAATTTACTACTGATAAAATGTAAAAAAAAAAGAGCAAATGGACCCCATCAGCCCATAAAGGTTCCTATAACCTTAATGGCATTATAAGCACACCAAAATATTCCGCAAACCAAGAGGCTGAAAGCTTAGCGTGAGCGTATGAGGATTTTGGAATCCATCCCAATCTTTTTAAGTCTATTATTTTTTTAATTTTTTTCAAGGAACACATAAATCCTCCAATTTTCAAATGTTGATCTATTTGTATAGGAATGCTAATAATAATGTGCTAGATTGATATAATGTGCCACATATCCTGTGACATGCCATTGTGGTGACCTCTGTCGTCTCTGATCGAAAAACATGATGATTTGTGAGCATGAAATGGGGGGTGTTTTAGGATGAGTGGCGTATCTGTTCTAACTGAAGCATGCACTGGTTTTGTGTGTGCTGTTGACCCAGCTGGACTGTGCTGTTTCAATACACTTGAGATAAGGAGCATATTTGCCTCTCTAACATACAAACTAGAGCGCACCCTATGTTTTTATTTTTCAATTATTTTTATTTATTATATATTTTGAATTAGATTAATATAACTGTAGAAAAACTTTAGATGATAGAGCTGCATTGTCCTGTGTTTAATTAAAATAATTGAAATGCTCTTTTCTAGCACTTCTAGAAGCAGCTTCAACCTCTCAGTTCTCTTAATTAACTCTTTGACGGCCCATGGTCAAGCACTAAATAACCTGAATTTTGTTTTTGGGTTGTGGTTAGTGATATCTAATCAATATGTTTGTTTTCTAAAACAGAATGTGCATTGTGAGGACAATGAAATCCAGCATCTTTTAATGGGCTTGCATTTGGAAAGAAGCATTGTAACGATTTATTCACTGCCATTGTTTTGTCTCAAGATGCACACTAGTTAGGGCTGCCCTGGACTAAAGATTTTTCTAGTCGATTATTAGTCGTTCATTTAAGCCAAATCATCATAATAATGGGCCTTTAATTGCCTATATATAATACATAGCCTATCAGCGCTCAAGTGCACGCATAAATCGTGCCGCAGCGCACAGGCTAAAGTAATGATTATGAATGTGTCGTGAAAAAACAGCAAGGAGACTGTGAACATTTTAAGAAGTGTATTGATAAACTAGTGTTTTCGGCTGCAGTGATGAAGTTGATGATACTGACTCGTCATCTCCATAGAATAGTGCACGTTTCATAACATAATCTTAGAATATTTGTTTTCCAATTGAATCGATTAATCTAAAAATAGACATTTCAAGCTTTCGATAGATGTATTTTTTTATGACTGTGAGGAAGAGTTTCAGAGACTGAGATGGCAGAAAGTGCATCCTGTTTGTTTTCTTTATTTTACAAAAAAATTAGTTAAATGCAAAGTGATCGCTCATCCGCCTTCATGTCACACAGTAACATTTATCTATGTTAATGTGAGCTGCTACTACAGTACTTGCATTTCAAATGATAAGCCATATTTAAGGTCGATGGATGACTGGATTTCTTGCCCGACATACTGTAATTATCACACGGACCCGCCCATAATGATCTGTCCCTCACAGAGTGCTTGACTTCGCCAAGGTTTTTTTTTACTGACTAATAACATTTTTGGTCGACAAAAGCCCTATTTGGACGGTAATTGTTTCTCACATTGAAGTCCGTAAAAATAAATGTGCATGCCACCTCAGTGATCAAACTCGTGCATTCGGATGGTGATTTATTCACAGTGGAGGAGCGAGTTTGTGATCCTGCGCACCTGGGAATCTGCTCACGTGCTCAATAACAAGATGCTGTAAATAAAATATCATATGCTTGGTATAGTAAGAATAAATGCATATTTAATTTAATAATAGGAAAATATCCTAATTATTTAATTACTTAAATCTGTTTCTAAATAGGAAGATATATAGACGCACATTATAGTTAAAATGTTTTTTTGTCTTGTATTTTATCTCAAAATAAAGGATGTCATTTTATTCCACATGGAAATGAGCGGAAATAAGTGAATACAGCCTCTTTACATGAGGTAAACATAATACTGCAGTTATTTTAACATAATTTGATTTGCATTTTTTGAGCTGTGATGAAATATATTGCTCTTATAAATTCTTGCCAGCATTTCAGTAATAAAAGTCTAGATCTTTAAAATGCATATTACAGCGAAGCGCAACCGTACGGTGCTCTGCTGTGGTCAAAGAGGATATAAACAGTGAATTTTGAAGTGATTTATTCTTGAAAACTCAGAGGTGAGGATTCGACGGCAATTCAATTACCACCCGAATAGGGCTTAAGACTCTTCTAGTCGTCTAACGATTAGTTGACTATTAGGGGGCAGCCCTAACACCAGTAATGTTTTGTTTTCTTCTTCTAGGGAACGTTTATAAAAGCTATTTAAATGCCCTAATTGAACTATGGCTTATTTCTGGCTTAGTCTAAGCCCTGTCTGTGAAACCAGGCATAAGGCATAAGTGTTTTCTGCCTTGCAAGCGCAAGTGTTTCCTACAGGAAATTAAAATATAGTTAAGCAAGTGGCAAAATGTTTGACAGCTGCAGCTGGTTGGTGCAGCCCAGCCCACTCGGGTTACAACATCGCTAATTATTGTGGCATAAAGGCAGAACACTAATGACTACCAACAAACCCAGAGGTGTACCATTTTTAAACTTCTTTTGACACCCTTTATACTGACTTTTCTTTTGTCTTCAATGCTATATGGAAAGCCTTTTCTTTTTATAATTTTTACTGTTCTCAATCTAGCCAAAATTGTATGTGTATATTAGATGGCATTAAAACCGCTCATATTTCACTAGTGCTAACCTCTTTTGCTACTGTTGATGTCATGAATAGTTAGGGCCAGATTTATTAATGGCTTGCACCAGCGCAAACCCTCTTTTGTCGGGATTTACTAAAGACACGCAGTGAAAAATTTGCACTGAAAGGGAATGGACAGGGTTATTTTTGTGGCTGACCTTATTGCTTATGCATTTGTAGGAGTTTCCCTTTCAGACACAGTATTTATGGGAGGAGAGCATTTAAATGAATCATGTGAGGTGATTTACTAAGGTTACGCTCGTCAATTTACTGGTGTTTGCGCCATTATATACCACCCAGATAAAGCATGTTTTAAACCAGACGCCGATTTGTGCTGCTCTTGGTCGATTGTGTTGGTCATTATGGAAAGATCCGGCTGCGTTCTTTAATTTGCGTGTCGTCAGTAGATCACTCCCATCTGTGTTTTGGTTTTGCACTCTTATGCTAATTTGTCCAGTTTAGTAAATCTGACCTCTAGTTGCTATGAATGGCAAATCTTCTTTTGATCTGCTCTGTGTATAATAAGGATTTTAAGATAACGGTTTCCATTTGTGATATTTATTTTTTTTTTTTTTAGGTTTCAATTAATTTTATTTGTGTGACTTAAACATTTTTGTCTATGGACATTTCTGTAAAGTCTCATTTGGCTTATCGGTAGTCCCTGTGCAGGTACAGCTAAAACAGATAGGCACACAAAATTACATAGAGTGGAGAATACATAAAATATGACAAGTACCATACAGACAAAGTTACATACACTACTGATGGCAGAGTGCATACATTATGACAGCACTTATGCCATTTGATGCACTTGATGTTAGATTGAATGCCTGTACTCAAGAAAATCTATGATCCATTTCAGGTGTCATCTAACATATACTTAGAAATGTAATGCGTGATGAAATTGTGAGTTATATTATTTGAGTGAACACTTTATAACATACCCAAAGAGGTTTGCTGGCATTGCTTGTAGGTTTCAGGTACCAGTCTTGGCATCTCAAAAACGTCTTGGAATTGTACTACCTCCAGACATTTATTGATGAGTATACAGCTTTGTACCATTAGGTTGATGTAAGTTCAGCATCAATTGAAAAGATAAACACACACAGTTCAAATCACCTAAATGGAGTACCATTTTCTGAAATAATAGGCATTAAACAGCACAAAAGCTATTGCGAGCCAATTAGACATTGCAGATATTGTGAAATGTGTTTTGGGGATTTTGCTTGCCTGGATTATACAGTCGCTCCCTTCTGTATACTAATGTATTTTTAATTTAAACATTTAAGAGTGGTGGTTGGATTGTGTGCTGGGCTTTTGGTGTTTGTGTTGGTGAGTAGGTGTTGCAGAGAGAGAAATAGGCTGGGGTGGACTGCTGAAGAACACAATATCGAGAACAGTAGTGAGTGAGGAAATCCAATTCCAGAGAAGAGCGAGAAACCCGAGAAACTTGACTACTACTTTTATACCAGTTATACAGTTTGGTATCTAATTACTCTGCTCACAAGACTCCGATCTACTCTTGTAGATTACTGTAGCATTGAATATACTTTGAGCTCGAGAGTCTATTATGGCGCTATCCTTATGATGGTCTTTTAGTTGGATGAGAAAAAAAAATAAAAATCTTTCATTTGAGAGTGAGTTTGGTTTGCAACTATACATCTTCATAAGCATCAGGTACAAGAGGGAAAAGGCAGCAACATATGGGGTGGATTTAGGTAAAGCGGGTCATTTAGTGGCCCCTAGTTTACCCCCCCAAAAAAGGAATTTTTGGACATTCTCCAATTCTTTTTTTGCAGAAAAAAAGAAATGCATAAAGGTTTGGAATAAATATTAATTTAAGCTTGATTGCACTGTGCTCAATGAGTTAACATTTTGAGGGCATAACAGGGGTCTTTAAAAGGGTCCTATAATGCCACTTATTACTAGATGTAAAATAAGTCTCTGATGTCCCTAGAATGTGTATATGAAGTTTGAGCTCAAAATACCCCACAGATAATTTTTTATAACATGTTAAAATTGTCACTTTTTGAGTGATCAAAATGTGCCTTTTTTTGTGTGTGTCCCTTTAAATGCAAATAAGCTGCTGCTCCCGGTCCTCTTTCAGGTAGAGGGCGGAGCTTCAAGAGCTCGTGTTAGCAGCTCTGATTACCTCATGCAGACACGCACTGAAAATATCAGAAACTGTTCAGCCTTTTATGATCAAACTGGAGATGGACAATGATGGAGTGACGACATGTAGAATGAAACAGGACATTTCTGAATGGTTAGTTGATGAATTTGAGTTAACTATCTTCAAGTCATTGATTAGCATATTCTGTCATGATAATCTATAAATCGCTCGTGTGGGAACTGTTGTAAGATGCACAGAGCCAGAGAATATCTGCTGCATGAAGAGAGAACGGTATAGTTTAGTTTAATTACGGTTATATGACTTATATTGTCATCTTGATTTTATGATTTGCATTTGTGTTCATACTGTATTGCAATAAATGTGAAAAGACGGATGTGACAGCTTGAGCGACTCCTAAATGTGCCCTACTACAACATGGCCTCATGTTCCCAGGGTTGGGGTTTATGTAAATGTTAGGGTTAGTGATGTCACTAACCCAGGAAGAAGCTTGTTGTAGTCCCTTCCAGCTGTTTGTTGCAGTCCTTAAATTATTTCTGTAAAATAAAATATCTCCCTTTTGCTTTGAACTTTGAGCGTCGTAACTTTGCAGATGTTGTTTATGCTTAAACGGCAACATTACACACTAACTAAAGTTAAAAAAGTTAAATCATAATCAACCACCCCTTCAATTAAAGAGACATTATTTCTATAAATGATAAAATAGTTCCCTTTGGAGAAACTCAACGTTGCGTCAGTTGCTGATGCTATGGGAACGCCTTCAGCATGCACCAGTGTCTGAAGCACGTGTGAAATCACACAGTACAATTGGCTATGGCAGTTGCATGTCTAGTGTTGGGGCCAACACATTACAAGTAACACAAGTTGTGTAATCCGATTACTTTTTTCACGTAACTAGTAAAGTAATGCATTACTTTAAAAAAAATTTAAAACGGCAAAATATCTTAGTTTCTTTTTCAAATAAGTGGGGCCAGTTACTTTGTTTTCCCATTTATTGACTGTTACCATGTTAAGAGAAATTGGGAGTAAGGTGCAGAAGTGTTGTGTGCTGTGATGGTTATGTATTTTTAGACTAAATGTAAACATGCACAAAACATTTACTCATGCACAAAAACAGATTCAGTATTGCTCAAAATAAAAAAAAAAATAGTAAAATGCAACTTACTCTCAATTTTTACCCAAGGTTAATGTTTCCTATTCTTCTGCAATCCATAGCTGAAAGGTTTGTATGACCTGTGCCCCCTACTGTACAGCCGTGAATTTGCATTTTCCCAAAGGCTTATTCATTTCACTTTTGGTGTGAAAATGGAACTTTTGTTTTTTGTGTTATTTATAAAAAAAAAAATAATAAAAAAAAAAAAAAAACATGCAAGCAATCCCAGCCCAGGTGAGAAAAGTACCAGGAAAAGTACCTAACTGCATTACTTACTTTTTTTATGGTACTTATTTTTAGGGAGTAATGCAATAATGTACGGCATTCCTTTTAAAAGTAACTTTCCTCAACACTGCACGTGATGTCTCTGGTGCACCGGCATGTCTATAAAAGGGCACCTGCATTAAACCTCATCAGCTTCTTTATTTTCAGAAAGTGTTTTATGTGTATTGCGAGTCTTATTTATTGCTTGTCTATCCCAAATGATTTAAAAAGATGGAAGTGAATAAACGGTTTTAGAAAGTGTGCGTCAGTGTCCCCGCTTTATTACGGGAGATGATGCACAGTCTCTAATGATGATGATGATAATAATAGTTATTTTTTTTATGTGTGTGTGTGTATATACACATACACCGATCAGGCATAACATTATGACAGGTGAAGTGAATAACACTGATTATCTCTTCATCACGGCTCCTGTTAGTGGGTGGGATATATTAGGCTACAAGTGAACATTTTGTCCTCAAAGTTGATGTGTTAGAAGCAGTAAAAAAGGGGAAAGTTTGACAAGGGCCAAATTATGATGGCTAGACAACTTGTGGGCTGTTCCCGGTCTGCAGTGGTCAGTATCTCTCAAAAGTGCTCCAAGGAAGGAACAGTGGTGAACCGGCCACAGGGTCATGGGCGGCCAAGGCTCATTGATGCAAGTGGGGAGCGAAGGCTGGCCCGTGTGGTCCGATCAAACAGATCAAACCAGATGTACATTGGTGTAATCGCCTAAATAACTACTACTAAAAGAAAATGTCATACAACAGCATTTTCCAAATTTGAAGGTTTTAGAGCAACAAAACACAATGCAAACATGGCCATCTCTCTTCTGGTCCACATTAGATCCTTTTGAGAAGGAGAGGATCAGCAATTGACCAGTCCTCAGCGACAGTCACTCCCGTTCACCCTCTCATTAGTAAATCCTTAGAAAAGATACTGAGAAAAAACAGACAAGAGTAAAGGGAGAGAAACACACAGCCATACACTGACACCTTCATTTATCATATGACATAACAATTTATTTCTATATTTCTGGGAGTTTTCTGCAAATACTGCAGATAATATAACAAGTGTGTGGGAATTTAATTTGTTTGAAGACTGGAGCAGTTACATAATGTGTGGAATTTTCATTTGATTACTCATAACATGTGAGCTGTCATTACATTACTTCACAGTTCTAGCTGTGAAATGTCAGCTGGTACACGAGTATATTACTGGGACCAGATCAGACTTCTTGCACTTATGAGGTTTATGGTTGCTTGGAAACGAAGTTGATAAAAACAAGTGTCAGAGAGATAAAAACTCTGTTGCATCTTCAGTCGCTATCCACTCATCCACTCAAGAATCATTGTCTTGAGAATCTCCCTCAGCTAAAAGTACCTGTTTATCTGAATTATTAGACAAATACACTAGTAGACCTCAAGGGCCCTATCATACACTCGGCACAAGGCGTGACACAAGTGTGCTCGTTTCAGCCTGACGCAGTTATCATTTTCACGTCCAGCACCACATTGTTTAAATGGCAAATGAATTCGCACCCATCTGTTCGCCAATGGGCAGTGGTGGGCAGTAATGAAGTATTTCTATTTTATTACCAAAATTTCTGATAACTGTCGTAGTATGTGGCTGATAATGAAACGCACGACGAGGAAGTAAACAACATAGTCTTTTAATTGAAAAAAATAAAAAAATAAACTGGAGAATACGGAGGAAAAACACAACCACGTTACACAAAGACATTAACAAAGCAAGACAAGGAACTAACTGAAACAAAGGGCTTATTTTGCGTTCCTGGCAGGTTTTTGAGCCCGTAAGTCACGACTTCAAACCACGACTCACGCAGCATTAAATACAGAGCAAACAGAGGGAGAAACTAACTAGACACACCTGTGAGGATTTACTAAAGACACGCAGTGAAAAAATTGCGCTGAAAAGTACAGGGTTATTTTTGCGTCTGACCTCATCGCATATGCATTTGTAGGAGTTTCCCTTTCAGACGCAGTATTTATGGGAGGAGAGTATTTAAATGAATCATGTGAGGTGATTTACTAAGGTTTGCTGATTAAAAATATACATTATTTAACTCTCAAAAAAAGCATGTTTTAAACCAGATGCTGATTTGCGCTGCTCTTGGTAGATTGTGTTGGTCATTATGGAAATGATTTGTGCGTCGTCAGTAGATCATGCGCTGAACTTTTCACTCCCATCTGCCTTTTTTTGGTTTTGCGCTCTCACTCTAATTTGCTCTGTTTAGTAAATCTGGCCCTAAGTGTCTAGTTCTGTTTCCTGTGTTTGTTCCCATGGTTTCTCTTTTGATTTGATCATGATTTGCACCTGATTTTCATTTCCGTTGAATAGTATAGTTGATCAAAAAATTTATTATTTTTGTATTATTTTAATTTTATTTTATGCATTCATTAATTCCACAACAATGTATAAAATCGCACGAAGACTCTTTAGATTTTATAGTGTTATCTTTTGCTACCTTTTGAACCAAATACAGCACAAAATAATAGACAAAAGTCCATCTCTCCCTTTGGAATTAAAGGAAGGTGACCTGTGCTCTGTAAACATCCATATCAGCGTGAGGGGAATAAACTGAACCGTTACTGTCATCCATACGTATTTATTTTAATAATCTTTATAATAATTCATCTAATTTCACATGTGGCCTGAGAAAGTCCTGTCTATTATTTTGGTTTGTTTGCGTCACTAAATTCAAACGTGGTTCCGCCCTTTGGCTTTTGCTGAGCCAGAGACGACACGCACAGTGCTTTTCATATCACACTTCATATATCACTATTCAACCACATAATGCTTATTTAAGGTTTCAGAGATTTAAATATACTTTTAAATGAATTACTAGCCTATATAAAGACATGTATAGTTTGTTCAATTTAAATTCCATACACTTATATCTATGCAAGCTACAATAATAATGTTTTATTCATATCAGATACACACTGTGCATGAATCAAAGTTTGTTCTTCTCGTGTTCACTGGCCACTTCTACAGGTACTGGTCATATAATTAGAATATCATCAAAAAGTTGATTTCACTAATTCCCTTCAAAAAGTGAAACTTGTATATTATATTCATTCACTACACACAGACTGATATATTTCAAATGTTTATTTCTTTTAATTTTGATGATTATAACTGACAACTAAGGAAAATCCCAAATTCAGTATCTCAGAAAATTAGAATATTGTGAAAAGGTTGAATATTGAAGACACCTGGTGCCACACTCTAATCAGCTGATGAACTCAAAACACCTGCAAAGGCCTTTAAATGCTCTCTCAGTCTAGTTCTGTAGGCTACACAATCATGGGGAAGACCGCTGACCTGACAGTTGTCCAAAAGACGACCATTGACACCCTGCACAAGGAGGGCAAGACACAAAAGGTAATTGCAAAAGAGGCTGGCTGTTCAGAGCTCCATGTCCAAGCACATTAATAGAGAGGCGAAGGGAAGGAAAAGATGTGGTAGAAAAAAGTGTACAAGCAATAGGGATAACCACACCCTGGAGAGGATTGTGAAACAAAACCCATTCAAAAATGTGGGGGAGATTCACAAAGAGTGGACTGCAGCTGGAGTCAGTGCTTCAAGAACCACTACGCACAGATGTATGCAAGACATGGGTTTCAGCTGTCGCATTCCTTGTGTCAAGCCACTCTTGAACAACAGACAGCGTCAGAAGCGTCTCGCCTGGGCTAAAGACAAAAAGGACTGGACTGCTGCTGAGTGCTCCAAAGTTATGTTCTCTGATGAAAGGAAATCAGGGTCCCAGAGTCTGGAGGAAGAGAGGAGAGGCACACAATCCACGTTGCTTGAGGTCCAGTGTAAAGTTTCCACAGTCAGTGATGGTTTGGGGTGCCATGTCATCTGCTGGTGTTGGTCCACTGTGTTTTCTGAGGTCCAAGGTCAGCACAGCCGTATACCAGGAAGTTTTGGAGTACTTCATGCTTCCTGCTGCTGACCAACTTTATGGAGATGCAGATTTCATTTTCCAACAGGACTTGGCATCTGCACACAGTGCCAAAGCAGCCAGTACCTGGTTTAAGGACCATGGTATCCCTGTTCTTAATTGGCCAGCAAACTCACCTGACCTTAACCCCATAGAAAATCTATGGGGTATTGTGGAGAGGAAGATGCGATATGCCAGACCCAACAATGCAGAAGAGCTGAAGGCCACTATCAGAGCAACCTGGGCTCTCATAACACCTGAGCAGTGCCACAGACTGATGGACTCCATGCCACGCCGCATTGCTGCAGTAATTCAGGCTAAAGGAGCCCCAGCTCAGTGTTGAGTGCTGGACATGCTCATACTTTTCAGTTTTGTGAACCTTTCTTTGTATTATCCTTTCTTGGTCTTAAGTAATATTCAAATTTTCTGAGATACTGAAGTTGGGATTTTCCTTAGTTGTCAGTTATAATCATCAAAATTAAAAGAAATAAACATTTGAAATATATCAGTCTGTGTATAATGAATGAATATAATATACAAGTTTCACTTTTTGAATGGAATTAGTGAAATAAATCAACTTTTTGATGATATTCTAATTATATGACCAGCACCTGAATATATCTCAGGGGAAAAGTGATGAGTTTACATGATGAAAACACATAATCTGAACTCATCGCACGTTATATCAACTAACTTGATCATTATAAATGTGTTTTAACGACAAAACACATTTACTTCCACATATTTGACAATCGGAATATATCATAATTCA
Organism: Paracanthobrama guichenoti; assembly: GCA_018749465.1. Lineage (NCBI taxonomy): Eukaryota > Metazoa > Chordata > Actinopteri > Cypriniformes > Gobionidae > Paracanthobrama > Paracanthobrama guichenoti. The sequence goes on from CM031963.1 coordinate 29,618,293, forward strand.
TGATGTAGTTAACAAGTTTGCAAATATTGTGAATAAAAAGGAAAAACAAAATAAACGTGATACTTTGTATTGTGACTGCATGACGCATAGGCATGGCAAAAAAATATGTTCTAAAATAACGGTCGCTTTAAAAAAAATATATAGGCTGCCGACTTGGTGTTTCTTTGGTTGAAATAAAGCATCGCTGTTTGGTCCCTCTGCCACAGTTAATCCAGTGTGTACAGTAGTAGCCTCAGTATCTCTTATAAGCACAACACTTTAAGATGGTGCACCGCTGGTGTAACTTTTTCACTTTGTGCAAGTTGCAACAGTTTCGTTCCGTGCAAAAGAAACACTCTGTGTAGCAGAACTTTTACAGTTAATTAACCGTGACGTTTAATCAAGCGTGGTTAATCGAGAAAACTTAAAATACTCATACTCGTCATTTAGTCATACAGATAAGAGTAATGCATCATTTGAAACAGTCTTTTATTTGTGTAAACTCACAATAACAAGAAAACGTTGTGCCTTTGTAAAATACAGAAAACAAGCAGGATGCACTTTCTGCCATATTAGTCACTGTGAACTGGAGCGCGTCAACAAAAAAAAAAGAAACTCTGTGTGTACTACTCATTACAGACATAAGAAATATATTTATAGAAATCTTGAAATGTCAAGCGATTGTCAACCAATTCAAGTGGATAGCAAATATTCCCAGATTATGTAATCCTTATGAAACGTGCATATAGGCATCAGCATCATTGACTTGATCTCTGCAGCAGAAAACACAGAAAACATTATCAATAAATTCTTAAAATGTTTAGACAGTCTCCTGCTGTTTTTTTAATGACAATCATAAAAGCTTTATATGCTTTATATGTGCTGATTAGACTAGCCTTTCTGTGTGTGTGTGTGTGTGTGTGTGTGTGTGTGTGTGTGTGTGTGTGTGTGTATATATATGTGTATATATATGTGTATATATATGTATATATATATGTATATATATATATATATATATATATATATATATATATATATATATATATATATATATATATATATATATATATATATATGTATATATATGTATATATATATATATACAGTAAAAATGGTCTATATTACATTTGTCAAGTCTTTGAGACCATACTTTTCAGAGACTTGTGTGAGAAACAGACAAAAAATGTAATCCTTTATTTCATTCGTTATAAAATCTCCCCATCCGTCAGCACTCAATTCTCATTTGGTGTTGTGCCAGGTTTGACAATGTTGGTTACTGCCTTGTAACTGAACGAACACACTATTTGTCCGAAAAATCAGAAGGACAGATGAGATCTGAGAGCTGGTGTTGAGGGTAAGATTTTCAAAGAATGTCAAATATGTCAGTACTTCACACTATGGGCCAGATTTACTAAACAGGACAAATTAGCATGAGAGCGCAATTCCATTAAAGCGACGATGGGAGTAGAAAGTTCTGCACGTGATCTACTGACAAGGCACAAATTAAAGAACACAGACAGCCGGATCATTTTTGCATAATGACCAACGCAGTCCTCCCATACATTTTGCGTCTGAAAGGGAAACTGCTACAAATGCATATGCAATAAGGTCAGCCGCAAAAATAACTGTCCACGCCTTTACAGCACTATTTTTTCACTGTGTGTCTTTAGTAAATCCTGAAAGTAGTTTTTTGACATCAAAAGAGGGTTTGCGCTGGCCCTAAGTATCGTGTGATTTCAGAAGACTGAGATTGAGCAGGAATAAGTTGTAAGGTTTGCTTTTTTTGACAGTATTTGGAACTGGAGAACTCCATCACTATTTACTTCTCCATTGTATGGAAAAAGGAACCCAGGACAAACTGCTAAACAACTTTTTTTTTTTTTATATTCCACAGAAGATATAAATGACATACAGGTTTGGTGTAACGACACAAGGGAATAAACAAGGACAGGATTTTCAGGTTAACTAACAATTCAAACAGTTAGCAGAATGTATGATAACTGAAACATAACTGAACATAACATAAAAAGCTAAGTTTTGTATTTCCAATGCGCTACTAACATGAATACTTAAGCATCAGTGTAGACAGTATATGTTTTCCCTCTCCCCATGATGTTTTAGCCAAATGTTTGAATTTAGACAGCCGTTCTCAGAGAACAGAAGTCAGGGGATTTGAGACACTCTGTTTGCTGAGACAGCAGACTAGGGACGTTTGGGACATTGTCCAGAATCAAATATGCTCCTCTACTGGAACACAAAAGGAATGCTCTCAGACAGATCCGCTGAAATATTGCCTCATTGCTTTTCACTGTTTTCTCATAAAACCTTGTTCTCTCACAGGGGCAAGGCAACATGTCGAATAGTCCCTAATCCCAGATAGGCAACCAGTTTCCCACTGGGGCTTTATTCGCATTATAGATGTAACTCTTGAAAAAATATGTATGAACAACCATATTTAGCACTCGACAGTGGACTGACAACCATATTCTGCTGCTGTGTGAAGGTTGCATTGGAGATCTTCAACACTGGCCTATCAACTAGTTTCCTCACAAGTAATTTTCATCCTGAACTCTCTTTCTATTGCTTTCCCGTCTTCCTCTGCATGTTTACCACACCCTGCTGTTTCTCTCATCACTTCCTCTGCCTCGGTCTTCCTCTCACTCTTCATCATCCCCCCCAGTCCCAGTCTTGAGAGCTCTTTGATCAGCAGCATCTGAAAGCACTCATGGATTTTCAGCTGTGAAATTAAGCCGCCTTCCAAACCATGTCCAGGGTTTTTAATTAAAGATTTCAAATGAGTGACTTTTCCCCCCACATCATTTGCAGGAAACATTGAAACAACTGTATGACTGCTTTCAAAAACTTCCACTTCCTTTTACAGAGTGGAGTCACGCAAAAAATTATTTTGACTTTATATTAAAGAACCAAGATACAAGGGAAGCGTAATATTGGATTTGCCTTATGTGTCAAGATTAATTCATACAATTTGGATTATTTATTATTTGGCCAAAGTGCAAAAGCACATTTGAATTTAGCAGTTGAATAAATGATTGGTGTGATCGTACCCATCAAAGGGTTAACAACTTTTACTGCGTACCACACACAAAACTATTGTGTACCGACATAGAGTACTTCAAATGCAACACATCAACACTCCTTTGGTACTAATTTTTGCCATATTTGGAATAAACTATTGTGATTTCAGTGTCTTTTACGCATTTATTACCAACATTAAAAACATAATATACCATGACCATTTCAAAGGACATGGTCATTTTTGCGGTTGTCTCGTTAATCTTGAGAGCCGGACCATTTACACTTTTGCTGCTTGTGTCTCCTCTGCATCCAATGCCTGGCAAAGCCGGAAACAATTCACAGATAACCGCCTCTGGTATATTGTGTAAGTGCACAAACTCACTCGTTGTGGTCTGTTTAGGCTGTAGTCCTATGATCAGAAGATCTTGCCGACTGTATGTAGGATTCGCATAACTAAACTTGAAATCAACAATCAAACATATCAAAAACACACATAAATGGCACCGAGAGCGTGAAGTCACTGTGTCTTTGCAAGTCGCCATCGTGAAATATGAAACTACACTATATTGCCAAAAATATTGGGACACCCCTCCAAATCATTGAATTCAGGTGTTCAATCACTTCATGGCCACAGGTGTATAAATCAAGCACTAGGCATGCAGACGCTTCTACAAACATTTGTGAAAGAATGGGTCGCTCTCAGGAGCTCAGTGAACTCAAGTGTGGTACCGTGATAGGTTGCCACCCTTTGTAAAAAGTCCATTCGTGAAATTTTCTCATTACTAAATTTTCCACAATCAACTGTTAGTGGTATTATAACAAAGTGGAAGCAATTGGGAACAACAGCAACTCAGCCACGAAGTGGTAGGCCACGTAAAATCACAGAGCAGGGTGGAGCTGCACGATTAATCTTTAAAAGATCGCAATCTCGATTCAAACACCCACATGATCTTATTTCTAAACGATAATGATTCCGCTGTCTATTACCATGGCTGTTTCACGTCACTAGTGTCAGCGGAGCGCGAACAGCATGTATTTTTTCACTGGACATGTTAATGAATGAGAGAGTCGGCTGTCACCCTTCCGATGTGGATGCTCTCATTCATTGATATGGGCAGTAAAAACACGCACCGCTCTCGCTCCGCTGACACTTGTGATGTGAAACAGGCTTTAAACCAAAGACTTTAGGGATTTTGTTTACCCTTTTAAAGTGAGATCATTGCACTGCAACATTCAAATCTGCGTTCGCGCTGCCGCTGATCCGAAGAGAGAGCAGCTGCCATGTAAATGTACAGATAAGCAGTTTCACAGTCTTTTCAACCACACATTTCGTTAATTATGTTACAAACATTTAAATACCAGGGGGACAAATGTGTACTGGGATAAAAGTTTATAGTTTGGGTATGAACGTTGATATCCAGCGATCAAAATGGAGCAAATCACCTTTTTGAAGTGTTTTGAAGTCATCGCTTATTACACCAGGAGGTGGTGACGAGACTGTTTAACAGTGTTTGTCATTGAATCATTCATTCAAGGGATTCATTCAAACGCTGATTCAGTAAAACAAGTCTTTATGAATGAGACGTGACTCCTTCATTCAAATTATTTTTTAAATGGCCTGAAGCCATGAACATTTAGTCAGAACCTCTAGTAAGTGGTTATTTTGTTTAGTTTGTCTAATGTTTTTTTTTTCTTCAGAATTGTGGAAGAATCGTGATTCTCAATTTTATGCAGCTCTAGAGTGGGGTCAGGATATGCTGAGGCATACAGTACGCAGTATAGTCAATAGCTACAGACCTCCAAACTTTGTGTGGCCTTCAGATAATCTCAGGAACAGTGTTTAGAGAGTTTCATGGAATGGGTTTCCTTGGCCGAGCAGCTCATCCAAGCCTTACATCACCAAGACGCAAAGCATGGGATGCAGTGGTGTAAAGCACACCGCCACTGGACTCTAGAGCATGGAGACTATGTTCTCTAGAGTGACCAATCATGCTTCTCTGTCTGGCAATCCAATGAATGAATCTGGGTTTGGCGGTTGCCAGGGGAATGGTACTTGCCTGACTGCATAGTGCCAAGTGTAAAGTTTGGTGGAGGGGGGATTATGGGGTGGGGTTGTTTTTCGGGGGTTGGGCTTGGCCCCTTAGTTCCAGTGAAAAGAACTCTTAATGCTTCAGCATACTAAGACATTTTGGACAATGTCATGCTCCCAACTTTGTGGGAACAGTTTGGGGATGGCCCCATCCTGTTCCAACATGACTGCACAGCAGTGCACAAAGCAAGGTCCATAAAGACATGGATGAGCGAGTTTGGTGTGGAGGAACTTGACTGGCCTGCACAGAGTCCTGACCTCAACCCGATAGAACACCTTTGGGATGAATTGGAGCGGAGACTGTGAGCCAGGCCTTCTCGTCCAACATCAGTGCCTGACCCAAAAACACACTCCTAGACTTTGTGGAAAGCCTTCCCAGAAAAAGGAATGCAAATGCAGGCAGGCGTCCCAAAACTTTTGGCAATATAGTGTAGCTCAGAAATCAGTTGCAAAGACTTACACTAATGTATTTGTTTTTGTAAATACTTCATACTAGTTCCTGAATTCTTTAGTTTTTGTAAATAAAAGTTCTACTGCTGTCATTGGATCCACATCTCATCTCTCCTTGCTGCCTGCAGTGACAGTTACAATGTTGTTTGGCAACCAAACTGCTTGCATTTGCAGACATGAACATGACACATCGCAATGTGTCTAAACTAAATTGCTTCCATTATCATCAACAAAGCTCTATATACACTTGAAGAATGTTGTTTGCAACATGGTGTGTGCGGTATACTTTTTCTTGATGTTGAATTTTTTTTTAATGCCTCTGTGAGATAGAAGACGTAGCAGAAACTTTATCATCGGACACATTTGCACATCATATATACCATTATACTTCCTAGATCTAAGATCCAGATTGTATTCAGGACTTGCTAGATTTTTCCATTAGAGACCGCTTTTGTATTCAACCACATGTGGAGTGTACGGTTTGATTTTGTTTTTGGAATGCAAAAAGGTGTTATAAACCCAAAATGGAGGGCCTTGCTGGGACTGTGCATTTAAATTATTTGCGTTATTCGTAATAAGCATGTGTCAACTTTCTGATGTGCATGTGGTATGAGCTGGAGGCAGATGCCACAGTCACTTGATGACCAAACACTAACAGGAGCTTATGAGGCCTTATTACCAAATGATTCAAGTGAGCCGCTGCTTATCAGTCAATTATCTCTAAGCACTTCCACCTTCCAGAGGGGTCCAGAAATGAGCTCCAGAAACGGCATGTCGTTTGGCAGTGTGGCGTCTGCATTTTGCTGACAGTGAAAGATGAGTATAATGTGCAGCCTTCAGCAGATCGTAGACTCAGGCTTGTTTGTTTGTCACGAGGGTAACTGCCGGGATTGACAGCTTATTGTGGCGTGCTGCTTGTTATGCTATGTAAATCTCCCACCTGCCTGCAGGATTGCATGCATTAATGGCACAGTGTGTTAGCATACTGTGTAAAGTCCAGAATGATCCAGATATGGATTATTTGACAACATCAATGTTTGTGTCTGATCATTACATTTTATTTACATTTTTTTAAGGCATCCAGTATTACATCATTTCTTGACTATGTGCAAGGTTTGTTGTTCAGTATATGGTACTGAGTACCTGAAAATTGTGTCCTGATAAAATGATAAATGAGTTGGAATCAGAAGATACACAGAACAGAATGAAATGTTAAAAAATATAACACTTTAGAATAATGGTCCGTCATCAGTGTTGGGGGTAACGCATTACATGTAACAAGTTACTTGAAAAAAGTAATCCGATTATGTAACAACAAAATACTTTTTCGCAACACTATTTTATACTGCCAGAGAGTACAATATCTGAGTACAACATTTTTATTAGAAGCACAGTCTTCACATAATAAATTGGTGTACTCTCATAGGCATACAGTGAACGACTCATTCCAGGGCCCTGTTTTTTTTTTTTTTTTTTTTTTTTTCTCTCGCTGGGGCCCCTCTCTAAAAGCAACAGTGGAGAAACATTTGCTACATTTTGATTGGATGTTGGTGGACTAGCACAAAGAAATATTCAATACCATCAGATAAGGATGCTGGGACAACTGACAGACATCACTTAAAGGGCATTAAAAAGGACCCTAGTACCAAACCCGGGAAGGACAGGTCTTCTTATTGGTCCACATGCAGTTTCTGTCCTTTACCCATCTTCAGGCTAATTCCTAATATTTAGGCCCGTACCACCATAAAAATAGCTTAGGAGCCTTTTGGATGCAGCAGCGGTGGCTGAAACAAAGATAGACCACACAAATCAATCCAAGTCTATTCATACCTATGTTTGAAACCTTCAAATTGAAGTAACCTACAACACGTAAATTTCATACATGGAGAAATACAACCCCATTTCCAGAAGTTGGATTTTTTTTTTTTTAATGCATTAAAATCAAGAATCTGTGATTGTGTTAATTCTCTTGAACCTTTATTTATCTGAAGTTTTCAATGACCAAATTAATATATCATTTAAACAAATTTTAATTTTGTTGGGAAAGAGGCAAAATAAAAGTTAAAAGATTATAGTTAAACTGTTTTGAAATGGTCCACAATAAGTAGGTCAATTATCGTGATTGGGTATAAAGGAGCATCTCAGTCTTTGCAAGCAAAAATGGGTCATGGCTCACCACTTTGTGCCAAATATCCTGAGAGAATTATCAAACAATTAAAAAAATCACATTTCTCAATGCAAGATTACGAAGAATATAGGTCTTTCACCATCTACCATATACATAATATTGTGCAAGGATTTAGGGAATCCAGAGAAATCTCAGGCTGTGTAAGGCAAGGCAGAAAATGTGTGTTGAATTTGCATCATGCAGTGTCATCTGAGTGCTTGAAGGTCAAGCACTCAGATGACACTGCATGAGAAACCATCATGCCCCTCTGTTAAATATAGCCACAAGTGCTCGGGAATACTTTGGAAAACCATTGTCACTTAGCACAGTCTGCTGCTGCATCAATAAATGCAAAATAAATCTCTGAATCTCTGTTACACAAGAAGAAAGCTATACATCATGTAGAGATGCTCTGGTTCCGAGTTCTTTAGGCCCGAGCTCATCTCAGATGGTCCAAAATATAGTGGAAATATCTGCTGTCATCAGATGAGTCCATGGTTCAGCTTGTTTTTTTTGGAAAAAAACAGACAAAAAACAGTTTTCAGTCCCAAAGACGAAAAGGACCATCCAGACTTTCATCAGCAACTGCAAAAGCAAGCATCTGTCATGGTTATGGGGGTGCATCAGGTGCAAACAGCATGGGTGAATTATATATGAGTGAAGGTACCATTGACGCGGAGATGTATTGGGATTGTACAGACATGTATACTGCCATCAAGATGACATCTTGCCTGGGAAGCAAGACAATGCCAGCCCTCATTCTGCATGTGCTACAACAGAGTGGTTTGAGATTGGGCAATAATTCCACTTGCAAAACTGCAACAAATAGTATCCTCCTGAACAATTAAAAAGTGTAATTAAAAGGAAAGGTGATGTGACCGTGGTAAACATGCCTCTGGCCCAACTTTTCTGTTTTTTGTGTTGGTCAGTGAAAACTTGTTTCTCATAATTTTGGACTCTATGTGTTCAGAACGTTGCCATGGGTATTCTGGTAGTGGTTTGGAAAATAAGTAATGCATTGGTAAAATTTAGAAAGATGCTGTTCTAGCTGTGTGCTTTAGATTATGCAAATGAGTTCCATGGGCAAGGACGTGTGGGTCACACTGTGTGTGCCACACTGTGTGTGCCCCCTCTGATGCCAGCAGCCAATCACAGCACTATAATTGAGAAGCGCCAAACTCAAATCTGCTTCTCATCGGAAAGGGGTAGCCTTTAAACAGACAGACACCTTGTTCTGAGTCTCCCATCCGGTGAGACGGAAACATTGTTCTGTTCTGAGTCTCCGGCCCATAAGGGAGAGGGAGGAGATATTAATAGATCCACTGTGCCGAGTCTCTGGCCTGTAAAGGAAGAGACAGCAACAGATTCCATGCTCTGAGTCTACAGCTTGTGAGGCTGAAACGGATACAACCACATTCTGAGCCTAATGGACCAAACAGACACTTTTGCAACAAGGTTAAACTCCAGCAAGCAAACCTTCACCTCAAGGTACCTTCGTCTGCATGTTTCAGATTAAGAGCCTTCGGCGTCTACTTCAAGGCCTAATATGCAGGACCCTTTTGGTTCTCTAGAAGATCAGCGTCCCACAGAGCTTCATGTTCAAGACTCATACTCAGATTCTAGTCAGAATATGAGTCTGATACTGCTCCATTGGGCTGTGATTATGGGGTGTGTTTCAACCGAACCAGGAAAGAAAACTCAATTGGATAGACCTACAACCAATCAGAGTAAGTGACGTATGTTGAGTGATGCATAGTTGTCAACAGAACTCAACTGTACGTACACTGGAAGAAGTAGAAGAAGAAGATGAGTGTAAACGATCTTTACCGGTGTTGTAAAAATAATTTAAGGATACACGGAGTACTTACCAACAGTTCTCCGTTTAGGATTAGAACAAAATCAACTCAAGGTGCTCTTTGGTAGGGTGGATGATTATGTTATTGTTGATTCATCTTTTTTTTTAATCTGGGAGAGCAGCGTAAATCCCCCATTGAGAACAGAGCATGCATCATTGACAACTGATCACAAACGCGCGGGGATCTGCAACAGACTGAGGAAAAGGGCATTCAGCCCTCCTCTCCCGAGCATTCTGCTCGCAAATGTTCAATCCTTGGAGAATAAGATGGACGATCTTAGAGCCAGGATAAGTTTCCAACGGGATATGAGAGACTGTAACATCTATTGTTTGTCCGAAACATGGCTCACGCCCGTGGTCCCGGACACAGCTGTGACGCCGTCGGAGAACTTCTCTGTTTTTCGGATGGACACAGCCGAGGCCAGTAAATCCAAAGGCGGTGGAGTATGCTTCATGATCAACAAGAAATGGTGCGACCCCAGGAACATCACCATTCTCTCGCGGTCCTGCTCGCCTCACCTGGAACATTTAACAATCATCTGCCGCCCATTCTATCTGCCGAGGGAGTTTTCTGGGGTCATCGCCACTGCCGTTTACATTCCAGCGCAGGCAGACACAGGGCTGGCTTTATCTGGCCTTCATGATGTTGCCAGCGGCGTCATAAACAAACACCCCGATGCGGCGTTCAACGTCGCGGGCGATTTTAACAAAGCAAACCTAAAGAAAGTCTTGCCAAATTTTCACCAGCACGTCTCCTGTCCTACACAAGGAGGAAACACACGCTGGATCATTGCTACTCTCCGTTTAAGAACGCCTATAAAGCCTGGTCACTTCCAGCTTTCGGCAAATCGGATCATGCCGCCATTTTCCTCACACCCGAATACAAACAAAGGCTCGTTCAGGAACCCCCGGTGAGGCGGGAAGTTAAGCGTTGGTCAGCCCATTCAGAGACCACGCTACAGGCAGCTCTTGATGACGTCGACTGGGACATGTTCCGGGCGAGTTCAGCTGACGTCAACGAGTTCATGGATGTGGCTCTTTGATTCATCAACACGCTTACAGAGCAAGCCACACAAACAATAACAATAACGTCCTTCTCAAATCAGAAACCGTGGGTGGACAATTCAATTCGCGCTGCAGTGAACACACGCACTGCCGCTTACAACGCCGGTCTCCTATCGGGGAACATGACTGAATACAGATCGTCCTGCTATGCTCTGCGGCGTGCAGTTAAAGCCGCAAAGCTCCGTTATAGGGATCGAGTGGAGTCTCATTTCCAACTCAACGACTCGCGGCGCATGTGGCAGGGTCTGAGGTCCATCTGCTCTTTTGGATCTAAATCCTCTGCAGAGGTCAGAGCTGATCCGTCGCTTGTGAATGAGTTGAACTCTTTCTACGTTAACTTTGACTGTAATTGCGGCAGCGTCAGAGGGAATTACTCAGAGCAGCAACAACCACGTGATCTCTGTCTCGGAGGATGAAGTTCGGAGGGCACTCAAGCGTGTGGACGTCAGGAAAGCTGCTGGGCCGGATGGTATTTCAGGCCGTGTTCTGCGGTCCTGTGCTGATCAGCTCGCCGGGTTGTTTACATCTATCTTTAATGAGTCCCTCGCTACATCTGTGGTCCCCACCTCCTTCAAAAAATCCACCATCATCCCTGTCCCTAAGAACAGTAAACCCTCTTGCCTAAATGACTATCGTCCAGTGGCTCTCACGTCTAAAGTCATGAAGGTCTTTGAGAGACTCATTAAAAACACCATTTGCGCCTTCATTCCTGATGCTTTGGACCCTCTTCAGTTTGCCTATCGTCCCAATAGATCGACTGAAGATGCCATCTCTCATGTCCTCCACTCCTCCCTCACTCACATCGACAGCAAAAGTGGGAACTACGTAAGGCTGCTATTTAGTGACTATAGCTCAGCCTTTAACATCATAGTTCCCATTAAGCTAACCACCAAACTCCTGGATCTCGGCCTGAATTCTTCTCTCTGCCACTGGATTGAGGACTTCCTCACTGGCAGGCCTCAGGTGGTGAGAATAGGTCAGTCCACCTCCACCTCCATCACCCTGAGTGTGGGAGCTCCACAGGGCTGTGTCCGGAGTCCCCTGCTCTACTCTCTCTACACACATGACTGTTTGTCCACACACAGCTCCACCTCTATCATCAAATTTGCTGATGATACTGTTGTCCTGGGCCTCATTTCCAACAACAATGAGACGGCATACTTGGACGAGGTGGAGCAACTAACATCATGGCCAAAACCGAGAGACTCAGGAGGAGCTTCTTCCCCCAGGCCATCAGACTCCTGAACTCAGTCACTTAACATCACGTGACCATCGATACACTGACATTGCACTGCACTTTCTGTTCTCGTTGTTACTGTGTAACAACCTGTTATAAACCTGTTTGCACATTATACTCTTTGTACATTTGTTAACCACATATTTATAAGTCTACAGCTTACTCTCTGCACAGTTTACTCCACTTATTTTATTCCACTTCTTTATTTTTATTTTTTACTTTTTTCTACTTGACTTGGTTTATTTATAATTCTATCTATATCTATCTATCTATCTATCTATCTATCTATCTATCTATCTATCTATCTATCTATCTATCTATCTATCTATCTATCTATCTATCTATCTATCTATCTATCTATCTATCTATCTATCTATCTATCTATCTATCTATCTATCTATCTATCTATCTATCTATCTCTATCTATCTATCTATCTATCTATCTATCTATCTATATATATATATATATATATATATATATATATATATATATATATATATATATATATATATATATATATATATATATATATATATATATATATATATATATATATATAGTACTTTTATTCTATTTCTATTATAATTTCCTCCTTGTGTTTTTAACTGTGAATTTTGCACTGTCCATGGAGCGGACCTGTTTACATTTCACAGCCGGTTGTATATTCTGTATATAACTGTGCATGTGACAAATAAAACTCTTGAATCTTGAATCTTGAAACTTGAACTCTTGAAACTTGAAACAACAGAATGACATTAAGTTAAACACAGTTAAGGAGGAGCTGGGGAGGAGGTGGATTGGAAAGCAGTGTGCAGTGGAAGCAGCCGAGCAGGCAGACTGAACTTAAGCTGCGTTTAAGTAAGGCACCCTGTTTGAGAGTTGCCAATTGAGTGCATAGGAATTAGAGCCCCACCGATATATCGGCGGGCCGATATTAGGCATTTTCCAAACCTTCGGTATTGGCATTTATGATGGCTGATATATTAATATTTAAAAAATAAATAAAAAAGGACGAAACACCGCTCAACCACATTATTAGTATTGGCGTTTCATAGATTCTACAATGTGCCAGTTGGCAACACCAGCTGATCCAGCCAGAGTCATGCTGCGTGCCACGAACATTCACAACTGAGATCATCTGTGAAGCGCATGGTAAGTTGGCAACTGTCAGGAGACATACATTGCTTGAATAACAATTAAAAGAACATCCCCATCAGTTCTCTTAAATAAGTTTTGCTGTTACATGTAAGCTAAGAGTGAAACGGAATTGGCTAGTAATTACGCTAGGTTGTTACAGTATAGTTGACTGTCAGTTTAACTCGGACAATGTGACTGAATAAGATGTGTTTCTTTAATAGCGTGACAGTTTGACAGCATGAGACGTATCATCTCTCCCCTGCCCCGTTATTTTGAAAACGTATGTTTTACAATATTTTGCAGTATGACGTTGTCCGATTTCTAAATTATGGCTTATCATAGACTTTAGCTAACCACAAAGCTAGCTAATGCCATGGCTATCAGTGGAAGACCGCTAACATTAATGCGCTTGGAAATCACAACAAACTTATTCTGCCTAAATAAAGTAATGATTACTGTATTTATAACTAGTATATTTGTAGTTCCAGTCCCTGCATTGTAAATCGTAAGTTAGGCACGCGAGGAGTGAACGAAAGATTTTAGAAGGCAGGCAGCAAATGATGAGTGAAAATGGTTTGTTGTAGCTTGATGGATAGAATTAAGAGTGTATGTAAAGGGATAAGCAAGTTGACATTGTAATTATAAGGTAGCTCATAAGGCAATAGGGACTAACAATTTCACACACTCACACACACACACACACACACACACACACACACACACACACACACACAAAAACATCCAGAGTGACCTGTGTCTTGTTTAATAATAATAATACAAACGATGATGATATTATTTTAGAGAGGCTGAGGGATCATGAATAACTACAAATAACTAACATAAAGGGAAATCTATATATAGGGAAATAAAGGTGTTTTTTTTTGTACGCGTTTGTTTTTTTTTGTTTTTTTTTACATGTATATCGGCTGATATATCGGTGGAAAATGCCATGGTGAAATTCCTGGCTGGTGCCCTGCAGTCATTTGACACACTCACACTCACCAGTGACACGTGTCCAAAAGCACGTGTTTTAAGCGCGGAACACACTTCAATCTGAGCTCCCACACGAACATGTTAAGTATTCAGTCCATTTTATCACAAAATTCAAACGATAAATGCCGTTTTGACGATCTTAATGTGACGTGACTGATCAAGTGGCGGCGTGAGTGAACACCATCATCTCTTCCTAAAGAATAAACATGAATTAATATCTTAAGGTGTGTTGAGGATACATTACAACTCACTGAAACACATCATATGTGGTGTAATCGCTCAATCAGTGTTTCAACCGCGGAAAGACGTCAATAAAACAGCTTGAGAACAATGAGCATCACATTTACCTCAGAAGTCCTTCAGTGTCCACAGCTGATAGTTCACTAGAGAAATCAACTCTTTCACTGAATATATGACCTATATTAGCCGTTATATTCATTATATTCTACTGACCCTGTTAGTGATGTCTGGATTATTAATGTAGGTTTAAATAAATCTGTCATGAAAATGACAGCCACTGTGTATAAATCATTATATTTCAACATTGAATTGGAGAAAAAAATATATAATAGATTAATGCAAAACTGCCTTATGTGAAGCTTATGAGTGTTGATTATTATATGTAAAAATAAATATCAGCTGAATTTATGCTAATAGTTTGGGCTCTGTTGTTAACCTTTAATATTACAGTAATGTGTGAGTAAGGGCTCCCTGTAGTTTACAGCTTTATCTTTAAGAAACTTTTAGTCATAATTGAATTAATTTAAGGACAGACACAATTTGTTAAGGAAACCACTGTTGAATAAAAATAAATAAAAATCAATTTTGTAAAACTGCTGTACCGAACCCGTACCGAACCGTGACTTCAAAACCGAGGTATGTACCGTCAGTTTTGTGTACCGTTACACCCCTAGTGTCCAAAAAGAAAAACATATTTGGTGCCATGTGTCAGAACTAGCGGTTGAACAATATATCGTGTCACAATATATCGCAATACAATCTTTTTTTAGTGTCAGTACTACATTACTATATATAATGTTGAATATAATGTATAATAATGCAAAGGGAGGATATTTGTGGGTCCTGATAATGTCAAATGTCTTGTTACCAGTAAAAAGTGGCCTGCATTTAAATATATCTAGTCATTGACAGAGTGCAAGCATATTTTTGTTCTGGTGTCACCATTGTCCTGTGCATTGGGTTACCAGCACCAAGTCCATGCCTATTCATTTCCACCCCCAATGTAATGCCAAATTTAGCATTTTAAACGACAGTACGTCTTTGTTAACCTTTTACCATGTCTTGGAGTATTGCGATATCATATCGTGAGTTCAGTATTGTGATGTGTATCGAATTGTGACATGAGGGTATCATTACACCCCTTGTGAGAATACCTACACAACTGGTGCCTCATGTGAGGTTAACTTAAACTGCTACAGGCAAAATATTAGCCCTATACAAATCAGGTGTGAGTCTGACGTCCTATTTTTCACTTTGAAGTACAACATTTTTGCATGTGATACAAAATGCTCCAGAAGCTTTGATGATCTCATAAACTGCAAACATAATTATGCAATTTTCTTAATTGTTAAATAATTGCTGTCATAATGAGCCAATTTCTTGCATATGAATGACTATATGCAAGCTATCGAAGACCACTTTTTGGCCCAGGAGAATGCACAGTCTGGATTTATTTTCCTTACCAGCATCAAAGTTATAATACAAAAAAAAAAAACTGCTAATAACTGCAAGGGAATCTCATTAGGACTGTGATTTTCCAGAATTTTTAAATGATGATCTAATTGCAACAGAGGGCGATGCTTGGCTAGTTTGTAGCTTAATAGCCTCATTTTACTGCTGATACTTTTAGTAATGGTTGTAATGAAATGGTAATGACACAAACCGTTCAGAACAGCTTTTTGCTTACTGCAAGCAGTGCATCTTGACATTTTTCCCATCAGTGTTTTTTGATCATTTTCACAAAAATGTCATGGCCCCCAGAATATTTTGTTCTATGAATATCTTAACATGCAATATATCAATACGTTTACGTTTCTGTGGCAGCTTTCTAAATGTTTCTCATTACAAATCTAGTGAATGCTGTAATCATATGTACACAAAAATGTTAGAAATTAAACAACGTTGCATTCTTAAATGCATCTTAAATTCACAACACATTTAGAGACGAAGTTCGCTGCCTTTACTGTGATCCGAGCCACTCTGAAACACTGAAAACTTTGGATCATGACCCATCCGTGCTTAAAAGAACACACTGAGCCTAATATATTCTGTCAATTCAATTTTTTCTAAACCAAACTTTTATTTTGACGGGTTGCCGTGAAGACCTTTGAGTGTCTGTTCATATGACAGTTTTCTCAAATGAAACGGTAAATGCTCATGAAGTGACGGTTTATGTGTTTGTGTCCTCATATAGTGACACTGCAGGGACTACAAAGATTGCGGGCGAGTGCGTGCGTGTGTGTGTGCGTGCGTGTGCGCGCGCACCTGCCCGCGCATCTGCGCCCGACTTCATTCCAACAGAGACGCAGAACATGCAGGAGTAATATTTAAATAGTATTTTGCAGTTTAATATTCACAGACACTAGTATATATTCGGCTGCAGTCTGGAGCCCTGCGCTTAGATTAACATGGGTACCGGATATACTCGGGAATCGGTACTACCGGTACTACAGAAATGCTGGTATCGTCACAGTTTTATAATTTCAGTACCAACTTGGTACTGAAGTATCGGTACTTGTGACATCCCTACACTACATATCATTTTGGTTTTAATGAGATTTAACCAATAAATAGGCAAGAATAAACCTGGTGTCCTGTTCATTCCGACAACAAAGCACTTGAATGCAACAAGCTCGTAATCACGACTTCTGAAGTGGGAATTATGAAATTTCCGATAGCATGTGATGGCAGCATTAATCTTGCCAACTCAGCTCAGTAGTAAACTGGATTAGCCCCGAGCCAAGGTTCTGCTAGTTATTTTGACTCTTTCAGGCCCTGCTAGTAGCTAGCTGGTAACAGCTATACCACTTTGTTCTAAAAAGTGTATTTTTCCATTTATGAGCAGAGATGCTAAATTAAATGTAGTTTCAGTAAAACAAAATACTAATCATTGCCCATATGCGGTTTCTTATTTATTGCTTTAGCACCCAGTTAAATATGAACAATTGTAACACTGCATTTAATTAAACAGAGTGTCTATTTACACCAAGTGCAAATGGTGTGCCTTGTTGGCAAGTGCTATTCACAGTAGCTCCACCTAACAATGCCTGGTTGGGCCAAACAAGATTAAAACAAAGACGCAAGTATTTCAACGTCTTCAGTGGCGCAGTCAATAAAGTGTAAAGCGTAAGGCTTAAGGATCTTGGTTTTGACGCAATCGAGCCGGGTTCGAGTCCACCTTTTGCCAAGCTTGCTCTTCTCCCTTTTTCCATCACATCGCATCACATCACATCTGAAAGGCATTTACTTTACATAGTGCAAATAGCCTTAATTAAAACATTGACAATTGACAACCTCTATGTTTTACATGATTTCTAAAAAAAAAAAACATCCCAAAGGCCAAAAGGCTAAAATCACCAACTTCTACTCATCTAGAAGCAGTGAGGAATAACACAACCCTGTGAAACTTAGGAGAATGCAAGTGTTTGCATCAGCAGTTATGTTAAAGCCAAAACCTAAGGGCATTTAATTATTTAGTCCTACAAGCACAGTTGAGGGAGCTAACTGAAAAGGGTAGAGCGAGAAGGGCAAAAATGCAGGCACAGAGAGATTTATGCTCTAATGCCTTGGTGTCAAGTCTGTCAGCTGGGACTTTTCCTCACTCCCTCCCTCACTCTCTCTCAATCATTTCCTGCCTTAATTACAGTGAATGCACCACAGTATAACATTCCTCAAACAACTGTCATTTCTTCTGTGTGAATCTGTGCATGTTCACAGTGCACAGTAGCTACTCTTTGATGCCACTCCTTTGACCCTCAGGATTTTAGCTACATTGTACAGCGCATAATTGTATCATTACATGATATAGCATTCTTTATTTTTTACTGCAAAATGGTATTGTTGAAGGGGAGAACTTAATATTAATAAAATATTTAAGAAGAGCTGGATGTTGTTGCACACATACACACAACCTTTGAAACATCAAATATTATACTAAACGCATAAAGTATGCCAGCCACTCTTGCCAGTTTCTTTGTTAATTGGCAAATAAAATAGGAGACTTATTAAGAGACTTAAAACTGGACATTGATGTTACAATTAACATACAAGTAATAATAGCCTGAAGCGTTTTATTTGTGGGTGTTTTTAACCAAGGGCCATTTTAAGCAGTGTGTTTTCATAGAAACATAGTGTTTAAAGGGGTTATGAACTGCACTGTTTTTATGTTTCCTAGGGTGTACTTATAATGTCAATATTTTTACATCAAAACTTGTCATAATTAAAAAATAAAAGGCAGTTTTTAGCCTCTAGAATATTAGTCTGCCATGAGACTTCAGTGTAAACGCCCACTGCTGTGATTGGCTGCTGTGAGACTCCACTGCTGTGATTGGCTGCTGTGAGACTTAATGCCCACTGCTGTGATTGGCTGCTGTGAGACTTGTGTAACCGCCCACTACTGTGATTGGCCGCTGTGAGACTTCAGTGTAAATGCCCACTGCTGTGATTGGCTGCTGTGAGACTTCAGTGCAAACGTCCACTGCTGTGATTGGCTGATATCTTTGCATATGTAATAGCTAGTATTACATGTGGAACTCGCTCAAACTTTTAGCACTTTTTTTTTACTATTACAGCTCTCAAGATTAACTAATCATGAAAAGTTTTGAGCATTATATTTACCTCTATAGCATTATATTTAGATCTGTGACATTATATTTAGATCTATGGCATTATTACAGAAGTTTTGTCTAGGGGTGGGGGAAAAGTTTGATTCTTAGATGCATCACGATGCAGACGTGGACGATTCTGAATCGATTCAGAAATGTCAAATCGATTTTCTAAATGTTGATAACGTAATGTTGACGGAATGTAAAAGGCGCAACTCTGAAGCGCGGGAAGTGCAGTGCCCGGACCGTCTGTGGCGTGCACATAACAGAGACACGCGACGGCTGAGCGAGAAATCCGACTGGAACCCTCTACATTAAAAGCTAGCGTATGGAAGCACTTCGGCTTCTGTGAAGTTTAAGGGGAAAATGACCTGGACAAGAGCCACACTATATGCAAGTTGTGTCAAACTAAACTAAAACATTTTCGAAACACGACATATGTAAGAAACCATATTACACGTTTCCAACGCTCGGTTGTACCGCTAGTTGCTGCCAACCAGAGGACCACAAACTCTGTCGCGAATTTGATGGCCAAGGATTTGTGTCTGTATTCTCAGCAAATGTTAATTTAGTGTTCAGATGTTCATTTCATAAAAGCTGTTTTTGATTGTGGTATACAGAAGGGAAAAAAAGTGTCTGTGCTCAGAATTTAGTTTTAAGATTCTATTATTTATCTGTGTATAAGAGCAGCTGTAGCTTATGTTACTAGTTATTCAGAATATGCTGAAGTCCACAAGCATTACTTTTGTATGAGAGCTGCTGATACATTAATTCTGTATTTTGATATAAAAGCTGTGATTTTGGGACAGCAAAATGTTTTTGTTTTTTGTCTGAAGGATTATATTGCTCATTGCACATAACAGGAGGGTGTTGGTTATTACTTTATGTTAGTGATTTAGAATATGCTGAAGTCTGTATGCATATATTAAGTATGCTGCTACAGACACTTTTCCTGTTGGTTCTTTGCAGTGTTGGGACATATGCAAATGTAACCTTCCTGTTGACTTTTTAAAATCACTTTTATTTGTTTTATTAATAAAAGTTATTGGAAGTAAATTCATTATGGGTCATTACAAATACTTTGCTTTAAAAGTACCAAATGAGAAAAAAGAAAATCTGTAGAAAAAAGATGCATCGATAATCGTTTCATAATCGCATCACAGCCCTCATCAAATCGTGAGGTGCCTAGAGATTCCCACCCCTAGTTTTGTCACAAGTCCAGAACTGTTTGACTGACAGCTCCAGCCATGCAAAGGGAGTGATCGCTTTCTTTATATAATTTAATCACAGTTTGAATAACAGATTACTTTCAGTGCATAATACAGTCATAATACACTGACCAGACAATGGAAATAAAGGGTGCAAAAGCACAAAGATTGAAAAAAATAAAATAAAAAAATTGGAGACTACTTACAAGAAAAGTCAAAGAAGGAAAAATCTTACCATCCAGATCACGGATCTCAAGGTTGGCACTTGACGAGTGATTATGTTGAGATACTAGGACCGCTTACCACTTACAGCTGCAAGCTCGCGCATGCCATGCATGAAATAAATGTATTAGAAAATGCAGAATCTATTTGTTTAGTAATTGTTTGCGGCAGTTTCAGTATTGACTCAGTCGGGTTAACACAGCTCACGTTGCTCCCAAGTTGTAAAATACAAAAATCCTTATAAATATGGAAAAAATCACTGAGGGATACTAAGTGGAGCTCCACCTCGAAGGAAAAAGTGCTTCAGGAAATACTGTTAGCTTTGTCTTGAGAGTTAGCAAACCACATTCTGAGGAAAATTCTGATTCATTCTTTATTATGCTAATATTCCTCATTACCCAGGGCTCAACCTGAACACTCGTCTGGGATAAGTAGCTGGATTAAAACATTAATAGCTGCGAATGATTGATTACATTAAATGTAAACAATGACTGATAATGTATTATATATTGTTTGTAACAATATAGATAAAACTATGCCATTCACCTCTAACTCCTGTGGTAATCTGTTGAGTCTGACTGTGTCTGCTGTAGCGAATCTAGCCCAAGGGAAATGGTGCGGGATTTATGCATGCGTTTAATCGTGTTACGATCAAACATACATAAATCGGCACAGAGGGGAATTTGGATATTAACAGTTAATTATAACAGATTATAACAATTATTAATATCTATGGCTTGATTCAGCTTGTAGAATTTTCTTTAATTCTAGAATTGAGTTCAAAGGACGGATAATTGTCCACCAACTATCTCCCTTATAAGAACTCTTAGACAAGACTCCTTTGGCCAGGAGAAGTATCCTTCTTTTAATTTGTAACAGGGTCAGTTCACTGTAAAAGGGACCTATGGATGAGCAACTCAAGCGCAATCACGTGTGAATATATATATATATATATAATTTTAATAAATCAACAAACAATAAACAAACATACACAAATTAACTGAAAGAAGGAAGGAGAGAGAGAGAGAGAGAGAGAGAGAGAGACAAAGAAAAGGTGGTATTACCGACAATAACCTATTGAGAACAAGCAAGAAATCAGACCAACTTATTGGTATAAGCTCAAAACTCTATAACTACAGTTAAGGGATACTTGCATATGCTTCTTTCGTGGCTGGTCGCGAATTCGTGCGTGTGGGGAATTCCGCGATCTGGTCCGTGTTTTGAATCTTGCAGGGCGGATCCGTTGGAATCCGCGGGTAGTTCAAATTTGGTTCCTTTGTGTGGTAATGTCCTTTTGGAAAATGGCGCGCTGGCGGTCCGAGAATCCGTGCCGAGGAAGAGTGGGAAGAGAAGTGAGAGTAAGAGAGAGAGAGCAACAAGAGAGTGCAACAGGAGAGTAAAAGCAAGAGAGGAGTAAAAGCAAGAGAGGAGTAAAAGCAAGAGAGCGAAAGAGAGCCTGCAGGCCCTTTTGAAGGCCATCACGGGGCACGCCTCTTTTGTCGGAACAGCCAATCAGAGCGAAGGAACTAAGAAGCGGGAAATCTCCCTTTGTCTTCGGGTCTCGTCTCTGTAACAACAACGAAACGATCAGGGAAGAAGGAGGCGGGAACCGGCGAACATTTAAAAACTTTAATCCAAAAATAAAACAAACCATAACGTCGGCGGCAGCCCCTCACGGACGCACTGCCGCCTACATACACAAAACAAAACCAAACATAAACTCCAGGCCTGGTCCTCTCTCGTCTTGCCATGTCGTCGCTCCTCCTTTTATACTCCCGTCACTCCTCCATGAGGCGAGGCCGGTGTGGCGCACAGCTGACGCTCATTAACATCACACCCGCTCTCACGGTCCCCCGCCTCGCCACAGTCTCATTAACATGTTTATGGCCTTCTTAAGTTTGCAGACTTTTGGGTTTTGGCATAAAACAAAACGCACATAGCCGGTCTACAAATTGAGAGACAAACTCCCCATGCTTGGTCTCGAAATCTTTAACTTATGAATTAAAGGAAAGGTGATTATTAGCGTCGTTCTTCATTAAGCATTCACTGATTATAAGTTTCTAACCTATCAAACACATCTAAAATGGTTATAACAAAAAGCATGCATACATACAGGGAACACAGCACATCTAAAATGAAAAATAACTAAGTTAAAAGTCATATAGCACATTTGGGTGTTCTTTGGTATGTGTGAGTGTGTGAGGATAGGGGGCGGTTTTATTAGGGTGTCTCGTGGAATGCAGAGGAGAGAGGGATGCAGGAGGCTGGTTTGTGTTCTTTAGAGCCGTTAAACTGTCAGTCCGTAGACTTCACGGAGCCGGTCTTGTTGATTCATTTTGCATAATCAAAGTATTAGTCTGATCGATCATTTATGAGCACCGTCCATACTCTACACTGCCCACCCCAGACCATCTCCAAATGCACTCATATCTTCCACTACTGCGGGTCATCTCCTGCGTTTGTTTCACCTGTCATGCATCTCCGTCTTCTCAGTCATGTAGTGTAGGATGCCCAGCTTTTCTTAGTATGATGATAGCTTTTCGAGTGTATGATGACAACTGTTTAAAAATCTGTTCAGATTTGAAAAGTCATGTAGTGTAATCCAGCCTTAAGAGAAACAATGTGAAGTTAACGTTTAGTCACGGGTTTGATTTACTGACACATAGAGCATGAACATCTGACTGTACATGAATCATTACACATCAGAAATCACTGATCACAGATCAGTCATTAGAATTAACACGGTTGCTTACATGTCGTGGCATTACTGTCGAGTCCTATTTACTATCGTAAAAAAGTCTGTTTGCAGAGCCTGCAACGAAATTACCAAAGAATCCACAGTGACATGCAGCAAATATAAATAAATAATGCTCAACTGAAACATTCACATTATTGAAAATAAATAAGCACATTCCTAGCATTAGGATCTTTTGGAAGGTAATGTTGAAGTTGAAGTTGAAGTTTATTCGTCATTACACATGTACAAGTACAGTATAACGAAATGAAGTTTGGAGCAAGCCTCCGGGCCGCAGCCGATTATTCAGGCGCCGCCTCACGCTCTCAGAAATACAAGAATGCAATTTAGCAAGCATTACATAGCAAACACAACAAAACATAAACATAAACATAAACATGACACAGTACACGTGGTCACGTGGTGGGATTTTTGTATGGAGTGGGAGAGGAGATAGATAACAGACAGGCAGACGGATGGAACGGGGGAGGGAAGGTCGGGTATGTATGGTGCGAGTGAGTCTGAGATTGTGTTGTGTGAGAATGTTAGCCATAACTTCAGATGTTTTTGAGTTCAGTTCTATGGTTTGTCCTTGAAGGGAGATAAGGCAGTGCACAGGGAAAGATAGCAGACAAAGCTGTCAGGCTGAAATCCCAACCGAGAGATAGGGACCAAGTGAGGTTCGTTGGGCTAGTTGATTAGGTCAGGCAAATACAATTTATTATTTTTGTATTCACAAAAAATTCACAGTTATATGTATTCACATACATATAACTGTGTATGTGACAAATAAAACTCTTGAATCTTGAATAAAAGTGTTGACAGCATTTAAAATGTAAACATTATGTCTTTTTACAGCTAAAGAAACTAAATATTTACAAATCTTTTATATCATATCATATAATCAAGACATTTGTATAACTGTCCTTTTAACATTTATATCCCTTAACCCAACCCCAAACATGACCACAGGATATCAGAATAAAATGTAATGGACAGAAATGTGTAGGAAAATTATCATTTTAATAACAATATAGCATTAAAAAGATATTTTGGACTGCTACTCTCACTCCTACCTCTAAACCTACCCAAAGCCATTTCTTAAAAATATGTACAGTTAAAGAAAACAGACACACAAGTGTAATTACAATAATTGATTAATTAATTTTAAAAAATGTCAAGCGGCAACAATAGCAGTCCAAATGACCAAACAAATATCACTGAATAAAGGCATAATAAGCATGCTAATTAGCAACTAGTTAATACCTGGCCTAAATCCTAAAAAGTGTTACTAAAAGTACAGTACAGAAAAGACATGAGGCCCTATTTTAATGATCTGAGCGCATGGCCTGAAGCTCATGGCGCAGGTGCACTTAGGGCATGTCCGAATCCACTTTTGCTAGTTTAACGACGGAAAAAAACTGTCAATGTGCCAGACGCATGGTCCAAAAGGGTTGTCCCTAGTCTCTTAATGAGTCATGGGTGTGTTTTGGGCATAATGTGTAAACCAATCATAGTCTCATCTCCCATTCCCTTTAAAAGCCAGTTGCACTCGCACCATGGCGGAGTCGCTATTTACATGGCCATTTACAATTTTTTTTTTTTTTTTATATATTTAAATATCCCTGTGCGTGTGTGTAATAATCAGAGTGTACCTATGTTGTGCACCAGCCCATATTACTAACCTGCCCTTTAAATGACACAAAAAAATACTGCACTATTGACTTTAGAGCAGGTTTGTGTTGGTCAGTGGCGCAGTCGTTTTCAGTTCCTCAAAATAGCAACACTCCAACAATGCACCTGAACACACCTGGTTATCAGACCAGACGCCCATGGGTGAACAGATGGGCACGAGTGCATTTGCCATTTAAACAATGTGCGCTGGACGTGAAAATAATAACTGCGTCAGGCTAAAACTAGTAAACAACACTTGCGTCGCCGGGTGTATGATAGGGCCCTTAATTGCTCATGCAGATTCATGCTTCATGCTGGATGATAGGCTTATGAATTTGTTACAGCAGATTTAATTATTGCTGACTGAATCATCTTAGGTCAATATGAGTGTCCAAATAAGACCTCTTAAATATCTCGATAGTTTCTCAGAGACAGCAATGAGATTACATGGAGACTTTTGTTTAAATTTCCTGAAATTTAAGAAGAGATCTCAACAATATCTCAGACTGTACTCAGTTGTGTCAAGACAACACAATCTCCAAAGGCTTTAAATGTGAACTAAAATTTAAATGTGAAAAAACCTTGATATCCATGTTATTTTTTTAATTGAGCACCCTTTCCTACCCTCTTTCACAATTCCCCCAGTCTCCAGCACACCATCAATTGTTACAATAAAGAGTTATTCTGTTAACTGCAGGGGATAACTCTTTATTGTAACAGTTGATGGTGTGCTGGAGGCTGGGGGTTCATTTATATCAGCAATTGTGGAAGAGGGGAGGAAGGGGTGCTCAAGATACGCGTTATGCTACTACTAACAATATGTCTATTTTTATCTTCCAATCAGTTTACAGACAACAAATGTACTCAAAACATGAGTACATGAGATTTTCCTGAGCAATGAAATGGCAACCGCATTGAATATAAAAGTACTATGCTGTGAAACTTATCTTTTTTGTGTGCCTTATCTTTTCCTCCTCCATTCTGTGCCTGTGTGAAGCATCCACTAATGTTTTTTTGCATGCACACTCAGTGCAGTCTATTATTATATATAGTGGATGTCAGGTATGAGGGAATATGTGCGTTGATGTATTCATGACCATGCGCTTAGAGCAGCGGGCGTTCTACATGTCGCTGTGGGCGATTTCTGGGCCCTGCTGTTGCCTGGACGAGCTGTCGTCCTTGGGAGCCATTATTATGCTGTCCACCTTTCCTCCAGCTTCATCTATTGATGAAAATGAGATATAACATAACCCTCTCCACATCCATGGATCGATATTGATCCATTTTGATGAAAAAAAAAAAAAAAAAATGGATAACAGAACTGAACAAAATAATGGATATGATTTTTGTCTGTGTGTGTGTGTTGTTTTTGATGAAAGAACATTTGCTCAGGGCTCATTGCCTCAGTGGCAATGGTACATGTTTGAGTGTAGCGTATGCGCAAGCACACACATACACACACACACACACACCACCCTTGAACAAGGACACCCCTGAAGAGGCAATATCCCACCTCTATAAGAGTGAACTGCACCGCCAGGGTCTGCATGAGATGATGATGATGCTGCATTGACAGATTATGATGCAGTGGAGTTGGAAAAAATTAAAAATAATTTACAAAAGGTTGAAGGGTTAGTTCACCCAAAAATGAAAATTCACCCTCATCTCGTTCCAATCCCATAAGACTATCGTTAATTTTCGGAAGACGAATAAATATCTTTTTGATGAAATCTGAGAGCTTTCTGTCCCTCTATTGGGAGCTACGCAACTACCACGTTCAAGCTGCAGAAAGGTAGTAAAGACATTATTAAAAGTAATCCATGTGACTCCAGTGATTTAACCTCAATTTTATAAAGCAATGCAAGTGCTTTGTTTGCACGAAAAGAAAAAAAAATTTACCACTTTATTTACAAAATATTAATCTCCAACTCCAACATTCACGAGAGCACCACGATGCAGAGGTATTGTATTGACGCATTAATGGTCAATTCATCAATGCAACTTTGGCCCCACCCACTGGCGTGTTAGTGAGATGATGAGGAGAGAAGAGTGATACAGGATCACTGGACTAAAAATAAAACTGGACTTTCCTTTCTGTCCTTCAATCCGTGCAGACGTGTTTTTCTCTCTGCTCCCTGCTGGCTCTCGCGCTGTTTTGTTTTGTCTAGTGTTTCGTCTCTTCTCTTCTCTGACTGCTGCTTTGCTGGACTCCTGAAAATACTGAAATGGAATTGATTAACTGGTCAATCAGCGCGATCGACAAGATTTTCTCACTAAGGAAGGGTGCCCGGGAGAACCCACCTGCCCGGACGGGACCTTTGCCGCAGGGTGCGTGAGGGACGCATGGAACAACTGGCAAGTCCTGTGCCTGGAGGCTCTGTCCGTGGAGGATGCGGAAGATTTATACATGATTGGATTATTGATGGCGGGTTCCTATTCTTTGGCTTTGGGATTGCCCTGACCTATCGGAAGATTGGTAAGACAGCTGCAAGCAAATTCACCCAGCCGCTGTCTGTGGAAATTAAAGAATGCTTCGGGGTTGTGTGTGACCGTCTGAAGGAATTAGATCAGAAAGTGATAGGAATTGAGGAACTGAACCGTAACAACGCAGTCCGGACTGCTCTATCGGGGGTCAGATCGGTGAACTTTTACGGACTGTAACCGGTCTGGCCATGAGGCTGGACGTAATGTCTAGGGAAACTGCACAGACTGGACGCCAAACGCTGAGGACCAGATCTGATTGATTGATTATGATCCGGACAAATTACGAAGATCATCAAATGGATTAAAAATAATAAATTGTATTTGCCTGACCTAATCCCCACTTAGTCCCTTTCTCTCGGTTGGGAGTCCAGCCGGGCAGCCGGGTAGCGGTCTTATCTCCCTTCAAGGACAAACCATAGAACTGAACTCGAAAACATCTGAAGTTATGGCTAACATTCTCACAGACTCACTCACTTCCATACACAATACCTAACCTGATCCCACTACAACCGTCTGCCTGTCTTTATCTATCTCTCCCCAGTCCATACAAAAATCCCATCACGTGACCACGTGTACTGTGTCATGTTTATGTTTATGTTTATGTTTATGTTTTGTTGTGTTTTGCTATGTAATGCTTGCTAAACTGCATTCTTGTATTTCTGGAGAGCGTGTGGCGGCGCCTGACTAATCGGCTGCGGCCCGGAGGCTTGCTCCAAACTCATTTCGTTACACTGTACTTGTACATGTGTAATGACAAATAAAATATTCAATTCAATTCAATTCAATATATACAGAATATACAACCGGCAGTGAAATGTAAACAGGTCCGCTCCATGGACAGTGCAAATTCACAGTTAAAAACACAAGGAGGAAATTATAATAGACATAGGATAAATATATATATATATATATATATATATATATATATATATATATATATATATATATATATATATATATATATATATATATATATATATATATATATATATCTGTAGAATTATAAATAATCAAGTCAAGTAGAAAAAAAGTAAAAAATAAAAATATAGAAGTGGAATAAAATAAGTGGAGTAAACTGTGCAGTGAGTAAACTGTAGCCTTATAAATATGTGGTTAACAAATGTATAAGAGTATAATGTGCAAACAGGTTTATAACAGGTTGTTACACAGTAACAACGAGAACAGAAAGTGCAGTGCAATGTCAGTGTATCGATGTTTATCCTGAAGTGAAGTCACGTGATGTTAAGTGACTGAGTTCAGGAGTCTGATGGCCTGGGGAAGAAGCTCCTCCTGAGTCTCTCAGTTTTGGCCATCAGGCTTTCGGAAGCGCTACCAGATGGCAGCAGCGTGAAATGAGGGTTTGCAGGGTGATTAGAGTCCTTGATGATCTTAGTAGCTCTACCTTTGCAGCGTTTGTTGTAGACGCCCTGCAGAGACGGGAGAGCTGACCCTGAGATACGCTCGGATAAGCGCACGACTCTTTGCAGGGCTTTGCAGTCATGACTGGTGCTGTTCCCATACCACGCTGTGATGCACTGAGTTAATACACTTTCTATCGCCCCTAAATAGAAAGTTTTCAGGATAGCTGGTGAAACCCTGAATTTCCTCTGCTGGCGCAGGTGGTACAGTCTTTGCCTGGCTTTTTCACCTGTGTCTGAATGTGAGCAGTCCAGGTCAGGTCCTCGGAGATGTTTACACCCAGGTACTTGAAGCTGCTCACTCTCTCTACTGGTGACCCGCTGATCATGAGGGGGTATGTCCGTTGCTGTCTCTTCCTGAAGTCCACAATCATTTCTTTGGTCTTGCCAACATTCAGGGAGAGACAGTTGTCCTGGCACCATGATGTTAGATGCTCCACCTCGTCCAAGTATGCCGTCTCATTGTTGTTGGAAATGAGGCCCAGGACAACAGTATCATCAGCAAATTTGATGATTGAGGTGGAGCTGTGTGTGGACAAACAGTCATGCGTGTAGAGCGAGTAGAGCAGGGGACTCAGGACACAGCCCTGTGGAGCTCCCACACTCAGGGTGATGGAGGTGGAGGTGGACTGGCCTATTCTCACCACCTGAGGCCTGCCAGTGAGGAAGTCCTCAATCCAGTGGCAGAGAGAAGGATTCAGGCCGAGATCCAGGAGTTTGGAGGTTAGCTTGGTGGGAACTATGATGTTAAAGGCTGAGCTATAGTCAATAAATAGCAGCCTTACGTAGTTCCCACTTTTGCTGTCGATGTGAGTGAGGGAGGAGTGGAGGACATGAGAGATGGCATCTTCAGTCGATCTATTGGGACGATAGGCAAACTGAAGAGGGTCCAAAGTGTCAGGAATGAAGGAGCAAATGGTGTTTTTAATGAGTCTCTCAAAGACCTTCATGACTATAGACGTGAGAGCCACTGGACGGTAGTCATTTAGGCAAGAGAGTTTACTGTTCTTAGGGACAGGGATGATGGTGGATTTTTTTGAAGGAGGTGGGGACCACAGATGTAGCGAGGGACTCATTAAAGATAGATGTAAACAACCCGGCGAGCTGATCAGCACAGGACCGCAGAACACGGCCTGAAATACCATCCGGCCCGGCAGCTTTCCTAACGTCCACACGCTTGAGTGACCTCCGAACTTCATCCTCCGAGACCGAGATCACGTGGTTGTTGCTGCTCTGAGTAATTCCCTCTGACGCGCCACTTGGCAGAGTCGCGCTGCCGCGATTACAATCAAAGCGGCGCGTGAGAAAGAGTTTAACTCATTCACAAGCGACGGATCAGCGCTCATCTCTGCAGAGGATTTCGATCCAAACGAGCAGATGGACCTCAGACCTTGCCACATGCTCCGGGAGTCGTTGAGTTGGAAATGAGTCTCCACTTGATCCCTATAACGGAGCTTTGCGGCTTTAACTGCACGTCGCAGAGCATAGCAGGACGATCTGTATTCAGTCATGTTCCCCGATAGGAGACCGGCGTTGTAAGCGGCAGTGCGTGTGTTCACTGCAGCGCAGATTGAATTGTCCACCCATGGTTTCTGATTTGAGAAGGACGTTATTGTTATTGTTTGCGTGGCTTGCTCTGTAAGCGTGTTGATGAAGCAAAGCGCCACATCCATGAACTCGCTGGCGCCAGATGAACTCGCCCGAACATGTCCCAATCCACATCATCCAGAGCTGCCTGTAGCGTGGTCTCTGAATGGGCTGACCAACGCTTAACTTCCCGCCTCACCGGGGGTTCCTGAACGAGCCTTTGTTTGTATTCAGGTGTGAGGAAAATGGCGGCGTGATCCGATTTGCCAAAAGCTGGAAGTGACCGGGCTTTATAGGTGTTCTTGAACAGAGAGTAGCAATGATCCAGCGTGCTGGTGAAAGTTTGGCAAGACTTTCTTTAGAAGTCTTCTAACAATCTTTTATATTGTGTATCATGTACAAAAATGTACGTTTTGTACCTGTAAAGGTTGCATATTAATATATACATATTAACAATGAGACCAGGATGGCACATGGTAATTGGTTTCTTCATTTTAGCTAAATCCTTGTCCAGGTAACCATATCACCACTGGTAAAGCACTCTATTCTTAACATTCAATTGAAAATGCCTCTTAAAATGTTTATATGCTCCAAAGCATTGTGAATGTCTGTAACTCATTGCCAACCTAACATAAAACTTAGATGTCTCTTAATACTATACATAATAAAAATAAAAAATAAAAAAAAAAAAAAGGAGGATGGATTCATCAAATTGAGGACAAATTGATTTAGAAAATGTCATGATTTAAATACAATAGAGAGAGCAAATATGTAAAATGTGTCCACAATTTAACTAACATTATAATGAATTAATCTCACTTTAGTGAGATCCAGCCCTCAATTCCATCACCCAATAGATCAATTCAGATTTTATTTGCATGAAACATGCGTCAAATCACAGCCTTACACATCACAATGGCTTTGCGTGTCTTTTTTCTCACTTCAGAGACATAACATTTGTGAAATGCACAGGGGAAACATATGGCATTTCATTATAGAGCCAAGGCATAGTGTGTACAATCTGCTCAAAGAGTGTCTAAATCATGTGGCGGCCAGCTACATCTTTATCTACAGGGACACGCTCCTCAGAACTGCACAGATATCTAGTTTATATTCCTTCCCTCTTCTAGTGCTGATAGAGCTCTGATTGTATGAATTTTGAGTGTGATGCTTCATTCGATTGTGCTGCTGTGAGTTCAGAAATATCTAGGGTAACTCTCAGCTGGTGGGTGAACATCTGGTTGAATTTAAGGGGACAGAATGCTATCCCATGATAAAATGAAGGCAATCAATCAATCATATTATTGTTATTATTATTATTTATAAAATTAACTACATGATATGCTAATTAAGTTAAATTAATCTCATAATTAAATACTGATAAAACACCCTAATTGATATTACATTTTACATATTTCATTTTACACCTATGGGCGAGTTTGACAAGGGCCAAATTGTGATCACTAGACGACTGGGTCAGAGCATCTCCAAAACTGCAGCTCTTGTGGGGTGTTCCCGGTCTGCAGTGGTCAGGATCTATCAAAAGTGGTCAAAGGAAAGAGCAGTGGTGAACTGGCCACAGGGTCATGGGCGGCCAAGGCTCATTGATGTACGTGGAGAGCGAAGGCTGGCCTGTGTGGTCCGATCAAACAGACGAGCTACTGGAGCTCAAACTGCTCAAGAAGTTAATGCTGGTTCTGATAGAAAGGTGTCAGAATACACAGAGCATCTCAGTTTGTTGCGTATGGGGCGGCATAGCCGCTGACCAGTCAGGGTGCCCATGCTGAGCCCTGTCCACCGCCGAAAGCACCAACAGTGGCACGTGAGCATCAGAACTGGACCACGGAGCAATGGAAGAAGGTGCCCTGGTCTGATGACTCATGTTTTCTTTTACATCACGTGGATGGCCGGGTGCGTGTGCGTGGCTTACCTGGGGAACACATGGCACCAGGATGCATTATGGGAAGAAGGCAAGCCGGCGGAGGCAGTGTGATGCTTTGGGCAATGTTCTGCTGGGAAACCTTGGGTCCTGCCATCCAGGTGGATGTTACTTTGACACGTACCACCTACCTAAGCATTGTAGCAGACCATGTACACCCGTTCACACTTAAATGTGTCATCATATTCTTTTATTTTTACAAGGTTTTTGACCAGACAATTTCGGAAATGTTTGTTTTACCCATCATTAGAACTGCTGCATCTGATTCCATTCTCATCAAATTACAGGTTATAAAGTAAAGTAGCTCTGTGGGCGCTCAGTATGTTCTGTCATTTGGCCAAAATCTCATGTTATAAAAGATGAAGTGCTTCGCACAGGCTATTTTAGACAGTACTGTTCATGACTTGACGACAAATGCTACACTAAGACACTCCGCTCCTCAAATACATAAAACATTAGCCTTTTATATATTTAGGGTTTCCTGAGTAAAGGCTGTACTTATTCAAAGAACCAGGGGTCCATTTTTTATACATAGAGATGATATGACATATGCCAGATCTTCTAATTGTGATTTAAACTGATCTCTGGCTGATTTGGCTTTTCAAACACATTTGCAGATTTGATTAAAATATCTAAGTTGTCTGAGATTACTGTGCTTTTTTTGTGTTCGTTGGAAAGGGCAGATATATCGGTACTCAAAACTATGATCAGGAATGCAGAGATTGACTGGCGGCAATACCGCAACATAAAAAGAACATCACACACCTGATGAAAAAATTGACACATTTCTGGACCTTTATTAGGAAACAACCAAGTGACCAAAACTACAAAAGTTATAGATAAATGAAATGTGTACTGTTTGTTACATGACTGGTGAAATATGACGATATGTGAATTTTGTATAGTTGAATTCACAAACAAATGACTCTCATGAGGCTGCTCTGTTAATGACTTCATATCTGGTTTGTTCAGATTTGAGCCAGATTTCAATCTGTATCAGTGTCCAGTATCAGTCTCTTCCTTCTCAGCGGAGGTTTGGGCATTACTTTTTTGGAATAGTTATATATTTTTTTCCAGCAGTAATTTGTAAAAGGAAAAACAAAAATCATAAACAGTCATATTGGGTCCAGAGAGCCAAAGCAATGGCATCTGGGCATATATTTATTTAACTGAATCACAGCCTTTGTGAATTCACAACAGCACTAAGCTATAGAATGGTTTTAAACTGTTTTAATATATCGCACGGCCTTAGAAAATGGTCTAATAATGCGGTTCATGGAAACTGCAATTGAGGATTTTTTCAAATCGATTACTCGAATATAATTGAGGAATCATCACAGCCCTAATCATAACCATAAATGACCCTGAGCGCTTGTGGTGTGAACAGCTCCATTGCTTTGACACACAGCTCTCTTTAAACTGTAGAAACTGTTAAATTGTGCTACTATTGTCATTATGTCTCGTGGTCCGGTTGAAAGCAAACCGAGGTCCGGAATTGGACCCGCCCGCACCTGCAAACATTCTGTTACAAAAGCATTAGGTCTATGCTAAACGTCAGAACAGCAGACATAAAACCTTGCATTTAACTAAAAGTAATGCTAGCACTACACATGACAAACATTTTATTTGTTTATTAAATTCTATCAACTGTTAAAACAAAACATTTTAATTAATGGGATAGTTCACCCTAAAATGAAAATGAATCCATAATTTATTAACTCTGATGTTGTTCTAATGCAGTATGCCCTTCTTTGAAATTTTAAAATATGTCACGCTCATCCATAATGGCAGTGAATAGCAACCAGCATCAAGCTTTTTCAGAAAGAAGCAAAAGTATCACAGAATGAACCCACGAGACACACGTGCTGTATATTCTGTGTTCTGGGGTTATACGATATGATATTTAATGTATTATTTAATGAAAATCCTGACCTTGGCGTGTTCATTAGACAGCATCGTTGTTCACTCAGAAAACACACACAATTTGAGAAAAATAAAGATGAATTTCTTCTCTGAGATGCTGTTGTTTTTGACATAAGTAGTTATCGCACTCCCATCCGACTGTCATTCTGACTGTCATCTGACAAAGAGTTCCTTGACACTTGAGGGGATTTCCATGGGTTTTAATTCATGTTGTGTATTTACTTAACAAATGAATGAAATAATGAATCACTTGGCCTAGTGTTCTACAGATTGCTATGGAGAAAGAGTTTCTGATCGACTGCAGAACTTCATTTGTAACACAACAAAACGCGGGACTACGTGACCTGCACTGTATTTTTTGACCACCCACTCCCGCCCGCTGCAAAGGTAAAACCACCCACTCCCGCGAGTTTTGCGTTGGATCCCGCGGGACCCCAATCCCAATGCAGCCCTCTAGCCTGTCATAAGTTTTATGGTAATTCATAGAGGTGTAACCGTACACGTATTCTGGTACGGTGCACTTGTGTACCGGACCGTTCTGAATGCAATCTTTAACAGTTAACAGTTGGCTTGTTTTAAGCGCGGAACACACTTCAATCTGAGCTCCCACACGAACATGTTAAGTATTCAGTCCATTTTATCACGAAACTCAAGCGATAAATGCCGTTTTGACGATCTTAATGTGACGTGACTGATCAAGTGGCGGCGCGAGTGAACGCCATCATCTCTACATAAAGAATAAACATGAATTAATATCTTAAAGGTGTGCTGTGGATACATTACAACTCACTGAAACGCATCATATGTGGAGTAATCGCTCAATCAGTGTTTCAACCGCGGAAAGACGTCAATAAAACAGCTTGAGAACAATGAGCATCACATTTACCTCAGAAGTCCTTCAGTGTCCACAGCTGATAGTTCACTAGAGAAATCAACTCTTTCACTGAATATATGACCTATATTAGCCGTTATATTCATTATATTCTACTGACCCTGTTAGTGATGTCTGGATTATTAATGTAGGTTTAAATAAATCTGTCATGAAAATGACAGCCACTGTGTATAAATCATTATATTTTTAACAATTGGAGAAAAAACAATTTATAATTATATTTAGAAGTTAATGCAAAAACTGCCGTATGTGAAGTTTACATGTTTGCACACAATGTGTTATTTGAGTGTAAAAATAAATATCAGCTGAATTTATGCTAATAGTTTGGGCTCTGTTGTTAACCTTTAATATTACAGTAATGTGTGAGTAAGGGCTCCTGTAGTTTACAGCTTTATCTTTAAGAAACTTTTAGTCGTAATTGAATTAATTTAAGGACAGACACAATTCATTCACTAAACCACTGTTTAATAATAAAAAAAGCAATTTTATATTTAGTTTTCTCTCCCTGCTGTTCAAAACTTACTTACGTTACACTGCTAGTAACTCAATAAAATTGAAAGGTAACCCTACCCAATGTGATACTATGACAAGGAAATAATAATACAGATTTTTACCAAAATGTTATAATTTTAAAATATTTTTTTAATAATTTTCTAAATAAATTTTTTCATTAATTAATATGTTTTTGTAAAACCTTTTTGATGGACCGAGCTGTTCTCATTTCGCATTTCAATGAATTAGATGAAGACCATGCCAAAATGGATGTGAGACCGTCTCTCCACAATGCTTTGGCCTATTGTGAAAAAAACATTGTACCTGTCATTGCAAGCATGGCCTAAGGGTACTTGCACAGTTTAGGCACAGCGCCACCTACTGCTCAAACAAATATGACTGTTCTCCTTTGGTGTGCATGCCGAGTCGACTATTAATTTTCCCATAAGGCCATTTTGGTCTTCTGCCATTTTGAATTCTATAGAAAAAAAAATGATATATTTTATGAACACAGACCACACTGACAAAAAGTCCTTAGAAATGTACTGCATAACAGGAATGGATAATATATCAAATAAGAATAATTCAACTTATTATTTAGATGCTTGTCTGTTTAAAGAAATTGGATTGAAATGGTTCTTGTTTATCTTGTGTTATATAGCTGTGAAGAAATAAGATTTTTCACTTTGCACAGACTTAGTAAGTCCCAGTCTTCACTTAGCAAACTTAGATTCTGCTGCTTCTGATGTTTAATTAATAGGAATCCTTAAAAAAAAAAAAAAAATTAAGCAGGGAAGATTAGAGGCTTCGCACTTTTCTCAGTAGTCATCAAGATGCTGTCATTTCTTCCCCTGGTCAATGCACACAAGTAAACAAAAAAAACCTCCCTCAGAGAAAAGACAGTGAGACAGAAGCGTGAATAACAGTCATTTACATCACAGTCGCTCTGAGCTTCCAGTGGCTTTCAAATTCTGGCCCCTCCAATTCACAGAGCGCTGCCATGAAATAGAGAAGCAACTTCAAATGTAGATGGGAGGAAAGGATAAAACAGGCCTTTGCAGAGTTCAGCCTGTCCTGCTTTCATGCTAAAACTACAAAGCAAAACACCCAATAATGCATGCAGGCCGCTTCCTATTGATTAATATGCAAAAAAAGACCCCTTAAATGCTGGATTCAGCATTATCAAGTCTACTAAAATCAAGTCCCACAGAATCGCTACATTTTAAAGCATTACAATCACAAGAACTGAACCCAAAAAAGTCTCCTCAGTCAGCTGGTTCTGAGACTTACTAACCCGACTAACTCTACTAACACTAACCAGTCTCAGACCAGCACTGCTTCTCACCCAAACATCATCATGAACTACTTGTAATTATCAAACAAGCTGAAAAATGCATATCTGAACACTGGGATCAGGACTAAACTAAAACACAAAGTAAATATCAATTCTGTCAAACTCTTAAATTAAATTATGAATTGGAAGAATATCTCCAGAGTGTCAGAGACACGAAGCAGAGACGGATCCTGACCGAGGACAGGCTCACTGAGCACAGTCTAGCCATTGAGCAAGAGCTGGTTACCCAGAGAGCAAAGAGTGTGTGTTCACTGTAGGACAGGAGAGATCGAGACATGCACCACAGTTTTATATATATATATATATGTGTGTGTGTGTATGTATGTGTATATATATATATATATATATATATATGTATATGTGTGTGTGTGTGTGTATACACCAAAACAGACAAAAACACACATTTTATATATATATGTGTGTGTGTATGTGTGTGTGTGTGTGTGTGTGTGTTATTGAGTGTGTGTGTGTGAGTTAGTGAGTGAGTTTACTCCACTTATTTTATTCCACTTCTTTATTTTTATTTTTACTTTTTCTTCTACTTCTTATATATATATATATATATATATATATATATATATATATATATATATATATATATATATATATATATATATATATATATATATATATATATATATATATATATATATATGTGTGTTTTTGTCTGTTTTGGTGTCCCTTAGACCTCTGCCTTGAGGTCACAGTCCTTCAGATAATAAGAGGTTAGCATGGCTCAGTATCTACACACACACACACACATACACACACACAAAGTCCAACTGTGCAAAACTGTTTCAGCCTGACGTTAATAAAACAATCTTGTTTATAGCCTACTTTTTCCATTTTTGACACCTCATTTAAAATCCTGAGATAATTACACAGAAAACAGTTGTGTGTGAAATAATGAGACTACAGTCTCTGAGATCACCAAATGAGACCATTGTGAACTTCCATGCTGGTCTATTGAACTTGGCTTTGTTGATATTTTCAGATATTTTTTTGGAACTGTCCATGCATCAACATAGATCAAAATAATATTCTATATTAAAAGCTCTCCTATTACATCCCACTTTTGTTTATTGGATCTTGTTTAGAACTTTAAATTTTGGAACTGAGTTCAATTTCCGGGACAATAAACATCTAAATAAGAGAGATGTAAGATGAATGAAATGGAATTTAAAGTTAACCTAATAAAAATTCTGATGTTCATAGTTTCCAGGAAATGATAGCGAGTGCCTACTGAAATATCACCCTTGCTAATGCATTTTCTGCATCTCCTAAATTTAAACTCAACAACTTAATGAGACTGGACTTCAGACCGCTCTAATTGTGTCTAGTAATTGTTGCACTCACATGATGACCCTCTCTGTTTAATTACGGTATATAACCCAGATAAACTCTAAAGCTGACGTCAATGCTCTGAGGTTGAATAACAGGTGCTGTCCCATTAGCTGATTCTTAAGACACTTCCCAAAACCTCTTTCCAGAGCATGTTACTGACTGCTTAAACATACACTATAGCGCCAAAAGTTTTGCAAACGCCTGTCATTACATGCACTTTAATGACATTCCATTCTTAATCTGGAGGGTTTAACAAACCTCCTACAATGTGAATAAATCACTCTCATATGCGAGTAAATCTGGGTAGGTGACTAAACAATATCTATCATTAGCCATTGGCTAATAAATGCTTAGGTTTTACTCCCAGTGTGTGTGTTAGAGGCTAAGAATATGTTTAGCATAGATATATTTTCACTCGCTGAACATCTCCGTTATAAAGACCGAGTGGAGTCTCATTTCCAACTCAACGACTCGCGGCGCATGTGGCAAGGTCTGAGGTCCATCTGCTCCTTTGGATCTAAATCCTCTGCAGAGGCAAGCGTTGATCCGTTGCTCGTGAACGAGTTAAACTCTTTCTACGCTCGCTTTGACTGTAACCGCGGCAACGCGACTCCGCCAAGTGGCGCGTTAGAGGAAATTACTCAGAGCAGCAACAATCACGTGATCTCGGTCTCAGAGGATGAAGTTTGGAGAGGACTCAAGCGTGTGGACGTCAGGAAAGCTGCCGGGCCGGATGGTATTTCAGGTCGTGTTCTGCGGTCCTGTGCTGATCAGCTCGCCGGGTTGTTTACATCTATCTTTAATGAGTCCTCGCTACATCTGTGGTCCCCACCTCCTTCAAAAATCCACCATCATCCCTGTCCCTAAGAACAGTAAACCCTCTTGCCTAAATGACTATCGTCCAGTGGCTCTCACGTCTATAGTCATGAAGGTCTTTGAGAGACTCATTAAAAACACCATTTGCGCCTTCATTCCTGGCACTTTGGACCCTCTTCAGTTTGCCTATCGTCCCAATAGATCGACTGAAGATGCCATCTCTCATGTCCTCCACTCCTCCTCTCTCACATCGACAGCAAAAGTGGGAACTACGTTAAGACTGCTATTTATTGACTATAGCTCAGCCTTTAACACCATAGTTCCCATCAAGCTAACCTCCAAACTCCTGGATCTCGGCCTGAATCCTTCTCTCTGCCACTGGATTGAGGACTTCCTCACTGGCAGGCCTCAGGTGGTGAGAATAGGCCAGTCCACCTCCACCTCCATCACCCTGAGTGTGGGAGCTCCACAGGGCTGTGTCCTGAGCCCCTGCTCTACTCTCTCTACACGCATGACTGTTTGTCCACACACAGCTCCACCTCTATCATCAAATTTGCTGATGATACTGTTGTCCTGGGCCTCATTTCCAACAACAATGAGACGGCATACTTGGACGAGGTGGAACATCTAACATCATGGTGCCAGGACAACTGTCTCTCTCTGAATGTTGGCAAGACCAAAGAAATGATTGTGGACTTCAGGAAGAGACAGCAACGGACATACTCCCCCGTCATGATCAGCGGGTCACCAGTAGAGAGAGTGAGCAGCTTCAAGTACCTGGGAGTAAACATCTCTGAGGACCTGACCTGGACTGCTCACATTCAGACACAGGTGAAAAAAGCCAGGCAAAGACTGTACCACCTGCGCCAGCAGAGGAAATTCAGGGTTTCACCAGCTATCCTGAAAACTTTCTATTTTGGGGGCGATAGAAAGTGTTTTAACTCAGTGCATCACAGCGTGGTATGGGAACAGCACCAGTCATGACCGCAAAGCCCTGCAAAGAGTAGTGCGCTTATCCGAGCGTATCTCAGGGTCAGCTCTCCCGTCTCTGCAGGACGTCTACACCAAACGCTGCAAAGGTAGAGCTACCAAGATCATCAAGGACTCTAATCACCCTGCAAACCCTCATTTCACGCTGCTGCCATCTGCTAAGCGCTTCTGAAGCCTGATGGCCAAAACTGAGAGACTCAGGAGAAGCTTCTTCCCCCAGGCCATCAGACTCCTGAACTTAACGTCACGTGACTTCACTTCAGGATAAACATCGATACACTGTCATTGCACTGCACTTTCTGTTCTCGTTGTTACTGTGTAACAACCTGTTATAAACCTGTTTGCACATTATACTCTTATACATTTGTTAACCACATATTTATAAGTCTACAGTTTACTCACTGCAAAGTCTACTTCAATTATTTTATTCCACTTTATCCTTATTTGTTACCTTTTTTTCTCTTGACTTGATTATTTATAATTCTACAGATATAGACATTATATATATATATATATATATATATATATATATATATATATATATATATATATATATATATACTTTTTATCCTATTTCTATATAATTTCCTCCTTGTGTTTTAACTGTGAATTTGCACTGTCCATGGAGCGGACCTGTTTACATTTCACTGCCGGTTGTATATTCTGTATATAACTGTGTATGTGACAAATAAAACTCTTGAATCTTGAAAAACCTCAGAGAAACAGTTTTGCTCTCCGTCAAGCGATCTGTCTATTTCAGTTCAGCTCAAAGGATGCAAGCATACCTGTATCTGACATACTGGAAACTCTAGTGTGAAGACGCACACCTCGCCGTCGCTTTGCAGAGAGTAACTCACTCACTCACTCACTCACTCACTCACTCACTCACTCACTCACTCACTCACTCACTCACTCACTCACTCACTCACTCACTCACTCACTCACTCACTCACTCACTCACTCACTCACACACACACACACACACACACACACACGCAAAGATAGAGAGTCTTAAATACCACGCAGAATCGACGTGCTACATGTAAACCATATTCTTTGTTGTATTTTCCCTGTCAAAACAGCGAAGTTCATTTGGAATTATTCAGCTTTTAAGAACAAGCAGAAGATATGCAGTTTCTCTGGTAGTGGGCGGGACTAATGCGCAAACGGCAATCTCATTGGCTGCTGCTCATCTACACTCACCTAAAGGATTATTAGGAACACCTGTTCAATTTCTCATTAATGCAATTATCTAATCAACCAATCACATGGCAGTTGCTTCAATGCATTTAGGGGTGTGGTCCTGGTCAAGACAATCTCCTGAACTCCAAACTGAATGTCAGAATGGGAAAGAAAGGTGATTTAAGCATGGTTGTTGGTGCCAGACGGGCCGGTCTGAGTATTTCACAATCTGCTCAGTTACTGGGATTTTCACGCACAACCATTTCTAGGGTTTACAAAGAATGGTGTGAAAAGGGAAAAACATCCAGTATGCGGCAGTCCTGTGGGTGAAAATGCCTTGTTGATGCTAGAGGTCAGAGGAGAATGGGCCGACTGATTCAAGCTGATAGAAGAGCAACTTTGACTGAAATAACCACTCGTTACAACCAAGGTATGCAGCAAAGCATTTGTGAAGCCACAACACGCACAACCTTGAGATGGATGGGCTACAACAGCAGAAGACCCCACTGGGTACCACTCATCTCCACTACAAATAGGAAAAATAGGCTACAATTTGGACAACCAAAATTGGACAGTTGAAGACTGGA
This sequence comes from Paracanthobrama guichenoti, assembly GCA_018749465.1. Classification (NCBI taxonomy): domain Eukaryota; kingdom Metazoa; phylum Chordata; class Actinopteri; order Cypriniformes; family Gobionidae; genus Paracanthobrama; species Paracanthobrama guichenoti. The sequence goes on from CM031963.1 coordinate 29,659,992, forward strand.
AAAATGTTGCCTGGTCTGATGAGTCTTTGATTTCTGTTGAGACATTCAGATGGTGGAGTCAGAATTTGGCGTAAACAGAATGAGAACATGGATCCATCATGCCTTGTTACCACTGTGCAGGCTGGTGGTGGTGGTGTAATGGTGTGGGGGATGTTTTCTTGGCACACTTTAGGCCCCTTAGTGCCAATTGGGCATCGTTTAAATACCACGGCCTACCTGAGCATTGTTTCTGACCATGTCCATCCCTTTATGACCACCATGTACCATTCTCTGATGGCTACTTCCAGCAGGATAATGCACCATGTCACAAAGCTCGAATCATTTCAAATTGGTTTCTTGAACATGACAATGAGTTCACTGTACTAAAATGGCCCCCACAGTCACCAGATCGCAACCCAATAGAGCATCTTTGGGATGTGGTGGAACGGGAGCTTCGTGCCCTGGATGTGCATCCCACAAATCTCCATCAACTGCAAGATGCTATCCTATCAATATGGGCCAACATTTCTAAAGAATGCTTTCAGCACCTTGTTGAATCAATGCCACGTAGAATTAAGGCAGTTCTGAAGGCGAAAGGGGGTCAAACACAGCATTAGTATGGTGTTCCTAATAATCCTTTAGGTGAGTGTATTACTGTCACTGTTTTGGTTTCAGCAAATCAGTTAGAGCGAACGCAAACAACGTGATTATATTAATGAACCCAGCAGCTCATCAATTCTTAGTGCGTTGTATATTGTTATTAATAGTATAATTAGTAGTAGTATTCTTATCTTATTAAAATGTTATTTATTTATATTATATATATATATATATATATATATATATATATATATATATATATATATATATATATATATATATATATATATATATATATATATATATATATATAATTATTACTATTATAATTTGTTACAGAAACACTGAATGACCAACAATATCTTAAGCTTACAACCACTTGAAGAAACCAGACAAATCATATAGGCTATCACAATCATGTATTTATTTTATCTGTCAGTACGTCTTTATACCGGACTGTGTGATATCCATTTTTAGCGCCATATATTATATACTGTCATAAAATGTCATAAAATAGAGCAACTCCGTTTTTTCGGGAGCTTCCTCTGTTTCTCCGACTGAAAATACAACTATATTGGGACTGTCACTGGAGAGAGCGCTAAAGCTCCTCAAGTCGTATTTTTGGCTTAAAATTTGTAGAAATGATCATTCTTTCTAAATGACTACAAATAAACAGAAACAGACGCGACTGAATAAGTATGCGTGTCCTCTTTCTTTTGAGAAATGACGGTGAATGCCATTTTATCTTTGTGGGACTAATGTGCAATCTTGACACACATTAATTCATTCTGATCAATGTATCACTTATTATTGTAAAACTGTAAAACATTGATGCTTGGGTTTTAAATCTTTAAGTAAATGATAAAAATGCCAACAAACATCCACTTTTATCATGTTCATTTGCGATCTCGCTAGTTTCCAGTGATTTCTTTCTGATAAAATGTCCATTTGTTGGGGAAATGTTGGGTTTGTGCGACGTTTGTTCGTGAGGCATTACGGGTGGGTTTCGCACTGTAATTTTTTCCACAAAACACAAAATTAGAATTTTAAATACACTGCTATTTTACAAAGAATGGCAGTTCATAGTGGCCATGTCTGTCAAGCTCCAAAAAAAGAAAAACCTGAATCATAAAAGTACGCCATACACCTTTCTGCAGTTATATTCCAAGTCTTCTGAAGCCATACAACAGCTTTGTTGGAGGAACAGACCAACATTTACCCAGTAAATATTGTTCCATTCTGCATATTTAAACTGGCACACTGCATTGAGTTATGAAACGCACAAGAACTAAGGATTGCATTTGTGTGCCATTTTTAAATCTAAATGTCAACACAAATGAGATTTCAGAGCTTCGCCAGAGGGAATTTGTGAAATAACAGCATATTTTAGTCTATTCCTCACAAAAAGCTATTATTTGACTTGATTTATTTGATTCTAATGATTTAGTGTGGGTATTTTTTGCCCGTTTTTTGGTCTTGACATATATGGCCACATTCATTATTATTATTATTAACAATTCTTTTAAATGTTAGCATATAATTACATTTTGGTATGTACATTTGGAAGCATCCTCTCAGTCAGAAACACAACAGAAACATCATCCTTCCCCACCCACACTAGCTTACTGTACACCATGATGCTCATTAGCTCCAAGCATTTGTCAGCCACCTCCACTGAGATAATGTAGGATAGCAATGGCGACGGATATTTTTGTTGTTTGCTGCCTCATTGTAATGTTTCTGATGGCACACAGGATGTATATAGTTATCCCAGGCTATGAGCAACACTCAAACTTCTAGCCAGAGTAAATGTATTACAGCTGGATTACAAATGGATTACTCCTTCAAGTATACCAATAACTGCCCTGATAAAAGAACTATGAGGAGAAGCCTAGAACTTTTAAGAAGTCCTGCTGATCATACAAAACATACTCTCTAAGTCTCAGAGACTCTATCTTTTAAAACTTTCCAGAACTCCCTTTAAGAATGGTAAGAGAAAAGCATGGAAGCCCGCTGGGTGTTGCATGGTATTTCATAATAAGCTTTACAACAAGAGAGCAAAACTGAGATTGGGTATATAAGTGTGTAAACAGAAAAATTTCATCATCACCTCTGAGGTACATTGGACTGGCATTTAGCACCATGTTCCACAGACATATTTTTCTGTCTCTTTTAATAATGAGCATTTTCCAATAAGAGTCTCATCTCCCATTCCCTTTAAAAGCCAGTTGCACTTGCACCATGGCGGATTTGCTATTTACACGGCGTAATTTGCGAGCAGAAAGACTGAATCCATCTCCAGAGAGGAATCCTTTCATTTTTAATATTTGGCATGTTTCTGTGCTGCTGTGTGTACGCACATTGTGCACCCGCCTATAGGCGTATATTACTAACACTCCCTTTAAATAACACAAAAAAAATGCAGTCGTTTTCAGTTCCTCAAAATAGCAACGCTCCAACAATGCACCTGAACACACCTTGTTTTCAGACCAGACGCCCATGGGTGAACAGACGAGCATGAGTGAATTTGCTGTTTAAACAACGTGGTGCTGTACGTGAAAATGATAACTGCGTTGGGCTGAAACTAGCAAAAAAGATTTGCGTCACGCCTGCTGTCGCATTGTGCCATTGTGTATGATAGAGCCCATTGTCTTTAAAATGGTAAATTAACCCCAAACAGAAAGAAAAAGGAGGAAGAATTATACCATAATCTAACGTTTCTGAAAAGTGCATGGTAAAACAGAAATATTTGCCTATTGGGTTTTAATTAGGTTTAATTAAGAAATAATTAGGAACTAATTAAAACTATTTCTAGGGAAATCAGTCGGGTTCCTGGACCCCAAACAAGTTCTGCTACACAGCAGTAATGGTGTTGTGTACAAACCAGAGCCGTGACCCTGCTCTTCATTACACTTTACGGATGACAAAAAGTTGAAAAATGTAGAGATGTTCCGATACCCTTTTTCCTTCCCGATACCGATTCCGATACCTGGGCTCAGGGTATTGGCCGATACCGAGTACTGATCCGATACCTGGATGTGTATCTGTATATACAGCTGTATACACTACTAGCCCTGTATGAATTGCTAGAATTATTTTATGGTGTGCTTCAGACTTATCCCTTAATAAAACATGAACAAATACATAGTGAACTACTGTATTTATTGCAGTGTTTTTATTATCTGACATGCATTTGACAATATAATTTTTTTTAAGCGAAAAAGAACTTCAAATGCAGCAACAAATCTAACATCGTAAACTGAAAAGGGTATTTTAGTTTTACAATATAACTGTATAAAAACAGTGCAACAAATAAATCTAGGAATATAAAAATTATATATTAATCAGAAAATAATCTCTTTACAACAAAGCAACCATCTAGGCATAATTATTATTGTTATTAGTAGAGACATATTATTATTATGTAGAGACACAGCTAAATCTACTGTACAGCAGTAGCCTATATATTCTGTCAATTTCTTCACGTCAAACCGAACGTTTATTTTGAGGGGTTGCCGTGAAGACCTTTGAGTGTCTGTGCTCATGATATGACAGTTTTCTCAAATGAAACGGTAAATTCTCATGAAGTGACGGTTTATGCGTTTGTGTCCTCATATAGTGACACACGGCAGAGACCACAAAGACAGCGAGTGTCGCATGCGCGTGTGTGTGTGTGTGTGCATGCTCGCCCGCGCATCTCCGCCCGTCGTACACACAGTGAGGCAGAACATGCAGGAGTAATATTTAAATAGTATTTTGCAGTTTAATATTCACAGACACTAGTATATATTCGGCTGCAGTCTGAAGCCCTGCGCTTAGATTAACACGGAAGCGACTGAACGCAGCTGTGGGTACCGGATATACTCGGGAATCGGTACTACCGGTACTACAGAAATGCTGGTATCACATTTTTAAAATTTCAGGACTGACTTGGTACTGAAGTACCCGTACTTGTGACAGTTGCCGTTTTACTGGCTGGTTGGTCCAGTGTGAAATACTGCTAAACAGCGGACATACCGCTAACGCGTTTTAATTTCTTCTTCGCTGCTCTAAACAGTGGTTGCTTTTGGCAAAACAGCACAACTTCCTGTGTTTGCAATGCATTCTGAGTAGCGAAGAAGAACCGCGCAGTGAGCGGTTAGACAAAGCTTGCGGTCATAATAACTAGATCTTGTTTAAGAAAATGGTATAGGATCGGTACATGGGTTCAAGTACTTGCTGATACCGATGCCAGAATTTGTTGCTGTATCGGTGATATTTCCGATACTAGTATTGGAATCGGAACAACTCTTAAAAAAAGTAACATTTTTAAGCTAGTCTAGCATCACCCGTTAATGTCAAAATGATTGAGATGGCCAATCAAATCAATGAAGTTGGACTGTACTGTTAACAGAAGCTGAATTCCAGTGCAACAGTCCAGTTTTAATGAGTGTGGGGTAAAAGTGCATGATTTAAGATATGTAAGATTTATGGATTAAAATATCCAAAAACCACTAGAGCAGTGTTATAAATTTTGTTGACTTGTGTACTTGCATTATCCCAAATGTTTCCAATAATGTTTAAATTCAGAAAAATAAGCCTTTTTTTTTTCCGTGTTCATGCTTCGCCTATCAATGGCATCATACCCGTGTTACCCTCTATTTCCGTTTTATTTTGTAGAAACCATGGCAACACCAAAGCTGCTTTAATATCTGATGTGTTTTATGAGACAGGTGAGCAACTGTTTGGAGACATTTATGGACAGAAACTAATCATTGTTCTCCAGCTCAACACCGTTTGTTCTAATATGACAGAATATATTTCTCCCATCCTAAAATTTCTGTTTTACATTGTTTCTGTAGTTACCCTTGTTTGTGACCTTGATTATTAATTACCCGCACATGTGTCTTCTTCTGTGTGTATACATACCCCTTTGTTTCGGTCGCTGTCTTTACATGCGTAATGTAAAGATGCTGTGTGATTGTCTCCTTCCATTCCTGTTTGGATTATTTTATTGTTATTTTCTTCCCAGTTTGGATTATCTTTGTTTGTGTATTTGTTTAAAAAAATGCTGCAACTAGATCCTTGCCTCTCCTCTTCCCTGCATTACCGTAACACTTTCATGTGAAGAAATAGGAAAGGAAGTACAGATTATTACAAAATGATCAACAGGGATGTTTTTTCAAAGATGTAGGAGAATGTGCTGATAGGACAATATGTTCTACAGACTATATCTTATGGGTATATTTTAAAATGTTATTTGCAAATTAATTTGTGGTGAACATTACTGCCTGGTGTATGTTCTGTTTTATAGACTTTTAGATTGCATCACTTGGCATTCCTGTGTCCTTGGTTCCCACACTTTGTGTTGCCATGGTTACTGATTTAACTGCACACCTGTTTCTAGTCTGCTTGTTGTTTTGTGTATTTAATCCCTCAGTTTTCCTCAGTTCCTTATCGTGTGTTTTCTTTGCTTTTGTGAAGCTGTTGAGTTTTTCCCTGCTCCTGTGTGTTTTGCTTCATTTGGATTATTTAAACTTATTTTGCTGGTTTAATAAAGTTAAGCTGCAGAGGCTATTGGACAGGGGGCGCGCACACACACACACACACACGCGTTGTGTTTTCATGTTTTATGGGGACATTCCATAGGCGTAATGGTTTTTATACTGTATAAACTGTATTTTCTACTGCCCTACACTGCCCCTGCCCCTAAACCTACCCATCGCAGGAAACATTCAGAATTTTTACATTTTCAAAAAAAAACATCACTTAGTATGATTTGTAAGATGTTTTCCTCATGGTGACCAAAAAATGTCCAAGGATTTCGGATATTGCCATCTTTGTGGGGACATTTTGTCCCCATAATGTAAGGTTTACCAGGACACACACACACACACACACACACACACACACACACACACACACACACACACACACACACACACACACACATTACACACTACATAACACATATCACACTGAATTAAACACGAAATGCTGAAGTACAAAAAATTAAATAGTATTTTCTTGTAAAATGTACAGTACTGCTTTGTAATCTTAGTTTTAAGTCATTTTTTTCACAGTGTAAGACCAGTTTACAGTTTTAACCACTTAGAAATTAGATATATGGATGACAATTATATCATGCACATCCACCACCAGAAAAAAAATGGGACATAAAGGACAAACATATTTTGATGTAAAATATATACATTTCAGATCTGGATTTGATTTGAATTTCAGAACAACTTGGAACATTATATCATAACATTAAAAAGCGAAATGTGTTACAACCATCCCTAGTTTAACCTTACTGAGGCATGCTTTGCATTTTGAAATGCCTGTGCAAAAAGTGTAACTGCACATTTGAAGGTCAATAAAGAAGCTGTTTGATAGTCATGTAACAGCATGCAGGGCATTTTTAGCTGAACGATGCCTTTTAAAGAGTGATTTGAAATGGCTCATTTTTGTTCAGCAGAGTCCCAGTGTGCTCTCTGTCAATATACCTGTCTCCAGGGTTTTCCTTAGACCTCAGCTCCTTAACACTCCTTTTTAACCTGATGTGCACTCTTGCTTTTAGCGTTACATCATCAAATTTTAAAGCCAGTCATGTAATATTAACCCCCAAAAGATTCAAAAATATTCCCTAAACTATCTTTCTTCTTTCTTTGTCTTTTTTACATTGTCTTTAGACCTGGTAATTCACTTATCTTTTCTGTGTTTGTGGTTTGTTTTTTTCAGGACTACACATTGACTATGTATTTCCAGCAAGCCTGGCGAGACAAGCGCCTGTCCTATTCTGAGATTCCTCTTAACCTGACGCTGGATAACAGGGTAGCCGATCAGCTGTGGGTGCCGGATACATACTTCCTGAATGACAAGAAGTCTTTTGTACATGGTGTAACGGTGAAGAACAGAATGATCCGTCTCCATCCAGATGGCACTGTGCTTTATGGGCTCAGGTAACAATTCAAAAGCATCTATTCATCACCTAATAGCAATTTATCTTTCATTCACTTTTTAAAACCCATGACGGAATATACACAGCAGATCCTTTTGATTTCCAAGTAAATCAATGCATCTACAACACTATAATTCGTAATGGTAATGTGCTCTAGATGTGCGCAACACCAAACTAATTGAAATAGACAAGACTTACACACTTACAACATCATGTGTATAATCAAAAGAACAAATTAATTAAGATGAGGATCATATCTGACACTGCTACTGCAGTGACTGTTTGAATCTCTTTATTGATTTAGTTCTCTCTTTAGGAAGATTAGGAGGCCAGCCGTACATGGAAGTTGGCAAAAATGTTGATTTTAAAGGTGAACACGATGTGAAAGTTAGCTATACATACAATATTGCGGTCATAATAAATAAATTATGAGAAGGGATGTGAAAAAATACAATATTCTATCCTGATGGGTTTCGATTTCTCACAGAATCCTTACGATTACCAGTTCATTTTTGAGGGAACTTAATACTGTGGCGTGACGTGTATAGCGCTTCTGCTTGAGCACATGTGGAAACATGCCAATTTCATTTCAGGCGAGGTCAAGTGACGTAACATAAGCATGTCATCATCTTAACCCTAAAACAGGCAAGAGTGGAAAATGATCAGCAAAAAATCATTCCATTTGTTCTTTTTATATCATCTGGACTTAAGTGAAACGTATCCAAATACATTCTTGAAATATTTTATATAGTTGTTGATCTATTAGGGTATAAAAAGCCAAAGCCATCAGTATTTCTGATTTATTTGATGCAAGAAATATGTAATATGTTAAATATGCTGCATGTGTAACGAAAAAAAAAAAAAAGAAACAAAAAGAAGAAATTCTGCAAATATGCTGCATTGTGTGTAAATCTGTTGGCCCACTATGGGGGGTGCAGCAGAGGTTCTACTGCCACCAAGTAGCATTTATCACATTGGATTACTGATACAATTTCTCTTGCCTATGATGCATATGGTTTGCACCAGCAGGCTGGTCCTCTCCACACACATTCATAAAGGTTTACCGTTTGGATATGGACTCAACCCCAGGTTCTGAAGTCCTTCTGGGTTAATCTGCTCAGTTTACCACAGGGTCTGTGGGTGTGCATACTTCACAACCTTGGTCTGGCATTTTTCAGTTTGGTGACGTGGGTATTACTGTTCCCATAGCATCAACATCCTTGAAAGGATGTATCCCTGAGAAGGGAACAAGGTGCGTTGCTTTGCCATACTTCATGCCTGCTCTTCCTTCAGTATTTTACAAAAACAGTATAATTATCCAATATACAAAAGCAGAACAATAATATAAATATTGTAAATATAAAGATGATACAAATAATCCAAACAATCACCACATATCAGTAAAAGAAAAAGACCAAAAATCATTCTTACCATTAGGGAATAAAGACTTAAATTCAGTAATCCAAATAGGCTTCCTTTGTAATAATTTCATGTCTCCGTCTTCAAGGTGAAATCCTCTCAATGCAAAAGGAACTTCATGTCTAACAAAAAATGTTTGGCAAGCTTAAAATGATGATAAACTGGAGAAGTATCGCCCTGTCTTCTAATGACACTTGCGTGTTCAATAACTGTGCTTAATGCATGTTTGGTTTTGGCAACGTATAGCAACGGACATGGACAGATAATAATATTAATCACATGTGCTCTTGCAAGTGATCAATTGTCTGATCTTATATGTTTTAGATGCACAAGGGTGTAAATGATTTGCATTTAACATATTTTGCACAATTTTAACATGGCATCAACAAGGTTAGTCGGAGAAGAGATGTACAAGATGTACGCATTAACAAATGTATCCCTCAAGTTAGAGCTCCTAGAGAAAACACAAAGGTCCATCATACACCCTGTGCAATGTGACACCAGATGTGAAGTGTTTTTTGCTAGTTTCAGCCCGTCACAGTTATCATTTTCACGTCCAGCGCCACGTTGTTTAAATAGCAAATTCACTCACACTTGTCTGTTCACTCATGGGCGTGTTGCTATTTTGAGGAACTGAAAATGACTGCACCATTTACCAACAAAAACCTGCTCTAAAGTCAATAGCGCAGTATATTTTGTGCTATTTAAAGGGCATACACTCTGCTTATTACACACACAAGGATGCACAGCAGCACACACACACATTTTTTAATATTAAAAATAAAAGGATTCCTCTCTGGAGAAGCGTTCCGTCTTTCCACTCGTTAATTCTGCCATGTAAATAGTGAATCCGCCATGGAGTGAGCGCAACTGGCTTTTAAAGGGAATGGGAGATGAGACTCTGATTGGTGTAATCTACATTACGCCCAAAACACACCCATGACCCATTAAGAGACAAGGTACAACCCTTTTGTACCATGTGCCCGGCGTGCCGACCATTTTTTCGGTTGTTAAACTAGCAAAAGTGGATTCAGACACACTTCTGACCATGCACTCAGATTGCTAAAATGGGGCCCAAAGTGATTTCTGTCCTTATTTTCGTGTTTTCGCTACGGTAGGGGCACTATTATGCATTTTCTGAAAGACTACTGAATCATCGAATAACACATAACACAGGGAAAAGGAACAGAAACAAGTGATAAAATAAAAAGCAATTTTTTCAGCTTTATGTTAAAATTTGTAAAATTTATATGAAACTTACCCACATTCAAGTGTTGGAAAAAAAATGCATGAAGCTCTCTCTCTCTCTCTCTCTCTCTCTCTCTCTCTCTCTCTCTCTCTCTCTCTCTCTATATATATATATATATATATATATATATATATATATATATATATATATATATATATATATATATATCTATATATATATATCTCAAAATATTAAGAAAATTATAAAAATGCTGGTGGTAGCTGGCAAAAAAATGCTGGCGGGGAAAGAGTTAATGTAAATGTACAGAGTGCTCAATGGACTCTGTAGATTTATACCTTAAATGCATGAATGTTTTGCCAATCATTTTTACATATTTGGGTCTTTAGCGAAGAGGATCTACACTATTTTGCCAAAAGTATTGGGACACCCCTCCAAATCACTGAATTCAGGTGTTCCAATCACTTCCATGGCCACAGGTGTATAAAATCAAGAACCAGGCATGCACGCTTCTACCAACATTTGTGAAAGAATGGGTCGCTCTCAGGAGCGCCGTGAATTGACCTCCAAACTTCATGTGGCCTTCAGATTAGTTTAAGAACAGTGCATAGAGAGCTTCATGGAATGGGTTTCTATGGCCGAGCAGCTCATCCAAGCCTTACATCACCAAGTGCAAATCACGTCGCCACTGGACTGTCGAAACATGTTCTCTAGAGTGACGAATCACGTTTCTCTGTCTGGCAATCCGATGGATGAGTCTGGGTTTGGTGGTTGCCAGGGGAACGGTACTTGCCTGACTGCATTGTGCCAAGTGTAAAGTTTGGTGGAGGGGGGATTATGGTGTGGGGTTGTTTTTCAGGGGTTGGGCTTGGCCCCTTAGTTCCAGTGAAAGGAACTCTTAATGCTTCAGCATACCAAGACATTTTGGACAATTTCATGCTACTAACTTTGTGGGAACAGTTTGGGGATGGCCCCATCCTGTTCCAACATGACTGCGCTCCAGTGCACAAAGCGTCGGTCCATAAAGACATGGATGAGTGAGTTTGGTGTGGAGGAACTTGACTGGCCTGCACAGAGTCCTGACCTCAACCCGATAGAACACCTTTGGGATGAATTAGAGCGGAGACTGCGAGCCAGGCCTTCTCGTCCAACATCAGTGCCTGACCTCACAAATGCGCTTCTAGAAGAATGGTCAGAAATCCCCATAAACGCACTCCTAAACCTTGTGGAAAGCCTTCCCAGAAGAGTTGAAGCTGTTATAGCTGACATTTAAAGCCAAAACTTTTGGCAATATAGTATATATCTAACACAGATTGATAGTATTCAAATCTCCTGATGTGTTAATAACAGTTACAAAAAATAAAATGCAGCATATTTTATTACCTTCTGGAACTTGGAAGGGTTCAATTTGTGCAGATTATTTTGTCCATAATCACTCTCATCATCAGAGCTCATTTTCCCAGTACATTAGCTTTTACTGTGGCCACATAAGAAAAGATAATGTTAATATGTGGCTTACATTAGTTCAAATGATGTCCCGGGTCGATCAAGAATCTAGTTATGCTTTTAAGAGTTAAAGACTTAGGAAAATCTCTTGTTTTTATTATTTGTGATCAGGTTGTTTATCTCTTGTTCATCTAAAGTACACACTTTTGCAAGTGCAATGTCAAGCTACTCATCGTGACATGAAATCTGCATATAAGATCTGAGCTTTAACCTCAAACCTCAAATTAAGTTTTTCTTTGCAGATACACTCATATTTTTAAGATAGCAAGTGAGTTTTCAAATAAGCCTGCACCGAAAAGTGTGCTTTTTTTTGTCCTATTACTCTTTCACTGTTTTAGATACATCTTAGATATATTTTGCTATCTGTTATTTATATATAAAACATGCACTCTGATGTGTGGCTTTGAATCCAGCTTGAATCTTGTCCAAATTGATGGAATTTTAGGAGAAACATCTGAGAGAAAATATTTAAATGAACCATAACTGAACTCTATTATAGCTGTGTCTCATTTCAAAGGCTGCGTCCTCCTGAGGTCACATTTGTCGCCCACATACATCATCAGGAATGTCTTATTTCAGAAAAGTAACATTATAAAATTGAACATTATTCCTGGTGATGCATACATTGTAATTTCCTTATGACTTTGGAATGTAATGGTTACTTTACTGAAATGTGACAGACGTATGCGGCTGACAAATGTGACCTCTGGAGGATGCAGCTCTCGAAATGAGACGTGGCTTATGATTGTCATGGAGGGTTGGGCGAAGAGGAGAAGCAATGCAACCTTTTCACTTTATTAAACCAAATGAATGAAGGCAATAATAGGCTAGAAGCCAGAGAGTGATCACAGGTGAAAATAAACGCACCAGTTTTACATCCACATATAAAGACAACAATGACAACTCAAGATAGAAACACCAGGCAATATATACACAAAGGGGTGTACACAAGGAATTAAACTATTGGTGAACAGAATCCGTAGCCAAGGTAACAAACAAGATCAGACCGGAAAGGCATTTATTTTCAATAAAAATTAAAACAAATATTTGAAAAGTGGAAATAAAGTGTCTAACACGTTTAATTATAAAGTGTTTATCGGTTTGGGTTAGAGATGGGGTTTTATTGACCAAATAAGGTGGCATCCATTTAATAATTTTAAATATAATCATTTACACTCTATGTAATTATTGCATACAGCTTAATGTACAATAAAACTAAGTTGCAATCTAACTACTAACTACTATTTACACTTATTGCAAAGGAAATGCTACTATTTTCACTTAGTATGAATAGAATCAAAATGTAAATAGCCACTGCCAAACCTTAGTCCATGCATATGGAGGTATGAAAGAAATACAAATTTGACCCAACCGACCACATATTTACCTTTGATATGAAAATGTAACTGTTAAAGAGAAACTAATAAGGCTTTATTGAAATGCTACCTCTTCAGCTGCTTGTGGAAAGAGTAATTTTATAGCCCTTCTTTCTCATCTCTCAGTTGGACTTCAGGATCTTTTAGCACATGCTTTATTGGCTGTGTGGTAGTAGTTGGCATCACATAACCTCTCATCTACTTTCTCTGGAACAAAGAGCAATTAGCCAATTATTTTAAATCTGCCATTTGGTTGTTAAAAATCTGGCATATTATCGTCAGGGCCATTTAGCGCTTCGGTCATTAGAGTGTTGGTGTCAAGTGCAATCTCTGTCACTAAACTAGTTCGATCAAAGGAGTTCAGCTCATTCTCTCTGAGCTGTTTTGTTGTTCTCAGATTGTCATGTCTGAAGAATATCCTATCAAGTTGTGTGTAACCCTACAGCATCCGCTGTCATTCACTCTACGACCTCGTTAAATTGTGATGTGATTTCCTCTAAACTGTTCAGTAATTGAATTCCCCTTTTGGGTTGGGGAATAGCAGAATATACTGTATGTAACATGTTTAAAATACAACACGAGTGCTGGCAGGATTCCTATCCATGTATTCAGTATCTATTTGTTTGCATTTAGCTTCATAATTAAAACTGTCACACTGACAAATATTTACCGTTATCAAGTATAGAAGGTCTAAGTTCTCAGTTTGTCTGAAAATATATATATATATATTTTTTTTTTTCTAAATCCATCACATCAACTCTTTGAATGAATCCAAACAAACACAAGACAAAGGTTTGTCTTTATTTAGTCTCTGGTATTTTTTTAATGAATAAAGGACATGTTTTCTTCCACATTTTCCACTAGAATCCACATATAATAAATAAATGTATAATACATAGGTATTTCCTGCTGAAATACCTATTCAGCAGGAATAGTTTAACATGTAAATATGCTAAGATAACATGCTAGGTCATACTGTCACACCCACACCAGACTTGCCCTCTCAGGGTATGTTTTTCAACCGAAAACAGAGTTTTGGCCATTCATTTACAATAACAGCATATTGGGGGACTGAAAAAAAAAAAAGGGTTTCAAAGTGCAAGGTTTTGAAAACGATACCTTTATCGTCTCCATGTAAACGACAAAAACGCAAATCTGTGAAAACGGTGACATCATGCGCATGTGTGTTACGTGTTCATGCATATGCATTATGTGTTTGCGGGGCGTTTCTTGACAAAGCGACATCAACTATTGGCCTGGCATGCATAATACAGACTTTTTAGTCATTTCCTCAGATTTGCGTGAAGAAGGGATCATTTTGACAACGTTGTCATCTGTTTTGTTGTCGTGCAAACATACCCTCAAACTCATTTCTAATTCAGTGCACCTGTTACTCATTTTACCCACAATCAAGGACAGCATTTATACTCCACTCAAACTCTAATGGTACATTTACACAACAACGATGTACTAAAAACAGAAAAATGTTCCCTCTACATTTTTGCATACACCACATGCATACACGGATCTGCAAAAACGACTAAAGCGCTGTATTCTGCTGCCAAGCCAGTAGTGGGCGATGTCATTTTATAAAGAAACACTACTGAACATGTAATGCATGTGCTATCACAGTTTCCACAAATTTGCATTTGTGTAGTTTACACAGAGATGATAACAGTATTGTTTAAAAAAAAAAAAAAAAAAAAAAAAAAAACTTGCACTTTGAAACCCATTTTCAAAAGTTTAAAAGCAGTTACAGGGCCCCAAACTGCTGTTGTCGTGTAAATGAACGACCAAAATGCATAAAGTTTTCAGTTTTATTTGTGTCGTCAAACTCTATTCCTGGATTGCCAGTGTCCTTGCAGAGTTAACTTCAAACGTAATTAAAACACTTGAGCTAGATAATCAAGGTTTTGAAGATTACTAGAAACTTCCAGGCAGGTGTTTTTGAGCTGATTGGAGCTACACTCTTCAGGACAGTGGCCCTCCAGGAGCGGAGTTTGACACCCTACTATATATTAGGCAAAAAACAGTATGTGACAGAATAAGTATGTCTGAATTCACAGTACTTCTAAAAGAGTAGGCAAAGAGCACCTGTCAAGACTGTGCTTGTATATAAACTCCCTGCCTAAAACTATATGTTTAGGCCCTCAATGTCAGACTTAAAATCACCTTTTTGAACACTGTCCTCATTATTATCATGCAGAATCCACAGGTTTATTAGTAAGGTTATTAGTAAGAGCAGGATTCAAACTGGGGTGTCCGGCGTGGGAGACAGGCACGCTAACAAGGACGTTAAAGACCGCAGCCTCTAGCATCAGTCGCTACACGTCTCTTGAGGTCAGGGGATTGAGGTTTACACACACAGCTCTTACCGGCCTACGTTACACTCAACCCCGTAAACCTCACTCCCATCCGGGTCATGGCATCAAATGCAACCGATCCTACTCAACCCTCCCCAAGCGGGATTCAAACCTTGGTCTCTGGTGTGGGAGGCAGGCATGCTAACAAGGACGCTAAAGACCCTTGAGGCCAGGAGAATGAGGTTCACATGCAAAGCTCTTACTGATCTACGTCTGTTACACTGAGTAATACATTACAGATCACATTTTACTGCATGTATTACGCAATCTGTAGTGGAACACATTTTAAGTAACCCTCCCAACCCTTCTTCAATATAGATGTAAGTTGTCATGTTGAGGTTGAGGTGAGTAGAGTTGGATCTTGATGCAGCATTTATATTTATATTTACTTTATTTATATTTACAAAAACAAAGAAGATAATCTGGAACAAGGAACAAGAGCAGAAAAACGCACATGGGCCCCTTTTTCACTGACAACATCCACCTGCACGGTGTCATCGATTCACCTATAAAAACAAATTCAACCTTTTTAAATTTAAGTTAAACTGTTACTTTGAAGATGAATGTTCTGCTGGTTGAGAGAAAGAACCACACCTGTCCCTAACTCTACCCTTAAACTTACCCACACCATCACACCTGTGCCTAACTTTACCCTTAAATTTACCCACACCACCACACCTGTCCCTAACTTTACCCTTAAACTTACCCACACCACCACACTTGTCCCTAACTTTACCCTTAAACTTACCCGTACCACCACACCTGTCCCTAACTTTACCCTTAAACTTACCCACGCCACCACACCTGTCCCTAACCCTACCCTTAAAGTTACCCATACCACCACACCTGTCCCTAACTTTACCCTTAAACTTACCCACACCACCACACCTGTCCCTAACTTTACCCTTAAACTTACCCACACCACCACACCTGTCCCTAACTTTACCCTTAAACTTACCCATTTAAAGTTACCCATACCACCACACCTGTCCCTAACTTTACCCTTAAAGTTACCCATACCACCACACCTGTCCCTAACTTTACCCTTAAACTTACCCATACCACCACACCTGTCCCTAACTTTACCCTTAAAGTTACCCATACCACCACACCTGTCCCTAACTTTACCCTTAAACTTACCCATACCACCACACCTGTCCCTAACTTTACCCTTAAACTTACCCACACCACCACACCTGTCCCTAACTTTACCCTTAAACTTATCCACACCACCACACCTGTCCCTAACTTTACCCTTAAACTTACCCACACCACCACACCTGTCCCTAACTTTACCTTTAAACTTACCCACACCACCACACCTGTCCCTAACTTTACCCTTAAACTTACCCACACCACCACACCTGTCCCTAACTTTACCTTTAAACTTACCCACACCACCACACCTGTCCCTAACTTTACCCTTAAACTTATCCACACCACCACACCTGTCCCTAACTTTACCCTTAAACTTACCCACACCACCACACCTGTCCCTAACTTTACCCTTAAACTTATCCACACCACCACACCTGTCCCTGACTTTACCCTTAAACTTACCCACACCACCACACCTGTCCCTAACTTTACCCTTAAACTTACCCACACCACCACACCTGTAACTTTACCCTTAAACTTACCCACACCACCACACCTGTCCCTAACTTTACCCTTAAACTTACCCACACCACCACACCTGTCCCTGACTTTACCCTTAAACTTACCCACACCACCACACCTGTCCCTAACTTTACCCTTAAACTTACCCACACCACCACACCTGTCCCTGACTTTACCCTTAAACTTACCCACACCACCACACCTGTCCCTAACTTTACCCGTATCCCACCTCAATATCAGTAAAAGTGATTTGCAATACAATATGAACACTAAGTACATTGTACTTTTTTTTTTTTTTTTTTTATGTAAGTACATAGTAGTTAAGGCCACATAATATAAAGTGGGACCAATTAGATTAATAAGAAATTTGAATTGGGTACATTCTGTGCAATTTCATATTCTGCAGAAAAGTCAGGATTCAAAACTCATTACAATTACCTTATTTTGTAATTAAATTATGTAATCTAGTTACATGTAACTAGTTACTCCCCAGCACTGTCCGTTACCATGACAGCAAATGAGAACGTGAACACAGGGAACTGAAATGAACAAATGCAGAAGGGAACTAATGGACCCAAATGAAACAGAAATAGACTCTGACCCTGACATAAGTGTTCATTTGTGATAAACACTAGGCAAAGCCTTAATTTTATTTAGATAATCACATGGAATTCTCAGATTGTTTTCAGATGAGCGCTAGTGAAAATAAACAGACCTGTGCAGCCAAATTACATTTACACCAAGAGGACATGGACCCAAAGTTATGGCAGCAAAGTGAGTATTCATACTGTCTCTAAAATAAACCATACTGTATGTCCACGGAGATTACAATCAGAAATGAAGAGCTGTAGGGAAAAAAAGATTTTAAACTGCTGTCTGTGTGCATAAGAGATTACCTGTAACGTGTATGTTGGCTCAATCCACAAGGGCGTTTTTAAATAGATTAAGATAAGATAACATTGTGACTAATAGCAGTCCTCAAACCCTCACTCATCTCTAATGTATTCCCCCATTGAATTGACACTTTATCCCGCAGTTTGTAATGCTGTACCTCAAAAGCATTTAGCATGTGCTAGACAGAGAATGTAAATTGTCCCTCAGTAACATTTCACTGCACCTCAAGGTGATAGATACTTGTGGAGGCCAATCTCATTTGTCTTACTCACAGGCTCTCTGCATAACAACAGAACAAAGACCATAAAAGTTCAGATGTGCAGCGTGTGAAGTTATGGCACGCAGATTTCCTAAAAGCGCTGTGCTAAAAAGGTCATATAAATATGCAAGTAGAAGCTGCATTTGTTAAGCTGTACATATTAGGACATTCTCATCATCAGTTCTCAGCCATCATCTGTGTACGGCATTGGATGTACTGTACTGTTTCATCAAGTCATCCTAGGTGTATATGACATTCTTCTTTCAGACAAATTCAATTGGAGTAATATTATACAATTTCCTGGCTCTTGCAAGCTTTGTAATGGCAGTGAATAGATGTTTCTGTTTCTCTCGCGAGAACTAGCATATTCTCACTGGAGCAACCTATGTCATACGTTTTGGGTGAACTTGAATACAACGTATGTTTGCATAACAATAGAATTCAACATAAACCTACACTATCAATGAAGTGGGGTCTGTGTTTTTTATCAGTTTTATTTTTATAAAAATTACACAATATAACATTGCGACTACATGAAAAGAGATTTTACTGATATAAAAAAGAGATTTGTGAGCATGTGATCGCCGTCATGTGGTGAATCCGGCCAATAGAGGGTATGCATGGATGCCACTTTCCTGCCGGAACACGCCCCTCTCAGCCTGAGTGAGTGGCAGAAGAGCTGCTGCGTGACTGGATTTAATAGGGGAAACTGTTGTTATCAGTTTAAACTAAAGGTTGAACTCAATATAGTGTTCCTTACAACTTACTAAAGATCCGGTGATCCATGGATATTGACATGAACGTTTCCTGACATTTATATGTGCCTGATTTCGACGCCAGTGAAATACATAAATCAAATTTGCCTGTGAACGCTTTAAATAAATACAATATTGGCTAGGGAGTTTGGAGGCATATAAGGACGAGCGACACCAGTGAAGGACGAGAGGGGACCAGGCCTGGATTTTATGTTGTGTTTTGTTTATGTTTTAATATGTGTGTGCGTGGCAGTCGTCCGTGAGGGGCTGCCCGCGTTACTTTCGTTTCGTTTTAAAAAAAAAATTATTTATTAAAGTCTTTTAAATGTTCGCCGGTTCCCACCTCTTTCCTTCCCATATCTGCGAATGTTACATTGGTGCCGAAACCCGGGAGGAAGAGGGGACACGCTGTCGAAGAGCCCCTGCTGCTGAGGGGGATCGCGGTGCTGAGGAGTTTGGGCAGCGTGGATGGATGAAGACCAGGAGTGGCTGCCCGAGGCGATGGTGCTGGAGCGAGTGAAGACCGGTGGGACAGAGAGATCGCTGCCGTGCCCCTGGGTCGGTGGCTGCCATCCGAGAGGGAGCGGAGGAGTCGCCGACGCTTGCTGTGAGCCGGAGCCTGCTGCCATCCGCCGTTTACGGGAGGAACAGGGAGCGTGGGACTCGTTGCCGGCTGCTCTCAACCGGAGGAGCCGCCAGGGGGCGGAGGAGGATTGAGCCGTCCACTGAGCATCCAGTACCATCGCATGGCACCACGAGGAAGAGCCTCTCGGCTCTCTTTTTTTCCTCTCTCCACTCTCTCGTCATGTCACTCTCGGTGTCTCCATCTCCCGTTTCTCTCGTCTCGTCTGTCCATACCCCAGACGCGGGAGACACGGAGATTGGGCCCCTGGAGGGGGAGTAGACGCCATCTCGGGTGTACTCCCCCATGCTGATGGCGATGGCGATGGGGGTATGTGGCGAGGTAGACGAGCGAGAGACGTGGGAGGAGCAAGTCCTCGAGTCCTCTCATGAGGGAGTTCGGAGACATATAAGGACGAGCGACACCAGTGAAGGACAAGAGAGGACCAGGCCTGGATTTTATGTTGTGTTTTGTTTGTTTTATTATGTGTGTGCGTAGCAGTCGTCCATGAGGGGCTGCCCACGTTACTTTCATTTTGTTTATTTATTTATTAAAGTCTTTTAAATGTTCACCGGTTCCTGCCATACGAACAAACTACGTTACATATATATATATATAAAGAATATATTTTTAAATGTATAAAAATATAATATGAATGTAGTATAACAACTTATAACCACAACTAAGGTAAAGCCACAAGTGTGGCTCAATTCATGCTCTAATGTTATCAGTAAATCAACGTTTTACACCTCAGACTTAATCTTCATTATTCTTTTTTCATTATTCTTTTGTTTGTATTCAGCCATTATAGCCTTTATTCTGGCATGATGGCTTTCACATTAATCCTCTGAACCCGAAGAACGCGCCCGCGCCAGCGATCATTTGTGTTTCGTGTTTATTCTAAAACCTTCCACTAATGCTCACGAATCAGTTTTTTTTTACAATGATAAAACCTTTTCATGTAGTCGCGATGTTATATTGTCATGTTTATCAAATAAAACTGATAAAAAAACGTAGACTCCACTTCATTGATAGTGTAGGCTTATATGTTGAACTTTATTCTTGTACAAACAGAGGCTCGGCTGTATTAAGCAGTACATTAAAGTACTGAATAAAAATGTTTCCGAAACATGATAAAGTTTGATAACTCTGATAAAGTATGCAAACTCAACAGAAAGTGTCCGACTTCATGTCTCCATTTGCAGCTCCTCCCCACCTGCAACGGCTACTCACACCGATCGGTTGCATCAGCCTCAGCCGATGTTGAACACACCTTTCGTTTGTATTCGTCAGTCACCTATGTCACGTTTCCCTTGTTGTAGTTTCCCGCCATTAATCTGTTGTCATGGACACTCATTAATCATCACAGCTGTTTGTCATTGTCTCATCATCCCTGTGTATTTAAGTTCCTCTTTGTGCTCACTTCAGTGTCTGGTATTGTGTGCTACATGCTGTGTCATTGCTATTCTTTGGATTACCTGAGTCTGCTTTGCTTTATTTAATTAAGAGTACTTATATTTGATCTTTTTTGCCTTTCATCTTCATCCTTGGTCCAACAATGCTACACTGTCAAGGCTCCATTGTGAGTTTTAGACTAGGAAATGCATTAAATACATTATATATATATATATATATATATATATATATATATATATATATATATATATATATATATATATATATATATATATATATATATATATATATACACTCACCTAAAAGGATTATTAGGAACACCTGTTCAATTTCTCATTAATGCAATTATCTAATCAACCAATCACATGGCAGTTGCTTCAATGCATTTAGGGGTGTGGTCCTGGTCAAGACAATCTCCTGAACTCCAAACTGAATGTCAGAATGGGAAAGAAAGGTGATTTAAGCAATTTTGAGCGTGGCATGGTTTTTGGTGCCAGATGGGCCGGTCTGAGTATTTCACAATCTGCTCAGTTACTGGGATTTTCACGCACAACCATTTCTAGGGTTTACAAAGAATGGTGTGAAAAGGGAAAAACATCCAGTATGCAGCAGTCCTGTGGGCGAAAATGCCTTGTTGATGCTAGAGGCCAGAGGAGAATGGGCCGACTGATTCAAGCTGATAGAAGAGCAACTTTGACTGAAATAACCACTCGTTACAACCGAGGTATGCAGCAAAGCATTTGTGAAGCCACAACATGCACAACCTTGAGGCGGATGGGCTACAACAGCAGAAGACCCCACCAAGTACCACTCATCTCCACTACAAATAGGAAAAAAAGGCTACAATTTGCACGAGCCCACCAAAATTGGACAGTTGAAGACTGGAAAAATGTTGCCTGGTCTGATGAGTCTCGATTTCTGTTGAGACATTCAGATGGTAGAGTCAGAATTTGGCGTAAACAGAATGAGAACATGGATCCATCATGTCTTGTTACCACTGTGCAGGCTGGTAGTGGTGGTGTAATGGTGTGGGGGATGTTTTCTTGGCACACTTTAGGCCCCTTAGTGCCAATTGGGCATCGTTTAAATGCCACAGCCTACCTGAGCATTGTTTCTGACCATGTCCATCCCTTTATGACCACCATGTACCCATTCTCTGATGGCTACTTCCAGCAGGATAATGCACCATGTCACAAAGCTCAAATCATTTCAAATTGGTTTCTTGAACATGACAATGAGTTCACTGTACTAAAATGGCCCCCACAGTCACCAGATCTCAACCCAATAGAGCATCTTTGGGATGTGGTGGAACTGGAGCTTCGTGCCCTGGATGTGCATCCCACAAATCTCCATCAACTGCAAGATGCTATCCTATCAATATGGGCCAACATTTCTAAAGAATGCTTTCAGCACCTTGTTGAATCAATGCCACGTAGAATTAAGGCAGTTCTGAAGGCTAAAGGGGGTCAAACACAGTATTAGTATGGTGTTCCTAATAATCCTTTAGGTGAGTGTGTGTGTGTGTGTGTATAATGTATATGTATGTATGTGTATATATATGTGTGTGTGTGTGTACATGCATGCATGCATACATACATGCATACATACATACACACCATTGTACGTCCAAATGTGTTTTCTAAAGCTTTTGGTCATTTTTAATGCACATTTTGTAAAATCAATAACTCAAAGACCAAAAAAATCATAAATTATCTTTTAAAGTCCTTTTAGGGGACAGATTATTTCTGTGTAGCTGGCACTATTGTTCATTACTGGCAGGCGGTATAATAGCCTTTTTGCCTGTGAAGACAGAGAGGAAAAGCTGTACCTTTTCCAGAAAGTATTGATGATAGCAGAGAGGAAGATTATACGTCATAGATTGTTGTTGAAGTCAGGCATCATCCTATGCCAGTTTGGAAAATGTGATCCAGACTACAACCAGAGGTCAGGAAAGATGCCACTGCCTGTTGGCCTCACTAAAATGCTCCAAAAATGATGACTAAACAGGTCAAAATGGAGTTACATGTGGAAAGTGTGGACTACACTGAAAAAGAAGAGTCTTGTTGAGTTTCACTTGTGCTGCAATTATTGATTTGGAATTCCAAGAAAGAAACAATGTTGGTCCCTCTCATTTTGTTTTTAATTATGAGGTTCAAATACTTCATTTTGGTGACTTTTTATGCACTAATTTGTGCTGGATTATCTTGTCTGCTGATTTCTTAAATGCATGATTTTTGATGCACAGAAAATAGCCTGTGTATTACAATGTTGTCAAATGGTTAACCAAGATCATATACCACCTTTTTCAGTCCTAACACACACTGTGTGGAGTGTATATTATTTGGCATGGATAACCAAAACTTCCCCACAAAGTTCAAATCACAAATTCACGTGGCAGAACTATTAAGCTGACATGTTTTTGTTTCATGTTGTGAAACTTGAAGTATTGAAGAAGGCCAAAAAAATGGATGAGAAATAGTTTTAAAACCAAGTCAGTGGGCAGTAGGTTACTTGTCAATTCCTGCTGTCCCCTCATCTCCATCACTCTTTCTTTTTCTCTCATTCTCCTTATCTTGCCCTGTCTCTTATATATAAAATAAATCATTCACAATATGTACACATTCATTATTAATCTTATGCCTTATATGAAGAAAGTTTTGTTAATGTTTCTTGTCCTCTCACATTGACAGTTGCTAATTATTACATGAATCACATAAATGATATAGGCCAATTTTCAATTCAAAATGGTGAAATTAGAAAGTTTAAAAAAGTAAAAAAGTTTATTAGTTTGCCTGATTATTTTTGTTGGTAGGTTAACATTTCAATCCTAAAACAGCTGCCAAATATGAAATGTTTAGTTTAGCTACTTACATCTTATCTCGCACTTTATGACCGTTTACTGAAGCGTCGCGCTGGAATTTGCGCTGCAGCCTCTTCAGTGAACATAAAGCCCGCCTACTTTGTTTTGATTGGTCATCTTAAATATGTTGACGTTGACAAGTGAGCGGTGACAGACCGTAGATGGCTTAGATGAGAAAATATTGGTGCTGTCAATATCTTTGCTGCATTAGTGTTAATACTATATTAGGCAATTATTTCACAACATTTATCATATAGCCTACACATCGGAAAAATACAGAGGTCCGGATTCAAAAGAACACCTGTATATTACAAAAAAAAAAAAATCCTGGACCTTTGGTAGTGAGGAACGAAATTGAATGAATAGTACCCCAAAGTTCTTAGTTTTGAAGCTATACGTCACACAGCATGGCACTAGGTGATTTGTGCAGAACCATAGATGTTTTTTTTCGCATGTCGCAAACCCCAAAATTTTTTGTCTTCTGTTAAAATGACTTTTACTGATCGACTGAACGCAGCGGACAATGTGAGGTAATGGAGGTCATTAGGTTTTCAGGACTTCAAAGAACAGCCTCTGGTTCACAAAAAAAGTGCTGTACCACGCAGAGATAAGGTGCAGTTTGCCTTGCTGTGTCAGTGCTTCTATGCTTTAAATTAGTCTGTTTCTATAAGTCACAAAATACGACGGAGACCGAATCGATGCAGGACTTATAGTCCTAATATTCTGGAATAGCAACAGTATATGCATTAATAATGTATGTTCTCGCTTCCATAATACAAAAGAATAATGATATGACATTGCAGTAATTATTACAGTGAAAACTAGAGTAAAGTTTCATTCTGATAATAGTTATTTTTATTTGGGACTTTGTTTTATTTTCTACATGAAACACAAGCAGTTCTGTTCTCCAATAAAATGATCTAAACATCCTTACAACAAGACAAAATTAAGTAACACTTTATGATACTTTTATTTTAAGGTGTCATTGTGACCGTGTAATTCTATATTTAAGTACTGAGTAATATTAATTAATTACATGTACTTTATAGGTACTTACTATATAGGGTTAGGGTTTGGGTGAGGGTTAGTTGCATGTAGTTATGCATAATGTACTGTTATTACTATGACAAGTACATGTAACATGTAACAAAGATGCATTAAAATAAAGTGGGTAACACCATTTTACAGTGTAACATTTATTTTACTTTACACTTTATTTTTACTTTGTTACATATATGTTGCATGTATTTACTACAGTAATAACAGTAATCAAGCTTTATAAGTAGCCTTATTAAACCAAACATTTAGTAAGTACATGTTGTTAATTAATATTACCCATCACTTATTAGTGTAATTACACTGCAACAAGGACACATTTGAATGAAGTGTGGCCATTGCATACGGTAATAAGACTTGTTTTTAGACAACATGGGCCAGATTTAATGCACTGGGCAAATAAGAAATACTTTAATGTTTTGTTCTACAACATACACTGTACACACACTTTCTAGTTATTAAAAATGTATGTTTTCACAAATGAACATAACTGCTTAAAAATTTGCGTTTTCGATATGTGTGTGTGAAATTTATGTTTAGGAATTTACATAGGAATAATAGGAAAATCTCGAAGGAACCAGTGGCAAATTAGTCTTAAGCCCTATTCGGACGGTAATTGTTTCTCGTGGGGTCATAAGGTATTTTCATCATTGACAGGTGCTAGTCAGTGATTTATTGCCATCCGAATTCAGAATGGCAGTGTTTCTCCCACCACCCGCGTAAAAATTCCCGGCCGAATTGCCTACTGTTTTTAGACAAACACCAAGATTGTGTGGTAAATTAATTGCTGTCTGAATCCACATATCTGAGTTTAAGAATATATCACTTCAAAATTCACTGTTTATATCCTTTTTGACCACTGCAGAGCACCGTACGGTTGCGCTTCGCTGTAATTTGGATGCATTTTAAAGATCTAGACTTTTATTACTGAAATGCTGGCAAGAATTTATAAGAGCAATATATTTCATCACCGCTCAAAAAAAAACAAGCACATAAACATTTGAAATGGGCCGTTATTATGGCAGCGATTATATATGTTAAAATAACCGCAGCATTATGTTTACCTTGTGTAAATAAGAGGCTGTAGTCACTTATTTGTATTGACCTCATGAGCAGTGCGTTCCCAGGTGCGCAGGATCACAAAACTCGCTGCTCCACCGTGAATAAATCGCCATCTGAATGCATGAGTTTTATCACTGAGGTGGCATGCACATTTATTTTTTACGGACTTCCACGTGAGAAACAATTACCGTCTGAATAGGGCTTTATTATTACAGTAATAAGAACTGTTGGGAGCTAGGCTGGTAAATGAATTTGCTTAAATTTCATATATATATATATATATCAAAATGCAAATAATGTTTTTTCCAGATTTTTTAAGCAATATATATATTGCATTTCTTTCTTTTTTTATATGATGGTGAAAAATGAGATTCATCCATGCAGTAAATGTACAGGTATTATTGATTAAACAGTGTAAAAGCAGGATTAGAGAGACAGATGTCCAAAACCTGCTTTGATTCAAGCCTTGAAGCTACATGCACAGAACCAAATCCCAACGCACACCTGGGCTTTACACTCCTGCACTTCTCACAGGCAGCATTGAGGAACAGCCCCTTTCATCTTGAAAGAGAAGTCAGAGACATCAGCAGGGAGAAAAAAAGAGAAAGGAAAACTGGCAATTTGCTGCGTGACATTTAGGGTCAGGAAGCTATATCACCTTGGGCTTGTGAGAATGCAGTCTTATGGCTATCAGAAAGAGTTTTTAAGAAGAGTGTGGTGTGTTTTTTTTTTTTTCTGTATATAAAATATTCCTATATATCAGTGTTTCCTGTCTGAGGCTCCATTTACAATTTTTATTTTAACCACATCTGACACAGATGGGAATTTGTTGCACACCTGTAGACAAAAATCTGTGCAAGATCCAATTTTTTTTGCATCCGATCTGAGCCACTTCCTGGTGTGGTTTTAAATCAAATACATATCTGATATCTGGACATCTGACCTGCGTCTAAACACTCGTATATCTGATTCCTCCTGGGATTCCAAGCCACCATAAGGCGAGTGCGACATGTTTGCCCACAAAGATAGCTTTTCAATGTTGCATTATGAAGCAGAGGTGACTGTGCCCGCACTAAAACTCACAGCTTTTTTTATTAAGATGGAAACTTATTATTCACAGAAACATTCAGGAGCATAGAAACTAGTACTCAACTTCTGCCCTGTGAATTTTATGAATAAAACAGTGTCGCTAACAGTGTTGGGGGTAACGCATTACAAGTAATGTGAGTTATGTAATCAGATTACTTTTTTCAAGTAACTAGTAAAATAAAACATTACCTTCACGTCACTTTTCCGTCCCTATGTTGAGAGAAATCGTGAGTAAGCTGCAGAGGCGTTGTGTGCGCTGTGTAAACATGATTCTTATTGTAGTATAGACTAATTGTGAGCAATGCATTTACTTTCACTTGCACAAAAAAAAAAAAAAACTATTCAGTATTCCTCAAATTAATAACTGTGAAATGCAAACTCAGAATATTACGCAATCATTTTTGCCATGTTTTTTGGAGTAAACAAACCTATAACTCAGGATAGGAATGATATATCAACAAATCCCTCTGTAAAAGCCTTCAGAATATAGTTAAGTATAAGACTGGAAAAGTTGGTGCTTGTAGGTGCTACCGAAGTGGATAATCTGACTCTGAGTGCGAGGAAAAAACTAATTTTGAGAAAACAGCCTTTAAAGTTTTAGATTGTATAATTGTATAAATTTCTATGAAACCCCCAACCTACAAACAAAATATATATTCAGTTCATTAATATCAGTAGGGTTTGCTTATAGCCCCCCAGCTCAGCGGCCATGTGTTGGAGTTCAACCTGATGAATGAGAGGGTCGCTTCCCTGCGCCTTCGGGTAGGGGATAGGTCTCACTGTCGTATGTGCCTATGGGCCAAACGGCAGTGCGGAGTACCTGGCCCTAATGGGGTCTCTGGGAGGGGTGCTGGAAAGTGCTCCAACTGGAGACTCCATCGTTCTACTGGGGGACTTCAACGCACACGTGGGCAGTGACAGTGATACCTGGAGGGGCATGATTGGGAGGAACGGCCCCCCTGATCTGAACCCAAGCGGTGTTCTGTTATTGGATTTCTGTGCTAGTCATGGCTTATCCATAACAAACACCATGTTCAAGCATAAGGGTGTCCATCAGTGCACGTGGCACCAGGACACCCTAGAACGGAGGTTGATGATCGTCTCATCTGACCTCCGGCCGTATGTCTTGGACACTCGGGTGAAGAGAGGGGCGGAGCTGTCAACTGATCACCACCTGGTGGTGAGTTGGATCCGATGGCGGGGGAGGAAGCTAGACAGACTCGGGAGACCCAAACGTACTGTGAGGGTCTGTTGGCAACGTTTGGCTGAGCCCCCTGTCAGAGAGATCTTCAAATCCCACCTCCGACGGAGCTTTGACCGGATCCCAAGGGAGTCTGGAGATATTGAGTCCGAGTGGACCATGTTCTCCACCACCCTTGTCGACGCGGCTGCTCGGAGCTGTGGCCGTAAGGTCTCCGGTGCCTGTCGAGGCGGAAATCCCCGTACCCAGTGGTGGACAACAGATGTAAGGGATGCCGTCAAGCTGAAGAAGGAGTCCTATCGGGCCTGGTTGGCTTGTGGGACTCCTGAGGCAGCTGACTGGCACAGGCAGACCAAGCGGACTGCGGCCCGGGTAGTTGTGGAGGGAAAAAAACAGGGCCTGGGAGGAGTTCGGTGAGGCCATGGAGAAAGACTGTCAGTTGGCCTCAAAGAGATTCTGGCAAACCGTTCGCCGCCTCAGGAGGGGGAAGCAGTGCCCTACCAACACTGTTTACAGTGGAGATGGGCAGCTGTTGACCTCAACTGGGGATATCGTCGGACGGTGGAAGGAATACTTCGAGGATCTCCTCAATCCCACCAACATGTCTTCCATTAAGGAAGCAGTGGCTGAGGGCTCAGAGGTGGATTCATCCATCACCCGGGCTGAAGTCATTGAGGTAGTTAAAAAGCTCCTCGGTGGCAAGGCACCGGGGGTCGATGAGATCCGCCCTGAGTATCTCAAGTCTCTGGATGTTGTGGGGCTGTCTTGGCTGACACGCCTCTGCAACATCGCGTGGCGGTTGGGGACAGTGCCTCTGGACTGGTGGTGGTCCCTCTTTTCAAGAAGGGGGACCGGAGAGTGTGTTCCAACTACAGGGGCATCACACTTCTCCCCGGGGAAGTCTATGCCAGGGTACTGGAGAGGAGAATTCGGCTGATAGTGGAACTTCGGATTCAGGAGGAACAGTGTGGTTTTCGTCCCGGTCATGGAACACTGGACCAGCTCTATACCCTTTCCAGAGGAAAGGGTTCATGGGAGTTTGCCCAACCAATCCACATGTGCTTTGTGGATTTGGAGAAGGCATTCGACTGTGTCCCTCGTGGTGTCCTGTGGAGGGTGCTCTGGGAGTACGGGGTCCGGGGCCCCTTGCTTAGGGCTGTTTGGTCCCTGTACAACCGGAGCAGGAGCTTGGTCCGCATTGCTGGCAGCAAGTCGGACTTGTTCCCGGTGCATGTTGGACTCCGGCAGGGCTGCCCTTTGTCACCGGTTCTGTTCATAATTTTTATGGACAGAATTTCTAGGCGCAGCCAAGGGCCGGAGAGTGTCCAGTTTGGGAACTACATGATTTCGTCGCTGCTTTTTGCGGATGACGTTGTCATGTTGGCCTCCTCAGACCAGGACCTTCAGCGTGCACTGGGGCGGTTTGCAGCCGAGTGTGAAGCGGCCGGGATGAGAATCAGCACCTCCAAATCCGAGGCCATGGTTCTCAGTCGGATAAGGGTGGCTTGCCCACTTCAGGTTGGTGGAGAGTTTCTGCCTCAGGTGGAGGAGTTCAGGTATCTTGGAGTCTTGTTCACGAGTGAGGGAAGGATGGAACAGGAGATTGACAGACGGATCGGTGCAGCTTCTGCAGTAATGCGGTTGATGTAACGGTCTGTCGTGGTGAAGAAGGAGCTGAGCTGTAAGGCGAAGCTCTCGATTTACTGGTCAATCTACGTTCCTACTCTCACCTATGGTCATGAGCTGTGGGTCATGACTGAAAGGACAAGATCCCGGATACAGGCGGCCGAAATGAGCTTTCTCCGCAGGGTTGCTAGGCGCTCCCTTAGAGATAGGGTGAGAAGCTCAGTTACTCGGGAGGAGCTCAGAGTAGAGCCGTTGCTCCTCCACATTGAGAGGAGCCAGTTGAGGTGGCTCAGGCATCTATTTCGGATGCCTCCTGGACGCCTTCCCGGGGAGGTGTTCCGGGCATGTCCCACCGGGAGGAGGCCCCGGGGAAGACCTAGGACACGCTGGAGGAATTATGTCTCCCGGCTGGCCTGGGAACGCCTCAGGGTTCCCCCGGAAGAGCAGGAGGAAGTGGCTGGGGAGAGGGAAGTCTGGGCGTCTCTGCTTAGACTGTTGCCCCTGTGACCCGGCCCCAGATAAGCGGAAGATAATGGATGGATGGATGGATGGATAATATCAGTAGTGTATAATATTTAAAACACATGGAAATTGATAAATTAATAAATTGTTACTAGCAATAGCCTTAAGAGAACTACCTTAACAAACTCACATAACAGTCACGAAAACTGCAAACGAACTGTCCCTGTTTGTTTGTATGTCCATCTATAACTATTTAAATCTAATTCGCTGACGGGGTTTCATCATCTAATCTGTTGTTGTTTAATTTCTTTTTACTAGTTCTTGATACTTGGTATTTTTGTGAACGTTCATGAGATGATTTCGGCACTGTCTGCATTTTCTCTCAGGCAGAGAATACACAAGGAAGCGGCAGCGCGTATCACGTCACGCGTGAGAACCACGAGAATCACGTAGTCGGAAATTCACATCGACCAATCAGATGTGGTTTTCGGCTGCAAACTTTCGCGGTCAGTTAGTTCTACAAAGGAAATGGCCATATTTGGATTAGACAGCGCTGTGTATGAGACTGAGAACTTTACAATGATACCAGGCATGACATGTTTCTGTGAATGGAGACGGCACGGGAGCTCACGTTAGAATGCTAACGTTTGGTGATTTCTGGTAGAAATCTAAAGTTGACAAAATATAATGAAATAACCACTTTAATGTGTAATGCTGACACATTTTTATTTATTTATTTATTTATTTTTAAATTTGACATGAAAGCTTACATGTTAAGGGAGCAAACTGGCTCAAAATCTCAAAATGTACCACTGCATGAAAAAATCTATAAAAATGGTTGGCACGCCAGGCACATGGTCCAAAAGGGTTGTACTTAGCCTCTTAATGAGTCATGGGTGTGTTTTGGGTGTAACATGCAATAAACCAATCAGAGTCTCATCTCCTATTCCCTTTACAAGTCAGTTTCGCTTGCACCATGAACGGATTCACTATTTACATGGTGGACTTTGAAAGCGGAAAAACTGAATGTTTCTTCAGAGAGGAATCATTTTATTTGTAATATTTAAGAGTGTGTGTGTGTGTGTGTGTGTGTGTGTGTGTGTGTGTGTGTTGCTGCGTGTCCCTATGTGTGTAATAATCAGTGTATGGATGTTGTACACCCACTTAGGCTCATATTACTAACCTGCCCTTTAAATAGCACAAAAAATACTGCACTATTGACTTTAGAGCAGGTTTTTGTTGGTCAGTGGCGCAGTCGTTTTCAGTTCCTCAAAACAGCAATGCTCCAACAATGCTCCTGAACACACCTGGTTATCAGACCAGACGCCCATGGGTGACTAGATGGGCACGAGTGCATTTGATATTTAAACAACGTGGCGCTGGACGTGAAAATGATAACTGCGTCAGGCTAAAGCGAGCAAAAAACACTTGCACTGCACCTGGCATCGCATTGCTTAAGATCTGTGCATTAAGACTTGCAATGTAAACGCAGACTGATTTACCCATTTCAAGGTTTGGAGTCTCCTAATGAGCTGATGATTTGAATCAGGTGTGTTTGATTAGGAACAGTTATGTGCTGTTGATGTAAAAGTGTACCTTAGGTGTGCCACCAGGAACAGGGTTGGGAAACACCGCTCTATACATGGGAAAAGTGTTTATCTGACCTGTAACCGGTTGTTATTTTTGTTGTCCCTCGTTGTATTCGGTGTCCTTACTTCTATGCACTTACATTATAAAAGTAAGCATTTGATGCAATGCACATGTTCTGCATGCCAGATTTACATTAGCTGCTTTTGAGGTTGGGATAGATATGGGTAGGGTTATATATTATTATGGGAATAATAACAACAATAATTAATTATAAAAAAAAAAAAAAAAAAAAAAAATTTGCAATAGTTTTAGATGGATATGTCCCACCACAAAGGCATTTAATGTAATCTAACAATTTATTTAAAACTAGGGATATCAAAGTACTGGTACTTGGCACAAAATGTAATGATTCATAATTATATATGGTTTCTATAGCTGTCACTGTTTATGTTTTAGATGCTGCCCATATTGTATGTTTCAGCATCTTAAAACCATGACTAATATTGGTATAAGTTGACTGACATTGTCATGAGCGCTGTCCTTCCATAAAGCAACCGACTCCTAACAAAATGCAAGTGAGAGCATTTGACTTCACTGACACTTTTTGGCTCTTTAAGTGTAAGATCTCAAGCTATTATATGCACTCATGCTTGATTATATAAATATGCATGAGAGCATCTACTAATTAGATAGAGATATGCTCTTTATGTATAACTAATTATAGTATAATTAGCCTTACATTAGTTGAACTATCTTGCTGAAGTAAAGAAATGCATCATTAAAATTATATGATGAGTTACTGCAAGTGCCTCATAAATCTGCATTAACAACAGACTGAGAGTATATTATTGTATGACTTTTCTGCTCAAGTACATCAGAGTTTGCTGTTTTGTTCTGTTACTCCAGGTCAAATTCATCATTTATGACTTTAGTACTCGACAGTCAGTTTGCCATTATATATAATCTGCACTGTTAATTACAGATTTTTTTTGACTTTGACATTGTTGTGGCCCTGCAGTAAAACAGATGGCTTTGCTGTCTAACAGGGTTTTTTCAAAAGAAAAAAAAAAAAAAAATGCAATGTTTTTTATCTGAATGAGGCAGTTAAAGTCTCATAAAAGACTGCATGAATACAGTAGCAAAGTGTCCACTTTCCAGCTTTTTATTATTGCTATTTTCCCCCCTTCATACAGTGTATAAACACTTTCTAAAACATTTCATTATTGCTCATTTCACTCCCCCTCAAAGCTTAAAAGCAGCCATTAAACAGCCTATTTTAGTTATTTTGAGAGTGTAAACCCAGACTGTTGCACTGTCTGTAGTATGTAAATGAACAGTGTTTACTCTTTCTCCGTGTTACCTGGACCGAGAAATTCCATTTATTTGTCAGTTTTGCACCATCCTGCAGACATTTTACAGCTCCAGGGCTTTTGTGAAAACTATAGATTGCACTTCCCCATTTTTGTATCCCTGCCCATGCTAACGACTACGGTGGCCCAGTAGTGCACAACACAACACAATATAAAAAGCAAACATAATTTCACAACACAACAAAACAAAGCCACAGCAAAACGAAAAAGCCACAACACAACGAAATCAAACCACAACACAACAAAATCAAGCTACAACACAACAAAATGAAAAAGCCATGTAATGCATCTTGTTAATGCAACATTAAAAAAATATTGTTCAATTTTAAAGAAGCGTGTGCATGCAAACAGACAGAGAGAAATGAGCCCAATAATTAGACAAAATATGCATTTCTGATAATACCTCTGAAGGCCAAATCAGAAATAGTACAATAACAAATCCACAAAAATAAAAAAATAAATAATAATAACATTATGATGTCCAGAAATAAATTGAATAGCCCAACAAACACAGAGCATCCCTCCTAACGTTTTGGGAACCAAATAAGAACGTTCTTGTACTGTTCTTTGTACGTTATTTGTTTGTAACCAAAACTATCCTTTTTTAGAAAGTTGCTAGTTTGGTTGCAAGTTCCGTCGTTATCAACATAGTTCAACCAGTCTGTGTTTCCTGAAACCATAGTTCCAACGAACGTTCGCAAACAGCATCGCAAACTTGTGCAGTTGCAACGACAGCTCTCGGCCTGTGGTTAGAAGCATAGTTTCTTGTTTGCATGGCATGTGGACAATCTATATATTTTATTTCGAATACATACAAATGTCATTTATGTCTTAGTTTGTCAAGAGATTTAAAGCACCGTTTCTGAAGAATGCACATGTGCAGACGTGCTCTAGTACGTAAGAACGAGCCTACGATTGAATCTGGAAATAAAGCAAAATAACTGAGAAAAATAAGAATTAGTCCTCAGATGCCATGTCCATAATTTATATCAAAAGATCTAGCATGAATTTGATCTCAAACTAATTCATTAAAAGCAGTTATTACTCCACCACCTGTATGCAGTGTGACATCATTAACCAACGTGGTTGAACGACAGATTTGCGACAGTACAGTTTCAGGAAACCGACGTGACTAGCTAGTTGATTTCTTCAACGATGCATCGTACTGTGGTAGTTAAGCAGTGAGTTACGTCGATGTATGGGAAACACACCCCAGACTGTTCTCTGCAGGTTATTTATAGGTTTTATTTTTATAACCATGTTAACTAATTAAACGTTGCAGATGTTTTTGTGTGATGGCCAATGAAGAAATTATTCTAATACTGAATTAAATGTCTTAAATTAGTTTGATACAGCTTTTAATAAAATGTACAAATTAGATCAGTCAAGATACATTATAATGATCAAACAAATCCATTTTTATTGCTATAAATATTAAGCCAATGTTAAGCATGGTGTGAAAAGCATACAAATCATAAATACATTAGTTTGTTTGTATACATCGATCAGCCATACCATTATGTGACAAATAAAACTCTTGAATCTTGAATCTTATGACCATAATATTGTGTTGGCCCCCCTTTTTGCTGCCAAAACAGCCTTGACCTGTCAAGGCATGAACTCCAGTAGACCCCTGAAGGTGTGCTGTGGTATCTGGCTCCCAGATGTTAGCAGCACATCCTTTAAGTCCTGTAAGTTGTGAGGTGGGGCCTCCATGGATCGGACTTGTTTGTTCAGCACATCCCACAGATGCTTGATTGGATTGAGATCTGGGGAATTTGGAGGCCAAGTCAACACCTCAAACTCGTTGTTGTGCTCCTCAAACTATTCCTGAACTATTTTTTGCTTTGTGGCAGGAGCATTATCCTGCTGAAAGAGCCACAGCCACCCACCAGGGAATACCGTTTCCATGAAAGGGTGTACATGGTCTGCAACAATGCTTAGGTAGGTGGTACGTGTCAAAGTAACATCCACATGGATGGCAGGACCCATGGTTTCCCAGCAGAACATTGCCAAAAGCATGCAACGTGCCTGGCATGCCCCATACGCAACAAATTGCATTGCACTGTGTATTCTGACACCTTTCTATCAGAACCAGCATTATCTTCTTGAGCAATCTGAGCTAAGTTAAGGAGCTAAGTAGCTCATCTGTTTGATTGGACCACACGGGCCAGCCTTCGCTCCCCGCGTGCATCAGTGAGCCTTGGCCGCCCATGACCCTGTGGCCGGTTCACCACTGTTCTTTCCTTGGAGCACTTTTGATAGATCCTGACCACTGCAGACCGGGAACACCCCACAAGAGCTGCAGTTTTGGAGATGCTCTGACCCAGTCATCTAGCCATCACAATTTGGCCCTTGTCAAACTCGCTCAAATCCTTACGCTTGCTGATTTTTCCTGTTTCTAACACATCCACTTTGAGGACAGAATGTTCACTTGCTGCCTAATATATCCCACCCACTAACAGGAGCCGTGATGAAGAGATGTCAGTGTTATTCACTTCACTTGTCAGTGGTCATAATATTATGCCTGATCGGTGTATATAGAAAATATATAGATTATATGTGACAGTTTCATCCCTTCATCTTGATGTCAGTGAATAAATATGTAAATCCGCCTCTAATGCTCGTGTGTCCTAATGGTCTGAGGAGTGAATTTCTGCTCTCTTTGTATCAGAGGTTCAAAACCATCTAAGGTTGCAAATGCAATCCGGTTCCCTGAGAAGGGGAACAATACACTATGTCTTGGTGTTGACACTATGGGGGAATGCCCTCACAGTGACTAGTGTCTGAGCATGTGTAACCTGACCTCTCTAACTCACAGTCATCTTATCTCCCTGTATACAGATACTTTAAATGTGGCAACTATCTTTTCTTTATCTCTGATCCTTTGTACTTATACATCTGTTCAGTGTTGTACACTCGGGACATCCGTATATAAGCGGTATCACTTGAGCAGGGATGCAATATAGCTCATCATGTCTGTGATTCGTGTGTATAGCTGCTTTCTTCCACCAGATTCAAATCTGCCATTTAAGTCTGACTTCTGCTTGTCACGGAGAAGAGAGGAAGTAAAACACTATTTACATGTTTTCAAAGTCTCAATAAACTTCAACGTTTAACTGTGTGGCAAATGTTTTCATGGAACACAATTCACTTACCTTCACTTTTGTTACCTTTTTTTTCTCTTGACTTGATTATTTATAATTCTACAGATATGGACATATATATATATATATATAGATAGTACTTTTTTTTATATCCTATTTCTATTATAATTTCTTCCTTGTGTTTTTAACTGTGAATTTGCACTGTCCATGGAGCGGACCTGTTTACATTTCACTGCCGGTTGTATATTCTGTATATAACTGTGTATGTGACAAATAAAACTCTTGAATCTTGAATCTTGAATCTTGAATCTTAACATTGAGTCATTTCAAGAAAATAAAAGGGAGTACTTGCTGATGGAATCTTATATGTCAGGTAGTTTTTACCACATTCTTACCTTGAACCACTCTCACTAACACCATTTTCTACCTTAACAACAGCTGCCAGCCCTGGTAGCAAATTTAGCAGTCTGAACAAGCTCTCCCTGAGGAATTCATATCATTCTTTTTCCTCTTTCTTCTCACTGAGGCTTGCCAGTCAGTGAACACACCCAGGGCCCTTATTCTGCTCGAGTGGTTTTGGCAGGTTATAACTTTGAAAGGTGAAAGAGTACAGCCCTAGACATGGCCAGCTGCCTCTCATTTCCAAAATAGATGTAATTAAGTATCTCACCACACACACACACACACACACACACACACACACACACACACACACACACACACACACACACACACACACATACACACACACACACATATATATATATATATATATATATATATATATATATATATATATATATATATATATATATATATATATATATATATATATAGTTGGACTGTATCTTTCAACATATCTTCTGATGTTGATTCATGTTTATATTTCTGATATTCCATGTTGAAACTAGTAAAGCAGAAGAGATGATTCACGCTCATGTGCGCTTGAACTGAGGCAAAGAGATCTGTCCGTCAGAGCACCAAAAAAATTGCCACAGTTCAAGAGGCATCTATGGTCTTCCTCCAGTCTATGGGAAAGTAGCACATTTTTGATTCTTGTGAGGATTCTTGTGCCCCGCCCCTCCCCACACACACACACATACACACAGTCCCCCCAGGAAAAAAAAAAAAAAATCTCAGATCTACACGATTCACATGAATGACAAATTTTTAATCAAAACGGCGAATTTCACCGGAAAGCAACTAGTTTGCAGGTATGATTACAGTGTAATATCCTTTAGCGGATACATCAAAGCAGATATTAATACCCCTCTTGCTTGCCCTCTTTTCTTTGGTATTCCCACTTAGCTATGACACGGAGGCAAGGTGATTCTGGTATGACTGGAAACTAGGACACGGATTTTCGCTCATCTATCAATCCCTGCAAGAGGATTTCTCTTGCACCTTCCACTGCAGTAAATGTTTAGTACTGAAAAGGCCTTTACTTAGTTCAAACCCTCTTTACTGCTCATTTCAGATACTTTCTGCTTTGAAGAGGAAAACACGGTCCATTTAGACTTGACATTAGTCATGAAATAAAAAGCTTTTTGTAGTGACATGGTTGTATTCATTTAGAGTAATTCTCTACACAGCCATAAATAAAGCACATTTTAGTACTCTAAAATGCCACTAAAAAAATATGTCTTGCAGATCAACACCGATGTCACATATTCCTGTGTAAACATTATATTTTCTGAGGATTGTTTTACTCAGCAATATGTGACATTGGGTTGATTTTATCCATCAGTAATTGAATTGAATCTGCAAAGCTGTTAGCAAAAAGTTTTCGATGGTTAGTTTTCTGCATGATCATGTAATTCGGGTATATGCTCATGATTTACTCTGGACCTTGAGTTTGTTTGTTTATCCTGCTTTAGGATTGTAAAACCCTTAGTTGTTCTCATGCACCTAATTTAAAACGGAATGACATCAATTTGAATGACATAACTGAATTTACATATATTTGGCCACAACAATCTTAACAGCTAAAAAAAAAAAATGAATTTTGCAGTTATAATCAAGGTAACCTTGTGCAGAATGCTTCAGGCATGCAAGTTTTATACACCCTTCAGAACATTTCAAGTGCTATGTCCTACAGATGGAGTAGGCCACACTGATACTCCCTTTGAAATATAATTTGTCCTTTATGACAGGTGGTTTGGAGGGTTCAGGAAATGGAGATGTTTTTTAAAACCATCATTATATAATTCCCCTTTTTTTTTAGAGGTGACATTATGCTCCTTTTTATGTAATATAAGTGTCAGGTGTCCCCAGAATGTGTCTGTGAAGTTTCAGCTCAAAATACTTTGATTATCATCTCTATCACGCTCATGTGACATTGCAGTTCTTCATCATCATGAAAGTTTATGATCTGCATGTGTTGTAAAGCCATATCAGACTAAACTTCGCATATATGGTTTTCTGAGCGCACACACACAGAAAGCTGGTACGTCCCGTGAGTATTAAACAAAGTTCTCTTTCACGTCTTATTGCGCTTCAAATACACACACGGTTATGTCAGAAACACACAAAGTTCACATAAACACAGTCGGTTATGTCTGTGAACGTAAACCGCAGGGAAATAGATCACGTGTGTATTAGATCTGTGTATTAAATGACAGCAGTGTAATATACAGTACCTACTGCTATATCTGCTGTTAATATGAATCAAACTGAAGAAAAACAGAAAATCACTCACTGCTGACTGAATAACTTTAGTAGCTTTGATAAGAACACATTTCTTACATAAAAGCTGCTGTTAAATGCTCTGGCAAGGAGATAAACATGGCGGACTGTGTGCAGCTCACTGAGGGGCGGAGCTATGCTAATAGGGTGGAGTCTGTCAGCTGCCGTGGGCGGGACCTAGGCCTTTGCGATGTCACAAAAGCTAGAACTGCAAATGGCTTGTTCTGAGACACTGCTCATGATTTATGGGGATTAAAGAGAAGTGGGTGGATTTTTACCATTATAGGGTGGTTGTGCTGCCGACACGTTCAAACACCATGTAAAAGTGAATTTTGAATAACAGGTCCCCTTTAAACACAATTTACTTTGAAAATACATTACAGGAATAAAATATGAAATGGGTGAAAAAAAAAAAAAAAAAAGGAATGTGAAAGAATATGCTGGATGTAACTCAGGCACGGACATGATTCTATGAAGAAAATGATTCTAGAGAAATAGTTGCTTGTGACTAATAGTGTCAACTTTCTGTGTGCACAGGATTACTACCACAGCCGCCTGCATGATGGACTTGCGCAGATACCCGCTAGATGAGCAGAACTGCACACTGGAAATCGAGAGCTGTGAGTGTCCTTTGAGACTTTTTTCTCTACACAATTTTTTCATATTCATGTGACAAAAATAATAAATGCACGTGTGTGCGAGTGTGTGTGTGTGTGTGGTGAAAAAATAAGTACATTCCATGGAAATTGTAGGCTTTTTTGACGTATTTAGACAAGCAAGCATTTGATCCTCTGAAACGGTGCCTATTCATAAAGTTGATATATTTGAACAAAACCACTAGGAAAATTTGCTTTTTTTCAATAATTTATTCAACAAAAATATCAGTAGATGTGAATTTCTTCTGTGGGAAAGGTAAGTACATCCTTGACCTTGCTAGTATTGTCCCCTTTAGCAGAAATAACTTCTTATAGACATTTTGCATAATTGTCCACCAGTCTCTGATATCGACTTGCTGGCCTTTTTGACCACTCTTCCATGCAATATTCTTTCAGTTGCAAGGTGTTTGAGGATTTTCTTGTATGTATTGCCCATTTCAAATCCCCCACAACATTTCAATGGGATTCAATGAACATTGAACATTTTCAATGAGCATTCAAATCTGGGCTTTGACTAGGCCATTCCATAACTCTTCTTTTCGAGCCATTCTTTGGTGGATTTGCTAACATGTTTAGGATCGTTATCATGTTGAAAGGTCCACTTTTGGTTCAATTTTAACTATTGAACAGATGGCCTCATGTTATCTTCAAACACTCTTGATATGATGCTGAATTCATAGTTGCATCAATGAATGCATGCTGTCCAGTCCCTGAGGCAGCAATGCAACCCCAAACTATAACATTTCCACCACCATGCTTCACAGTTGGCATGAGGTTCTTCTCCTGAAAAGCTGTCTTTGGTCTGTGACAAACATGTCTGCTGTTACTGTGGACATCACATAGCACATCACTCCAATAGGTCTGATATTTGCCTATATGCTCATTGGAAAATGGTAGTCTTGATTTAATGTTCTTTCTAGACAGGCTTTTTCCTGGCACACCTCCCATGCAGGTCAAATTTGTGCAGTCTCTTTCTGATTGTAGATGCATGCACTTTGACACCAACAGTTGCAAAACTTATTAGCAGATCATGTGATTAAATTGTGGGGTTCTTGGAGACAGCTCGAGTTTCTCTTCATTCACGCATAAATCTTTTACTAAAGATTTCCGTGGAGGGGAACATTTGCGAGTTTTAGGAATTTTTGGACGCTCTGCTCTCAGCAGAGCCGCACAGGCCTTTCCAAAATGGCGCCGCCATGTTCGGTCGCCGTTCAGGTCGCTCCGCGAAGACTGTGCTTTTATTTACTATTTTACTCTCAATTTTTACAAACTTATCATCTGCATTGATCTACTATGACAGCAAAACTCTTTTGGACATTGGTTACCTCTACACTGGACTATTTCAGGACACTTTCGCCGATACTCTGTGGCCATCTGAGATTCTTCGGAACGCCGAGTTGAACAATGGACAGAGCCGACAGCGAAGAACCAAGAAACACCGTGGGAAACGCGCTGGAATTCAAACAGACTGAGGAAAAGGGCATTCAGTCCTCCTCTCCCGAGCATTCTTCTAGCAAATGTTCAATCCTTGGAGAATAAGATGGACGATCTTAGAGCCAGGATAAGTTTTCAACGGGACATGAGAGACTGTAACATCTTTTGTTTGTCCGAAACATGGCTCACGCCCGCGGTCCCGGACACAGCTGTGACGCCATCGGAGAACTTCTCTGTTTTTCGGATGGACAGAACAGCCGAGGCCGGTAAATCCAAAGGCGGTGGAGTGTGTTTCATGGTCAAGAAGAAATGGTGCGATCCCAGGAACATCACCATTCTCTCGCGGTCCTGCTCGCCGCATCTGGAACATTTAACAATCATTTGCCGCCCATTCTATCTGCCGAGGGAGTTTTCTGCGATTGTCGCGACCGCTGTTTACATCCCACCGCAGGCAGACACAGCGCTGGCTTTATCTGGCCTTCATGATGTTGCCAGCGGCATCATAAACAAACACCCCGATGCTGCTTTCATCGTCGCGGGCGATTTTAACAAAGCAAACCTAAAGAAAGTCCTGCCAAACTTTCACCAGCACATCTCCTGTCCTACACGAGGAGCAAACACGCTGGATCATTGCTACTCCGCTTAAGAACGCCTATAAAGCGCGGTCACTTACAGCTTTTGGCAAATCGGATCATGCCGCCATTTTCCTCACTCCCGAATACAAACAAAAGCTCGTTCAGGAACCCCCGGTGAGGCGGGAAGTTAAGCGTTGGTCGCCCCACTCAGAGACCGCGCTTCAGGCAGCTCTGGATGATGTGGATTGGGACATGTTCCGAGCGAGTTCAGCCGACGTAAGTTCACAGAAGTGGCGCTTTGCTTCATCAACACGCTTACAGAGCAAGCCACACAAACAATAACAATAACGTCCTTCTCAAATCAGAAACCGTGGGTGGACAATTCAATCTGCGCTGCAGTGAACACACGCACTGCCGCTTACAACGCCGGTCTCCATTCAGGGAATATGACTGAATACAGATCGTCCTGCTATGCTCTGCGGCGTGCAGTTAAAGCCGCAAAACTCCGTTACAAAGACCGAGTGGAGTCTCATTTCCAACTCAACGACTCGCGGCGCATGTGGCAAGGTCTGAGGTCCATCTGCTCGTTTGGATCGAAATCCTCTGCAGAGATGAGCGCTGATCCGTCGCTCGTGAATGAGTTAAACTCTTTCTACGCTCGCTTTGACTGTAACTGCGGTAACGCGACTCCGCCAAGTGGCGCGTTAGAGGAAATTACTCAGAGCAGCAACAATCACGTGATCTCTGTCTCAGAGGATGAAGTTCGGAGAGCACCTGCCCGTGTGGACGCCAGGAAAGCTGCCGGGCCGGATGGTATTTCAGGTCGTGTTCTGCGGTCCTGTGCTAATCAGCTCGCCGGGTTGTTTACATCTATCTTTAATGAGTCCCTCGCTACATCTGTGGTCCCCACCTCCTTCAAAAAATCCACTATCATCCCTGTCCCTAAGAACAGTAAACCCTCTTGCCTAAATGACACTTTGAACCCTCTTCAGTTTGCCTATCATCCCAATAGATCGACTGAAGATGCCATCTCTCATGTCCTCCACTCCTCCCTCACTCACATCGACAGCAAAAGTGGGAACTACGTAAGGCTGCTATTTATTGACTATAGCTCAGCCTTTAACACCATAGTTCCCATCAAGTTAACCTCCAAACTCCTGGATCTCGGCCTGAATCCTTCTCTCTGCCACTGGATTGAGGACTTCCTCACTGGCAGGCCTCAGGTGGTGAGAATAGGCCAGTCCACCTCCACCTCCATCTCCCTGAGTGTGGGAGCTCCACAGGGATGTGTCCTGAGCCCCCTGCTCTACTCTCTCTACACGCATGACTGTTTGTCCACACACAGCTCCACCTCTATCATCAAATTTGCTGATGATACTGTTGTCCTGGGCCTCATTTCCAACAACGAGACGGCATACTTAGACGAGGTGAGCATCTAACATCATGGTGCCAGGACAACTGTCTCTCTCTGAATGTTGGCAAGACCAAAGAAATGATTGTGGACTTCAGGAAGAGACAGCAACGGACATACTCCCCCCTCATGATCAGCGGGTCACCAGTAGAGAGAGTGAGCAGCTTCAAGTACCTGGGTGTAAACATCTCCGAGGACCTGACCTGGACTGCTCACATTCAGACACAGGTGAAAAAAGCCAGGCAAAGACTGTACCACCTGCGCCAGCTGAGGAAATTCAGGGTTTCACCAGCTATCCTGAAAATGTTCTATTTAGGGGCGATAGAAAGTGTATTAACTCAGTGCATCACAGCGTGGTATGGGAACAGCACCAGTCATGACTGCAAAGCCCTGCAAAGAGTTGTGCGCTTATCCGAGCGTATCTCAGGGTCAGCTCTCCCGTCTCTGCAGGACGTTTACACCAAACGCTGCAAAGGCAGAGCTACTAAGATCATCAAGGACTCTAATCACCCTGCAAACCCTCATTTCACGCTGCTGCCATCTGGTAAGCGCTTCCGAAGCCTGATGGCCAAAACTGAGAGACTCAGGAGGAGCTTCTTCCAGGCCATCAGACTCCTGAACTCAGTCACTTAACATCACGTGACTTCACTTCAGGATAAACATCGATACACTGACATTGCACTGCACTTTCTGTTCTCATTGTTACTGTGTAACAACCTGCTATAAACCTGTTTGCACATTATACTCTTTATACATTTGTTAACCACATATTTATAAGTCTACAGTTTACTCACTGCACAGTCTACTTCAATTATTTTATTCCACTTCTTATTCTTATTTTTCCCTTTTTTTTCCTTCTACTTGACTTGATTATTTATAATTCTACAGATATATATATAGTACTTTTTTATCCTATTTCTATTATAATTTCCTCCTTGTGTTTTTAACTGTGAATTTGCACTGTCCATGGAGCGGACCTGTTTACATTTCACTGCTGGTTGTATATTCTGTATATAACTGTGTATGTGACAAATAAAACTCTTGAATCTTGAATCTTCTTTGTGTCTTGTGTCGCCTCTTGGCCTGAATTTGCCGGGAAGGCCAGTCCTGGACAAATTGATTCAAGAGTTTTATTTCAAGATTCAAGATTCAAGAGTTTTATTTGTCACATACACAGTTATATACAGAATCATCAGCGTGAAATTGGCAGA
Organism: Paracanthobrama guichenoti; assembly: GCA_018749465.1. NCBI lineage: Eukaryota > Metazoa > Chordata > Actinopteri > Cypriniformes > Gobionidae > Paracanthobrama > Paracanthobrama guichenoti. Next base: position 29,704,343 of record CM031963.1, read on the forward strand.
CGTTTGAAATCTACGCTGCTTGTAGATGATTTCCTTAGAATGGAATTATATATTTCTAATAATGTGGAGATCCATTTTTTTTTTTTTTTTTCTTCCTGAAGGCCTCGCAGAACTCTTCAGATCATGGCATGCTGACACCACACACCTCAATAGCAAAGGGAACTGTCCTACATTTGATCTTCCGATCATTTCTCAAATGAAATGTGTGATTCAGAGAACGAACGTACACACACAAAAACTTGTGTACGCCTCTCTTCCAGAAGTGTAAATCTTGAAAATTGTGCGCAGATTATGATTTATTACGAAATCTGCTTCGTAAACGCGCCTAATTAATGTCATAAACATATAAAAGAGCACCAGTCAAAGTCCAAATCCTTTACTTGAGAACATTGAGCAGCAAGAATTGCTTAGATTTCCAAATACCTGCAGTTCTCCGACTCTCTGGCAGAAGGATAGGTATGTATGTCTACTTAGATCATGACTTGGCACTTTTCCATATGAATGTATGAATGTTGGTGTGGATTCTTCCGTACGCACACTCTAATGTGTATGCACATTTTATAAATGAGGCCCTAGATAGGAGAGGTTTAAATAGGACCGGTTCCACCTGCACTCCCTAAGCAGGATCATATATCACATTGCAGTATTCACACCCTTAACTCAGTACTCAGTAGTTGAAGCACTTTTTAACAGCGATTAAAGTCTTTTTGGTATAATGTGACATGCTTTGCACACCTGGATTTGGAGGGGTTTCTGCCATTATTCCCTGCAGATCCTCTTAAGCTCTGTCAGGTTGGATGGGGACTGGCGGTGGACAGCAATTTTTAGGTTTCTCCGGAGATGTTTGATTAAATTTGTGTCCTGGCTCTGGCTGGGTCACTCAAGAACATTTACAGAGTCATCCCTAATCCACTCTTACCTTCGGCCCAGTCTGCTCTGGACCAGCTTTTCATTAAAGGGGTAGTCCACCAAAAAATTGAAAATTCGGTCATCATTTACATCATTTTACAAGTTGTTCCAAATCTGTATGAGTTTCTTTCTTCCGCTGAACACAAAAGAAGATAATTTGAAGAATGTCGGTACCAAACAGTTGATGGATCCCATTGACTACCATAGTATTTATTTATTTTTATTTTTTTTCTACTATGGAAGTCAGTGGGGTCCATCGACTCTTTAGTTCCCCATATTCTTCAAAATATATTTTTCTGTGTTCAACAGAAGAAAGAAATTCATGCAGGTTTGGAACAACCTGAGTGTGAGTAAATGATGATCGAATTTTCCATTTTTGGGTGAACTATCCCTTTAAGGATATCTCTGTATTTTGTTGCTTTTTTAGCTTTCCTTCTACCATGAACAGTCCCTCAAGCCCTGCTTCTGAAAAACATGATTTTTGTCTGGCCACTGTGTTTGTAGTCTTCCCCTGATCTATGCCATGACACATTCCTGTCTCTGAGCTCTGCAGGCAGTTCCCTTGACCTCATGGCTTAGTTGTTGCTCTGACATACATTGTCACAGCTTTTTCGTTAAGAGTTTTGAAGTACGTATTGATGTGAAAAAAAAAAAAGCCCTGTGGCTTTAGAGCAACTGTGCACAATGGCACACACAGCAACATCAATAGGATTGAGATTTAGATAAATGGCATGTGACAGGATGTCATAGGTCAATTTCAAGTGAAATATACACATACTGCTTTAATTGAAAAATAAAATAAAATAAAATAGAATAACATGTTTATTTCTAATATTTGTATGTGATCTAATGGCTGCAGTTTCTGACCTGTGTGCAAATTTTCAAGACTTTGAGGATGTTAAGGGCCCCAAAACCTCTGAAATCTTGACAAAAAGAATAAGAATAATCATCCTAAAGAAAACAATAGGGCCTTTGCCCCTTTGGGACTTGGAACATACTTTTGCAAGGCACTGTGTGTGTATATATTATATTATATTATATTATATTTTATATATATATATATATATATATATATATATATATATATATATATATATATATATATATATATATATATATATATATATATATATATATATACATATACATACATACATATACATACACTCACCTAAAGAATTATTAGGAACACCATACTAATACTGTGTTTGACCCCCTTTAGCCTTCAGAACTGCCTTAATTCTACGTGGCATTGATTCAACAAGGTGCTGAAAGCATTCTTTAGAAATGTTGGCCCATATTGATAGGATAGCATCTTGCAGTTGATGGAGATTTGTGGGATGCACATCCAGGGCACGGTTGAGATCTGGTGACTGTGGGGGCCATTTTAGTACAGTAGTTAATTTAATGCCCAATTGGCACTAAGGGGCCTAAAGTGTGCCAAGAAAACATCCCCACACCATTACACCACCACCACCAGCCTGCACAGTGGTAACAAGGCATGAAGGATCCATGTTCTCATTCTGCTTACGCCAAATTCTGACTCTACCATCTGAATGTCTCAACAGAAATCGAGACTCATTAGACCAGGCAACATTTTTCCAGTCTTCAACTGTCCAATTTTGGTGAGCTTGTGCAAATTGTAGCCTCTTTTTCCTATTTGTAGTGGAGATGAGTGGTACCCGGTGGGGTCTTCTGCTGTTGTAGCCCATCCGCCTCAAGGTTGTGCATGTTGTGGCTTCACAAATGCTTTGCTGCATACCTCGGTTGTAACGAGTGGTTATTTCAGTCAAAGTTGCTCTTCTATCAGCTTGAATCAGTCGGCCCATTCTCCTCTGACCTCTAGCATCAACAAGGCATTTTCGCCACAGGACTGCCACATACTGGATGTTTTTCCTTTTCACACCATTCTTTGTAAACCCTAGAAATGGTTGTGCGTGAAAATCCCAGTAACTGAGCAGATTGTGAAATACTCAGACCGCCCGCCTGGCACCAACAACCATGCCACGTTCAAAATTGCTTAAATCACCTTTCTTTCCCATTCTGACATTCAGTTTGGAGTTCAGGAGATTGTCTTTTATATTATATATATATATATATATATATATATATATATATGAACAAGATGGCTTTCATTGTGTGCTAAAGAATCATAAATTGAAAAAGCATAAATTATAATACACTGATGTAATTTGCAATATAAATAAAATTATTCCACATTATAGTACGAGAACAAAATTGTTTGCATTAATGATAATTCGTTATTGATCAGTCAGCGTACTCTCATAAGACTTTTATAGGTTTTGTTGTGCTTTTGCCATTTTTGGAGTCATAGTTAGGACCAAGCGTGCCACACAAGTCCTGAAAAGTGAAGCCAAAGCGTATCGATCACCCCCAGGTGGCTGGATGCAGTACAGGTCATAAACCCCACCCTCTCCATGTAATGTAATGGGACAAACTAAACAATCAAATTACAAATCAAATACTTTTTTTTTGTTGACGGAAACCAAAGATAGTTTCTGTCATTTTAGGCAGTTTTTAATCACGCTGATGTTAGTTCAAGTGTTCGTTCTTGAAATAAGTTTGGTTTTAGTTATTTGATATTATAAAAACAGGGGTGTGACGTTCAGGGGCGTGTGATTGATTAGTCCTTGATATCACGGCTCCACCTCATGCTCACTACTGCGCAGACTCAAGACCCAAGATGTCAGCTCCATTATTTGGACATTGGCTGCTTCACTTACTACAATGGAAGAAAGTGAAGGATAAAAAGATAAAAGTAGTGCATACAATGTGTGCACTATATTCCCAATTTCTAAAGTCATAAGATATTGTGTGGAACAGAGGGTTATTTATTTATTTATTTTTTATTTTTTAATCATCCTCTTTCCTATAGCCATGGAATCTTGCACACTTTAAAAACTGCCGTCAGGTTTGACATCAATAATATCAAATGTCATTGGCTTTTGCATGTCTTGTGACTGGCTGCGGCACTCAAAGTTTGACGTTTTAAAGTATTGACATATCTTCTGCACAGAGGTGGTAGTGTCACGAGGTCACAACAGCAATGTTTCCCTTATGAGACGCCTCTGGAGGAGTTCTGATCAGTACTGTTAAAGAATATCATTCCCTGGTTGTCAGTTGACTTCCAACCAACAAAGTAAGATCATAAAGATAAACATAAGCATTAGATATTTCAAACAAATCGACTGCAGTGCAAATAACATTGTCTAAAAGAATGCCATAGCATTACAATCTTGATCATCTTGATTAGCAATCATGACCCATTAATATTGAATTCTACGGTTCTTTGTTTCTAGTAGAAACACATTTTTGGTTTGAGCACAGCGTGTGTGTACTCCACCGTTACCTTAATTAGGTTGACCTTCATCTCCATAAAGCCAAGAGAGCCAGTCAGCATTCATGTTACACAGAGCCATGAGCAGAAAAGGCCTAATCAAATCTAATTGTGACTCTATATATGCGGCGTACGCTGGGAAATCAGTGGAGATCCAGCAGTAATTCTCCGGTGTCTACTGTTACGCACGGCCCATTGGCTGCTGTCATTAAAGAAGAAAGATAGAAAGCTGAGAGCTAGAGGAGATCAGGAGAGGGCGTATCCACACACTTGCTAATTGTGCTCTTGTGAACTCCAACACATTGACTGCATTGTAAAGAAGAGATAGTTAGTGCTAACACATTGGAAAACGCATGAAGCCTTCCTTGTTTTATATTCTTTCTTTCTTTCTTTCTTTCTTTCTTTCTTTTTTCTTTCTTTCTTTCTTTCTTTCTTTCTTTCTTTCTTTCTTTCTTTCTTTCTTGTGTGAAATGGCATTCTGTATTGACATGTATTGGCATCCTGTCAGTGAGCATAATGTGTCTATAACCTCAAATCCTGGGAGAACCCTGTGAACTTTTGCCTAATTGGTTATACCTTTTTCTTTTGCAAGCTCTGTCCAAGTTTTTCACAAGTTTTACTTTCTTTCAAGTAAACTCCACAGAGGTTTCTGGGAACACAGTGTGTGCTGAGAGCGTCGGCTGTACTCTAACATTACCTATAGCAGTGTCAAGGTCATGGGTTCATTTCCCAGGGAGCACATATTGATGAATGTATACTGGATGCACAGCAAGTCATTTTGCAAAAAATGGTTAGTGGGGTCAGGTGGCCAGGTCATCCTCTGACGGGACTCCCAGCAGTCGTTTCGTGCACCATCTGATGCATATCTAACTGAATTTGTCAGTTAAAATCTTACTAGTTGGTGCTATGCAACTTTCAGAGTGTGCAAGATTTTACCAGTCAGTCAGAACACACTGTGTTCACACGGTGGCATGACATACAGTCAAACCAAAAATGATTCAGACACCAGAGATGTTTTTCTAGTGTGTGCTGGACACTATAGATCATTATGTGACATTATACCCAGAAATTCTTCATACAGTGACTACCAGTAAAAATGATAAACATTTCAGAACAAAATTATTCAGACACTTTGACCCTGAGCATGTTTTGCTGAAGTGTTTTTTTTTTTTTTTGTGTGTGTGTGACCTTTGACACTACACACTGAACAAAATGGTCACTGGTTGAGCTAAATTGGTAAATCTAATTGTGTAGTTAAATTTAACAGCTGACAGGTGATTGTAATCATTACATGCCTTTCTATCAAAGTTATCTGAAATTATCAAGATGAATTTAACTCTGAGTTCTTGTCATATTTTATTACCATTACCAAATGTTGAAGGTGTCTGAATACATTTTGGTTTGACTGTATGTGATATGCTCTGTTTTCACCAAGAAATACAATTTGAGTTTTTACAACTTTACTGATTAAAAAAATCTCTGTCTGCTTTCTAACAATATGATTCTACTCCCAACCATTACATGGTATGTAATGTTTGTTTAAACGTAATGTTTACATTTTTTATTTTATTTTTTTCCTAACAAGCTCGATATTGAATGTCTTTCCTGGGGTAAATGTTCTTCATGCTCAAAGCAACATTTCTTGTTTGAATTTCATAATAAAGTTGACTTTTGAGCATTTTCAATCCAAGACTTGTCAAAAATAATATAATGCAAGCTTTATTTTTCTTATAACCCCTTTTCTCCACAAAAGGCTCATTGTAACATTTGAACATTCAGGCCTGTTTACACAATATCGCTTTCTAAAAACGTAAAACTTTGTATGTGTTTTGGCTGTTCATTTACATGGTAAATGAACCAAACTTTTGGGTGCCTGAAAACGCAACATTTTGAAAACGGGTTTCAAAGTGCAAGTTTTTGGAAATGGTCTCCGTGTAAACAACAAAAATGATGACGTCATGCACATGCGCATAGCGTGTTCAGTCTGTAGTGTTTCATCGCAATCTAATGGCCTGGCAGCAGACTACAGAGTTTTTAGTCGTTTTCACAGATCCGTGTGAGTGGGGATCGTTTTGACAATGGTGTTGTCTGTATGTGAAAACTCAAAGGAAAAACTTCTCCGTTTTAAGTATATCATTGTTGTGTAAAAGTACTATAAGAGTGTGTCACGTAAGGGATAATGTACACCCAGCTGGTTGTTATCGCAGAATAAACCCTGACAGAGTGATCAGGTCTTGCGTCACTCTGAAGGGGTTTGGGTGTACATTATCCCACTTATTACATGGCTACTTGTCTCAAGTAAATTAGACACAAAATATTGTCTTGAGTTTGAATATTTTATTAGCTCTTCCGCAATGAAAACCCCTTGTTTAACCCTTTATTGCTGAAAAGATTTTTGTTTTTTTACCATACATGTAGAAATGAATGCTGAAAGGGATAGTTCACCCAAAAATGAAAATTAGCCCATGCTTTACTCACCCTCAAGTCATCCTATATGGCATTCTTCTTTCACACGAATAAAATCGGAGTTATATTTATAAAGTCCTGGCTAATCCAAGCTTTATAATGGCAGTAGTTGTAGCTCTGTTTTTTAAGTCCATAAAAAATGCATCTGTCTGTAAAATAACATGCTCCACACGGCGGGGGGTTAATAAAGGCCTTCTGAAGCGAATTGATGAGTTTGTGTAAGAAAAATATCCATATTTAAAACTTTATAAAGTAAAGTTTCGGACGATCCTCTTCCTTGGGAAAAGTGTTGAAAGTGCCTTCTCGCAATTCAAAATGCGTACTGATGACCGTAACTTTTGAACTGCAGAGGCACTTTCAACACTTTTCCCATAAATTGAATACGGAAGGCGATCAGCCGAAGCGTTACTTTATAAAGTTTGAAATATGGATATTTTTCTTGCACAAACCCATCGATTCACTTCAGAAGGCCTTTATTAACCCTCCAGAGCCATGTGGAGCACGTTATTTGATGGACGGATGCATTTTTATGGAATTCAAAAAAAGAACAGAACAATCACTGCCATTATAAAGCTTGGATTAGCCAGGACTTTTTTTTTTTTTTAAATATAACTCCAATTTTATTTGTCTGAAAGAAGAATGTCATATACACCTAGGATGACTTGAGGGTGAGTAAATCATGGGCTAATTATCATTTTTGGGTGAACTATCCCTTGAAGTCTTCCATTGTAACACGTGGTGGTTAAGTGTTTTTCAGTCACAAAATGGCGCCAGACAGTCAACGACAGCGGAGTGACACGTTAAGCATATAAGTAGTACCGGTCAAGATGACTCGTAGTACCCGGATGAGCGGTGTGTTATTCACTTTGGCGGTTGTTATCTGGGAATAACATACTGCTGGAATGCGCGATTGACCAATCAGAATCAAGTATTCCACAGGTCCGCGTAATAAAGTTTTGTTAACACTTAGTAGCAGGTACACTAGCCCCCGGTTTCACAGACAATGCTTAAGCTAGTCCCAGACTAAAATGCCTGCTTGAGCTGTTTTAACTGAAAGTAACATGCAGTGATGTATCGTAAAATATGTCAGTGCCGTTGTTTTGTCTCAAGATGTTTTTTTTTGTTTGTTTTTTTTTCATCTAAGGCATGTTTATAAAAGCCACTTAAATGTCCTAATTGAACTAAGGCCTAATCCTGGCTTAATTTTGTGATTTGTTGTTTGTTTTATTACTTTTGCAGGAGCAGAAATTCTCATCATATAGTCTGCATAGTCTTTTTTTTTTTTTTTTTTTTGTGCTGTAGTATGATGTTATTCCAAACAACCTGACACTTAAATGCATATAGAAATGCAATAAACTGTAATTGGCAGATTTATAGTATGTCTAAATTGGCAGTTATAGCCAGATTAAGCTGCAATACGGACCAGTTTTATGCTGATTGTAAAAAGTCTGGCCATGTGAAACTAGATGGCCATTGGATGTATGGCAATCCAACTGCAGCATGGCTCACTATGTGTTACAGACACCCAGTGCATTCATGGAGAAACTCAAACCCAAAAAAATCTATGCTACATTTTTGACAGCTGTGAAAAAGTTTCTCAGCAAGCACTGTCAGTAGTGTTGTGTTGTGCCTCTGCTCGTTGTCATGAGCCTGTCTTTGAGCTCAGATGTGGTCCTGTGGGATGGGATGACACTGATATGATGGGGGGCAGATCCTCAGCCAACACCACTCTGGTTGAACTATATGGGGAAAATTATGTGCTTAAGTTATAGCAACAGCCAATGTTCCATCTAATGGTTCTAAAACATTATGAATAAAAATATATAGGCACCTCGTGATTTTATTTCAGTTTAGAGAGTCACGATCCAATTACAAAACGGTTGTTGGTGCATCTCAATTTGTTAGTAATGGCTTTTCATCTACTGTAAGATCTCTTTACAGTAGTGTTATGAAAATTATTATTGTTGCATTTATCTGAACTCTTTCATTTATGGTGTATACTGTAATACACATTGAGCTGCAAAATTGTTACCCTGGACCACAAAACCAGCCATAAGGGTAAATATTTTTTGAAATTGAGATTTATACATCATCTGAAAGCTGGATAAATAGCTTTCTGTTGATGTATGGATTGTTAGTATAGGATAATATTTGTCTGAGATGCAACTATTTGAAAATCTGGAATATGAGGGTGCAAAATAATCAAAATATTGAGAAAATCGCCTTTAAAGTTGTCCAAATGAAGTCCTTAGCAATGCATATTACTACTAATAATACTATTAATACATATTTACAGTAGGAAATTTACAAAATATCTTCAAGAAACATGATCTTTACTTAATAGCCTAATGATTTTTGCCATAAAAGAAAAAGTTATAATGTTGACCCATACAATATATTGCTATTGCCACAAATATAGCTGTGCGACTTATGACTGGTTTTGTGGTCCAGGGTCACAGTTATTCCTGAACCCCAAGGTTTTTGTTACAGTGTTATGAATTGATCATATTAGTGCCTGCTGGGCAGGAAACTTTGTTAGGTTTTGTGTGTTATCTGAGGCCAAAATTTGTTTCGGACAAAAGACTAAATTAGTTTTTGGACTAAAACATTTGTTTGGCATGCCAGTTTGAGGTTTGTATAAGTTGGTGTGTAGTTCTGAGATTGTTTTTATAGTTGTGAGAAAATGGTGAATTGTTTCATGAATTGTGTGCTAGCAATCAAGACAAACTGTAACAAAGCTTTGCTCATTATTGTGGAAATAGGAAATCACCTCAAAGGGCATGGAATGCATCATCATTAGTGTGAACAGGAAGCCTAAAAGTTGCAGCATACACATTTTTCCTTCAACCCTAATTGGAAAGGTGAGGTGCTAGTAGAAACAGTGCAGATGTGTGCAAAACATATTGTAGGTCACAATAAATAGATGGCCAAGATTATGCATTCTGTGTTTCTAGGAATCTCTGTGCAACTCCTACTCCATCACAGAATGTTACTGTGCTGCCAGGCAGCTGTGGGCTGCTCTGTATATATCTTGAGAAAATGTCATGCATGGAGAAATGAACTGCGACTTAGCCCCAAGGAGAGCTATAAAATGAATATTTGCCATGACGCATAACCGCATGTAACTCTAATAAAGGTACAATAATAAAGGAGCTGCCACACGAATCCATCCACCTACCCACTATGTCACATTAGAAAGATGCAGGTATTGTAGCAGCATCGGTATTATCAATGCTGAGAACTCCAGTGACGCACAATCCATGGTCAACATGAGAACAACAAAGGCCTAATAGTACTTGAGTGGCATTCACAAAAGTCAATTTATAAGGTCATCTATATGCTATTGTAAGTTCTAAACCTCTAGCACAGTAGTTCACATTAGGAATAATGAATAATGCTATTTCATGCATTCTGACTTATTTACACTGTTAAAGAGTTGATGCTCATGCTAAACATGGCCAAAATTTCAAAAAACGAGTGGGACGTATGAGTATTTCTGTGCCAAATACGCTCCTTCAGTATTCGAACAAGTTTCGGATAGTTTTTTTTTTTTTTTTTTTTTAGTATGGCCCTGTATGATGTCATAAAGGATAGAATTGCTTGTATGGGCACTTCTCCCGAATGAGCGTACACACACACACACACACACACACACACACACACACACACACACACACACACACCAACCAGAGCGAGAGCAAGAGCCGCCCATCAACAAGCTTCATCCGGTTATGGTAGCCATCGGCAACGCTGTCATTTTGTTTTTAGACCACAAAATCATCAATGTCACTAAAGAAGTGTATTTCAGCTTCCCAAATAACCCAGCATTAAGCAAATAGTGGATGGTATGTGTTTTTCCGGAGCAGCAACGGAGTTCTGCAAGTGTGTTTGTTACCACGTTTGTTCCCGGTCATGAGTGGAAACCACAGGTGGTGAGTGAAACTGCATCAAATGTCTGTGTTTTGTTTTGTCACATAAGTGCATATAATGTGAACAACATGGACTTATAGTGAATAAGTCCATGTCCACTGCACGACTCCACAAGCTCGGCTGTTTTCGGAAACAATCGGTACAGTGTATCTGTCTTTTATAAATATGATCAAACTAAAGACTCTTGGGAGATATGAAGGATGCAATACTACTCTATAGGTACTCAAGATTAACATGAGACTGACAGAAACTGTGTGTGTGTTATGTACCCTTTAATTGTATTAATTAAAACCTCTTAACCTGCACCGGATCGTGGGCGGGAAGGTTGACGGAAGTGGACGTGTTTGTATTTTTATTTACTTTTGGTTTATACAAAATATTCAATCAACTATCTCAAACTATGCATCATATGAAAGCTAAAACACTCAAGATCCGTGTTCTGAACTTGTTTTTGCAATAAATACACCAGAGAGGAAAGGGTTAAATGAAATGCTGAAGCACTAGCTATTTAAACATTAGCATAATGCATTACTCATCTTTCATCTCCTATCATTCAGGTCAGATCGGACGAATCCAAGAAACAACAGCATACATGTCAGTGTAAGGGTCTACTCTTCAAAATGCATCCCACTTTTTTATCCAAAACAACAAAAAAAATAGGGGGAAAAAATAAAAATCCTCCTTTGTTTGCGTGAGCATTTTGAGTTAGAGTAATCAACCATGTCCATTTTCAATGAAATATCGATGCTAATCAGTTTCTGGCGATCTCCCCTGTACTTTGGACTCTTCCACGTCTTCCACGGGAAACGATTTTTGAATGGATGTGATGGGACGCAACTGAAGCTGGTCGGTCATATGATCATGACAACATGGCGGATGTAGTACGTCCGGATTACATTCATACTACATTCATTCATACTATATACAAACCCGATTCCAAAAAAGTTGAGACATTGTACAAATTGTGAATAAAAACAGAATGCAATGATGTGGAAGTTTCAAATTTCAATATTTTATTCAGAATACAACATAGATGACATATCAAATGTTTAAACTGAGAAAATGTATCATTTTAAGGGAAAAATAAGTTGATTTTAAATTTCATGGCATCAACACATCTCAAAAAAGTTGGGACAAGGCCATGTTTCCCACTGTGTGGCATCCCCTCTTCTTTTTCTAACAGTCTGCAAACGTCTGGGGACTGAGGAGACAAGTTGCTCAAGTTTAGGAATAGGAATGTTGTCCCATTCTTGTCTAATACAGGCTTCTAGTTGCTCAACTGTCTTAGGTCTTCTTTGTGGCATCTTCCTCTTTATGATGCGCCAAATGTTTTCTATGGGTGAAAGATCTGGACTGCAGGCTGGCCATTTCAGTAACCGGATCCTTCTTCTACGCAGCCATGATGTTGTAATCGATGCAGTATGTGGTCTGGCATTGTCATGTTGGAAAATGCAAGGTCTTCCTGAAAGAGACGACGCCTGGATGGGAGCATATGTTGTTCTAGAACTTGGATATACCTTTCAGCATTGATGGTGCCTTTCCAGATGTGTAAGCTGCCCATGCCACACGCACTCATGAACCCCATCCCATCAGAGATGCAGGCTTCTGAACTGAGCACTGAGAACAACTTGGGTTGTCCTTGTCCTCTTTAGTCCGGATGACATGGTGTCCCAGTTTTCCAAAAAGAACTTCAAATTTTGATTGGTCTGACCACAGAACAGTTTTCCACTTTGCCACAGTCCATTTTAAATGAGCCTTGGCCCAGAGAAAACGCCTGCGCTTCTGGATCATGTTTAGATATGGCTTCTTTTTTGACCTATAGAGTTTTAGCCAGCAACGGCGAATGGCACGGTGGATTGTGTTCACCGACAGTGTTTTCTGGAAGTATTCCTGAGCCCATGTTGTGATTTCCATTACAGTAGCATTCCTGTATGTGATGCAGTGCCGTCTAAGGGCCGAAGATCACGGGCATCCAGTATGGTTTTCCGGCCTTGACCCTTACGCACAGAGATTGTTCCAGATTCTCTGAATCTTTGGATGATATTATGCAGTGTAGATGATGATAACTTCAAACTCTTGGCAGTTTTCTCTGAGAAACTCCTTTCTGATATTGCTCCAGTATGTTTGGCCGCAGCATTGGGGGAATTGGTGATCCTCTGCCCATCTTGACTTCTGAGAGACACTGCCACTCTGAGAGGCTCTTTTTATACCCAATCATGTTGCCAATTGACCTAATAAGTTGCAAATTGGTCCTCCAGCTGTTCCTTATATGTACTTTAACATTTCCGGCCTCTTATTGCTACCTGTCCCAACTTTTTTGGAACGTGTAGCTCTCATGAAATCCAAAATGAGCCAATATTTGGCATGAAATTTTTTTTGAAAATGTCTCACTTTCAACATTTGATATGTTATCTATATTCTATTGTGAATAAAATATAAGTTTATGAGATTTGTAAATTATTGCATTCCTTTTTTATTCACAATTTCTACAGTGTCCCAACTTTTTTTGGAATCGGGTTTGTAGAACGCACTTTTTTAACAGTTGCAAAGTTTGTTCAAATTCAAATGTAGTACCTACTAACATAGTATGTGATTTCGGACGCAGCCCAGGTCTCTCTCCTTCAATCACAGGCTTTCTGAAGACTCATTATATACAGGAAGCGCATTACTGGCTCCGCGAGCTGTAAGTCAAAGCATGCATGGTTTTCGTTGGATAATGCCAATCAATGCCTAGCCAAGGCCTTGCCAACAAAGGTTTGATTGATGGATGTAGTAACCAATCAAAAGGTATTATCTTGCGCAGTGTATGTAAGCATTATTAGTGAATACTACTCATGCTTACCTTTGCAGACACCTAATCGCAGAGCGCAGCCTCTATGACAGACTGATTTTATCAACTAAATGAGTTTTTGACACTTTGTAAATTCTGTAAATAGTTGCTTTAGTTTTCAGTAACTGTATATCCATTATAATTAGCAGTTTATTGCAGATTTATTTGAATTAAAAAAACTACTCTTTCCAATTACAAATGTTCTGAATTAAATGGCCTTTTTGAAAGGACGCCTAGTCTTTTCTTGACATAAAAGCTTACAGGCCTTTAACATTAAAATCTCATAATTTTTTTTCCTTAGTGAATTTCAGTCAAAAATGTGAGTCACTTACATGTATATTTACATGTATATTACTCTGTTTCTATACTACTTTGAGATATTATGACTCTTTGGGAAACACAATTTCAAGTGTCTAGTTAAAATAAGACCAGATTTATGAATATAGACCATAGGGTTTAAGAGCTGCAGACATTTTTATTTGTCGTTTGTTGTTATTTTTATATGTTGTTTTCAGAAAATTCTCAAAAATAGGGGCGCAGGTTAAGAGGTTTTAATTGCATTGAAAATACTTAGATTTTACAATGTTCTTTCATAAGTAACTTTCTTACATTTTCAGATGTGACGTTATAACTGTGTCATTTCTCATGCAAGGTTCATTAAACAATCATTAGAAAATGGTGAGAATAAAAGGTTCTGTTTGTACTGCTGAGGAATAGTTTTAAAAATACATTTTAATTACTGATTCTTCAATTCCTTTGCCTTTGGAAGTCCATGTAATTATGTTTTGCCCTTGCAGTAGAAAAAAAAACAAAAAAAAAAACAGCGACAGTGACTGGCCTTATAACTAGTTTTGCTTGTTGGTGATATTGAATACTGAACTAGTCAAAGTAGCCAGCGGCGGCATTATGCAAATATGTAAAATGGTGATGTAACTGCTTCTTAGAAACAATGGCAGGATGAAAAATTATGCATTTAAGGCAGTTGTTTTCTGGTGGAGATATTATCTCCCTTTGGTGTGGACTTTGTGCTTTGCAACCCTGCAGATTGTGCACATGCACTTACAGCTATTAAAAGCAAGGTAAAAAAAAAAAAAGAAGCATATTAGATGGTAGCGAAGTTCAATGCTGGATCAAGCTCCGCATCTGCTCCAGCACTGAACTTCCCTGCCATGGCTGTTGTGCTTCCAAGTCCTGTGATTCCAAGACTTATTTTAAAATAAAAGACATGAAAGCATGAACAAAACCTTGAACAACAGACATGACATTCACCCAGTGCATAGAGCATGTGTGTGGCAGATCAGTGTGGTGATATTTTTCATTTACATTCATGCATTTGGCAGACGCTTTTATCCAAAGCTACTTACATTGCTTTCAAGGTACACATTTTTACATTTTGTCAGTTCTTGCTTTCCCTGGGAATCGAACCCATGACCTTGGCGTTGCTAGCGCCACGCTCTTATTGTTTGTGCTACAGGAAAGCTTGTATTAATTATCTTGTATTCATTTACTGATATGGCAATACTATATTTTATTAATTTACCAAAAAAAAAAAAAAAAAAAAAAAAAAAAAAAGAAAAAACATTAAAAATATTTATTCTCAAATGAGAGCCGAATCCCATAGTTTAAATTCAAACAATTCATATCTTGAGATCATCATCAGGTCATGGGGCAGTACTAGCACCATCAGTGATGTATTTTTACCGGGCTTCAGACAATCATCACATCTGGGTGTGTTCCCATAGCATCAGCTACTGGAGCCGTGTCTAGTGAACCAATAAAAGGGATCACTGTTCCTTTAAATAAATTCAAACAATTAATATCTTGAATTTTAGTTGCTTTATCTTATTTATTACTTATTTCTTAATTAAAGAAAATTAATTAAAGCTGACTCATAGAGCCAACTTGTTCGCAAACGACACATCACTACCATCACTGGAATGGCTGAGCAGCAGGGGATCCGTATAGCAGGATACATAATCTTACTCAACATAGGGGTCCCAGCATGTACCATGGGGGCACCATTTGCCAAAAGCACAATGTCATCGAATATGTGTGCTGAGGCATAACTTGTGTGTTCCAAAACACACCATTTAGTAGATTGTTGTAACTCATACACCGATGGTCTGCTGTTGTCCGAAGTGCCAGATGCAGTGGAGCTGAGAGAACAGATTCTTGATGGCAGCAAGGAGAAAAGAGAATACGCTTCAGTGGTTCAACACAATTCTCCATGGGGGAAACTTTGCCCTCTGTTTCCTGACCAACTGACTTACAAGTTGGAGCCAAAGACGGTGGGAGAGGGGTAACTAGAATATCCTCGACCGCTGTCATCTCTAAATACCCCTGTTCTACTAGGTAGAAATGGTAAAGTCAGAGGAAGTAAGGTTTTGTCACTGCTTCCAAGACCTTGAGTAGGCTTGCAGTATGGCCAGCTACACCATGCTTGTCTAGTCTAGACTGAGCTTCATGCTGACCTATATCAGGCTGACTTACACTCACCTAAAGGATTATTAGGAACACCTGTTCAGTTTCTCATTAATGCAATTATCTAATCAACCAATCACATGGCAGTTGCTTCAGTGCATTTAGGGGTGTGGTCCTGGTCAAGACAATCTCCTGAACTCCAAACTGGATGTCAGAATGGGAAAGAAAGGTGATTTGAGCAATTTTGAGCGTGGCATGGTTGTTGGTGCCAGACAGGCCGGTCTGAGTATTTCACAATCTGCTCAGTTACTGGGATTTTCACGCATAACCATTTCTAGGGTTTACAAAGAATGGTGTGAAAAGGGAAAAACATCCAGTATGCGGCAGTCCTGTGGGCGAAAATGCCTTGTTGATGCTAGATGTCAGAGGAGAATGGGCCAACTGATTCAAGCTGATAGAAGAGCAACTTTGACTGAAATAACCACTCGTTACAACCGAGGTATGCAGCAAAGCATTTGTGAAGCCACAACACGCACAACCTTGAGGCGGATGGGCTACAACAGCAGAAGACCCCACCAGGTACTCTACAAATAGGAAAAAGAGGCTACAATTTGCACAAGCTCGCCAAAATTGGACAGTTGAAGATGTTGATGTTGCCTGGTCTGATGAGTCTTGATTTCTGTTGAGACATTCAGATGGTAGAGTCAGAATTTGGCATAAACAGAATGAGAACATGGATCCATCATGCCTTGTTACCACTGTGCAGGCTGGTGGTGGTGGTGTAATGGTGTGGGGGATGTTTTCTTGGCACACTTTAGGCCCCTTAGTGCCAATTGGGCATCGTTTAAATGCCACAGCCTACCTGAGCATTGTTTCTGACCATGTCCATCCCTTTATGACCACCATGTACTCATTCTCTAATGGCTACATCCAGCAGGATAATGCACCATGTCACAAAGCTCGAATCATTTCAAATTTGTTTCTTGAACATGACAATGAGTTCACTGTACTAAAATGGCCCCCACAGACACCAGATCTCAACCCAGTAGAGCATCTTTGGGTCTTTGGGATGTGGTGGAATGGGAGCTTCGTGCCCTGGATGTGCATCCCACAAATCTCCATCAACTGCAAGATGCTATCCTATCAATATGGGCCAACATTTCTAAAGAATGCTTTCAGCACCTTGTTGAATCAATGACACGTAGAATTAAGGCAGATCTGAAGGCGAAAGGGGGTCAAACACAGTATTAGTATGGTGTTCCTAATAATCCTTTAGGTGAGTGTATAAACCAAGGAAGACCATGCCTCCTGGCTGCTTGGGAGAAGAGCATCAGTCTACCCACTGCCAAACTCCACAGCATCCAAAGCGACAGAATATAAAAAAATTCTCAAGGCTGAAAGAGATAGCATGAGCTTCTAAGCTTGGGCACAAATCCTCACATGCAAAATTGTCTGAAGACATTAGTTTGCATTCCAGTGTGAGAGAAAGAGAGAAAAAAATATATATATGTTCACTTTCCATAGCCTTGAGATCATCATCAGATCATGGGGCAGTACTAGCACCATCAGTGATGTGTTTTTACCGGGCTTCAGACAATCATCACATCTGGGTGTGTTCCCATAGCATCAGCTACTGGAGCCGTGTCTAGTGAACCAATAAAAGGGATCACTGTTCCTTTAAATAAATTCAAACAATTAATATCTTGAATTTTAGTTGCTTCATCTTTATATATATATATATATATTATTTTAAATAATTTTAAGTCATCTTGAGGCCCCCTTAAAAGTTAACTGACGCCCCCTGATTGAGAACCACTTCTCTAGCAGGAAGACCTCTTCCAGGAAAATGGACCAAAAATATTATTGCTCCCAACCCATTCTCAGTCCAAATGTGTCTGATTCTGCCACATGTCCAAGAGCTTTGTGTCATTATATAGATGCCAAAAGTTCCCGTTAGCATTTGCAGATAGAGATGATCAAATGTGGGTCTGTTCCTCTCAAAAAAACAAATGTTTGGCTTTGGAAGACTGTAATTATTATTATTATTATTATTATTATTATTATTATTATTATTATTATTATTATTATTATTATTATTATTATTATGTTTAAGGAGTAAGAGTCAGGTTAGGTGTAAAAATTATAGTTCACAATAATGCAATAATACTGCAGTAACTTAATGTTCATTATTCGTTATTGCAGTTTTTCCTCAGTTACTAAGACATTTCTTGAAACCACCCATTTTCTCACAAGTTTAAAACAACAATTTTTTTTTTTAATTATTTACATTGACAAAACCCCTGACTTTTTTGGCAAAATAAAAGATTCACTTAAAAATCATTTCATCTGTACTCAAAATTAAGCCGTGCGTTCACATCATAGACCCAGCCCATCAATATATAAAAACTACAGAGCATCTCACCATTTTTCAATGCTTCACACACAATTTTAAAAACTCACACCTGACACCTACATACATCTAATTTGTGATGTGTTGTTTTGGTCAAAAACCTGACCTTTGATATGTCACATTGACAAAACATGCAAGGAAGAATCCATTCACAGTAAAATGCACAATTTCTAAAAGCTTTATTTCCAAATTCAGCAAATGTACAGGTTACTCCGCAACTGATTCAGTGTTCTCATCAGCTCTTCTCAGGTCTGGGTCAGGCCATAATATCTCATCAATGTCACATTATGTTTGCTCTTGTCAGGAATCATGGGAAAAATGCCCTTGTGCGTCTTAGACTCCACAGACGTATCACCACAGGCATCCACCATTGCCTCCAGGAGTCACACTCTCCACTTACATGCTGAGAAAAAAAAGAAACGAAAAAAGAATCCTCAGTCAGATTCAGTAATGGGGAATATGCTAGCAAAGAAGAATGGTGAACCTGGGGTGGTCATTGAACCTGGCATGAACCAGAGTAGCCTGAATACATTCCAAATTACAATATATTGGGCTTGCTGCAGCTGCCATGTTGACGAATGTTAATGGGTAGCTGATCTAGAAACTGAAGGATTTGTGCCTTGTTGTATGGACCTAGTTTGACATGGCAGTGATGTTGCCTCCTCTCTGGCCAGGTAACATTACCCGTAGGTTTCTAAAGAGCAATTTTTTGAAGCCCAATGTGGGCAGAGCTGGCCGTCACCATTTGGCCAGCACGTCATTGTGCGCTACTCCTGCCCGGATAAACGAAAATGGACAAAGAGGCAAGACGTGGGTGGAGCTGAGGTGATGTGATTGCTAACAGACAGCAGACAAATGGCAATCCACCTGTCACTCAAGTGGCCATGCCCTTAATTATGCAGAACTTTAAGGCTTAATATAATTTAAATGGATGTTATAAAAAAAAAAAACAATCACCCCCTCACAGTTGTCATGAAGGGCAAAATTAGCTATATAGACCAAAACCAAAAACCTTTTTGTACCAGGCTATAAACATATTTTTTGTCTGCTGTAAAGTTGGGTATTTTAACATGTGGGAGATACATATTTGACTCACTTTTGTCAATGAATTGCAGTTTAACGCCTGTTTCACACATACTCTGTCTGCGCTGTGTGTTGCAGTACGCATGCGATGCAGGAGCTTTCACATATTCCACGTTTGCAGTGTGCAACTGATCCACTGTTGTATAGCACAAACACAGTATTTATTCATTATTTTTATTTCAAATCCAAAAGTTGTTACTGAATATGGCTTGTCAGCATTGCAATTCTCTTTGTATACACTCTATCATAGATGTCATATTTAAACACACTACATTTAAACAACGTTTGGTCATGTAACGTATGGGTAAGTTTAAGGGTAAAGTTAGGGTCAGGTGTGGTGGTGTGGGTAAGTTTAAGGGTAAAGTTAGGGACAGGTGTGGTGATATGGGTAAGTTTAAGGGTAAAGTTAGGGACAGGTGTGGTGGTATGGGTAAATTTAAGGGTAAAGTTAGGGACAGGTGTGGTGGGATGGGTAAGTTTAAGGGTAAAGTTAGGGACAGGTGTGGTGGTATTGGGTAAGTTTAAGGGTAAAGTTAGGGACAAGTGTGGTGGTGTGGGTAAGTTTAAGGGTAAAGTTAGGGACAGGTGTGGTGGTGTGGGTAAGTTTAAGAGTAAAGTTAGCGACAGGTGTGGTGGGATGGGTAAGTTTAAGGGTAAAGTTAGGGACAGGTGTGGTGGTATGGGTAAGTTTAAGGGTAAAGTTAGGGACCGGTGTGGTGGTGTGGGTAAGTTTAAGGGTAGGGTTAGGGACAAGTGTGGTGGTGTGGGTACGTTTAAGGGTAAAGTTAGAGACCGGTGTGATGGTATGTGTAAGTTTAAGGGTAAAGTTAGGGACAGGTGTGGTGGTGTGGGTAAGTTTAAGGGTAGGGTTAGGGACAGGTGTGGTGGTGTGGTTAAGTTTAAGGGTAAAGTTAGGGACCGGTGTGGTGGTATGGGTAAGTTTAAGGGTAAAGTTAGGGACAGGTGTGGTGGTATGGGTAAGTTTAAGGGTAGGGTTAGGGACAAGTGTGGTGGTATGGGTAAGTTTAAGGGTAGGGTTAGGGACAGGTGTGGTGGTGTGGGTAAGTTTAAGGGGTAAAGTTAGGGACAGGTGTGGTGGTGTGGGTGTTAGGGACAGGTGTGGTGGTGTGGATAAGCTTAAGGGTAAAGTTAGGGACAGGTGTGATGGTGTGGGTAAGCTTAAGGGTAAAGTTAGGGCCAGGTGTGGTGGTATGGGTAAGTTTAAGGGTAAAGTTAGGGACCGGTGTGGTGGTATTGGTAAGTTTAAGGGTAAAGTTAGGGACAGGTCTGGTATGGGTAACTTTAAGGGTAAAGTTAGGGACAGGTCTGGTATGGGTAACTTTAAGGGTAAAGTTAGGGACAGGTGTGGTGGTGTGGGTAAGTTTAAGGGTAAAGTTAGGGACAGGTGTGGTAATGGGTAAATCTTTTTACAAGATTCAAGATTCAAGAGTTTTATTTGTCACATACACAGTTATATACAGAATATACAACCGGCAGTGAAATGTAAACAGGTCCGCTCCATGGACAGTGCAAATTCACAGTTAAAACACAAGGAGGAAATTATAATAGAAATAGGTTAAAAAGTACTATATATATATATATATATATATATATATATATATATATATATATATATATATATATATATGTATAATTATAAATAATCAAGTCAAGTAGAAGAAAAAAGTAAAATATAAGAATAAGAAGTGGAATAAAATAATTGAAGTAGACTGTGCAGTGAGTAAACTGTAGACTTATAAATATGTGGTTAACAAATGTATAAAGAGTATAATGTGCAAACAGGTTTATAACAGGTTGTTACACAGTAACAACGAGAACAGAAAGTGCAGTGCAATGTCAGTATGTTTATCCTGAAATGAAGTCACGTGGTGTTAAGTGACTGAGTTCAGGAGTCTGATGGCCTGGGGGAAGAAGCTCCTCCTGAGTCTCTCAGTTTTGGCCATCAGGCTTCGGAAGCGCTACCAGATGGCAGCAGCGTGAAATGAGGGTTTGCAGGGTGATTAGAGTCCTTGATGATCTTAGTAGCTCTACCTTTGCAGCGTTTGGTGTAGACGCAGAGACGGGAGAGCTGACCCTGAGATACGCTCGGATAAGTGCACAACTCTTTGCAGGGCTTTGCGGTCATGACTGGTGCTGTTCCCATACCACGCTGTGATGCACTGAGTTAGTACACTTTCTATCGCCCCTAAATAGAAAGTTTTCAGGATAGCTGGTGAAACCCTGAATTTCCTCAGCTGGCGCAGGTGGTACAGTCTTTGCCTGGCTTTTTTCACCTGTGTCTGAATGTGAGCAGTCCAGGTCAGGTCCTCGGAGATGTTTACTCCCAGGTACTTGAAGCTGCTCACTCTCTCTACTGGTGACCCGCTGATCATGAGGGGGGAGTATGTCCGTTGCTGTCTCTTCCTGAAGTCCACAATCATTTCTTTGGTCTTGCCAACATTCAGGGAGAGACAGTTGTCCTGGCACCATGATGTTAGATGCTCCACCTCGTCCAAGTATGCCGTCTCATTGTTGTTGGAAATGAGGCCCAGGACAACAGTATCATCAGCAAATTTGATGATAGAGGTGGAGCTGTGTGTGGACAAACAGTCATGCGTGTAGAGCGAGTAGAGCAGGGGACTCAGGACACAGCCCTGTGGAGCTACCACACTCAGGGAGATGGAGGTGGAGGTGGACTGGCCTATTCTCACCACCTGAGGCCTGCCAGTGAGGAAGTCCTCAATCCAGTGGCAGAGAGAAGGATTCAGGCCGAGATCCAGGAGTTTGGAGGTTAGCTTGATGGGAACTATGGTGTTAAAGGCTGAGCTATAGTCAATAAATAGCAGCCTTACGTAGTTCCCACTTTTGCTGTCGATGTGAGTGAGGGAGGAGTGGAGGACATGAGAGATGGCATCTTCAGTCGATCTATTGGGACGATAGGCAAACTGAAGAGGGTCCAAAGTGTCAGGAATGAAGGCGCAAATGGTGTTTTTAATGAGTCTCTCAAAGACCTTCATGACTATAGACGTGAGAGCCACTGGACGATAGTCATTTAGGCAAGAGGGTTTACTGTTCTTAGGGACAGGGATGATGGTGGATTTTTTGAAGGAGGTGGGGACCACAGATGTAGCGAGGACTCATTAAAGATAGATGTAAACAACCCGGCGAGCTGATCAGCACAGGACCGCAGAACACGACCTGAAATACCATCCGGCCCGGCAGCTTTCCTAACGTCCACACGCTTGAGTGCTCTCCGAACTTCATCCTCCGAGACAGAGATCACGTGGTTGTTGCTGCTCTGAGTAATTTCCTCTAACGCGCCACTTGGCAGAGTCGCGTTGCCGCGGTTACAGTCAAAGCGAGCGTAGAAAGAGTTTAACTCGTTCACGAGCAACGGGTCAGCGTTCATGCAGAAATCCTGCATGTCATAAAGAACTTTGTTTTTCCACCTCCAAGAAAGGACTAGTTTTATCCGTTATGTCTCCTTGTTTACCTAAATGCCAGGTAAGGTGTCGTTTTCCTTGCTTTACCCAAGGCAAAAAGCCATGTGTTGACTTTGAAATGGAGTAGACTTTACCTTTTACGTATCTATGGTTTAATTATTGGATTTTCGAATCAATACATGTTTTTTTTTTTGTTTTTTTATGTGAACAATGCACTGTCACTTTAATTCAGCGCGTGCAGCACAGCAAAAAATAGAATCGTGCAGAAACGATCGCCGCACTGCTGCAGATGCACTGCTTCTGGAACGCACTGCCGGACCGCAGGCGTAAGTCACTTCTGTGTTGGCTCAAGAGAGTCCACGAGAGGTTGCTTGGCCAGGAACTTGTGTGATGGCATTTTGACCAAGGATGTTGCACCCCCTTTTGCGGCTTTTTGTGAGATTGAATCTTTCCTTGTCTATGATGATGTACTCACATGGGCTCAAAGATCCTCTAAAGATGTCAGAAAACACTTTTTACTGTACTACAAATACAGTATTGTAGTGTACCACTGTACTGGAGTGAAAGATTGTGTACTGCAGTTACTGTAACACATTACTGTACAGTACTGTATTGATATGCTGGAGAAATTGGTCATTCTACATACTCAAAAAATTCTAGCAAGTGCAAAAAGTATAGCAAGTGCAGTTTTACCTGCACATATTGGAATTGTTGCTCCTCTACTGCTTTCATAAGACACACAGAATATTTGCTTTGTCCTTATGTGGTTCTTCTGAATGGTTCTGGTGAAAATTCATTGGAAGGCTACCTGGTCTTCAACTATTTGGGTTTGAATTACCCTCAAACATATGCCATTATTGACAATTGCCATATTTACCAGGGCAGTCTTGCTCAGCTGTAAGAAGTCTCTGCCTACCTCCAATAGATAGCTAACTGCACAAATTAAATGTAACTTTTGTTCATGAGAAGCCTACTATTTTGAAGTGATGTAATGATGTAAAGTGGGTGAGAATGAAGTGAAGAGTAAACAAGGATGAAGATTTCTACTCCTGTCTCATGTGCTTTATTGCTTTTTAATAACTCCTGACATGTACCACAAATTGACAATGAGGATTAGGCATTTTTTCTCACTATCGTTGGTTACGAAGATGGCTAAAGATTTGCTAGCATGCCTTGCCTGGGTTTTCAGCATATTCAGCACATGGCTGCAGATTTTTGAAAACGCTACAGGGCCTGGCCGGACGAAGGATGGAGAGCTGTACTGCCTCACTGCTTTGGCACACAGGGACAACAGATTAAACAGATGACGTATAAGGATGCATTTGTGATAGTAGGCATAGTAGCTGAATGCCATGCCTTCCGTAAACTCTGTCAGGTTCTGTTATACAGTACGTTGCTGCTTTGCGAGAGTGTGTTGTTTCATGTGAGTTCGGTACCATACCAGTACTGACAAAATTATTCATGGTCAGTTAGAAGAGAATGTACTTAGCCCACGAATACATGATAAACTTTTACTAGAAACTGATCTTAAACTGGACAGAGCTGGTACGATAGCAAGCCAGATTTAATCTACTGCCGATCATACTAAATCTATTTCAAAGTTAATGAATATATTTGACAGATTATCACAACTAGTGCAACCATTCTGCATTTAATGACTTATGCAATGGACTTATGTCTACATGTTTTTGGGGGGTTATACTATTCAGCAGAGATCCCTTTCTCTTGCTCTTTCTATTGACTCTGAAGGTCCTGCTCTGGATTTGGAAGTTTGCTCTGCGATTTCTTCAAATCTGGATGAGGACCTATTGTCAGCCACATCCGACTTTGAGCAGCTGGATGTTGGTTATAATGAACCAGGCATATGAGAAACTGCTCGAAGTCATGACCTGTGTGCCAAAGTAATCTAAATGAATCGATCCTTGCAACTGTGGGTAATGTAAGGCTAGGTTAGGGCATGTATTTATGTCAAGACTTAATACTACTGTGTCTTAAGGCTGTAGCCACTAATGTGATACCGTTTGCTACACGTGAGACCCTTTCAGTGGTAGCTCAAGAGCAGGGGGTTTCATGCTTAATGCAATCCCCTGCAGTTAAGGGTTAAATTCCAAGGACTGTGTACCCTTTTCTATATGGAGGAGTCTCTGGTTTCTGACCTTGGGTCCCTCGCTCTGGGCGATTTGCCATCGCAAGACTATTATGACTGACGCCTCTCTTACGGGCTATGGGGCCGTCCTAGATGGTTGTCCAGCTCAGGGTAATTGAGAAGGCACTCTTCTCTTTGTGGCATATACATTTTCTGGAGATGAGGGCAGTGTTTCTTGCTCTGAAACACCTCCTCCCGGACCTGTGGGGCTACCATAGGCTGATGCGGATGGACAACATGTTGGTAGTCTCTTACATAAATCACCAAAGCAGGGGGAGGACAAACTGCTCTCCCTGATGGCAGTTTACTTCCCCAGACACTCAAATATGAAGCAGACATCCTGTCAAGGCAGGGGCTGAGGCCTGGGGAATGGAGACTCAACCGGCAAGTGGTGGAGTTGATATGACAGAGATACTGTTGAGCGGAAGTGGGCTTGTTCACCTCAGCCGAGTCGACCTGCTGTCCCCTCTGGGTCGTCCTCATACCGCCAGCTCCATTAGAGCTGGATTCCATGTTGCAGAGAGACTGCATCTGTACCCCTTTACCCCAATCACTCTGTATGTTTAGCTCCCTTTTGGTCAGCCCAGGTGTCGTTTTCAGACCTAGTCTCTCTCCTGGAAGACTCTCCTTGGGAGATTCCTACCAGGAGGGAACTTCTGTCTTGGGTACGGGGGTCGATCATTCACCCCCAACCCGAGATTTGTAAACTGTGGTTCTGGCCCCTGAAGGGTACCCAGCTTCCCAAATGCTAGAGCTGCTTCTACAAGGTTATGCTCTGAAGTGGGATCTCTTTGACATTATTAATGCAATAAATAATGCCTGTTTATCATAAAATGACAAAAAACACAATTTCTTTGTATGTTCATTTATTTATTTATTTATTTTTTTTCAGGAAAATGCATTTATAAATGGATTCCTAACATTTGCAAAACATAAATGAATCAAACACGCTATTAAAAAGCTAGCAGTTGACTGCTGTAGGCCAATGGAATTTGTTTTTTGTTTGTTTTTTTTACTATTACTTCTCAGTAAGGGAATCCAATACATTTGGAATACACTCAATTCACTACATTATTAATTCTTGATTATTACTCAAGAAAATTATAAAATGTATATTATTAGACATTATGAATGCCAGTATGCACTGGAGTCTAAAATTAAATTAACTTTAAATTCAATATAAGATGCCTTTATAGACGTTTAAGAGTTTCAGTTCAAGAATCAATGTAAAGTGTGTGAACTGTCATTCTGCCTGGTGCTGATCGTTACCTAGACTGATGGCAGACCAGTAGCACCGGGGCACAAGAGACAGACAGGTTAAGCTCCTTATTGAGAACTGATGCCTCTCTGTTCATTTGTACTTGTCTGCCTAGACATCAGCTTAATTGGAGACAATGTTGGTAGAGAATGTCCCGGAGACTATGTTCCCAGCAAACTGATCTCATTACGGACTTGTAATTGACATTCTTGTTGTCAAGTTGAGGTTACAATTAAAGTAATAATAGATACATCTATCAAACAAATACACTGTGTACCAGAGATAGTGATGAGTATATGCATGGTTTTATACTGATCTGTTAAGCATCTGTATCCTCAAATTACATTTACAGTCATCTGACAATTATGCCTTTTGGAACTGAAAAAAAAAATAAATAAAATGTTTTCCACACAATAAATATTGAGTTGGTTACATTTGCATACTATATATATATGGAATAAATAATATTTTATGGTGAATTTCATTTTTTTAAGATTGACAGTCTAGGTCTGACAAAAGAGTTAAAATTAAATGATCAAAAATAAATGATCAAGGCATGGTTTCCAAGGCAATTTTAATGTTACCGATCCGGCATAACATTATGACCTAATATTGTGTGTTGGCCCCCCTTTTGCTGCCAAAACAGCCCTGACCCGTCGAAGGCATGGACTCCACTAGACCCCTGAAGGTGTGCTGTGGTTTTTGACACCAAGATGTTTGCAGCAGATCCTTTAAATCCTGTAAGTTGCTTCCATGGTTCGGACTTGTTTGTTCAGCACATCCCACAGATGCGCGATTGGATTGAGATCTGGGGAATTTGGAGGTCAAGTCAGCACCTCAAACTCGTTGTTGTGCTCCTCAAACCATTCCTGAACCATTTTTGCTTTGTGTCAGGAGCATTATCCTTCTGAAAGAGGCCACAGCCACCAGGGAATACTGTTTCCATGAAAGGGTGTACATGGTCTGCAACAATGCTTAGGTAGGTGGTACGTGTCAAAGTAACATCCACATGGATGGCAGGACCCAAGGTTTCCCAGCAGAACATTGCCCAAAGCATCACACTGCCTCCACCGGCTTGCCTTCTTCCCAGGTAAGCCACGCGCACACACCAGGCCATCCTCGTGTTGTAAAAGAAAACGTGATTCATCAGACCAGGCCACCTTCTTCCATTGCTTTGTGGTCCAGTTCTGATGCTCACATGCCACTGTTGGCACTTTCGATGGTGGACAGGGGTCAGCATGGGCACCCTGACTGGTCTGCGGCTATGCCGCCCCATACGCAACAAACTGCGATGCACTGTGTATTCTGACACCTTTCTAGAACCAGCATTAACTTCTTGAGCAGTTTGAGCTCCAGTAGCTCGTCTGTTTGATCGGACCACACGGGCCAGCCTTCACTCCCCACATGCATCAATGAGCCTTGGCCGCCCATGACCCTGTGGCCGGTTCACCACTGTTCCTTCCTTGGAGCACTTTTGATAGATCCTGACCACTGCAGACCGGGAACACCCCACAAGAGCTGCAGTTTTGGAGATGCTCTGACCCAGTCATCTCAAATCCTTACGCTTGCCCAATTTTCCTGCTTCTAACACATCAACTTCGAGGACAAAATGTTTACTTCTGCCTAATATATCCCACCCACTAATAGGTGCCATGATGAAGAGATGTTATTCATAGTTGAAAAAACAATATATATTGAAAATAAAAATAATATTTTTTTTTTTTTTTTAATTCAGCCTTAAATTATATATTTATGTAAGAGAAAACTGTAATTTGTCCACAGCTGTTTTAGAGTTTATTTTTTGATATTGATTGGTTGACTGTACTGTGAGGAGAATGGGCAAGATGTGAAAGAATAATGTATGAACGTCTTTTCTTGCACTTCTGTAAGGTTATGTAAGAGTTATGTTCTGTTTTTGTTTTCCTTTGACCTGTCCCTCGCCAATTAACTGATCATCCTCCTTTGTTTACCCTCATGTATTTAAGCCCTCAGTTTTCTGTTGCTTGTCTTGGCTTATTTAATGTTTATGTTACGTGGTTGTGATACCAGTTCCCTGAGTTTTCCTGCACCATTCGGATTTACTTATTAACTGATTGTTTGCTCTGATAATCTCAGTCATCGTGCACTTCTCTACAACCACTAACCGTGACAATGATTTAGTTTTAATTTGGATATTTGATTATTCTTGTATTCTCTTACTCTTCAATACACAAGGTCGCTTGATAATATAATCATACGGCAAAAAATGTGTAGTAAAACAGGTTTGGCGTGCTGACCATGGGTAAAGTTTGTTTTTAAGCTTTTAGATTCACTTTCTCTCCTGATTTGTGGGTTTGTTGTTATATTGCATGTTGTCTGTTTTTGTGAGAACTTTTGTGCTCAGTCTTATCAGGAATTCTAACCAGCCTTATAGTACATTATCCCACTTCATATTTGGCTGCTTGCTAAATACATAAAATGAATTGGACAATAAATTATTTGAGTTATGTAAGAAAAAAGTAGCTGCAGTGCTCAGGTTTATCTTAAATAGTTTTGTTATACAGAATATATTTTACAAAGAAATAGGGGGTGGGGAAGGCATGTCCTTTTCATAGAGGTGACTTAACATAGTGTTTGACTTTTATTTTTACTTTTGATGGCCTAATCTCATTTTACCAGGCCTCTACATATTACTCAAATTTTCTGCACTGCTGAAGCACAGCATATAGAGCCAGGTAGCCGTCAGAAGCAATTGTTGGACTGCATATCTCCTCTGGTGTATAAAGAGGTGTCTTGTTTTGACTTGGATTCTCCTGCACTGTGTTTGTGCAAAAATAAGGAGATGATATTTAGGGAATTTAAGAACACTTTTAATTGCATACTAGAAATAGGATTAAAGTAGATTTGAACCATCTGGGTCAAACTTTCTGTAGAGGCACACGTGGATTACTGGAGACATTCCCAACCTAGAATGCTTTTCTTTTTTTCTTCGTTTTTTTTTTTTTTTTTTTGATGAATGTGCTAGTAGACGATTCTACAACATGCGTATAAATAAGAATTGGAAAATACAACTAGAGGGCCTTTTGATCCTCCATCTCATCCTGCCACTCAAGTAAGGGTTTTATCCTTTTTTTTTTTTTTTTTTTTTTTTTTTTAGGAAGGCCAGCTCTTGTGAAGAATTGCCGTGGAGTTCAGATGCTATTGAAGAGCATCCTAACTTCAGGTTATTTATTTTTTAATCCTTATTCATTTCCATAATGCTTTAATAGGGGGGGCAATTTTTATGCAAATTTCACAGCAGGACTGTTCTCTGATCTTACAGATCTTTATAAAACTTTGTGGGCTGCCTAAGAAGGAAGCATTTTAGGAATTATACTGTAGGCACACTTGACACAAAGGCTGTAAAACCTAAAAATATTGTTTTTCTAAAATACATTTCCAAGGCAGTGTCACACGCATCCATGTGTAGAAGGTGTTCCTTAATCTATTGTGATAAGCACAGTGGAAAAATCCATTAAAGATACATTATGGGCCCTATCATACACCTGGCGAAATACGACGCAAGGCAAGTGTTTTTTTGTTAGTTTCAGCCCGACGCAGTTATCATTTTCACGTCCAGCACCACATTGTTTAAATAGCAAATGCACTCATGCCCATCTGTTCACCCATGGGCGTCTGGTCTGATAACCAGGTGTGTTCAGGTGCATTGTTGGAGTGTTGCTATTTTGAGGAACTGAAAACGACTGCACCATTGACCAACAAAAACCTGCTCTAAAGTCAATAGGGCAGGTTAGTAATATGCGCCTATAGGCGGTGCACAATGCGCGTACACTCTGCTTATTACACACACAGGGATGTGCAGCAGCACACATGCACATTTTAAAATATAAAAAATAAAAGGATACCTCTCTGGAGAAGCGTTCAATCTTTCCGCTCACAAAGTCTGCCATGTAAATAGTGAATCCGCCATGGTGCGAGTGCAACTGGCTTTTAAAGGGAATGGGAGATGAGACTCTGATTGGTTTATTGCACGTTACCCCAAAACACATCCATGACTCATTAAGAGACTAGGGACAACCCTTTTGGACCATGTGCCTGGCACGCAGACCGTTTTTTCCGTCGTTAAACTAGCAAAAGTGGATTCGGACACGCCCTAAGTGCACCTGCGCCGTGAGCTTCAGACCATGCGCTCAGATCGGTAAAAAAGTGCCCATTAAGTTGATTATGAATATACTTTTTTTTTTTTTTTTTTTTAAAACAGCTCAGACTAATTACAAATGACAATTTTACCCATCATTTGGATGACTGTTATGTGCACTATGTACTTTTATTCTTATTAGAAGAAAACGTTATTGCATTAACTTAGTATTAATTTTAACTGATTTGACTACACTGACACCTTCAAATGAGAACAAAACTTGAACTGACTCAAGCTGAATAACAACACTGTTATCTTCGTAGAGCTGCTTTACAGCAGAATTTGAATTTTTCTCATATTTGATGACGTTTGCATCATTGATTCTGTTATTTTCCTGTGGAGATGTTTTAAAGCAATCTGTATTGAATAAAGCACCAAATGTGACTTTAAATGACTTAGTAACATGCTAACAGCAAACTATATTGAAATCAGTTTTGAGTCGAGTATGTGCTTTGCAAAGTATTTGTATGATGCACAAAGTTACACCCTTACAAATCAGTCACTTAAGAGGTTCCATTTCAGTTAAGAAGCTGCCTAACACAACAAAGCAGTTCACTAGGTTTTGTAACAGATCCCTATGGAATTAGTTTAACACTATTCCTCTTCCTCCTCCTCATCCTGAGGTTCCTGTGCATGTGGGTTCACAGCTAGCGGAGCGATTCAAATACAGTGATGTAAGAGCCCTGACAGGAATGTCGGCAAAAGCTAATTTGCAAAGTCAAGCTCAATGACATAGAAACAATGGAGTTAAGTGGCTTTGAATGGCTCAACCAACCACACAAATGCTATTATTCCTTGCTAAATAATATGACGTCATGTTTGTGTGATGTAATGTTTGGTTTAACAGAAACAAGTAATGGAATGAAACCTAAACCAATCGGGACTTTATTGTGTGGATATCTTTACACACATTATCAAGATCCTTAAGTGAGTTCCATTGTTTTGTTTTTTACTGTAAATGCGAAATTGTTCATCTTTGCCCACTGCAACAATTCTTTTCCAATTTAGGTTTGATAGTGTGCTAAACTTTTTCACACATGTACACACCTACAGACAATTTTGCCATTCATCTAACTTGAATGTCATTAGGTTATGAAGGAAACGAGGACCCAGAAGAAATGTCTAGGGTTATGCATAACCCTGGTTCCCTGAGAAGGGATGAGATGCTGCATCATGTTGGCGCTGAAGCATGTGTGCTACACGCCAATTCGGATTGGCTACACTGTAAACCCTAACGCTCAAAATAATTAATTGATTTGAGTAGCGCCAACTCAAATTAAAGTACCCCATTATAGATTTTTGAAAATTACATGAATGAAAAACATCCTGCAGTTTTAAATCTGAAAGTGCACCGTACATAAAGTTGTCTCTCAAAAGTAAGAGTCGACTCTGAGTCAATTAAATTAATCGTTTTTGAAGCGAATCGTAAGCTGCTTCGTTGTTACGTCAAAACGAAACATTAACATATTGCCCGTCCACTTATTGCGCCCGCATTGTGTTTCATATTGTGTAGGTCTCTGGCTAACCGGCTAACTCACGTTATTACTGTCTAACTGAAATACTACTGTAAATCAGCTGTGGGCAACTATTACCTAAAACTGTGACTTAGTGCTGG
Source organism: Paracanthobrama guichenoti (assembly GCA_018749465.1). Classification (NCBI taxonomy): domain Eukaryota; kingdom Metazoa; phylum Chordata; class Actinopteri; order Cypriniformes; family Gobionidae; genus Paracanthobrama; species Paracanthobrama guichenoti. The sequence goes on from CM031963.1 coordinate 29,736,389, forward strand.
GCTAACGTATGCGCTGTTATTGATACAGTTCCCACATGTGCACCGCAATACATTAGAATCACACACACACACACACACACACACACACACACACACACACACACACACACACACAGGTTTGTTGATGGACGCACACTTGTTAATGCTGATGGTGAGGAATTACTGATGAAACATCTCATAATGTACCTCAAACTGAGTAGTATCACTAAGAAACATCTTGCTCAAGGTTCGGGTTGAATAACTAGTTCTTCCTGTGTTTCATCATTGATTCAGACTCGTGCTCGGATTGGTGTAAAATTGACGTCATCGTTACTGTCTTTACAGTGTGTACTATCTCTGAGATTTAGAAAGCTTCCGGACGGAGCTGGAGTTCAGTTATGGTAATGGGTGTTTGTTTCCGAAATACCATATAGTTAGGGACAGGTGTGGTAAGTTTAAGGGTAAAGTTAAACTTACCCATACCACCACTCCTGACCCTAACTTTACCCTTAAACTTACACATACCACCACACCTGACCCTAACTTTACCCTTAAACTTACCCACACCACCACACCTGTCCCTAACTTTACCCTTAAACTTACACATACCACCACACCTGACCCTAACTTTACCCTTAAACTTACCCACACCACCACACCTGTCCCTAACCCTACCCTTAAACTTACTCACACCACCACACCTGTCCCTAACTTTACCCTTAAACTTACCCACACCACCACACCGTCCCTAACTTTACCCATAAACTTATCCATACCACCACACCATCCCTAACTTTACCCTTAAACTTACCCATACCACCACACCTGACCCTAACTTTACCCTTAAACTTACCCACACCACCACACCTGACCCTAACTTTACCCTTAAACTTACCCATACCACCACACCTGTCCCTAACTTTACCTGTATCCACCTCAATATCAGCAAAAGTGTTTTGCAATACAATATGAACACAATAAGTACATTGTACTTATTGTTTTATCCAAGTACATAGTATTTAAGGCCACCTAGGTGTTCCTTAAATATAGTGGGACCCTTAAACTTAAAAACTGATTGCCTAAATTTTTTGAGTCTTGTCAACTTATTTGGATTTACAGTGTATCGCAGTAGAATGATGTCACTGGTGCACTGACATGCACTATAAAGTGCACCCAAACAATATGTCATCAGCTCAAGGTTGTCTGAAGTATGACGCAGCATGCATGTCTGGAGTATGGCAACGAGACACAGTGAGATGTATACATAACCCTAGACATTCCCTTTCCCTTACATTGACGCTATGGGAACGTTAATACCCACTGCCTATATACCCACAAAATCATATGACTAAAGTGGCCAGTGAGCTATGATTTCACACATGCTTCATACACTTACGCACACCGAAGACGTTTACTCAACATGTTACATACGTAACACTAAAATGTTTTCAATTGCTCATAGACTTGAACAATCATAATTTACTTTTTCATGTTGTTGTAAACAAATAGGACTTTCTTTTGTTCATGGAACAAAAGGAGTTTTGAAGAATGTTAATGCTGTTTTCTCTATACAATAAAAGAGCAGTTTCACCATTCTCTTTAAATAGTCAATCTGTGATCCAAGGAAGAAGTCAATTTCAAGATCCAAGTCAATTTGTGATCCAAGGAAGAAAGAGTGTCATATGGGCTTGAAAGACATGGAAGTGAATACAATTCTAGAATTTTTATTTTTGGTTTAATAAAACTTTTTTTTTTTTTTTTTCACACAATTTTTTTTTTTTCTTTTTTTTTTTAGCAGTGGCAATCAATATATCTCATTTAGTAAAATAATAAACTTTTTACACTAATTAACAATTAACTAACATTGATTTTATAAACAACAGTGGCAACAGTATACACTATATGGTAACTTTATTTTGATAGTCCACTTTAGACATTCCACTAACTATAAGTAACTTTGCATCCACATGTCAGCTACCAGCCATTGGAGTATTAGTAGACTGTCTGCTTAATATCTGCTTACACTTTATTTTAATGTAACACTTTGTTTTATCTGCTAATACTTTGGATATATTTCTCTGATATATTGCATTTTGGCCCTCAGTCTGATAACTCAACAATCGCTCAGGGGATCATCCATGGATGGATTATGCAAGACCAAGTTTTCTGGTCTGATGCAGAGTGCTGTTTGCTCCGATACAATAAGATGTTTCTCAATCATTTATGGCTAGATGGGCTGGCTGTTCGTGTTTCTGTCAGTTTCAGCACAGAGAGCACTGAAGCAAACAAAATATCTCATGTTTTGTTTGAATATTTATGATGGCTTTTTTCTGCAGCTGAGGTCAGAAATGGAGTGCCGTATGATTTGACTTGACAATGAGTTTGACCCAAGGCCTGCATGTGCTTATTCTCTGCTCTCTAATAACACTGGTTCAGCTCGACCAGGGCTAGATTGGTAATCTGGCATACCAGGTATTTTCCCAGTGGGCCAATGCACTTTGGGGCAGATACAAGGTATCTATCTGTCTGTCTGTCTGTATTGAAAGGCAAAATCGAGAGAGAGAGCTAGAGAGACATAGAGAGCTCCCCCTCCTCCATATTAAGCGTTTTTTAGGGGCCAAGCACCAAAGGTGCGTAGGCACCTATTGTAACCATTGGCGTTCTTCTTATTCTTCTCTTTCTTCTTCTGCTCTTGAGCCTAATTCAGTCTCTAATTCAATCCCTCTTGTGCCACCAACTGTCCAAAGTTGCACTCATGTTTATGCTAATAACTTTTGAACCTTAAGGGCTAGAAACGTCTCGGTTACGTAGGTAACCCTCGTTCCCTGAAGGAGGGAACGGAGACGCCATGTCGGAGTACCGACGAATAGTACTTAGTACGCCAATCTACTTCGAGTGTAACTAAAACGAGCCAATGCACATTGGCATGCAATGATTGCACCAGGTGCTCATGCCACGCTGTGCGGGTATAAATGAGACACAGGTGATTGCATCAAATTAGCCTTTTGCTGAGGAGCCGAGTAGGTAGGCCGGCACCCCAGCAGGGTACAGAGGACATGGCGACGGGACGTGGCGTCTCCGTTCCCTCCTTCAGGGAACGAGGGTTACCTCGTGTAACGAGACGTTCCCATTCAGTCGGTCACTCTCGACGCCACGTCGGAGTACCGACGAATAGGAATCCCTACCAAAGTGCCATGGCCTCTGCCCCCTTCCAGTGCCCAGTGTGAGCCGCCTGAGCTCTCTTACTTGATGAGATGGGGCTCACACCAGGAAGTCCACCACTGCTGTTCCGCATGACCCTGCTCAGTGATTATTGGATGACACTGGGAAAGCGTGCCTAGAAAAGGGGCCGCTGCGGAGCCCACATCGTACCCCGGAGGAGTTATGTGGAGTACAAAGCTGAGCCGTAGCCCGCAAGGGAGGAGGGGGCTCAGTCCCAGTGACGGGAAGGCTCTCCCAAGGGAAAGACACGGGCTTCCCGTAGGAGCGCGACCGTGGAAGAATATATGGGATCCCTGCAGGGTCACTCATATAAGCCCAGCCCATTACCGGTTCTCAAGGATTCAGCGGCAAGGGGCCTGATGCCCGACGTTCCGCGACGTCCGACACCGAGGGAGATGGAGGACTCACAGAGTTTGCTTCTGGAGAATAAGAGCGCCGGGCGCAGCAAGCCGACAAGAGCCGGGCCTCTCAGTGCTTCTACCCGTTTGAGGTGAGAACACAGGAGGAGACCGGCTCTACACGTAGGCTATAGAATCTAGCGAACGTGTTGGGTGTCGCCCAGCCCGCAGCTCTACAGATGTCTGACAGCGAGGCGCCACGTGCCAGCGCCCAGGAGGATGCAACACTTCTAGTAGAGTGTGCTCGCACCCCGAGCGGACAGGGCACACCTTGTGCTTGGTAAGCCAAGGTGATGGCATCCACTATCCAGTGGGCCATCCTCTGCTTGGAGACAGCCTTTCCCTTCTGCTGGCCTCCGTGACAGACAAAGAGCTGATCTGAGGTTCTGAAGCTTTGAGTTCTATCCACGTAGATCCGCAGAGCGCGGACGGGACAGAGCAAAGCTAGGGCTGGGTCTGCCTCCTCCGGGGCAGCGCTTGCAGGTTCACCACCTGGTCCCTGAAGGGAGTGGTAGGAACCTTGGGCACATAGCCAGGCCGGGCCTTAGTACCACGTGGGTATTTCCGGCCCGAACTCTAGGCACGATTAAATCGACCGAAAATGCCTGCAGGTCCCCTACCCTCTTGATGGAGGCCAATGCAGCCAACAGCAAAGTCTTCATAGACAGAATCTTTAGCTCTGCTGACTGCAAAGGCTCGAATGGGGCATTCTGGAGTGCTCGGAGCACCAGAGCAAGATCCCAAGAGGGTATGGAGGGGGTCGAGGAGGATTTAACCGTCTCGCCCCTAAGGAACCTGACGACCAGGTCGTGCTTCCCAACCGTCTCACCTTCTCGTGTGGTGCGTGATAGGCGGATATAGCAGCAACATAGACCTTGAGGGTGGAGGGGACAGCCTACGCTCCAACCCTTGTTGCAGGAAGGAAAGCACAGACGCGATCGAACATCTTCGGGGGTCTTCTCGGCGAGAAGAACACCACTCGACGAACAGGTTCCACTTCGAGGCGTAAGCCTGTCTTGTAGACAGTGCACGTGCCGAAGTGATGGTGTTAACTACCTCTTGGGGTAAGTCACCTAGAACCTCCGCGTCCCGTCCAGGAGCCAGACATGAAGCTTCCACAGGTCTGGGCGCGGGTGCCACAGGGTGCCCGTCTCTGAGTCAGAAGGTCCTTCCTCAGAGGAATCGGCCAAGGAGGGGCTGTCGCGAGGAGCATAAGTTCCGGGAACCAGGTCCGGTTGGGCCAGTACGGCGCCACCAACAGGACCTGCTCCTCGTCCTCCCTGACCTTGCACAGTGTCTGTGCAAGTAGGCTCACTGGGGGAAACGCATATTTGCGCAGCCCCTGGGGCCAGCTGTGCGCAAGGGCATCCGTGCCGAGTGTACCCTCGGTCAGCGAATAGAACCACTGGCAGTGGGACGTTTCTGGGGAAGCAAACAGGTCGACCTGTGCCACCCCGAACTGTCTCCAGATCAGCTGAACCACCTGGGGGTGGAGTCGCCACTCCCCTGGGAGCGCAGCTCGTGAGGAGCTCGCCGGCCACACGGTTGCGCACACCAGGTACATGAATGGCCCGGCGACCTCAGACACTTCTGACTCCAGAGGAGGAGATGGCGGGCGAGTTGCGACATGCGACGGGAGCGCAGACCACCTTGTCGGTTGATATACGCAACAGTCGCAGTGTTGTCCGTGCGGACCAGTACATCTTTGCCCCGTAACCGCCCTTTGAGGTGGCTCAGAGCAAGATGTACTGCTAGCAACTCGAGGCAATTGATGTGCCAATGCAGGTGCGGGCCCGTCCAAACCCCTGACACTGCATGCCCGTTGTACGTGGCTCCCCAGCCCGTGGCGGAGGCATCCGTGAAAACCACAGCATGCCTGGACACCTGTTCCAGGGGCACTCCAGCCCGAAGGAACGAGGGGTCGGACCATGGACTGAAGGACTGGCGACAGGCCGGTGTGATGCTCACCCGGTGAGTGCCGCGTTGCCACGCCCATCTCGGGACTCGGCCGTGTAGCCAATGCTGAAGCGGTCTCATATGAAGCAGGCCGAGCGGCGTTACTGCTGCCGCGGCTGCCATATGCCCCAGGAGCCTCTGAAACTGTTTCAGTGGAACCGCCATCCTGCCCTGAAACGTGTTCAGGCAGTTCAGCATCGACTGAACACGCTCCTCTGTGAGGCGCGCTGTCCGCTCGACCGAATCCAACTCCATACCGAGAAAAGAGATCCTCTGCACGGGGGTGAGTTTGCTCTTTTCCCAGTTGACCCGAAGACCCAACTGGCTGAGGTGTCTGAGCACCAGGTCCCTGTGTTCGCACAACTGATCCCTGGACTGTGCTAGAATGAGCCATTCGTCCGAGATAGTTGAGGATGCGAACGCCCTGTTCTCTCATGGGCACGAGGCCCCCTCCGTGACTTTCGTGAAGACACGGGGACAGGGCCAGCCGAAGGGCAGGACTTTGTACTGATATGCTCGACCCTCGAACGCAAAGCGCAGAAATGGCCTGTGTCGAGGAAGGATCGAGACATGAAAGTACGCGTCCTTCAGGTCGATCGCTGCAAACCAATCTTGGGGACGGATGCATTCGAAAATGCGTTTCTGCGTGAGCATCTTGAACGGTAGCTTGTGGAGGCTCCGATTCAGGACTCGCAGGTCCAAGATTGGCCGTAACCCACCGGTTTTCTTGGGTACAATGAAGTACGGGCTGTAGAAGCCGGTCTTCATATCGGCTGGAGGGACCGGCTCTATCGCGTCCTTCGCCAGCAGGACAGCGATCTCCGCACGCAGGACATGGGCATCTGTGGCATTCACCGAAGTGAAGCGGACGCCCTTGAACCTGGGGGGGCGCCGGGCGAACTGAATCGCGTAGCCGAGCCTGATGGTCCGAATGAGCCAGCGAGGCGGAACGGGAGCGCTAGCCAGGCTCCCAGGGACCGTATAAGCGGGACCATAGGGACCACCGGCGTACCCACCGTGGGGCAGCGCGGTGGAATGCAGGTACCGGGCTGGGGCGGCTGTCTCGTGGAGGCGGCCCGCAGCGAGGTGAGAGTGTGCCGTGCCACACTTCCTGATTCCACAGGTGGGCAGCAGGAACCTGAGGGGGACGTCCACTGCTGCCTGCTGGCAAAGGAGGAGGATGAGTGTGGTCCGGCGTTTGACCGGCCACAACTCTCCGAGCCCCCTGAGGACCCGGAGATGGAAGAAACTGCTCTTTTATTGAGAATTTGGGTACCGCTGGGGCTGAGCCCAGCGGCGGAACAGAAAGAAAACGGAACACAAGATTCTCCTCCCGGCCCTCCTCCGGGGATGGAGCGGTGCGGTCACCGTCTCCAGAAGAGCAGTCCTCCTCATCTCCGGGTCGCCCGTCTCAGGAGCGCTTGCCCTTGGCCTTGCCACCCCTCTTGGCAGGCCCCTGGATGGGCGGGCGGCCTGCTTGCGCCCGGCTCCACGGCGCCGCTGGGGTGGAGGCTGCTGCTGCGCGCGGGAGCGGAGGCAGACGCGAGCGGCCGCCCTCGGCGACGAGCAGGCTGAGGCGCTGCCGGCGGCGGGGTGGAGACAGCAGCTGACCGCCGTGGCAGGATGTGACTGATCGCCTCAGTCTGCTTCTGTGCGGCCGAGAACTGCTGGGCGAAGTTCTGGACCGCGTCGCCGAAAAAGGCCAGTCTGGGAGACGGGGAGTTAAGGAACCTGACTTTGTCGGTCTCCCTCATGTCCGCCAGACACAGCCAGAGATGGCGTTCCTGGACCACCATGGTGGACATCGCGACGACCCACGGCCCGCGCCAGAACCTTCGTCGCCGGCGCGCGAGGTCCGTCGCGGTTCTCAGTTCCTGAAGAACTGCGGGATCGTGACCACCCTCGTGCAGGGCCTTCAGTGCCTGGGCCTGATGGACCTGCAACAACGCCATAGCGCGTGTAAGGCGGAGCCTGCCTCTCCACAAGCCTGATAGGCCTTCCCGATCAGATCGGACGGAGTACCTACAGGCCCTGGAGGGAAGACACGGGTTCCCCCTGGAAGTGGAGTTAGGGCACAGTTGCATAGCAACGGCCCGTTCCACAGGAGGAACCTGCGTGTATCCCTTTGCAGGTCCGCCATCGAGGGTGGTGAGGGAGGAGGATCCACTAGGCCGGTTTCGGGCAGTAAAAGGTGCCGTCCACGACCTTGTGAGCTCCTCGTGCACCTCCGGGAAAAAGGCACCGGGTGGGGCGCTGAGAACCCGCACGGGCCACCCCGAGAAACCAATCATCCAGCCTTGAGGGTTCAGGACACGGTGGAGGGTTCCACATGAGCCCGACTCTCTCGGCGGCCCGGGCAAGCATAGCCATCATCTCTGGATCAGTATCGGGCACAGCGGGTCTACCCGAGGAGCCCCTGCGCCGACACATCCTCTCCAGAGAGTTCTGACCCTCCCTCCGATGCAGCGATGGACATCTGGTCCTCAAGAGGAGCCCCAAAGGATACGGATGGTGCACATCTCGTGGACGGCCCACCGCGTTCCAATGGCAGCTCTACTGGCTGCGGAGTGCGAGAGGGATGAGGGTCCCCGGGGTTGGTTCCCTGGGGGAAACGCGCTCACTGTAACCCTCAAATCAGCCGGGCTACTGCCTGAAGTAACCCTCTGAGGAGGGTTAGATCGAGGCAGAGGCACGGGGGCTCCGCCCCTTGCGAGACGGAGCCGCGATCGCAACTCCGAGATGGTCATGTTCCCGCAGTGAGAACATGATTCATCCACCAGCGCTGCCTCAGCGTGCTGAACGCCCAAACACGAGATACAGCGCTGATGACCATCCTCGGTGACAGGAAACCACCGCATCCAGAAACACACAAATAGAATGTCATCTTGAAAAAGACGCAAGCTCTATCTGTGCAAGCTCTTTCAGAAGGACGCTCTCCTTGGTGCTGAAGCACGCAGGGGAGGGTCGCGCGACACAGTCAGGGGTAGTGCAGCCTGACGTGCGCACTCTCTCTCGAGGGCGCTCTCACCAGCCGTGGGAACGGCTTTTTAGCGCTCTCCACCTAGCGCACCGAACCAGCTGTGAGAACAGCCCTTGTGATCGTTCTAACGAACAACAAAGAGAGATGATCGAAACCACACGACCCGCTGCAGTGCCGTCACACCAACACCGACTGAAGAGATCGCTTCAAAGGCGGCTCGCGCGTCAGTCACTGCGAGGTAGGGAGTGATAGCTGGCGTAACCATCTACCACTCGGCTCCGAAGCAAAATGCTAATTTGATGCAATCACCTGTGTCTCATTTATACCCGCACAGCGTGGCATGAGCACCTGGTGCAATCATTGCATGCCAATGTGCATTGGCTCGTTTTAGTTACACTCGAAGTAGATTGGCTCTCGCGAGCGAGATTCCTATTCGTCGGTACTCCGACGTGGCGTCGAGAGTGACCGACTGAATGGGAACTAAATTTGCCCCCTATGCCGTCATTTTCAGTCTTGACAATTTAGAATTCGGCATTTAGAATTTTCCCAAAAAAAAAACTCTTTTGTAACTCCTCCTAGGCCGTTGCTTTAGATTCGGTGCAGCATGCCGAGTCGAATGATACCCAGTTTTACCATATCGGCCATTTCGGGCATGTTGTAAAATGTTATATTTTATGAATGCATTGGTGTATCATTACAAGATTCTGAACGCTTCTTTAGCTCCATGCCCTGACAGTACTCAAAAAGTTTTAGGTTATAACGAAATTTCCAAAAATGCTTCTGAATAAATTAACCTATTCCGATTCCTTGTGTCATGCCGTGAACATAGATACCACTTTTTTATCTCTTAGACCGTTTGTCCGATTACAACCAAAATCAAATCATATCATCTTTAGAACATGCCGGCAAAAAGTTATGGATTTTGAGTTGGTAGACGAAACATTTTTGTATACCGCAGCAACAAATTTGAGGCATGATACCAAAATGACTCTGAGGCTATACACTCACCTAAAGGATTATTAGGAACACCTGTTCAATTTCTCATTAATGCAATTATCTAATCAACCAATCACATGGCAGTTGCTTCAATGCATTTAGGGGTGTGGTCCTGGTCAAGACAATCTCCTGAACTCCAAACTGAATGTCAGAATGGGAAAGAAAGGTGATTTAAGCAATTCTGAGCGTGGCATGGTTGTTGGTGCCAGACGGGCCGGTCTGAGTATTTCACAATCTGCTCAGTTACTGGGATTTTCACGCACAACCATTTCTAGGGTTTACAAAGAATGGTGTCAAAAGGGAAAAACATCCTGTATGCGGCAGTCCTGTGGGCGAAAATGCCTTGTTGATGCTAGAGGTCAGAGGAGAATGGGCCGACTGATTCAAGCTGATAGAAGAGCAACTTTGACTGAAATAACCACTCGTTACAACCGAGGTATGCAGCAAAGCATTTGTGAAGCCATAACACGCACAACCTTGAGGCGGATGGCCTACAACAGCAGAAGGTACCACTCATCTCCACTAAAAATAGGAAAAAGAGGCTACAATTTGCACAAGCTCACCAAAATTGGACAGTTGAAGACTGGAAAAATGTTGCCTGGTCTGATGAGTCTCGATTTCTGTTGAGACATTCAGATGGTAGAGTCAGAATTTGGCGTAAACAGAATGAGAACATGGATCCATCATGCCTTGTTACCACTGTGCAGGCTGGTGGTGGTGGTGTAATGGTGTGGGGGATGTTTTCTTGGCACACTTTAGGCCCATTAGTGCCAATTGGGCATCGTTTAAATGCCACAGCCTACCTGAGCATTGTTTCTGACCATGTCCATCCCTTTATGACCACCATGTACCCATTCTCTGTTGGCTACTTCCAGCAGGATAATGCATTGTCACAAAGCTCGAATCATTTCAGATTGGTTTCTTGAACATGACAATGAGTTCACTGTACTAAAATGGCCCCCACAGTCACCAGATCTCAACCCAATAGAGCATCTTTGGGATGTGGTGGAACGGGAGCTTCGTGCCCTGGATGTGCATCCCACAAATCTCCATCAACTGCAAGATGCTATCCTATCAATATGGGCCAACATTTCTAAAGAATGCTTTCAGCACCTTGTTGAATCAATGCCACGTAGAATTAAGGCAATTCTGAAGGTGAAAGTGGGTCAAACACAATATTAGTATGGTGTTCATAATCCGTTAGGTGAGTGTATCTCTGCAATGCTTTGGCGTATTGACGTGTCCTTGTCACCTTACTCTGACCACACCACATCATTTTGGTCACAACGCCACCTATTGGTCGAAAGTGATGAACCATTAAATCATATTACTACTGACTGTATTTATAATTTTTCAGCCATTTTGCCTAAAATGATCTGTTGCAGTTAGTCTGATGCTCCCAGCCATGTTGGCATGACTTATCGTGTGTTTGTGCTTGGCCTGATAATTGCTGCTTGCAGCTATAAATATATAAAAATCAGATCAGGATAAGTCTCACAGTGCAAAACTCCACTCAGTGCCGCTAGCAACGCTATATAAAGCCTCCACTTTGGGGTGTGTCTGTAGCGAGTGTCTTTTAATAAAGTTTTTTTTTTTTTCAACACACACAATATAATCATCATAGATACACATGATTAAAATTGGGAAGAAGCAAGCTTTGTTTCCATATGCCCTTAGTAAAGATATGCTGTCAATTTTATAAACATTTGTAAACCAAGCTAGTATAATCACAATGAAAGCATCTATACTACAATATTTAACATATATAACTGCAAAACGTCCAATGTGTAAACAATATGATTCACACACTAAATCCAGCATATTTTTCAATGCTCAAGACACTACCTGAAGCTCACAGCATTTTGTTTTTTGCATAAAGAATTGCCCAACCTTTTGATGCTCTCAGCCACTGTTTGTTTTTGTGAATTGTGGGGACATTCCATAGGCGTAATGTTTTTTTATACCGTACAAACCGTATTTTCTATCCCCCTACACTACCCCTAAACCTACCCATCACAGGAAACTGCACATTTTAGACTCTCCCAAAAAATTAATTCTGTATGATTTCTAAGCCTTTTGAAAAATTGGGACATGGATAATGTCCTCATAAGTCAGCCTCTCCTTTTAATACCTATGTCATACCCATGTCATTATACACATTTGTGTCCTGATATGTCACAAAAACGAGCACACCTATGACAAACACACACACTCACAATTTATTTGTGGCATTATCCCTCCCTGGATAATTTTCTATTGACTTTATGTTCATATTGTTTACATTATATGCACTTATATGGTCAAGAATCAAAATGGCGCCGCTGTGTTTGGTCGCCGTTCAGGTCGCTCCGCGAAGACTGTGCTTTTATTTACTATTTTACTTTCTTTTACTCTCAGTTTTTACAAACTTATCATCTGCATTGATCTACTATGACAGCAAAACTCTTTTGGACATTGGTTACCTCTACACTGGACTGCTTCAGGACACTTTCACCGATCCTCTGTGGCCATCTGAGATTCTTCGCAACGCCGAGTTGAACAATGGACAGACGAGTCAACGGCGAAGAATCAAGAAACACCGTGGGAAACGCGCTGGTATCCGTAACAGACTGAGGAAAAGGGCATTCAGACCTCCTCTCCCGAGCATTCTTCTAGCAAATGTTCAATCCTTGGAGAATAAGATGGACGATCTTAGAGCCAGGATAAGTTTTCAACGGGACATGAGAGACTGTAATATCTACTGTTTGTCCGAAACATGGCTCACGCCCGCGGTCCCGGACACAGCTGTGACGCCGTCTGAGAACTTCTCTGTTTTTCGGATGGACAGAACAGCCGAGGCCGGTAAATCCAAAGGCGGTGGAGTATGCTTCATGATCAACAAGAAATGGTGCGATCCCAGGAACATCACCATTCTCTCGCGTCCTGCTCGCCTCATCTGGAACATTTAACAATCATCTGCCGCCCATTCTATCTGCCGAGGGAGTTTTCTGCGGTTGTCGCGACCGCCGCTTACATCCCACCGCAGGCAGACACAGCGCTGGCTTTATCTGGCCTTCATGATGTTGCCAGCGGCATCATAAACCAACATCCCGACGCGCATTCATTGTCGCGGGCGATTTTAACAAAGCAAACCTAAAGAAAGTCCTGCCAAACTTTCATCAGCACGCCTCCTGCCCCACACGAGGAGCAAACACACTGGATCATTGCTACACCCCGCTTAAGAACGCCTATAAAGCGCGGTCACTTCCAGCGCTTGGCAAATCGGATCATGCCGCCATTTTCCTCACTCCCGAATACAAACAAAAGCTCCTCCAGGAACCCCCGGTGAGGCGGGAAGTTAAGCGTTGGTCGCCCCACTCAGAGACCGCGCTTCAGGCAGCTCTTGATGACGTTGACTGGGACATGTTCCGAGCGAGTTCAGCTGACGTCAGTGAGTTCACAGATGTGGCGCTTTGCTTCATCGACACGCTTACAGAGCAAGCCACGCAAACAATAACAATAACGTCCTTCTCAAATCATAAACCGTGGGTGGACAATTCAATCCGCGCGGCAGTGAACGCACGCATTGCTGCTTACAACGCCGGTCTCCATTCAGGGAATATGCTCTGCGGCGTGCAGTTAAAGCCGCAAAGCTCCGATATAAAGACCGAGTGGAGTCTCATTTCCAACTCAACGACTCAACAACTATATATACTCAACGACTATATATAATAGATTGACTGAAGATGCCATCTCTCATGTCCTCCACTCCTCCCTCACTCACATCGACAGCAAAAGTGGGAACTACGTAAGGCTGCTATTTATTGACTATAGCTCAGCCTTTAACACCATAGTTCCCATCAAGCTAACCTCCAAACTCCTGGATCTCGGCCTGAATCCTTCTCTCTGCCACTGGATTGAGGACTTCCTCACTGGCAGGCCTCAGGTGGTGAGAATAGGCCAGTCCACCTCCACCTCCATCACCCTGAGTGTGGGAGCTCCACAGGGCTGTGTCCTGAGCCCCCTGCTCTACTCTCTCTACACGCATGACTGTTTGTCCACACACAGCTCCACCTCTATCATCAAATTTGCTGATGATACTGTTGTCCTGGGCCTCATTTCCAACAACAATGAGACGGCATACTTGGACGAGGTGGAGCATCTAACATCATGGTGCCAGGACAACTGTCTTTCTCTGAATGTTGGCAAGACCAAAGAAATGATTGTGGACTTCAGGAAGAGACAGCAACGGACATACTCCCCCGTCATGATCAGCGGGTCACCAGTAGAGAGAGTGAGCAGCTTCAAGTACCTGGGTGTAAACATCTCCGAGGACCTGACCTGGACTGCTCACATTCAGACACAGGTGAAAAAGCCAGGCAAAGACTGTACCACCTGCGCCAGCTGAGGAAATTCAGGGTTTCACCAGCTATCCTGAAAACTTTCTATTTAGGGGCGATAGAAAGTGTATTAACTCAGTGCATCACAGCGTGGTATGGGAACAGTACCAGTCATGACCGCAAAGCCCTGCAAAGAGTCGTGCGCTTATCCGAGCGTATCTCAGGGTCAGCTCTCCGCCTCTGCAGGACGCCTACACCAAACGCTGCAAAGGTAGAGCTACCAAGATCATCAAGGACTCTAATCACCCTGCAAACCCTCATTTCACGCTGCTGCCATCTGGTAAGCGCTCCGGCCTGATGGCCAAAACTGAGAGACTCAGGAGGAGCTTCTTCCCCAGGCCGTCAGACTCTGAACTTAACGTCCACGTGACTTCACTTCAGGATAAACATCGATACACTGTCATTGCACTGCACTTTCTGTTCTCGTTGTTACTGTGTAACAACCTGCTATAAACCTGTTTGCACATTATACTCTTTATACATTTGTTAACCACATATTTATAAGTCTACAGTTTACTCACTGCACAGTCTACTTCAATTATTTTATTCCACTTTATCCTTATTTTTACCTTTTTTTTCTCTTGACTTGATTATTTATAATTCTACAGATATAGATATATATATATATATATATATATATATATATATATATATATATATATATATATATATATATATATATATATACTTTTTTTTTTATTATCCTATTTCTATATAATTTCCTCCTTGTGTTTTTAACTGTGAATTTGCACTGTCCATGGAGCGGACCTGTTTACATTTCACTGCCGGTTGTATATTCTGTATATAACTGTGTATGTGACAAATAAAACTCTTGAATCTTGAATGAATCTTGAATCTTATGCTCCGACTGCCAACAAAACAGACATTTTTTATGCAGTTTCACTCACCGCCTGTGATTTCCACTCATAACCGAGAACAAACAAACAAACACTTGCAGAACTCCGTTGCTGCTCGGGAAAAACAAACTGCATCCACTGTTTCCTTAACGCTGTTTTTTTTTTAGGAAGCTGAACAAGGTTATCTCTCCCTCACAACCAGAAATACACTTCTTTAGTTACATTGTTGATTTCGTGGTCTAAAAATAAAATGACAGCACTGCTGATGGCTTCTGTAACCGATTGAAGCTTGTTGATGGGCGGCTCTTGCTCTCGCACACGCTCTTCCAAAAAGAACTTCAAACTTTTATTGGTCTGACCACAGAACAGTTTTCCACTTTGCCACAGTCCATTTTAAATGAGCCTTGGCCCAGAGAAAACGCCTGCGCTTCTGGATCATGTTTAGATATGGCTTCTTTTTTGACCTATAGAGTTTTAGCCGGCAACGGCGAATGGCACGGTGGATTGTGTTCACCGACAATGTTTTCTGGAAGTATTCCTGAGCCCATGTTGTGATTTCCATTACAGTAGCATTGTATGTGATGCAGTGCCGTCTAAGGGCCGGAGATCACGGGCATCCAGTATGGTTTTCCGGCCTTGACCCTTACGCACAGAGATTGTTCCAGATTCTCTGAATCTTTGGATGATATTATGCACTGTAGATAATGATAACTTTAAACTCTTTGCAATTTTTCTCTAAGAAACTCCTTTCTGATATTGCTCCACTATTTTTCACTGCAGCATTGGGGGAATTGGTGATCTTGAAGACTGCCGAATCTATAGAACAGTGGCAAGGAAAACTAACTTTACAGCGTGCTGAGTGCCCCCTAGTGGTCAGGAACATTTTCGTTGTGTTGTGGCTTTTTTGTTGTGTTGTGGCTTGATTTTGTTGTGTTGTGAATTTATGTTTGCATTTTAAATTTCATTGTGTTATGCACTACTGGGCCACCGTAGGATAGGAGAGAATATATCTCATATATCTCACGACGCTCCCCTCAGATGTAGTAAATGTTCACAACTGAACTTGATCATATTTTACATAATTTATAGTTCTTCACATCTTAGCATGCCTTGAATGATTTAGCATGTTAAATTATGGATATGCAAGGTTTATAATGAATCAAGACACTGTTTGCTGTAGCTGATGGTTCATAACATGGCACAGTTAAATGTATCCAACCATTTAAGAACAAATAACGAGAATTAGTTTCTTATCATTCAAGAACTGCTTTACATTCCCCCAGAATTTACTATTGTATTTTGTGGCATCTTTCCAGACAACATCACAGCTGCTAGAAAATGTTCATAAACATCTTGTTTTTTTGGGTCACTAACTAATCAACTTAAGTTAGCTTTGCAAGTGTGTGTTCATTTGTGTAATGGGCTGGGATTTGCAAGATTATGCAGATAAGCTGAGACAGTAAGCTGTATGATTTCTTTCTTTTTTTATTTCTTATGCACTTGTAGTGATGGCAGAATATGGCCTATTTAGTGGCCATTTTAATGACCAGGACTTCTGAACAACCACTGAGACCACAATCACATGACCACCATGCTTAAATGTTTTAATATCTGTCTGTTTCTCCCTCAGATGGCTACACCACAGATGATATTGAGTTTTACTGGCGAGGTGGCGACCATGCTGTAACGGGGGTTGAAAGGATAGAGCTTCCTCAGTTCTCTATAGTGGACTACAAACTCATCTCGAAAAACGTGGTGTTTTCTACAGGTAATAAAACCAGACTATAGAACACTATAGGAATAAGCCAAGAACTTAAATAACTATAAGATTAGTTCAAGTAATGTCTTAAAGACCAGTTTGCAGCTTATTAAAATAGTAAACTTGTGGTGGTGTTCTCAAATGCAAAAAAAAGTCCCATTCATCAGACCCATTTATCACATATACACATATGCAGCTGGCTCTAGTGGGCAGTTTCTACGTAAAGAACGAGCAACACGTCTGGGTTGATGAACACTCTTAATTTGGCATGGCAAGCAGTACCCTAGACCCCAGCGGTTGTATGAATTAACCCTGGTTTGAGAATGAATAACACATACACTAAAAACAAGACACAGGATGTTCTTATAAGTTATTTAACAAAATGTTGTGTGACCACTTAAATTATTAATTGACTACATTTTCATATTCATGAATTTGTCATACAAGTCAGAAGGTTATCTGTAGATGCAGCCTTTGGAAATTATGTTTGGTTCAGCTTGTGAAAGAGGATGAAGACTGTGTTCTGATGTTAAACTTGAACAGCTCTAACAAGCTTGCTATTTTTAACAAGACAACTATGCCATTAAGTCTATGTGCCTTATCATACACCCGGCACAACAGGACACCAGGCGAGACGCAAGTGTTTTTTGCTAGTTTTAGCCCGACGCAGTTATTATTTTAATGTCCAGCTCCACGTTGTTTAAATAGCAAATGCGTTGCTATTTTGAGTACCTGAAAACGACTGTGCCATTGACCAACAAAAACCTGCTCTAAAGTCAATAGCGCAGTATTTTTGTGTTATTTAAAGAGCGCGTTAGTAATATGTCCCTATAGGCGGGTGCAGAACGTGCATACACTCTGCTTATTACACACACAGGGAAGTGCAGCAGCACACACACATTTTTAAATATAAATTCCTCTCTGGAGACGCGTTCAGTCTTTCCATTCGCAAAGTCTGCCATGTAATAGTGAATCCACCATGGTGCAAGTGCAACTGGCTTTTAAAGGGAATGGGAGATGAGACTCTGATTGGTTTATTGCACAACACACCCATGACTCATTAAGGGTGTACTCACACTAGGCGCTCTGAACTGTGCCTGAGTGCGTTTGACCCACCAAAGCCCGGTTCATTTGACAAGTGTGAGCGCTCCGTTCCGTGCCCTGGCGTGGTTCGTTTGGCCGGCCCTGGCCTGCTTGGAAGAGGTGGGCCAGAGCGTGATTCAGTTGGTCTTGAGCGCGGTTTGCATGCAGTGTGAGTGCTAACCGCACCGGAACACGGAACAGCTGTGCGCATCATGATAGCAAACACCAAACTATAACTACTTGGATACAGTTTTCGATTAAATCTAGTAAATTTAGGTTTATAACGGTCCTGGTTCTCACGATGAACATGGAGGAATTTGCAGCTTTACTCAAACTACAATTCATCAAAGTCAGCTGCCTCTGTAATAATCTTCTCAAGTGAAAATCACTGCGTGGCATAAATGATAAATCTATTAGGCAGTCAATGAGCGAAAGCGCTTTTCTTTCAGTTTTTTTCAAAACAAAAAGTTGCATCGTGAATGACCTAAGTGTGCTCCGGCCCAGTACGTTAAGTGCAATGTGAGTGCAGGCCAGTGGGGGAGTGGGGAGTGGGGACAATCGCGCTCAGGCATGGTACAAGGCAACCGTGCGTAGTGTGAGTACACCCTAAGAGACTAGGGACAACCCTTTTGGACCATACACCAGGAGTGCCAACCATTTTTCTGTCATTAAACTAGCAAAAGTGGATTCGGTCACGTCTTAAGTGCACCTGCGCCGTGAGCTTTAGACCATGAGCTCAGACCGGTAAAATAGGGCCCTAGGTGTTGATCAAGATGGAAAACCTTTCCTGCATTATGATGTTTTGTGACAATCTACAATTAGGAAACAGTTCACTCCCACAAAAATGACATTTACTCACATTCATATCATTCCAAACCTAATCATTTGACCCTAATCATCGTCTTCATTACTCCATTATCTGTGCTATATAATTCTGGGCTGATATCATTGTTTTTATGTAGGTATTCATAAGTAACATTTACAGATAAATTAAACAAGATGCTTTTTGAAAGCATCTAAAAAAATGTCACATTACTCCCTCGCAGTATAAAATAGTTTTGGATGAAGTATGGATTAACATTCAAGTTTTGAATCACTGAAAATCCTGATGTACTTGTTTCATTCGAATGCATACACCACTGTATCAATCATTAATGAAGCACCATGAGCATTTGCTATTACTGACTGAATCCTTGGTCGTCACTTTCCTTGAGGTGGCACATTTTTAATGAGTGCAGGATTTAAATGCTAGAGATTCAAGATCATTGTATAAAAACTTCAGAAAATTTGCATTACAGTGCACGAACAAAATGGATTACTTTTATGATCATTTTACAGTGTGTTTGTGGTGCATTTTATGGTCATTTTTGAGCCATAGCGTAGTCTAAGTTGCTACTCCATTGCATTTGTAGTGTAATGCTAATGCACTTTCTTTCTTTTTTGGTACTTTATCATCATGCAGTAACACGCTGTTATAACAAATTATGTATTTGTCAAAACAGTCACATGGGCCCCGCTATGACACATGGCACAATTTTTCGTTCAATTTCCTGATCCTTTCTCCTGCTCTCCTTCTTTGTCTTTTCCTTTGCCTCCCTCCCTCCCTCTCTCCCGATACTGTCCCATTTTAAAGACAAAAAAAAAAAATAATAATATATATATATATATATATATATATATATATATATATATATATATATATATATATATATATATATATATATATAGAGAGAGAGAGAGAGAGAGAGAGAGAGAGAAATATATTTAATAAATATAAATTATCTCATTAAACTGCATAATTGCATATACACTCTTCAAAAAAATGTTTATTGGCATCGACGGTTCAGAACATTTAACATCCATAGCTTAACTTTCCATTCCACAAAAGTTTCTTTATGCTGGGAAATGGTTCTTGAGTTTTTTAGAATGTACACTAAGGGAAAAAATATATATTTTAAGAACTGTTGACTGAAAGGTTCCTTGGAGAACCAAAAATAATTCTCATGGCACTGATGCTAAAACAGCCATTTAGAACCTTTATTTTTAGGAGTGTAGGTCTATGTTCAAGCATCGGTTTTATCCTAGGCTTACAAAGCACCATGCACAAATGTATACATTACATATATAACAAAATATACAAGACCATTAAACTGTCCAAAAAGCATTTTATACATGTGGCTTATGGATTGTGATCTTGTTTCTTGGTT